>OW203751.1:4013717-4751981 GCA_934045075.1 Yponomeuta sedellus | reverse complement strand
CCTGCAAGCCCAGCGTGGGGATTATGGGCATTACCCCCTATGATAGCACAACGTGGCACTCTTTAGGGGAGGGCTATGTTTAGCAGTGGACTAGTATAGCCTGAAGACGACGATAAATAATGAAATTTTAATACAATACTTTACTGTACATGTTATTTATACAGATTATATTATCAATCACACTTTAAAAGGCGAAAGGTTGTATGTTTGTTACTTCTTCACGTCTAAACGGCTAGAGAGATTTTAAGAAAATTTGGTATGGAGTTAGCTGACACCCTGGATTAACACATAGGCTACGTTTTATTGCGAGAAAATATCCTATACCCGTGTGAAAATCGATAAAACGCGGGTAACACCGCGGGGCACAGCTAGTCAATATCAACCCTTGTATATCCCCACTGCTGGGGCACGGGTCTCTTCCTGCATCGCAGGAAGGTTAGGCCATACTCCACCACGGGGGCCAAGTCCGGATTGGTGGAGGATTGTAAGGCAGTGGCGGGCATTACTGTCAGAAGTTATCACGCCGCCCCATAAGGCCTCTGACATGGCTTAACGACTGCCATTACATGACAACCGGCACCAACGGCTTAACGTGGTTTGCGAAGCACGGAAACTCGAAGCGCTCGTGGCCTAGTCGAACCGAGTGATTGGAACCAATTACTTGAGGTAAGCAACAACAGGCGCAGTCAGGTGCAGGATGGGTGAGCGTCCCGTGACTACCGCTTAGTAGAATTTTTCCGAGCGCTTCCCTTCGCAAGGCACGTTAAGCCACAGCTAGTAAATGAAATAAAATAATGTAAACCTGTGGAGGTCTTTTAGGGAAAGCTCGCCAGCGCCCCTCGCCATCGGTTGAGGCTGCGAGTCGTCTGGTTTCCAGCCGAGGAAGTTGATGATCTGGAACGAGGCTGGCACTCCCCGCGAGTTGTGCTCTGGCATATCCTAGAGAGGATGAATTAAGTATGATTAGTAGCATCCATTTTTTAAAAACTATTTAGAGGCTAAAAATTCCACCCAAGGCAGCAGTAACACTCAAATCTATAGCGTAAATAAGTAACGCTTTTTTCTTGCTCAATCTCTTTATAATAACTTAATAATAGTGTCAAGTGGCAAGTCGTGGCAAGCGGTAGTCTCGAGTCTCAGCCTACCTCTCTGGGATACCTTTGGATGGCCCACTGCCGGGGCACGGGTCTCTTTCTGCATCGCAGGAAAGTTAGGCCATACTCCACCACGGGGGCCAAGTCCGGGTTCGTGGAGGATTGTAAGACAGTGGCGGGCCTCACTATCGGAAGTTATCAAGCCGCCCATGAGGCCTCTGATATGGCCATTACATGACAGCCAACACCAACGGCTTAGCGTGCGTCGCGAAGCACGGAAGCGCTCGGAAAAATGCCACTGGCGGTAGTCACGGGACGGTCATCCATCCTGTACCTGACCACGCCTGCTGTTCCTTAACTCAAGGGATTGATTCCTATCACTCGGTTCGACTACTCCACCGGAACAACTGGATCCTACTGGTTATATTATTCTTAATGCACTAACCCGTGCTAAGGACAATTTTAAAAACCTATTTAGAGGCTAAAAATTCCACCCAAGCCGGGATTCGAACCCGCGACCTCTGGCTATCCGTACCAGCGCTCTCCCAACTGAGCTAATGGGCGACTCACCGGCATTAGTGAAATTTCGAACACCCAAGCAAGAAAAAAGCGTTACATATTTACGCTATAGATTTCAGTGTTACTGCTGTCTTGCTATAACGGAGAAAAAAATTACAAAACAAAATCAAAATTATTTTAAAAAACCTATTTAGAGGCTAAAAAATCCACCCATGCCGGGACTCGAACCCGCGACTACTTGTGAAAATCCAACACAATTCACATCCCAGAGAGACCAGTTACTGCATGTACGCACGCCGGCTTCGGCTATTACCCACAAAAAAACGCCAAACCTCAGACAAATAATAGATCATTAAATGAACATAAGAATAAATTTTATTCTTATGCCATGAGAATTTTACAGCGGTTAAATGTAATTTGGTAAGGTAAATGATACCCTGTAAGGGCACTACGAAACTAATAATTATAATTATTAGTTTCGTAGTGCCCTTATTACACTATTTTTATTTTTAATGCACTAACCCGTGCTAAGGAACCAAATTTAAAAACCTATTTAGAGGCTAAAAATTTCACCCATGCCGGGATTCGAACCCGCAACCTCTGGCTATCCGTACCAGCGCTCTACCAATTGAGCCAATGGGCGACTCACGGCATCAGTGAAATTTCGAACCTCTTTACAATATTCTCTGTATTACGTTAGTGCATTAAAAATAAAAATAGTGTAATCATGTGGGTACAGTGATATCGTTCCGATGTTAAACCTAACTGCAAAGTAGGTAGTCGGGGCTGTAAGTAATGCAATTTGCTTAAGTCAGATGTCGCTGCCTGTACGTAATACAGAGAATATTGTAAAGAGGTTCGAAATTTCACTGATGCCGTGAGTCGCCCATTGGCTCAATTGGTAGAGCGCTGTTACGGATAGCCAGAGGTTGCGGGTTCGAATCCCGGCATGGGTGAAATTTTTAGCCTCTAAATAGGTTTTTAAAAAAGTGCCCTTATTATTAGATTACGACCGAATGATGAATGGATGCGGTAAGCTTAAGCTGAAGACAGGGCGCTATGGCGCTCATTCGGGGAGGGCTATGTCCAGCAGTGGACATCATTATATAGCCTGAAGAAGAAGACCGAATAATAGAATTTAGATAGATAGATAAAACCATTTATTCGCATCTACGCGGACACACACAGAAGTAAAGAACCGACAAAGAAAAAATAGCACAAGCATGTTACGCAACACAACACGAGTATTATACAGCTTGTTAACTTTTAGAATATACCTCGGCTACTATCGCATAGAATCGGACATATTCGTGTAATAAAAATATCGGAACTACACTTAAACGTCTACGTAACTACAGCAACTTAAAAAAAAGTAGCGTGGTACGTCTACGTAACTATAGTTACTTCGCGGACTGCCGTCAGTAAAATCGATTTTTTTGAATGAAAACTTTCAAATAACTTCTCGAATCGGCTGTTTCAATAATCTGTGGTAAATTATTCGTTCAATTGATGCTTGATTTCATAGCCAAGTCTCCGAATAAAAAAAAAGCTTCGGTGTCAAAACAAAATCAGTTCGTATCTATTACGTGAGGTGACTTCAATCTGCTTTTAAAATGTAAGTTTTCATTATTTTTCAATGTATTATATATCAAAATAATTGTAAGGATTTGCACTTTATGATTAGATACAAAAAAAACTGAATTGTGTTACATACAACGACAGATTGACATTTTCAATTACCGCCGCGTCACGCCATGTTTCCACAATTGATTTCATGTATTCTATTGAATTTCACTATAAAATGTTACTTGGAGCCGTAATTTTTACTTTATCTGTTAGTGCATTTCACAAGCTATTCGGAAGTATAGGTACTTAATTTTGTGGTAGCTGCAGCAGTTCTATAGTTATTACAGTTTTTCTAACAATGGTACTGTGCAAAAATGTGCAAAAATGTCGCAAAAATGTAATTCGCGAGCGCGGACGGTTAAGGCTTCCGTGGCCGCGCGACCCGGACGTTTGAGTGGTTATCACTTAATTTCACATAACTTTTCAAAATAGTAAAGAAAAGTTTTACACAGAGCAGGAAGTAGTATTACACTCGTGTGCTTTCGGCCGAAACCGAAGCCTACTCTGGAGCCCGAGGTATTCTAAAAGCTAACAGACTGTACAGCAAATAAAAGAAAAGTAACAGAATAAGGCTGGGCGCATGCTGAGACGCAGGCGCCGACGCAGCACAGCGCAGATTTTTTAAAGCATGGAACGTCATTGAGCTACGTACGCTGCGACGCAGGCAGGTGCGACGCAGACATGTGTCTGCCCTGCTCTGCGTCTCGTTGTAGTGCCGGCAGAGATTTCTGCGCGACGCGTTCACGTCGAGGCGTGTTTAGTAACAATTTTGTTGCAATGATAGAACATTTAATTGAATTAGTTCGCTGTGAACCTTGTTTGTATGAAACAAATAACATAACATTTACATACAGGCACACACATTGCTTCTGGCCCCACACTAGGATACCCCGTGTCGTGGAAACCAGAAACAACGACATCACAAACATGTAAACATCCAAGACCTGGAGTTTTTTTTTGTCCCCAGCCGGTGTTGGAACTCGGAACCTCTTGCATCATCCGGACTATTCAAAAATGTCATTGAAAAAGTGATTACGGGTGAGAATGCCAAGAAATGGAGCGAATAGTTGAGTCGAATAATTTTATAAACTACTGTAAAATCGCGATTGTGTAATGTAGGTAGATTAATTATATAAGAAAATAAAAACTTTGTGATTCAATAATTATGTGTTGTTTTTTATATTAGTTCTTTAGACCAAAGGAGATTTATGAACTTTCTGTTCACAAATCCCCATTGCCAATACTAAGATACGCCAATTGGGATTTGTGGACAAAAAGTTCACGAATCCCCATCAATGGGGATTTTCAATGGGGATTAGTGGAACAACCCAAAGGATATTGACCATTTTGTTTGAGCATCAGGCTAAACGTGAACAGAATATCAGTAAAAAGATAACTTGGTCAATAATTCTTATTTATTTTTAAACAAATAATTTTGCTTTCTTCGTTGTAACCCTTGATCGTAAAAATAAAATAAAAAATTTGCTGGATCGACTATCTTGTTGAGATGTAAGACGCCATTAGCCTCCATTTTTAAAAGTTTCAAGTTTTTTTAGGTACGTAGGTACATGTTTTAAAACTAAAAAATGTGACTGATATAATCACAAAAAAAAGTTTTTAAAATGTGACAAAACAGTTTGTGATTGACACTATTGACAGCTTTTTTTTTGTTGCCAGAAAAAAAGTAATCGATTTCCGATTCGATTCTTGTATTTCTTTTCATTTGCTCGTGAGGGGTTTGTGAGAAGCTAAAGATATTAATTGATACACTTTTGCCTATTTATTCATTCCACACAAAACATTGTTTACAAAACACACCTCATTGTTTACAACAAACACTAAAAAGAATATAACATATATCATGATGTGAATTATTTCCCAATCGATAATAAATTAATAGTTAGTACTGGCAACACCAAATCCGAAAGTGGCAAAAAAAGACAGGAAGAAAACTTATTAAATTGATTGTTTTTATCGTTTAAATGGTTACTCCGAAAATATAAAAAATATTCGTGTTTTTATTAATATTTACCATTTATTACTTTGTATCATTAAGAACGTGCTGTTCACGCATAGCCGAAAGTGCTCATTGTCCTTTACGACCCACCTTCCCGTACATCTCGTCGTAGATCGCGGCCGCGGCGAATTGCACGTCCCGCGACATCCGCAGCGGCCGTGTCAGGAGCGCGTTCTGCTCGCCTAGCGCTCGCACGTCCCGCATCACGTGCCAGGCCGACGGGAACCATACGGTGATCGAGTCGCAGTCCACCGTTTGCAGGGTGAAGCCGGCACTGGGCGGGCAGAGGCAGAGGAATGGGCCGATAAGACTCGCGGTACCCTAGTGGGTAGAACTGCTGTGTGGTGTCGGCCTAGAGAATAGCACCAACCCGAATTCTTCCCGCGGGTGTCGTAAAAGGCGACTAAGGGACACGAACCGGGGTTGGGCAGCAGCGCCCCCTGCAGTACAATTCCACCGAACTGCGATCCCCAACCCGCATGACCAGCGTGGGGATTATGGGCATTACCCCCCAATGATGGCACAACCTTGCGCTATGGCGCTCATTAGGGAAGGGCTATGTCCAGCAGTGGACTAATATAGATTGAAGAAGAGAGAGAAGAGAGTGGGTAGGACAATCGACTGGGAGGCGAGGGACATGAAATGATATGAAAAGGTTTTATTCAAAGCGCAGAAACTGCGGCTTAGTGAACGTTTCAATTCAAACTAGGTGTCTATTTCAAAATCAAGATCGTTTTGGAGAAAAAATGGACAAAAAAATGTCCTTAAGCTTAGCCCCCGTGGTGGAGTAAGGCCTGTACCTTCCTCAGGGAAGAGACCCGTGCCCCTCAGTGGGGGCATAAGTAGAATGTCATTGTCATTGGCCTTTTTGCATCTACTTAATGAGATGATTTATACAGCGTCCAGTGGTATCTTCACTCACACTAGATGGGTGAAGGGACCACTCCGAAGCTGTAGTGCCTGGGTCATGGTTTTATAGATGGTGTAGGCTTGCCCAGCACCTATACCATCCTGACAGCTTAGTCGGCCTAGCCCACAGGAAAGACTAGTCAATACGTGCGGAGCCAACCAAGCCGCGGGTTTCCTCACGATGTTTTCCTTCACCGTTAGCGTGTGGTATTGCGACTGCAAATTCGCAAATGTACGTAACTTTGAAATTAAACAAAGTCATTGGTACATGCCCGCACTCGGGATCGAACCTGGGGCTCTCGCTTGCCAGTCTATGGTTCTACCCACTGAGCTACCACCGCTGTATAAGTAGAATAGAATAGAGTTTATTTAATAATTTGCATGCACCATTAAAAAAAGGTAGATGAGGTACATTGCAAAGTTACTCGATTTAAAAACAAACATTACGGTGATCCCCACACTAGGCCTAGCCTGTATCGTGGGGATCAACAGAGTGATTTCCAAATAACTTATTGTAACCGTTGACCAGTTGACCAGCACATACCTATAATAAATCTTAATGTTTCGCCATAGATTACACAAATTAAATAACGTTACGGGTTCATGATGATTCACGTACGCGTTCAAAAGCGAGCCGATATCCCTGAGCCGCGTGAAGGGGCTGGTGTGCTGGTGCAGCCCCCCTAAACGCTCCGTCTGCGCAAGCTGCAGCGACTGCCGAAGCTCCATCAGCGTATCGCCGCCGAAGACGCATGCCATGAACACCTGGGGACGGGGGAATATCGTCAGTGCCCTGTTTCATACAGTTCTGTGTCAGCCTACTCGCTATCAGCTCTTAGCACGTTAAAAAGGCAGCTTCGAAATGAAATGAAATGAAAAGGTTTTATTCAAAGTAGCGCAGATACTGCGGCTTAATGAACGTTACAAGTCAAACTAGGTGTCCATTTCAAAATCTGGATCATTTTGGAGAAAAAATGGACAAAAAACTCCAAACTTAGTCTTTTCAAATTCCTTAATTAACAGAATTTACACAGATTCTACAAAACTCGTGAATTTTACATGCTTGAATTCCAGACATCATTGTCATCTAAATAATCCTTAATATTATAATATTATAGTAGTGGCACAAAGTGTACTTTACACATTTTTTGAACCGCGCTTCAGTCAAACTTAATATATCTTCAGGCATTTTATTGTAGAAGCGTATACAATGCCCCATGAAGGATGTATTAACTTTTGCCAGCCTAAATCTTGGGATCAAAAGTTTATGTTTATTTCTGGTATTATGTTGGCTACCTGCAGTTTTAAAGTTGCTAATATTTTTCCTGACATACATAATATATTCATAGATAAACTGGCTGGCAACTGTCAGGATGTTTGTTTCTTTAAAGAATTCTCGTAACGAGTCTCTATTGCCTAGCTTATAGATGAATCTGAACGCTCTTTTCTGCAAGACGAAGATGGTCTCAATGTCCGCTGCCCGTCCCCACAATAGTATGCCGTAGGACATGATACTATGGAAGTAACTAAAATAAACAAGCCTGGCAGTTGCGACGTCAGTTAGTTCCCTTATTCTTTTAACAGCATATGCTGCAGAGCTAAGCCTATTTGCCAATTTTTCTATATGAGGACCCCATTGAAGCTTTGCATCAATTGTGATACCTAAAAATACAGTCTCTTCGACAAGGTCTAGTTTGTCCCTTCCCAATATAACTTTGCTGTCAACTACTTTGACATTTGGTAGAGTGAACTTCTAGCCGTTGGGATGACCGTCTTTGCTATGAAACACGCCTTCGGTGCTTGACAAATGCCCACAGTTCTGCAGGCGCCGCCTAGGTTGAACCAAGTGAGTTAGTTGTCTTCTACAATGTGTTTGATTATGACAGTATTGGGGATCTAGACTTGTCTAGTAACATAGCCCAGCGTCTAACTACATAACATTTACGTACAGGTACATACATTGCTTCAGAGTGCTTAGTGCGAGTTTTTTAACTTCTCGATCGCGTTAACGTAAACTCATATTTCTATGGCATCGAGGAAGCGCCGCCTAGCGACAAGTATGGAAATTAAAATTGCTGAGTGCGAGTTGTAATGGTTTACGTTGAGAAGTGAACACGTTTACCAGCCAAAACACGAATAAACGCGAGTGCGAGTTGTACTGTGACAGCGTTTTGCCAGTTCGAACGGTTAACTTACTCATCCTCACTACTCAATGCTCGATTAACGCGGTAGTAAAGTTATTCGATTGGATCTGTCAAACTCGCACTAAGCACTCTGGCCCCACACTAGGATACCCTGTGTCGTGGGAACCAGGAACAACGACATCACAAACATGTAAACATCCAAGACCTGGGTTTTTTTTTGTTCCCAGCTGGGATTCGAACCCGGGACCTCTTGCGGTAGGTAGATGTGCTACCGCTGAGCCACAGAGGTCATCAAACTACTCTCAGCACTAGGCTATTTGACGAATCAGCCTGTGGCCACTGGGATGACCGTCTATGCCTTAAAATACGGAAGGCTACAGTAATGCAGGTGCTGTCTAGAAGGAACCAGGTACCTACAGTACTACACATCATAAAAGTCCCTTCGGGAATCTACGTTCGCGCAGACTAGGAAGAAGTGTAACGAAAGTACCCGAAGCTATAAGTACATTCAACATGATCTTTAACCGATACGGTTAAGGTGCAGAATTGATTGCTGCAGTAGCGCTACCTATTTCGCTCACGCTAATATTGCCAAACTAATAGTCACCTGCATTGATGACGTTGAATCAACCAATAGCAACAAAGGCGCGCGGCCTGCCATAAAATGAAACTATCTGATTGGTCGATCAACTTGCCGCACATCCAAAACTTGGTCATCTGCGCAGGTACATCCGCGAGACTTATTTCTTGTGTATCACTGTACCCACCGCTAAGTCCGGGTTGGTGGAGGATTGTAAGACAGAGGTGGGCCTCACTGTCAGAAGTTATCAAGCCGCCCATGAGGCCTCTGACATGGCTTAACGACTGCTATTACATGACAGCCGGCGCTAACGGCTTAACGTGCCTTGCAAAGCACGGAACCGCTCGGAAAAATGCCACCAGCGTTAGTCATAGGTCACCAATCCATGCACTGATCGCGCCCTATGTTGCTTAACCTTCGTGATCGTTTAAGACCACTCAGGTAGCCGGGGCTACGAGCGTTTCGGTAAGGTTTACAATGCTCACCTTTTGAAAAAACCTATTATGACCACTTATATAGAAGTCACTACCTGTGCGTAATACAGAGAGTATTGTAAAGAGGTTCGAAATTTCACTGATGCCGGTGAGTCGCCCATTAGCTCAGTTGGGAGAGCGCTGGCACGGTTAGCCAGAGGTAGCGGGTTCGAGTCCCAGCATGAGTGGAATTCTTAGCCTCTATATAGGTTTTTAAAATTGTCCTTAGCACGGGCTAGTGCATTAAAAAGAATATAACCTATTATAAAACCCGTGGTGGAGTATGGCCTAATCTTCCTGCGATGCAGGAAGAGACCCGTGCCCCAGCAGTGGGGACATACAAGGGTTCGTTCGTTATCAACCCTTGTATGTCCCCACTGCTGGGGCACGGGTCTCTTCCTGCATCGCAGGAAGGTTAGGCCATACTCCACCACGGGGGCCAAGTCCGGGTTGGTGGAGGATTGTAAGACAGTGGCGGGCCTTACTGTCAGAAGTTATCAAGCCGCCCATAAGGCCTCTGACACGGCTTAACGACTGCCATTGTATGACAGCCGGCACCAACGGCTTAACGTGCCTTGCGAAGCACGGAAGCGCTAGGAAAAATGCCACTAGCGGTAATCACGGGACGCTCACCCGTCCCGTACCTGACCGCGCCTGTTGTTGCTTAACCAAGTGATTGCTTCCAATCACTCGGTTCGCCTAGGCCACGAGCGCTTCATAAAGGGTTACATACAAGGGTTGATATCGATAAAACCAGTTATAATTATCACTCACCCCATCAGGCTTCAAGCACTTCATGATCCTGTCGAAGCATCCTGGCAAGTCGTTGACCCAATGCAGCGCTAAGGAGGACACCATCAGGTCTACGCTGTTTTCCGGGAACTGGAAAGAAATCATAAGTCAATAACTTGCACACAACACATTCACTTGCCTTGGGGTAATTAAAACTGTTTTTATACGGAATTATGCGCGTTTATTACATTTTTACAATTTTGTAAAAAAAAATTGGCTTTTGTAATTTTTGCAGAGGGTACCTAGTAAACTAACCGTTAATGCTTTGTAAAAGACACCCGTCACTTCAGTCATCCGGGACCACGGCAACTGTAAAAGTGCCGAAACGTTGGAAAATTGTAAAAATTTAATAAACGAGCATAAATCCGTATAAAAACAGTTTTAATTATGTCTACTGCTCGTGTTAACCTTAGAAAATTACCTTGGGGTGTCTCTAAAATGCATAGTTCAATCTTCTTCTTCTTCAGCCTATATTAGTCCACTGCTTGACATAGCCCATCCCCTAATGAGCTCCATAGCGCAAGGTTGTGCCATCATTGAGGGCCCAGCGCAAGCCCCGTAAGCCCAGGGTGGGGATAATACCCATAATCCCCACTCTGGGCATGCGGGTTGGGGATCGCAGTTCGGTGTAATTGTACTGCAGGGGGCGCTGCTGCCCACCCCCCGGTTTGCATCCCTTAGTCGCCTTTTACGACACGCGCGGGAAGAATTTGGGTTGGTGCTATTCTCTAGGCCGACACCACGCAGCAGTTGTTCAATAAAGTCATTAGATTCTTTTTAATGCACTAACCCGTGCCAAGGACAATTTAAAGAAACCTATTTATGGGCTAAAAATTCCACCCATGCCCGGATTCGAACCCGCGACCTCTGGCTATCCGTGCCAGCGCTCTCCAACTGAGCTAATGGGCGACTCTCCGGCATCAGTGAAATTTGAACCTCTTTACAATACTTTAGTCCTTATTCTGAGACAATACTCTCTATATTATTGAATTGAATTGAATTACAGGCAGCGACATCTGGCTGAAGTAATTTCCATCACTTGCAGCCCTGAGTAAAATTGTCCTTGGCACGGGTTAGTGCATTAAAAATAATATAATAAATAAAATCTATTAATCAATGGAATCGATGTTGGCCTAGTCACGGCACTTTACTCTCCTATTCCTCATCAGAGGGCAAGGGTCCCATATGGCGAACAACCGACGGTCGATGGGGTGCAAAGGTTCTGGAAAAGACAAACACCGCTGCGGATGCCATCTGAGGCAACAAAGCACTTGTTGAAGCACTAGACGACCTCTGCGGCGTAGCGGCAGCGCATCTGCCTACCATGCAAGAGGTCCCGGGTTCGAACCCCGGCTGGAGACCAATAAAACCTTGGATGTTTACCATTCACATCGTTGCTTCTGGTTCCCACGACACAGGGTATCCTAGTGTGGGGCCAGAAGCAATGTATGTGCCTGTATGTAAATGTTAATGTTACTTACTTCGACATTCTCCTCGTCCATAATAAGCTTTTCGGTGTCCACTCCGTCCCCCAGGATGGCTTTGTCCAAGTGAGTCTGTGACGTGTCACACAGCGTGACGCGTGTCACGCTGTCGGGCGTGAAGTGGCGGGACACGTAGCCGCGGCCCGCACCTGCGTGACGCGAGAGGCAGTTTAATCTATCAATCTACGATACTATCCTCCACCAACCCGGACTTGGCCCCCTTGGTGGGGTGAGACCCATTTAATATATAACTATGTGTGGGTTTAGGACGTAGTCTTTTCAGATTGCGGTGGTAGCGCGGTCGGTAGGTAGATAGATCATATGGTGAACTGATACGAGTGAACAGTATTACACTGGTTTTAATTTGGCGTAACCTTCCTGCGATGCAGGAAGAGGCCCGTGCCCCAGCTGTGGGGACATATAAAGGGTTGATATCGCCACACGAGCTTAATCAGTCTCCCACAGAACATGACCTGGGCGGTACGACAGCGATAGTCGCGAGTTTTACATACATTACATAACCTGTATCTGAGAGGGGTTGGCAGAGACCAGGGACTGCCACTTGCCACGATCCGGACAGATCACCTGCGCTTAATCAACGTTCATAAGTCGTTGTATGCACACCCGCCGGTTCAAGGTTTAGAATAAATAAATAAACAAACAAATATTCATGGACATATCACACAGATCTCGTTAACCCTATACCTACTAAGTACAACTCAATGACTTTTGTTATAGGTGCTAACTCGACGATAGATCTAATACAATAAATACGTAGATAACATCCAAGACCCGAGACAAACTAGAAAAGTTCGTTTCCTAGTTTGACCCGGCCGGGGATCGAACCCGTGACCTTCGGTTTACAGTTAGCGAGCCAAACCGCTGCGCCACAGAGGCCGTGAATGTCAAATGTCGGGATTTTCCGGTACATTGACTGTCAAAATCTGATATTTTAGCTTCACAAAGAGTGCGACTCGTGTTATTGTACTGATTTAAAAATCTATTTAGAGGTACTAATCTATTTAGATCTGGTACGGATAGCCAGAGGTTGCGGGTTCGAATCCCGGCATGGGTGAAATTTTTAGCCTCTAAATAGATTTTTAAATTTGTTCCTTAGCACGGGTTAGTGCATTAAAAATAAAAATAGTGTTATTGTACTGCCCGGCCATGTTACGTCAAGTGCTAACGTGTTTCTTCATAGCCTGTACCTAGCTCCACCGCATTGTTGAAAGTCCTCTTGATATCAAACACTCTATCAGCCGTCCGCCAACCGACTTCTTCCTTTATGTACTCAGACAGATGGTAGTCTTCTCTTTGCGCTGATCTGTAATTAAAAACGTTTTTATTTATATAGCCTATATCGGTGATTAGACCACAAACCACAAGGCTTGTGGGAGGCCTGGAGAGGGAAACCCTGAGTACATATGCAAAATGAAATCCTTAGTTAGTCTTTCCAAATTCCTTAATAGAATTTACAAAATTATTATAAGACATAGAATTCATCCATTGTAATGGCTTTAATTCCAGACATCATTGTCATCTATTATTATAGGTAGATAGATAGATAGAGAACACTTTATTGTACATAAAAAAGGAAATTACACAGATATTTATTATAGTTGTTGGCACAAAGTGTTTTACATGTTTTTTGATCCACATTGCAGGCAGGCTATTTCTTCAGGGATTTTATTATAGAAACGTGAATTATGATGATATTGTTACAGTACGTAGGTACCCATGCTGGCAAACACCTTGAGCTAAAAGCTACGCAAAGGCAGGGAAAGTGCACCGAGTTTTCAACCAATCGTTGGACCGAAACTGTCCTCTCCCGCCCGCGTCAACTTCAGCCCTCCAAAGCCAAACTTGGTGCATTCGTCACAATATTTGCCCGTCCACAATTTACCCACCAACCGTAATTACCTTTCTCTCTGCATCCTCTTGGCATTTCTATCAAAGACGTTCATAGCACGGTAAACCGAGCTAGCAGTTTTCGGCTTCGTAGCCTTTTGCCTTTTCTGAGATACATTCACACTTCTATCTTTCAGGCAGTGGGCCAGGGCCATAAGGCGATTTGTGTGTCGCAGCGGGTTATTTTGTAACATGTTAGCTCTCTCAAAGAATTTTTAGCTAATTTTTACTTGTTTATTTGTTATAGTTAACATAGGAAGAGGTTATGTTTTGAAGATCAGCTGGTCATTTGACGTTTGTTTGACACATACGGTTTTGTTGGTGTTGCTCTTCTATTTTCTGCCAAATACAAAAGACATGTAATTAGTGCTAGAAACTAGATGATTATAATTTCACATAATGATATGAAATTCAAAAAATAGGTAATAAATTAAGAAAGGTTAATGATAAATTAATTACCAGAATAGATTTTTTTTGCAATAAAATGTTACTGCTATGAAACAGTGCTGCCAAATGAGGCAATTTATCGCCAATTCGGCTTTCTCGGAATGTGAATTGGCGACCAAAAATTGCAATCGCCGAGACTCACACCAATGTTTTTTGATATCAGCAGCATATATATGTTTCTTAGATAAGAAGTAGTAACTCGAGTTACCTCCTTCTTATCGAATCTGTAATTTTTATTCAAGATTCGAGAGACTCGAATCTTAAAATAATTAAGATTTTAAATATTAAAGTACATTCTGCTTCCGCGATAAAATCCGTTTAGGCAACACCAAGTTAAGGTACGACTTCACGCTGTGAGCTGTGCCTCCGCCTTTGTGTACACTTACACATACCATTGAATTAATTCAATGCACATACTTTGGCTCGTTGCGCTCTCGCCGTTTCGCTATTTTTTTTATTTTTGTTATAGGTTGTAACGGTGAAAACCTCTTCACACCATTTTTATTTCTTTTTCTATCTATCATTTTCAAATATTTAAATTACGTCACACATTATTCGATTTCCCTCATTTATCATTATTACTACTATACCCTTCGAACAGACCTGACTATTCTACCTGCTTATCCGTTTTTATCCAGTTTTTCTGTTAATATTACTACAAATATCTACAAATAAAACAACACCTGAAGTCGTTCCAGTGTATTATTTATTATTTATAAAAGTTATACAACGTTCCAAGGTAATCAATACAATTACAAAAATCGATCACAAATATCTTAAAATTTTAGTTATTAGAGCCTATTACCTACCTAGCCACTCGTGACTACAGTAGTAGATATTTAATAAAAGTAGATCATGTAAGTTAATTACGATGTCATTGCAATCTAGGTTTTGTTGTAATAGATAGTAATTTTAAAAGAATATACCTGGTACTAAAAACATTAACTATAAAGTGTAAAGTTGTAACCAAATTTAAATTTTAATTGATTGATTTAATAATCCGATCAGCGTACTTAAATTTCTTTATTCGGGTCTGGCGGTTTTTATGTGAAATTAAAAAAATATTTGTCAGTCCTGCTAGTCAAACACAAATAAGTACATTAAACTGATTTTATTATTATAAATATTTACAAGTTTTCATATTTTACTTTGTCAATTTGAAATCTTTTTGTAACCCCATTCCGTATAGAAACAGTTTTAATTACCCCATTTTAAACTCGACAAAACACATAGATCGCGGAGCAATAAAATTATAACTTTTGGTAGGTTACGAAACTCTTCCATCACGATGTTTATTTAATAGCAATAATATTTACTTACTATAAGCGTAAGCATTTAAAGTAACCGCTAATACAAACACTACAAATAATAACTGCTAACTATTTTACAAATCAAATTGTGTCATAACATAAACTCTTCGCATCACCTTACAGTAGCGGGCGAAGAAACGCAAAATAATAAAAGTGGTAAAACTTTACATCACTGTAACTTTTAAAATCTTTGCCCGATTTCGATGCAACAAAAACTATTTATTATTTTAAAAAACGTTTTACTTACTTTTTTATTTAAAAGGTAAAGTTACAGATAACAACCACAGAGGTAAAGCAAAAAACTTAATCATAACGGTCTTGAACTAGGCTGCAACCCAAAAGCAGTTTTTACAGCAGGGTAATTATCACTACTCATAGGGCCGGTTTCTGAATTGAGATTTTCACTAAGTAAATACTTAAGTAACGTTCTGTCACGCTCTTTGCTGAGAAATTCGAAGAGATAGCACTACGGTTAAGCATTTACTTGGCGAAATTTTCAATTCAGAAACTGGCCCATAGTGATTTAAAATTCAGATGATTTTCGGCCACTATTTACCTTATTTTGGCGACTTTGGCCAACCAGCATCTAGCAAGACCACTTTATAATCGAAAAAAAAACTGTTCAAATAAAGCCGTCAAAACAACTCTCCCGATTCTCTTTCTAGCTTTGGTTATTAGCTATTTAAAAGTAATCTTCGTATTTATTTACGTAGGTAGTTCCTTAATAATAACCATCTCTCCATCTCCGAAAAGTGACATAATTCACGTAAGTAAACATTTAGGCAATCTTATCGGTAACCTAACCTCAAACGAGTCATTTTTATCTCCATAATTATGTCTACTGTCACGTAAAACCAATTCAAACACAGCAATAACTAAGTTAAAATCTGATTTCAAGAAGCCCCGGGGTCATTTATTTGTTGTTACGAAGGTAATTTTACAAATACTTATATTGTTATTTATGGATAATTGGATATTATTTATATACTAAGCTGCTCACGACTTCTTCGCGAAGATTGATTGTATTTTTCCGGGATATAAAGTAGCCCATTCCAGACTGTAATATATCTCTGTGCCGAATTTCATCCCAATCCGTTGAGCCTTTCTGGAGTAATTAAGTAACAATCATATAAATATCTGATCTTGAGGCATTGGGTACAAACCCCCAACTTTACCCACCAACCACTAATAACTATGGATCATTGGTCTGAAATAAATGTATATTATTATTATATAAACTTGGACATTTATAATTTTAGTAAGACTTATTTATTTATGTATGTAATTCCCTTAAATCCCTCCACAAGCACTGTATAAATAGTCTGTGGTAAAGCATTTCTCTCATAACATGTACCAGAGACTACAACGTTTAATAAAGGCTGATGTAAGGATGTAATAGTTTGTATAAATTACACAATTTTAAAAAACCTATTTAGAGGCTAAAAATTTCACCCATGCCGGGATTCGAACCCGCAACCTCTGGCTATCCGTACCAGCGCTCTACCAATTGAGCTCAATTGGTAGAGCGCTGGTACGGATAGCCAGAGGTTGCGGGTTCGAATCCCGGCATGGGTGAAATTTTTAGCCTCTAAATAGGTTTTTTTTAAATTTGTTCCTTAGCACGGGTTAGTGCATTAAAAATTAAAATAGTGTAATAAATTACACAATGTATTGTTTCAGGATGTGGCCGGTGCTGATGCAGTTTCTGAGAACGAGAGCCCCGTATATAACATTACCGATAGCTGCCGTGGTTGGTGTCATAGGGTGCAATGTGGAAAGCCTTCTGTCGGACAAATACACACCTTACAACAGTGAGTTTTATTTATTGCTGTTTAAGATTCGGCCGAACTCCGTAATTGTCGTGAATCTCGGTGATCTCTCACATAGAGTTATCAATTTACATATATGACCTTTAATTATTAAATACAGTACAAGAACGATATGAGCAACAAAACCTCTTTGAAGCTCAAAAGATCGAAAGATTCAATCGAATCATTCGTTATAAACCCTTGTTGTCCCCACTGCTGGGGCACGGGTCTCTTCCTGCATCGCAGGAAGGTTAGGCCATACTCCACCACGGGGGCCAAGTCCGGGTTGGTGGAGGATTGTAAGACAGTGGCGGGCCTTACTGTCCGAAGTTATCAAGCCGCCCATAAGGCCTCTGACATGGCTTAACGACTGCCATTATATGACAGCCGGCACCAACGGCTTAACGTGCCTTGCGAAGCACGTAAGCGCTCGGAAAAATGCCACTAGCGGTAGTCACGGGACGCTCACCCATCCCGTACCTGACCGGGCCTGTTGTTGCTTAACCAAGTGATTGATTCCAATCACTCGATTCGCCTAGACCACGAGCGCTTCTCATTAACTGATTTAAATCGTATTTTACCATATTTTATGGTTAATTATTAACAGTGCTGCAGAGTTTCATATAAGGAGTCATAAGCAAGCTGTAGTTCGAAACAGCCTTACATTCGGGAGGTTATCCTGGCATGTAACAATGACATTGTTTACTAAGTTACGCACATTTGTGAAGTTGTCGTAGTAATACAACTCACTGAATTTGAAGGGGAAAACTATGAGGAAACTCTACTATCTGAGCTATTTATAGTCTGTTAGCTTTTAGAATATACCTCGGGCTCCAGAGTAGGCTTCGGTTTTCGCCGAAAGCACACGAGTGTAATACTACTTCCTGCTCTGTATAAACGTAAAAGTGTCATATTAGTTCCGATATTTCTATTACACGAATATATCCGATTCTATCCGGTAGTAGCCGAGGTATATTCTAAAAACTAACAGACTATACATACCTCAGCGCTATGTACAATAGTCCCAACTGTTATGGTCCAGTGTACCTAGAATTAGAGTGAGTTATAGACATACGTATCACTCTTTGACACAAAATACCTTCAGCATTACAATAAACTCGCAAGCATTCATCAAATATTTGCAGGGAGACCTATAGTTTTTTCCTAACTGGAGACAGAACTGCTTCAGCTGTGATACTTTTTTGTACTAACCGAATATCCTATGAAAAAAAAATATAAGATAAGATAAGAATATTCTTTATTGTACACCAGGAAAAAACAAACAAAACATAATTACAAAGATACAGCACAATTGGCGGCCTTATTGCTTAGACCAATAAGGCCGCCGAAATATATTGAAATATAGCGAAATATATTGGGCTAAGTCACAAAACCTTATCATAATCATCATAATTTATGTCCCCACTGAGGGGCACGGGTCTCTTCCCTAAGGTATTGGGCCATACTCCACCACGGGGGCCAAGTCCGTATTCGTAAAGGATTGCAAGACTAGTGGCTGGTCTTACTATCAGAAGTATTTCAAGCCGCCCGAAGGCCTCTGACTTGGCTTAACGACTGCCATCTATCGAGGGCAGCCGGCATCAACTGCTCATGCCCTGCGAGGCACGTAACCGCTCGGAAAAATGCCTCTAGCGTTAGTCATAGATAATCACCCATCCATGCAGTGGCGGGCCTCACTGTCAGAAGTTATCAAGCCGCCCATAAGGCCTCTGACATGGCTTAACGACTACCATTACATGACAGCCGGCGTCTACGGCTTAACGTGGCTTGCGAAGCACGGAACCGCTCGGAAAAATGCCACCAGCGTTAGTCATAGAAGGTCACCCACCCATGCACAGAACGCGCCCTATGTTGCTTAACCTTCAGAATCGATTAAGATCACTCAGTCAGCATGGGGCTACGAGCGATTCCTTACAAAATCTTATCAGCCCCTATATTTTTATTAATTGTGTCCCACTGCTGGGAAAACGCCTCCCCTTCAGATTTCGACTCCTCCCTGCCTCTGGCCAACTCTTCCCACCCAGCCATTATTTGGCCAGGTCGTCACACCTTGATCACTCCTCTCTGCCTTGGTCTGTCACGTCGCCGGTAGCCATCGCACGGCATCCAATCAGTGATAAGTTTTGGCCAACATCCTGGGTCCATACTTCTGGCATGGCCAGCCCAGCTCTACTTAAGCTTAGCGGTCGCAACTCCAACGTCGGTGATCTTGGTTCTGGCGCCCAGCGTGGTGTTCCGGATTTTATCAATCCTTTTTACGCCTACGCCTAGCATGCTGCGCTCCATTGGCCTTCGGCAAACCTTGAGTTTGGACTTCTGATGTTCAATGACCAGGTGTTGCAAGTGCAAATCCTGTAGAATTCCTGTTGGTTTAGCAGAAAATTTCTTGACAAATGAGACGGCTAACGCCAGGAATCCGTCAGGATTTGGTGCGCGTTAATATAGGGACTGAACTGTCAAAACATATCTTATTTGGACTATGCCTCTGTTAAAAGTTGGCCATCAGCATAATTATTCCTTCTCTTTAAGCGTCATAAATTGATACTGGCCACTGTAGAGGAATAACTTAACACTTGGTCTCACTCAATACAAATTTAATCAGTCTTATCATTTAAGTTCAAGGAAATTATGAATTTTACACGAATCTTAGTGGTTTGTTGATTTTTCGTCCTCTCACACTAGTATATTGACAGCTAGCTTTTTCTGGTAAAAAACCCGGTGACGAGGGAGCTCTCCGCCAATCGCGTGACACTTCACTTGGCGGAGGACTCCCATTGGTCGCCGCCTCGCGGTCCACTGCTGGCCCGCGATCCCTACTAGGGTTGCCCACACACTCCACAAGCTCTGCATTGCATATTCCTTTTTCGAATCGAAATATTCTGGCTACATTTTGCATAATATTCCTTTTTTTTTTTCAGTACAATTACTTAGATCATTGCTGTGCTGGCCATTTCATCCAGTCTATCTATTGCCAGATGTTATTTAGCCACGAGTTTGTTTCTGTTAGACGCGCCATTTCGCCACTTATCGTATATTTGACAACTTTTAGGCTCCTATAATAATAAGGATTATTTATAATCACAATGATGTCTCGAATTGAAGCGAGTTCTTTGTTTTATGTGAACTAATAATTAAATAAAGAATTAAGTAAACTCTGTTAATTAAGGACTTTGAAAAGACTTAGTTTAGAGTTCCATTTTTTCTCCAAAATAATCTAGTTTCTGAAATGGACACCTAGTTTATTTTGTAACGTTCAACAAGTCACAGTTTCTGTGTAATTTTGAATAAAATATTTTAGTTGTGAAATGAAATGAAAATGTTTTATTCAAAGTAGCGCAGAAACTGCGGCTTAATGAACGTTACAATTCAAACTAGGTGTCCATTTCGAAATCTAGATAATTTTGGAGAAAAAATGGACAAAGTACTCCAAACTTAGTCTTTTCAAAGTCCCTAATTAACAGAGTTTTACGTAATTATTATAAAACTCATGCATTGTATAGTCTGTTAGCTTTTAGAATATACCTCGGCTACTATCGGATAGAACCGATTATATTGCAATAAGGTTTATTTTGTATTGTTATTTATAACTTTACAGAACTTTTCAAAATAGTGAAGAAAAGTTTTATACAGAGCAGGAAGTAGTATTACACTCGTGTGCTTCCGGCGAAAACCGAAGTCTACTCTAGAGCCCGAGGTATATTCTAACGGCTAACAGACTGTACTGGCTTTAATTCTAGACACCATTGTCATGTATCATTGTTTGTTTAGAAGTCTGATAGTTTCGTAAACTAAAATAAGCTTTCCTTTCCAGAGCCAGTACCAGATCAGCGAATGGAACGCTTGACCGGCGATTCTCTAGAAGACCCCACAAATGTGAAAAAACTCAAATATCATGAGAA
Source organism: Yponomeuta sedellus (assembly GCA_934045075.1). Classification (NCBI taxonomy): domain Eukaryota; kingdom Metazoa; phylum Arthropoda; class Insecta; order Lepidoptera; family Yponomeutidae; genus Yponomeuta; species Yponomeuta sedellus. The sequence continues at coordinate 4,730,950 of OW203751.1, read as the reverse complement.
TGTCTTAGGCAAAAATGTGTCGCCGTCCCTCCAGAAAGATTAAAATGTAGATAGCATAATTATGGACTGTTCATTTATTAGGTAAGACAATTTTTACCACTATCACATGTCTGCCGCATTATTGAGACAAAATATGCTTTAGTATTTATTCCACCTTATGGTCTACCTGTGTGTATCGATATCAACCCTTGTATGTCCTCACTGCTACTATCGATAGTGGCATTTTTCCTAGCGCTTCCATGTTTCGCGAGGCACGTTAAGCCGTTAGTGCCGGCTGTCATGTAATGGCAGTCGTTAAGCCATGTCAGAGGCCCTATGGGCGGCTTGAAAACTTCTGTCAGTAAGGCCCGCCACTGTCTTACACTCCTCCACAAACCCGGACTTGGCCCCCATAGTGGAGTATGGCCTAACCTTCTTGCGATGCAGGAAGAGTGTCCCCTTGTATGTACCCTTGCGGTGCAGGGGACATACAAGGGTTGTCATCGAGATTAGACCCGTTTAATATATAAAAAAAATATGCCTTATTTCAATCCCTTAGGAAAAGCCTTGTAAAGATTCCTTCGCATCGTATTGTCTTATGTAATAAATAGCTCTTAAGTTCAAGTCGGTAATTAATGAAACGGTTGAAGTGGGAAGATGCTAGGATTTAATATTTTCAAAAGTTATAGAACAGCATATTTATAATTAAGCTAAGAGACGGGCCTTGTGGCCTGCGATGCAGGAAGAGACCCGTGCCCCAGCAGTGGGGATATACAAGGGTTGATATTGACGGGCCTTGTTGCCGGATCCTGATTCAGTAGTACATACTATCTCTAATTTGAGAAATGCGGAACTGCGTCCACCAAAAATTTGCACAACAATGGCAGTGCGAAATGGCCGGCGCCCGATCACGTCAAGGGGTTAAAATTGCCTGTATTCCATGTGAGGATGCCCTTGTCTGGTTAACATAGCACAGGGTTTGATGCCTTGGTTGGGCCCAGGACAAGGGATTGTGTTCCGTGGAGCTTATTATTATTAAATAATAAATTTTGGCAGGTCGGTAAGTATATATGAGACTATAGTCCATTTCTTTAGGTACTTAAAAAAAATGTAAACAATCTTTATATTATCTTTGTATAATCTTTGTATTCTCGTTGAAATACACACTTTTTAAATCAAAATGTCTTACATCTTCTTCTTCAGGCTATATTAGTCCACTGCTGGACATAGCCCTCCCCTAATGCCACAGCGCATAATTATAGCGCAAGGTTATGCCATCATTGGGGGGGTAATGCCCATAATCTTTTACATGATTACACGAAATTGCACAAAATTTCAGATTGTATTGGTAAAGTGTAGATTTTGATTTAAATAGTGTGTATTTCGATGAAAAAACGTATCAAGATTGTTTAAATTTTTTTAAGTACTTAAACAAAAGGCTTGAAGGGAAGACGGCCGGTGGACCAGGGCAGTATCGGAGTGGTGGCCAAGGGAGGGAAGGAGATTGCTAGGCAGACCACCGACACGATGGTCAGACGACATCGTGAGGGTTGCGGGTCAGAAACGGATCAGATAACCACAGGACCGTGAGGAATAGGAGTAAAAAGGAGGCCTATGCCCAGCAGTGGGTTGATGTGGGCTGATTATAGATATGTAAATGTTCTGAGATGTATATACTTTGGTTGTCAGAACTTTATTAAGTTCCTGAAATGTTAGTTTTTGAAAGTATGAATTCAAAATAAATGCCTTAGAAAATAGAGGTAACTAATCTACTGTAAATATTTTTGCATTTTCTAGTCTAAAGAATAAATCAATATTGTTATTATATTTTTGTTTCATTTAGTATCATTTTCCACAGGCGTCAAAACAGAAAATTAGTTACCCGAATGTTGAGAATGTATTTTTTTAACGCACCCTCGCACGACTTCTTCGTCTTCAGGCTATATTAGTCCACTGCTGGACATAGCCCTCCCCCCTAATGAACGCAAGGTTGTGTCATCATTGGGGGGTAATGCCCATAATCACCACGCTGGGCATGCGGGTTGGGGATCGCAGTTTGGTGGAATTGTAATGCAGGGGGCGCTGCTGCCCACCCTCGCACGACTAGGGTAAGGGTAAACCAGTGTTACCTATAGGGATGACGAGTAGCTCCTAAGAAACTTAAGTATTTTTAGTTGAAATTTAGGGAGGCAATAAAACAAAAAAAAAATCCATGATAACGATTTCATTGCACATACATAGTTTTACAACACTAATAAATCTAAGATAGGTACCTACTTCACCGTCACGTAAAATGCTAAAAAAAATCACAAAAATGTGTGATAATATGGACTTATCTAAGTTGCAGTGATATGATAATGCATAAAAAATAACCTTAACAGTACACTTACGTATTATACCATAACAACACATTCTCAATTTTGACTTATTAACAAAGGCAAGTATACTTAACAGAAAAAAACAGATTTCTCGTTACATGATTACTATTGTAATAATGACAACGTTAATCGCATGATAGAAGAAAATTTCGACTAAATTCTCAAATAATAACAAAACAGATCAACCAACATCTCAATAACTTCCTACTTAAAATGCTAACTATACACTATTTGAGGATATGTCCCACATAGGGCATGCAACCGGCTCAGTTTCTGTACGGTATAGTCTGTTAGCTTTTAGATTATACCTCGGGCTTCGGTTTTCGCCAATTTTCGCCGGTCTTCGTACTGATGATCGAGTTCTGATTTCGAAATTAAGTGTCATATTAGTTCCGATATTTCTATTACACGAATATATCCGATTCGTTCCGATAGTAGCCGAGGTATATTCTAAAAGCTAACAGACTACACCGGGTACATGCCCTAGATCCCCGTAGCGTAACTACACCATCTGAGGCCCGTGGCAAATTCATGGATGGGGCCGTTCCAGTAAAAATCGTTACTTTGCATCGTTGCTATTGATTATAAAAAATGGATGTATTCTAAAATTGATATTTTTTTATGAATGAATGATTTTTTTCTATTTCAGACCGAGATCCATATTCATTTATATAAGTAATTAAGATACAAAATAACACTTGCCACAGATTGATTTATAGATGTGTTCAGATACTAATTCAGAATGTATTTGAATTTATTACAGGCTGATTGAGTTAGTATGTCTTACCGGACTTGTATAAATATAATAATATATTGTAATATACATACACATTTTTTTTTAATGTTTGTTGTCTTCTGAGGTCGGGGCCTCATGAACCGGGGGCTGCCATCAGGTCCGGGGCCTGTGGCATTTTGCCAGCTCTGCCACCCTATAGTTACGTCACTGCTAGCTCCGTACAAACGTCTCCGTAGACACAATACGACCAACGTTCTTTAAAAATATGACAGCACGATTCCCAAATTGAACCACCGAATTCACCGAAAAAACTCTTAAAAGCTAACCGTACTTTTCTGCACGAATCTCTCCACATCCATAAACTTCGTGAACACATCATACTGCGTCACGTTGGCTTGCAGATATCTCCTGACAATCTCCAGATCCTCCAGCACCCTGGACTTCGTCACCTGGCACTCCACTTCATCCGTCTCAGGCCTCTCCGTCGCCAAGGGCAGTATCTCTTCAATCTCCTTCCGCTGCGTCACCGGATCTATCGCCTTGTGGTTACCACCGAAAACGGAACCGTTGGATCCGTGACCGGTTAAGAACTCATCGTCAACGGTAATGTAGTTGTCCAAACTCTGAGAGTCGTGGTAATAAGGGTCTACATCGAAGTCTGACAGCATTCTGCACAAAGCCACCTCGTCATCTTCCGTCACCGTTGGCACAGCGACTCGCTTATGCACGTAGTCGTTTTTCACGTCATAGCCGGTAGCCGCGAAGCAGTTGGCTATGGCCTCGGAGGGAGTACGCTCCCAAGCTTTTTCTAGAATGTTCAGAGCTTCTAAACTGGTGAGGTTTCTGTCGATACCTCTGACGGCGTTCATTGCCTTCTCCTGTACAAGCAACCTGCGGTACTCGTCGCGGAATTTGTTGAAGATCCCGTTCTTGATAGGCATCAGTGTGTTAGCGGCCTTCCATGGCACGAACACCAGTTTCAAGTGGGAAAGGGTTAGTTTGGAATGTATCGTGGCGCGATCGAGGATCAGCACAGCTTTACGATTTTGGAGCTGTAACTCTCTATTCCAAAACTTGACGTATTCCTCGAACATCGGCGTGGTGAAGTGTCCCTGGCCGTGTCTGATGTACGTCACTGGCAACGTGTCGGGACTCCTGTAGGAATGTACAAGGGGATCCTCCGTGCCACAGACCAACAACTTCTTTTTGTCCGACCCAGTGACGTTGGTGCACATGAAAATCGATAGTCTGTCTTTGGGGAAGCCGTGGATGTATTTTTTGCCGGCCATCTTTTTTATACGGCCCCTGGAGGAGTTGTAATAGACACCCACTTCGTCTCCCGTGTAGATATCCTCGTCGCTGAATCCGTTTCGGGCATCCAGCCACTGGTCTTCCAAAAACTGCCTCTTCCATTTGGACTCGTTAGGGTTACTGCTGAAGACTCTTTTTCTCCTGACGGTGGACCGGAAGGTGATTTTGTACCTAGTCTTGAACCTGTCAAGCCATTTTTTGCTGCCGTTGAAGGCGACGAAGCCGTTCTCTTTCGCGAAGGACTCCGCAATGTCCATCAGCATTTTCCCCGTCACTTGAATATCGTTTTGCTTCTGATGATTAAGCCAGTCTAAAATCTTTCTGTCGAGCACGCTATTCATGTATTTGATAGACTTCCTTCCAGCTCGCTTTAGGATCACAAACTCGTCTCTGTCCTCCCATATTTCGTTGATAACCTCGGGGGTTAAGTTGTAAATTTGGCAGATGTCAGTGACGGATCTTCCCTTGTGCATTTTGCTGACAATAGCGCACTGTATCTGATACGCTACGTCTTCTTTCTTCGTGTACACGTCGAAGTTATTTCCTTCTTCCAAATTGTCATCTTCTTGATCGATGCTGTCGTTAACATCGTCCGTGCTATCGTCTGTGTCGCCGTCGGTGGCTTTGGAATCGTTCTTGGATCGAATTGGTTTCTCTTGCGTCTCTTCAGGTTTTTCCTGAATCTTGTACGTACTCCAGGAGCGCGGCTTCCGTGGTACGTCAGGGGGTATCGCGGGGTGTCTGTGTCAAGAGAGTGAGATTAGTGATCAACGCAGACTAAGCTTGAAATAGTATTGTGCCTACTGTGTGATGGAAGACATCACAGGGAACCTACAAGCAGCAGACATTGGACATGATAGTTCGTTATCAACCCTTGTATGTCCCCACTGCTGGGGCACGGGTCTCTTCCTGCATCGCAGGAAGGTTAGGCCATACTCCACCACGGGGGCCAAGTCCGGGTTGGTGGAGGATTGTAAGACAGTGGCGGGCCTTACTGTGAGAAGTTATCAAGCCGCCCATAAGGCCTCTGACATGGCTTAACAACTGCCATTATATTACAGCCGGCACTAACGGCTAAACGTGCCTTGCGAAGCACGGAAGCGCCCGGAAAAATGCCACTAACGGTAGTCACGGGACGCTCATCCTGTACCTGACCGCGCCTGTTGTTGCTTAACCAAGTGATTGATTCCAATCACTCGGTTCGCCTAGACAAATGATAGTTACCTTCCTTAAATTCTAATTCCATTCCACTACTTTGATACTAGTCGTAAATCGCGGACTTGTTAAGGGCGTAATTAGACTACCAATCTAATTTAAAATAAGTGCATTTGCGAATTCGTAGTCGCAATACCACACGCTATATTGACTAGTCTTTCCTGTGGGCTAGGCCGACTAAGCTGCCAGGACGGTATAAGTGCTGGGCAAGCCTACACCATCTGAAACCATGTCTGAGTGGTCCCTTCACCCATCTAGTGTGAGTGAAGGTGCCACTGGACGCTGTATAAATCAGTTCATTACGTAGATGCAAAGACTAGTGTGTGTGTGTGTGTATGTGTGTGTACTTGGTAATTATTATTATTAATACGTTTATTGCACATAAGTAAAAAAAACACAATGACAATGTGGCGGACTTAATGCTATAAGCATTTTCTACCAGTCAACCACAGGTGGTGCAAAAATTAAATGGTGGGCATTCGAAACAAACGGAAGAAGAAATAGTTAAGATTAGATAAGCTGACAAATTCTCAATAAGTGCATATAATATATAAGTAATAATAATTGTAAGTAGTAAATAAATAAATAGCTGCGGCCCCATATATTTCCACGTCCATCGCAAGTGTTTTGCCAGACGGCAATGAGCCATGCGCCATTGTGTAAACAGCAAGCGATCGTGGCCAATAGGTTGTGCATTGCAAAGCATGGCCCATCACAGGCCATGGTGTACTGGGGCCTTTATCTATAGTATCTCGACTAAAGCTGCGTTTTCACGGTCGTAGGATGCTCGGACCGAGTGCGCCATCCGAGTAAACTTGTACTTCCGATTGGCCATTTTAGTGTCGTCACGAAAAAGCGTCCAATCAGAGGCATCAGTTTACTCGGATGGGGCACTCGGTCCGAGCGTACTAAGACTGTGAAAACACGGCGGCGGCGGAGGCGGCGTGGCGGCGTCAGGCTATACCAGTCCACTGCTGGACACAGCCCTCCCCCAAAGAGCGCCACGTTGCGCTATCATAGGGGGTAATGCCCATAATCCCCACGCTGGGCTTGCGGGTTGGGGATCGCAGTTCGGTGGAATACCTAGTACTACAGGGGGCGCTGCTGCCCACCCACCGGTTTATGTGCCTTAGTCGCCTTTTACGACATCCGCGGGAAGAATTGGGTTGGCGCACCACACAGCAGAAAACTCGGCATTACTCTAATTATCATAACGGAGGCAGTCTTGACCTGAGGGTGAAGATGAGGTCTAGAATGGACGTGGACTTACTCAGGATGCACAGCGACTTTATGCTCGTACAGCTGCTCTTTGGTCTCGTAGTAGGCGTCGCAGTGTTCGCATTTCATCCGCTTGTGGTGGTACATCATGTGGCGACCCTGAGGAACAAAAGTCATCAGCGACGTCATCATCTTAGAGGGATCCAAAATATTTTGCCCATACCTGTCGGTGAAATCGGTGTGTGGGGGGGGCGTCCACTAATGACGTGGTTTTACTATTTCTCGAGTGCGTGAGAGGCCTTCTAATTCATCATTGTTCGTGGAGACAATGATAGAAACAGAAAATGTGGAATTTATACGAAACTGTAGTGTTTTATGATATAGAACGTGGTATTGAAGCTTAAGGCGCTTTGGGGTGCTGACTAGCGTCAGCAATTGAAATAAAAATCTTAACTTGTTTATAATAGGTACGTGTTTTTAAAAAAGTAAACTTCAAAAATCTTAGTAACTGTGGTAAAATTTTTTATGACATCCAACTTAGAACGTAGTATTAACATCCCAGGACTTTAAAGTCCTAGGATGTTGATAATAGGTTCTAGGCTGTAGGTTCTACAGCAGTCTATTAATTCTTACTTGACCAATTTAGTAAACAAGATTCTTCCCTGAAACTGTGACTTTTTAGTCCAAAACTGCCATATTTCCATAAATGAAGTAACCTGGAACACTCTTTTAGGTAACACGCTGCCAATTTTATAAACATAGTTCATGATAGTTCATGAATTTGCGAGAAAATGTCTAGTTCAGGCATCTAATCTCAATTTTAAGGTTAGAATCTTGTTTACTAAATTGGTCAAGTAAGAATAAATAGACTGTAAAAATAGTCTTTCTGTTTTTGGAAAAGAAAACTTATTAATAAAACAAGGTATAATTATATTCCATTGGTGGCGTTAGTTAGCATCCCAAAGCGGCTCAAAACCAGTATCGAGAAATCAAACGACTTCTAATAAGAGAAAGTTAAAAAAATAAAATTTATTTTTCCTACAAACATAGCGTTCAAATGAATGAAAAAAATTTATAACTAAGACTTATCAAAAATTGTTTAGTTTTCGATACTGATGAAATCGGTTTGGAGAGTTGAATAGGTACTGGGTATTTTAATTCAAAGAGCCTTTGGATTAAAACATCATTAATAGTGAATCAAAGTATTTTATTATTATAGTATTTTAATACTATTCAATTCTATGCATCTATAAAAAACCCTGTATATTATTAGTTGTACAATACCTAACTTGTTAATGTTTACAACCACAATACGTAGGTACGAATAAATATAGTTTTTTTTTCTTTTCATTTAATAATTACACAGATCTCGTTAGGCCTATACTAAGTACCTACATCTAAATGACTTGTGTTATAGCCTTTATAGGTGTCAACTCGACGATAGATTTAATACAGTAAATACGTAGATAACATCCAAGACCCAAGACAAACTAGAAAAGTTCGTTTCCCAGTTTGACCCAGCCGGGGATCGAACCAGAGACCTTCGGTTTTACAGTCAGCGTGCCAAACCGCTGCGCCACCGAGGCCGTCTAACTACCTATTAGTTGTATAGAATCAGGCGTTACTTTGCGGAAATCCATAATAGCATTAAAAAGTTAAAATTAGCTAATGCACCGCCCTCCCTCCCACTTAAGCAAGACACGAACACACCACCACCAACACCAATACTTGTGTGAGAAAACACGCGACGCGTTTCTCAAATGCAAGTCAAACTTGCATTTGGGAGCCTGAGGATGCCTCGTGTTAGAGGCGAAACGCGTCGCGTGTTTTCTCACACAAGTATTGGTGTTGGTGGTGGTGTGTTCGTGTCTTGCTTCTGCTTGAAAAAGTGGGAGGGAGGGCGGCGCATTAGCTAACCGCATGGTGCTTGTGGGATTTTTGGCGGAATTCAGCAAAGTAATTTTAACTTTTTAATACCTATTAGTACCTACACAGCACAGCACGCAATTACAACACATCGATTTACTGCGCACACACAAACAGGGTTATATAAAAATGTACACAATTTCGTTCTATGACTTTTGAACATTGAAAATTGCTTTCAATATCAACACTTTTATTTCCCCACTGCTGGGGCACGGGCCTCTTCCTGAATCGCAGAAAGGCTAGGCCATTCTCCACCGCGGGGGCCAAGTCCGGGTTGTTCAATGGGTACATGCTTCTACGGATTTTCTGTTTTATAATGACACGGATAGACTGATGATACCTCAATTAATAAAAGTTAATGTTAAATAGAATAGACATTTTTCTATGTAAAATTTACCGGAGACTGCGATATTGCACTGGCTCTAACGTTACTATGTTGATTTGTCTTTGCTTACTTTGGTTGTTTTCTAATGTTATACAAACATATGTGTGTGAGTATGCAGATGCAAATATGTTACATCTATCTGTCTACACAGTCAGTTATGGACGAATTTGCAACGCAAATGTAAAGATTGATATGCTGATTGAGTATACCTTTTGTCACCTGTTGTACTTACTTAATAAATAAAATAAAAAATAAACACTACGCTAAAATCAGCGTCTGAAGCAGCATTACTGCAAAAGCTGTTAGAAATAGTAATAGGAAATAAATAGGACAGTGATTGAAGACTTTTAGTCCGGATCTACTTACCGGTGTTGTTATATCGGAAGAGTCCGACCAGGTTTCGCTCTGATTCGCAGAGCTTAATAATGGTGAGCAGAGACGGAGCTCGCGTCGTCGGTTGCTCGTCTCACACTACGACGACGCGAGCTACGTCTCTGCTCACCATGATAAAGCTCTGCGAATCGGAGCGAAACCTGGTCGGACTCTTCCGATATAACAACACCCGTAAGTAGATCCGGACTAAAAGTCTACAATGTGTTGTGCTTACGATTGTTTTAGTTCAAAAAAGGACAGTGATTTATTAAAAATAAAAATCTGTTCAACACATTCGTGAGTTCGTACCTAACCATTTTTAAGTTAAAGTTTCTTCGTTAGCCTCTACATAATATATCTATCTAAATAATTGTAACTCCTTTGTTCCTTCTTTCTATTTGACACTAACAACTTTGACGTTCATTGAGTAGACATTTCCGGTCTTTTTGTCTTATATCCGGATAAGCTTACTGGCTTTTCCGGATCAATATCCGGTTAAGCCGGATCCGGAATGAAGTCGAAAATGTTAGGTCTTATTTCAAAAAAAGCTACTACTTGAAACACTCGAAAAACGTTGATTAAAATATTCTGCGGTGGAGATTTTAAAGGAAAGGAAAAAAAACGTACCCACAGTTTAAACAAACTAGGAAATAAATAGGAACAATGTGAGAACTAGGAACGTCTTGTGTTCAACATATTCGTGAGTAACCATTTTGAAGTAAAAAATTTCTTTGTAAGCTTCTTCTTAACATAATCTATCTATCTAAATAAATGTATCTCTTTTTTTCTTTCTTTATATCCATCTTGAAACTAACAAATTTGACGTTCATTGAGTACATATTTTCGATCCTTTTGACATAAATCCGGATTAAATAACTCGATTTTCCGATTTTAAGATCCGGATAATCAGCATCGGGTACTAAGTCAGTAATGTTCAAAGATTTGTGGTCTTGGAACGTTGGATATCTTTATAAATAATAATAAACTCTAGGACGATTTCAGGTGGGGTTTTATTTGTAGACTAGTTAAACAGAAAACTGGATGAAAATGGATAAACGGAGAAGCAGGTAAAAAAGTCAGACCTGGTCAAAGGGTAATAAAGTAGTAGTGATGAAAAATGAGAGAAATCGAAGAATGTGTGACGTAATTTAAATATTTGAAAATGATAGATAGAAAAAGAAATAAAAATGGTGTGAAGAGGTTTGCACCGTTACAGTCTTATTTACAAAACGTGATTGTGGGCCGGTTTTTGAATTCAGAATTTCACTGAGTAAATACTTAAGTGACCTTCTGCCACACTCTTTTCTGGGAAATTCGAAGGGACAGCATAGTTAACTATTCACTTAGCGAAACTCTCAATTCAGAAACTGGCGCTTAGTTTTCAAAATTTTATATTGATCGTAACAATAATAACATTTACATACAGGCACATACTTTGCTCCTATGCTATGGTAACCAGGCAGGGACAGCGAGAACATGGAAATACACCCAGACTGAGGGCATAAATACAAATTGTAAACGGCCCCCAGCGGGTACCCAATCCACCTTCGGCGTGACAATCAGACATTGGTAGTTAGCCAGTGTCGGCTAGGTCTACCTCACGATGGGCTGGTTGAGAGAGCGGAATGGGAGGTGAAGTGAATGGACTTACTTGGTGATGGTGGATGATAGCTCGCTTTAGCTGTTGGGCAGATGGTGAGCGGTGATGGATGAGCTGATGCGTCCAGCGCACGGAGAACACTCCTGCACTGTTCACTTATAGTCTAATATTGTCAATATATTGTTCTTTGAGCTGATAAAGTTTCTTTGTCACCAAATGTCTATCACTTCACGAGAATTCGAGCACTTATCATTATCACGCACGTATGTCACCGTGCGAATGTGTGTGCAGATGGCTGGATAAAATTAGTAGCGAGCGAGCGGCACGAGCGACGGCACCGGAACGACCAGAATAATGAACAATGAGTGACCACAGATTCATGATTACGTCGCGCGATCGATTCTCGCGCGAACAGACATGACACCGCTGAGGCAGTCATAACATAACTTAACATAACATTTACATACAGGCACACACATTGCTGCTGGCCCCACACTAGGATACCCTGTATCGTGGGAACCAGAAACAGCGACATCACAAACATGTAAACATCCAGATGCGCTACCGCTGCGCCACAGAGGCCGTCATTCATCAGTCATCTTCAAGGACTCAGGAACGGTCATGTAAACGGGTGGTAAATTCCTTCCGTATTCCAACATTAGTTCCAATGACATCTTTAACAACATGTTGACGCATCACTGATGTCGTCACCCGGTGGACTCTGGAAACATAAAGAACAATTGAGATTAAGATCATCAACATTGTATGGAATCAGGCGTTACTTTGCGAAAATCCATAATATCATTAAAATGTGAAAAATACTTTTCATTTCTTATACTCGGAAAGTAGGGTTGTTTTGATCTGATTATTGGGTGGAAAATGCTGCTTCCCTCCATAGGGAGGGCAAAACTCATACAAATTACTTCCCACCTAAGGGCGGGAATGAACTTTAAAAATAGAACTACAGTGCGTTCACATTAACTTGACGCGTGAGAGAATTGGTAACAAGGACATAACATGTGAATTAGCTTTTGGACCTAATCGGAAGATGGTAAAACAAGCCCTCAATCCTTTTATTTTCCCCAAGTAATGGGAATGATTTCTTATTTAACATGGTAACAGTAAACATCTCAGTGCTACCCATTGACAACATTTCAAAATTGTATGGAGCTCTAATTCGAAAACCATTTCGAGATTTGGCTTTGTAAAGCACGTAAAAATTTATTTCAGTTTTTTCTGTGGTTTCATTTCCGAGAAAATTGTAAAAACACAAAAATACGCTGATGACGTCACACCATGGCTCCCAGTAAACATGCCTGTACCACGATAAAAAAAAAGTCAATTTCAAGATCTAACCTAAAAAATCAGTGTTGCCAATTTAGCGACTTAGTCCACAGAACAATTAAACCAATAGAAGAAACGATGGTCACGTGACAGCGTACAGGCCTAATTGTCAAAACGATGCCTTAATGCCCTGAGTAAGAGTCCAAATTAAGATGGTAATGTAACTTACAATAGTGGCAGCACTCTGAATGTTTTCAAATTTAGTCGGGTTATCGCAAGTGCAAAATCTGTGAAGACGTCGTCGGATTATTTTAGAAAATTGAAATAACTAAAATATTTTGGTGCACACAACTTACCCTGGGATATTGTACAATAAATGCACAACGAGGTGAAAAGTGCGTGGTGGCTGCAGGTCACATAAGAAACAAATAAAACGGAGATTATAATATGAACTTCCAAATGTGAGTACCTAAAACCTATGTTTTCTCGCATAAAAGGACCAACGGATAAAATATCACTTTGTAAATAAACTTCCTAATGACTCATCAACCAAAATTACCGTAATTGTTGCTTCTCGAACCCTTCTACGCTCTAAAATTAAGAAAATAAACCAATCCATTTGTAGGTTGTCCTAGTGATGGGATGGCAAAAGCATGGTCGATGAAAATTCGCCTCAGTAGTAGTATAGTCGATACTTGTTCATCACGCCTTCTTAATACATAATCCATTGTTTCTTCTTGTTCAAGTTTTCCCAAATTGATAAATGGAAGCAAAAGCACGCAAAACGCAGAAATAAGAAACAGGACAAAAACGACTGTTAACTGCGCTCAAGGCACTTTAGACACGAGTGATTGGGACGAAGAAACTTATTGCGAACACGCCTGAAGGAAGATGTGGTGCCCACCTTAGACCAGTAAAAATGGAAGTAATGGTGAGAAAGTTAAACATTTGTTGCAGAATATGTACCTCTACCTTTTCATATACACTTATCACATGTTTTTACAAAACAGGATGCTCCCAGGAGTTTATTTTGTATTCGAGCATAACGAGAATAACTATGAAAACTTACAATATTTTTTTTCCTTTGCCATACTTCTTTAGTTAAGTCTACTACATCCAAACAGTGTCCCAGGCACCACAGCATCCGAGTGGTGCCTTCATCCATTTAATTCATTTAACAGTTTATCTTTATTTAAAAATTTCTAAATCGTAATAAGTAAACAGTGTGATATGAGAATTGATAATATAAAAAAAAAAACAAGCCCGAACATCCCACATCACGATGTTGCTTATATTAAGACTTCTACGTGTACACAATTTGTTTTCCAAACCCCATCAGCTGTTTTATGTTTGTCCTGAATTTAAATCTCACCCAACGACAATACAAACTACCATAGACTTACCCACAAAAAACCATCTCTCCAACAGTGTAAATCATAGATAAAGAAAAGTTGAAAGATAAAAACAAAATGTTAAATGAATGGACGTCAAAGCTGTTAGTTTCACAATTAATAAATTATGTGGTGATCACCTTATTGCAAAAAATATCTGACTATATAGATGCAAATTGTACCTTACTTCAAAGTATATAATTAATTATCAGGATCAGTCAATAATAGACGTAGCTTGTAACCCAAATAGCTTTTATAAAGAGATCTAAAACGAAAGTGTTTAAAAGTGGAATATGTTATTATTTAAGCAGCTCTCTTTTGTAGGTACGCCTTTATTAAAAGTTTCTGTTTGTTTTCAGGTCAGTACTGAACATGGGAAGTGAGCAAAATGTCTGTTATCTGCCAATGCCACGGTCATATTCTTCTTTCTTGATCAAATTTACTGCAGCCTGACGTAGTTGATGATCCTTATAGTCTTGCGTTCGAAAATTCCTTAGTTGATGTGGTCATCAAACCCTATACCTGTTGTCTAAAATCTGTCAATGAAACGTATTCAAATATCAGAATTCATCACTTGACACATCAAATTACTGCATCCATCGAATTACTGAATTATTACTTGCAATAATAATATAATATTGTGATAATTAAATACGACTTTTAGCGACAGATTGCGGTCGAAGATGGATTTACCTAGTCAATATTAGCAATAGTATTTTCCTTTTCAAATTTCATTGCAAGATAAACAACTTTTTAACACAAGGACCTAACTCGATCTGTATTTAAAAATTGGAAGAAGAAACGTAACGTAAATTTGGATGTCGTTACGGATTTTATTCAGGAAGAAATCTGAGACGGAGTATTATGCTGACGTTGACGAATATAATTGTAAATTCACTATTTTGTATAAAAAAGTGTTGCTTTTTAAATTATTGTTACTTATTTTGATTAAACATGATTTAAAACTTATATACAAAGCAATTTATTATAATTATTTACATGATTTAGTCCAAGGTGTCTTAATTTTTAAACGTTTCTATCGATATCGATGGAGAGTTAGGCCTATCCCTAGTCGGTAGCGTTTGACAGTAGGGCCTGTACGCACCTTGAAATCGGTGCATTGATAAACGTAGTGCCATCTCTTTTTTTCTTATGGAAGGTTGGTTAGCGAAAGCAGGACAACATTACTGTCGAAGGTTTCTGCGAAGTTACTGCTACCCCTTGACTTAGTCGCTAGAAATGACGACTTTTGCGAGAGCCTTAGCGACAAGAAAAAAGTTTTGAGGACAAAAATAATTTAGCGACTTAGCTGACGACCAGTGTTATTATCGTCAAAATCTGGGTTGCCGTATCTAAACCTTCAAATTGCCGTAATTATAAAAAAAAATCGCTGATCTGCCGTATTATCTTTTAATTGAATAATTAGTGATTGAAACACAAAAATAATAAGTATATTTTCAACTTTCTATCATTTCTTCATCCTATATGTTTCTAATACACTGCTTGTGCAATGAATATTTTTCTTTGCTTTTCATTTTGATAAGCATAATTATCTCCTGACACCTGAAATTTTGTGCAACCGCCTTGATTTCGAATAGCTTGTTTAGCTAAGAGTAGGTCATATAAAAGAGATTGCATGAGACATCTAGTTCAATTTATGTCTGCAGGAAAATTTTCTTTGGGATATCCCGAAAATCGGACACATTTATTACGTTTCGTTTGAAGTATTTTTTTGTTTTAAGGTTACGAGCATGTTGGACTTGAATTGCCGTATTATATGATACGGCAGTCGAAATCCTGCCGTATACCGTATATTACAAAAAACATCCATGAATTACCGTATATTACGGCAATTGCCGTATCAATAATAACACTGCTGACGACGTTTTAACCTGAAGATTTCGTTAAGTACAAGATAAAAAAATATGCCCGACACTATTTTTTACTTACTCAAACGTCTACTTCAACTGAGCCATATGAGAATGAGGACGAAGAAGTGTTTAATTTATGTAGTGATGGCGAAGAATAATTTTTAATTATTAATTATCGTATTTCTTAAGTAGTACATTGTTATTCATGTGCCCCCCCCCCTTTATTTTTGGTTGCTGATGGTCTCCAGGGCCTATTTCATAAAACTGAAATCATGGTTTTCATCATCACGGTTTCACCTCTTATTTTCGCTGCATCGTCATGAGATGCATGAACTCCAAAAGCATTGAAAGATCTACCTTGGGTAGATTTCGGCTGTCAGCGCGTACGAATCCGTCTAAATCTGAAGTGTCCATTGTATACCTACCAATGACTTTCTTGTTCTTGTATAGGATAGAATTTGAGTAGAGAGAAATAAATTTAACACTACACAAAGTTTGTTTACGTTAGGTACCTAGTTATACAACCCCATCAACCCTCTACCAGTAGAGTACTTACAGTTAGGGCTGACTCAGCATAGCCACGTAAGCTTTCTTTAGAGATAAGGTGTTAGACCTAAGATATTCGTGTGTCCATTTTAAATCAATACAGTAGCGCTCTCCGAATCGAGTGGACGTATTCACTAGTTTTATTTTAGAATTAATCTTTTTAAAAAGCTCCTTGGCTCCCATCATAACTTGTCTACCTACCTACGCAAGGCAAACCACACAACATAATATCAGGGTTACCATACTTTATACTTACCATACCATTATAAATAACCTTGAAAAAGTAGCTACAAAAGTAACAAACTGGCAGCAAAAACACTCCGAACGCAGATAAAGGCTTTGCCAACACAAAGTACATTTGACAAAAAAGGAACAACTACATATAAGGGATGATGAATTGAACTAAGCTGATTTAATTGTATAAAAGAAAAACATATTTGCATATGTTAAAAAAATTCAGAAACTGTTTTTTAACATGGCCCTGGCAATGCTAAAATGACATTTGTAACTATATTTTTTTTTAGGATATTAGGCAAAAGAAAACATATTGTGAGCCTCGTTGTTTCGTCACTTCCGGTAAAAATATTTTAAACTTTAAAATGTAAAAAACATAAGAAAACGTGCGTGTTTCATAAAATAAAAAAATATGGTTCGTTTTATTTTGTATCTAGTTTCCTTTAGGACAATAAAATCCGTATGCTAAAAAAATGAAATGTTGTCAATTCTCTCACGCGTCAAGTTAATGTGAACGCACTATACTGTCAGTTGTGAAGAGTTTTTGTAATAAATATGCTTTTAAAAAAAACTTAACTAAAAACTTAAAAAAAATGCTGCGGCCATGTGAGTTTTTAAACAGCCAGTGTGAATTTAGCGCAAACTTCTTTAAGCAGAATGAGCCGCAACAATTACGCGGTGAGTTCCATATTTAAAATTCAAAAAGTCGATATAAATTGACGGGATACTAATCTGTTATAGTATCTGTGTCGGAATAAAAAAAAAACTTATGCTAAGATTTGAATATTAAAAATGAGTTCCTAATATCTACTTGACACTGGAGTAGGCACAAACCGTGCAGAGCCATAACGTAAAATAAAATAGTTTTTATTTTCCTCATATTCCACATGAAAAGAAGAGTGTTTAACACGGGTAAAAGACTCAATTCCTATTCGGACTATAACCGTCTATAGTCTAAATACCTCGGGAATTGATTCTTTCCACGCTCGCTTAGCAATCTACTATTGCTGAATTCCGCCAAAAATCCCACAAGCACCATGCGGTTAGTTAAGCAAAAATCGCTACTTTTGCTTAACTAACCGCGCTCTATGACGCAGGAAAGGGACGTGACACCAGTCACTTGTTCATAGACACTAGGCATTTTGACTGAAAGCAGTATTATAATCTTTTAGTCTTCTTCTTCCTCAGGCTATATTAGTCCACTGCTGGACATAGCCCTCCCCTAATGAGCGCCATAGCGCAAGGTTGTGCCATCATTGGGGGGTAATGCTCATAATCCCCACGCTGGGCCTGCGGGTTGGGGATCGCAGTTTGGTGGAATTGTACTGCAGGGGGCGCTGCTGCCCACCCCCCGGTGTGTGTCCCTTAGTCGCCTTTTACGACACCCGCGGGAAGAATTTGGGTTGGTGCTATTCTCTAGTCCGACACCACACAGCAAGCAGTTTTATAATATTTTATTTTACTGAAAATATTAGTAATGAAAATATTGAATTTTTTCTTTTTCACAAAACTAAGTCAGTGTTTTAAATCGTTTTAATGCATACTTTCCCCTTATATTGTTAATTCTCTATTTGATACTTTAACCTATTTAGCGGCCAAAAATTCCACCCATGCCGCGATTCGAACCCGCGACCGCTGGCTATCCGTGCCAGCGCTCTTCCAACTGAGCTAATGGGCGAATCACCGGCATCAGTGAAATCGAACCTCTTTACATCTCTGTATTACGTACGTTAAGAGGTTCGAAATTTCACTGATGCCGGTGAGTCGCCGATTAGCTCAGGTTGGAAGAGCGCTGGCACGGATAGCCAGAGGTCGCGGTTATTGTTATTTATTTTATTTTATTTTTATTTTATTTACTCAACAAAAATCCACAGCAATACAATTAAAATAAACAATAGTTACTTATAATTTGAACATGCAGCCAATGATGGATTTTACTATGTAATTCACAAAATTATATTGTAGTCTAATTCGAAAACTCTTATAACTTTACATAACTTTTCAAAATAGTGAAGAAAAGTTTAATACAGAGCAGGAAGTAGTATTACACTCGTGTGCTTTCGGCGGAAACCGAAGCCTACTCTAGAGCCCGAGGTATATTCTAAAAGCTAACAGACTGTAAATTCTGTCTTATTACTCATTTATGTAAAAGAACATTTAGACAAAATCAGTTCAAATCAAATAAAACAGCTTGCTGCGAGGTGTCGGCTTAGAGAATAGCACCAACCCAAATTCTTCCCGCGGGTGTCGTAAAAGGCGACTAAGGGACACATCCCTTAGTCGCCTTTTACGACACCCGCGGCCAGGGGTGGGCAGCAGCGCCCCCTGCAGTACAATTCCACCAAACTGCGATCCCCAACCCGCATGCCCAGCGTGGGGATTATGGGCATTAACCCCCAATGACGGCACAACCTTGCGCTATGGCGCTCATTAGGGGAGGGCTATGTTCAGGAGTGGACTAGTACAGCCTGACGACGACGAGGACAAAGACTTATTTACGTAGAAGAACATGTAGACTCCGTTCAAATCATGCCAAGCAAAGTTCAACCTTATTCCACCGTGCTTACCTTAGTCCAGCCCAGTCGGTCTCGCAGTGCAGGGCCCAATCCATTTAACTTATTCGTTATTTCATCTCACTTCGCCGCTCTTTCATTACTGTACCACGAAGTACGGCTACTCGTTGCAAGCCACTTATTCTGCTCGAAAAACTGTTTCTAAGGCAAATGCGATTGTATTTTATCGCACTTTGGTTTTCTGAAACACTTTTTGGGTCTAATGAATCATTGATCTGTTCTTCGTTCGCTTCAACTTCGTGATTTCTAGCCAACAATCCTATGCTTTTCGCCATTCGCTTTTCCGCCAAGGAAAGTCCTAGGGCACTATAGGACTTTCCTTTTCTGGAACTTTCTTAGCTTCTAATGGCTCTTCGATGTTTTCTTCGCCCGTTTTAATATCGTGATTTCCAGTCTGGGCGGCTTTTACTTCGTTTGACGTCAGATTCTGGTCTTCTGAAAGATCTTGCATGGGTCGTGGCAAACATCCTATGATTTCCGCCATTCGCCTTTACACATTGGTTAGTAGGTGTGACTGATTTTGTTTGCAAAGCTTCTTCACGTGGACTTTCGTTTTGTCACAGTACTGAAATATAATTATTGATTAACAAAGACATTGATTTGTGCACCAATGCCCGAACCCAATAACCAATCCTGATAATTTTTTACCTATCCCAGATTGAGAATTTAATCTAATTTGTAGTAAGCGTATGCCAACAATTTATTCATGGATTGCAATACGAATACATTAGCACTGTGTCTGGAAGGTAACGTGCCAGCATTTTATATGAACCGGCTGAGACGAAACATAAATGTGGAACCAATTGCTCGCTATCTGGAGAAAAAAAGGTGAGACTTGGTTATAATTGTCAGGACACAGATCGATCGATGGATAGGAGTCAATCTAAGATTCATTTCTATCTGGGGTTGCGGATACATTATTGAATTCGGGCGTAAAGCTTTCCAGTTATTCGCTAAGTAATAACATCTAAAAACCTATTTAGAGGCTAAAAATTCCACCCATGCCGGGATTTGAACCCGCGACCTCTGGCTCCGCGGATTGCCTCTGTATTGCTGCCTGTACGTAATACAGAGAATATTGTAAAGAGGTTCGAAATTTCACTGATGCCGGTGAGTCGCCCATTAGCTCAGTTGGAAAGAGCGCTGGCACGGATAGCTAGAGGTCGCGGGTTCGAATCCGCATGGGGGGATTTCTAGCCTCTAAATAGTTTCTTAAAATTGTCCTTGGCACGGGTTAGTGCATTAAAAAGAATATAATAACATCTAAGTTTCGTGACTATGTGCAGGCTTCATTAACAATGTCACTTCTTATCATGATGTGCAATCTTGGATCTAGTTACTGACTCTGGTGATTTGTGTGTTGTTTCTTTACCCGTTTAAAAAGCGGTGGTAGCGGAGCGGTGTAGAACGCCGGCTTCTCCATCGGGAGGTCGTGGGTTCGAAGTTCGAACCCCGGCATGTACCAATGACTTCATTTTCTAAGTTACATAACATTTGTGAAATTATAATAGCAATACTACTCGCTGACGGTGAAGGAAAACATCGTAAGGAAACCCTAGTGTCTGACGTGTTAGCGTACCTCAGCGCTTGCTACGTACAATGGCCCAACTATGAGGCTCAGTGCGGAAATCTCAGGTCTAACTAACTAACCGTGTTAATTATTATTATTCAAAATATCTGAGGAAACTTTTCGATGCCTTTGTCCATCTATGTGTAAACATTTAATGTATTAGTAAAACGCTGTTACTCAGCCTCTTTCACTTTATTTACCTTAGTCCAGACCCCTCTGACTTTCCGCGTAGGGCCCAATCGATTCAATTTAATCGTCACTTCGTCCCACTCCGCCGCTTTTTGACTCCGCTCCTTCGAAGTTCCAGCTCGTCTCGTTGCGAGGCGCGGATCCTGCTCCAAAAACTTTGCCAGTGCCGCTATTTGTCTTCTTCCAGACTGACAAGGATTGGTTACTATCGCACTTTGCATTTCTGGAACTTCTTTAGCGTCTACTGATTCTTCGATCTCTTCTTCGTTCGTTACCATTTCGTGATTTCTAGTCTAAGCTGCTTGTACTTCGTTTGATGTGATATTCCGGTCTTCTGCCACATCTTGCATGGGTTGTGGCGAACACCCTATGACTTTCGCCATTCGTTTTTCCATATCGCTTAGTCGTTTTGAATTTTCTTGGTTGCAAAGTTTCTTTACGTGAATTTTCTTTTCGGACCAGTACTGGAAAGTAATTATTATGAATGATTAACGAAAACAGAGATCTTTTCTCTAAAAGTATTTTCGTTATTCGCAAAGTAGTGACTTCTAAAGTAGGCTTCATTACTCTTGTAAGATAATATCACGGTCTGCCATCTTACTTCTTTTATTTTTGGAGTTAGTTCCTGACTTTGGTTCGTTGCGTTTTGTTTATCGTTTGAATGCGTTAATTGTTCAAAATATGGCAATACGTGAAAACATTTTGTTGAACTCCTGAACGATAGGCTGTTACTCAACCTTATTCCAACTTATTTACCTTAGCCGAGTCTACTCTGTCTTTCTGCGCTTGGCTCAACCGATTCAACTAAATCGTTACATCGTCCCACTTCGCCGCTTTTTGACTACGCTCCTCCGGAGTTCCAGAACGCCTAGTTGCAAGGCGCGGATTCTGGTCCAAATTCTTTGCCAGTGTGCCCATTAGTCTTTTTTCCAGGCTGACGACGATCTGTTACTATCGCACTTTGGGTTTTTGGAACTTCTTTTGCGACAAATGACTCTTCGATCTCCACTAGCGCACTTTGCTTTTCTGGAACTTTTTTTGCTTGAAAAGACTCTTCAATCTATATCTACACTATTGCACTTTGCTTCTCTGTAACTTCGTTTGCGTGAAGAGACTCTTCGATCTCTTCTTCGTTCGTTTCAACTTCGTGATTTCCAGTCTGTGCTGCTTGTACTTCGTTCGACGTGATATTCCAGTCTTTTGCCACGACTTCCATGGACTGTGGCAAACATCCTATGACTTTCGCCATTCGTCTCTCCACATCGCTTAGTTGATCTGACTTTTTTTGGTTGCAAAGTTTCTTCAGATGGAATTTCTTTTCTACCCAGTACTGAAAAGTAATGAATATGATTAATACACACACACACACAACACATCGATCTGTCCACTGATAGCACTTCCATTATTCGCCAAGTAATGACCTCTAAATTTTGTGACTGGGTATAAACTTAATTATACGGGTGTAACGTATCATCATGGTGTGCCACCTTCCTTCTACTCGAAATAGACAGATAGACAGACAGACCCGATTGCACCCTTCTGGTAGGTACATATCCTCGTAAGGCGCGACCTTGAAAATAACAATTGTTTATGTAAAAACCTATTTAGAGGCTAAAAATTCCACCCATGCCGGGATTCGAACCCGCGACCTCTGGCTATCCGTGCCAGAGCCAGAGGCCAGATGTAGCCAGAGGTCGCGGGTTCGAATCCCGGCATGGGTGGAATTTTTAGCCTCTAAATAGGTTTTTAAAATTGTCCTTAGCACGGGTTAGTGCATTAAAAATAAAAATAGTATAATTGTTTATGTGATCACTTGAGGACATTGGGCCTTAGCGGGATAATGTAAAGAACACTTTACGGAGCCCTAAGGAAATAAAATACAATTACCTTGACCCAGGCGCGCCAGCCCTTCTTTGCCTCGCCCAACGTATTGATCTTCCTCGCCAATCCAGCCCACTTCCTCCCCGCCAAGGTCCGACCGAGGGAAGTCCTGATGCAACCGCTGGCGACACGGCGATTCCTCTCCAAAAACGTCACTAGAGCCTCCAACTGCCCGGCACTAGGTCGCAGGCCATTGTTCGCTGTCGTCTCTTGATCATTTGACCCATCTTCGTCCGATGACTCTTCGGACGCCTCTGCCGGCGTCTTGAGTTCAACTACGCGGACGTTCTTTTTATTTTCGGGTTCCCACTCGCTGACGCTCGAGTCTTCGCGTTGCGTCGTGTCTGGAGCTTCTGTGGTTTGTGGCAGACATTCCAAGATGGCGGCTAGACGTAGCTCCGGGTCGGACAGTCTCGAGGTCTGATTTTGGGCGCAGACGCGCTTCAAGTAGCATTTCTTTTCCACCCAATACTGCAAAGTTTATAATTAAGATAAGATAAGAATTGCATGGGTGACAATCTCGTGACTACTGCTAGTGGTATTTTAAGCCGTTGGTGCCGGCTGTCATATAATGGCAGTCGTTAAGCCATGTCAGAGGCCTTATGGGCGGCTTGATAACTTCTGACAGTAAGGCCCGCCACTGTCTTACAATTCTCCACCATCCCGGACTTGGCCCCCGTGGTGGAGTATGGCCTAACCTTCCTGCGAAGCAGGAAGAGAACCGTGCCCCAGCAGTGGGGACACGCTTTTCTTTATTGTACACACCACAAAATAATTACAGAGACAACAGTTACAAAATAAGAGGTACAATTGGCGGCCTTATTGCTGATAGTCTTGTGCTATACAAAAATAACATGTCGTGTCAGTGTTTGTTATCGAACCCCTACGAAAGGGCTTCAACGATTTTTCTGAATTCGATATCAACCCTTTATAAGACCTTACTGTTGGGGCACGGGTCTCTTCCTGTATCGCAGGAACGTTAGGCCATAATCCACCACGGGGGCTAAGTCCGGGTTGGTGGAGGATTATAAGACAGTGGCGGGCCTTACATCAGAAGTTATCAAGCCGCCCATAAGGCGTCTGACATGGCTTAACGACTGTCATTAAATGACAGCCGGCACCAACGGCTTAACGTGCCTTGCGGAGCACGGAAGCGCACGGAAAAAATGCCACTTGCGGTAGTCACGAGATGGTCACCCATGCAGTACCTGACCGCGCTTGTTGTTGCTTAATCCAAGCGATTGCTTCCAATAACTCGGTTACCCTAGACCACGAATATATAACTAACTAGCTAACATCTTTAACGTTCATTAAGTAAAAGTCTTGTTTTCAAAATGAAGAAAATTCTTTAGACTTTTGAATGAATGAATGAGTTACCTTTTTCCAGCCGAACCGATCCTTCTGCGCCCGACCCAGTCGATTCAACACGGGGGTAACAGCGGCCCACTTCGCGGCAGCATGCCTCAACTCCCCCGAGGTCCTGGCGCAAGTCGTAGCTATGTGGGGATGCCTCTCCAGAAACTCCACCAGCGCCGCCATCTGCCTGTGACTAGGCCGAAGGCTGTTGGACTCTATAGCACTCTGTTCCTTTTCGATCTGCCTGAGGTCTATCGTCTCGGGTTGATCGGGGCACTCTGTGTCGTCGGTGTGGGCGTACTCTGTCTGGGAGTTCCCCCCGAAGGAATGGTCGCCGATGAGCTTCAGAAGACGCCTCTCCAAGTCGGAGAGGCGAGCGGTCTCGTTGTTGAGGGAGAGGCGTTTTAAGTAGCATTTCTTCTCGGTCCAGTACTGCAATAAATGAATAATAATAAGCGTTTATTTCAGGAGTAAAATACCCAAAAATTTCTTAGTAAGTATGTATTTGTGTATGTGTGTGTGTATCTTCTTCTTTTTCAGGCTATATTAGTCTACTGCTGGACAAAGCCCTCCCCTAACGAGCGCCATAGCGCAAGGTTGTGCCACCATTGGGGGGTAATGCCCATAATCCCCACGCTGGGCATGCAGATTGGAGATCGCAGTTTGGTGGAATTGTACTGCACGGGCGCTGCTGCCCACCCCCCGGTTTGTGTCCCTTAGTCGCCTTTTACGACACCCGCGGGAAGAATTTGGGTTGGTGCTATTCTCTAGGCCGACACTACACAGCAATGTGTGTATGTATGTGTGTGTTTTTGTGTGTATATGTACGTATGAATGAATGAATGAATGAATGAATGAATGAATGAATGAATGAATGAATGAATGAATGAATGAATGAATGAATGAATGAATGAATGAATGAATGAATGAATGAATGAATGAATGAATGAATGAATGAATGAATGAATGAATGAATGAATGAATGAATGAATGAATGAATGAATGAATGAATGAATGAATGAATGAATGAATGAATGAATGAATGAATGAATGAATGAATGAATGAAAAATGAATTTGACGGCATCGGTGGCGCAGCGGTTTGGCACGCTGACTCCGCTGAACCGAAGGTCTCGGGTTCGATCCCCGGCAGGGTCAAACTAGGAAACGAACTTTTCTAGTTTGTCTCGGGTCTTGGATGTTATCTATGTATTTGTTGTATTATTATTATACGATAGATCGTCGAGTTAGCACCTATAACACAAGTCATTTAGTTGTACTTAGTATAGGGCTAACGAGATCTGTGTAATATGTCCATGAATATTTATTAATTTATTATTAATTTAATTTAAAAATGAATGAATGAAAGAATGAATGAATGAATGAATGAACGAACGAACGAACGAACGAACGAACGAACGAATGAATGAATGAATGAATGAATGAATGAATGAATGAATGAATGAATGAATGAATGAATGAATGAATGAATGAATGAATGAATGAATGAATGAATGAATGAATGAATGAATGAATGAATGAATGAATGAATGAATGAATGAATGAATGAATGAATGAATGAATGAATGAATGAATGAATGAATGAATGAATGAATGAATGAATGAATGAATGAATGAATGAATGAATGAATGAATGAATGAATGAATGAATGAATGAATGAATGAAAACCATATCCGTCAGTCCGCTGTATGTCTGTCCGTGTTTTAGGGATCCGTATGCGCAATATTAAAGCGTAAACTTACCACTCGCTAACTGTGAAGGAAAACGTCGTAAGGAAACCAGAGTCTAAGGAGTTTACACACCTTAGTGCTTATAAATCGGCCTTAGTGCTATAAATAGGTACATACAATATTCTATAGTATGTCCGATGTTTGAATTATCTGTAATCTGTTGCTTATGATTTTTTGTTTCCTATGTTGCTGTTGTTCTGTTATATTGTACTGTTAGTCTTCTTTAAAACAAAATAAATAAAAAAAATGCAAATCCGCGTAGGGCAAGCGTGATGGATGACCAAGCCCAAACTCCATCTGAAAGAAGGCCTGTGTCCTACAGTGAGACGAACAAAGAATTGACAATTCATATTTTACAATGCCCAAAACTAAAAATACCGTTTCCTAATTTTGCTATCCTGATTACGAAAAAATATTTAGAAATTTTATTATTGCCTAATTTTAGAGAAAGTAAATAAAAACCAAAAATTGTGTGACGCACACACATACGGTGGAATGATGAGGTACCGTTGCCTAATATTAAAAATGTTATGACATGTCATTTTCAATATCATTCAAATGTCATGTCAGAGTAATTCCTTTCCCTTTCCTTTATACCAATGGTTTTTAAAAAGTCGGCAAGGGTGTAATGTATTATTAAGCCGTATGTGTGACGTCATTTGGCGTTTACGCCCTTTTAGAATAAGACGTAATTCAAACAGAAAATTATAAAATGAAAATCATCGAATGTCCGAAAATAAAAAAATATGGGTCGTTTCTCGTATCTAGTTTCCTTTAAGACTGTAAAATACGTACGCTAAAAAATTGAAATGTTGTCAATTATAGATGATTTACCTTAGTCCAGCCACTCTTATCCTTCCAGGCGCCCGGCAATCCGTTCAACTGAGCGGCGATCTGACTCCAATTCCGTTCCACATGCCTCCGACCGGCCGGTGATCTGAAGCGGCACATAGCAACGCCCGGATGCGCCTCCAGAAACTCCACGAGGACCTCCAATTGAAAGAGACTCGGCCTGCCGCTCCTGCGGTCTTTAGCTGCGGTTGTCGGCTGAGAACTTTTAGCTGCGACGTCGCAGTCCAAGCTTGGCAAAAAATCGTATTGCGGCGAAGTCTCCGCGTGCACACGATTATCGTCTTCTTCGGCTTGTGATGTTATGAAAACGGTCTCGGTCCGAAGAAATTTCTGATCGAATGTGTGCTTGAGGTCTTTGATGACAATCTTGATATCGGCCTCTTGATGCGGTCGGTTTCCTTCTTCGGTAGCATTGACTTGTAAGGAGCTGTGTGCCGTCAGATTTGAGCAGTCTTCCTCTTCGTTAGGGCAAGAGTTGTCTTCTGTGTCGCCTTGTGAGAGGCGTGTGTAGCCTAAGAGCGTTATTAGATGCAGCTCTGGACTGGACAGCCGTGATGTTTGATTTTGAACGCAAGCCTTCTTCAAGTAGCATTTCTTTTCCACCCAATACTGGAAATTAAGTGGGTATTGAAGATCCTCTTGTGAGCGTATCGATTAATTTGATGATTATGTAAAAACTATGCCAACGACAAGGCTCCCTGAGTGATCCTGAACGATCACGAACGATAAGCAACAAAGGGCGCGTTCAGTGCAGGGATGGGCGACCGTCTATGACTAACGCTAAGGGCATTTTTTCGAGCGGTTCCGTGCTACGCAAGGCACGCTAAGCCGTTGATGCCGGCTGTCAAGTAATGGGAGTCGTTAAGCCATGTCAGAAGCCTTATGGGCCGCTTGATAACTTTTGACCAAACCGGACCGGACTGGCCCCAGCGGTGGAGTATGCCCTATACCTTCCTCAGGGAGAGATCTGTGCCCCTCGGTGGGGACATAATGGGTTGATGACGACGGGCAGAGGTGAGCTGATGAAGATAGCGACGATGAAATTAAACGAATTACATTGATCCATTAAAATGTGAAAATTACTTTGCTAAATTCTGCTAAAAATCCCACAATCACCATGCGGTTAGTTAATACACCGCCCTCCCTCCCACTTATTCAAGCAGAAGCAAGACACGTACACATCACGAACGACACCAATACTTGTGTGAAAATGCGCGACGCGTTTCGCCTCTAACACGAGGAATCCTCAGGCTCACAAGTGAATCACTTGTCTTGCTTCTGCTTGAAAAAGTGGGAGGGGGGGAAGTGCATTAACTAGCTTTTTTTTGGCGGAATTTAGCACAGTAATTTCCACATTTAAATGCTATTATGGATTTCCGCAAAGTAACGCCTGAATCCATACAATACCTTGATCCAGCCGCGCCAGTCCTTCATCGCACCGCCAATTTGATTCAACTCCTGCGCATACCGAGCCCATTTCTGATCCGCGCCGTCCGTTCTCGTACGATCAGTGGCCAACTCCGGATTCCGCTGCAAAAACTCTGCCAAGGCACACAATTGCCTCTGACTAACATCTGCACTGTTGGTAGCTATGGACTGCTCTTCAGTGATAGTTGGGTCTACTGAATCTTCAAACTCGTCCGCAGCCGTCACATCGCTGTTTTTGTGTACACTCTGTTGTGTTTTCGCAGTTCCTTCTTCTATGAGCTTCACGAGTCGTTTTTCCAGGTCTGACAATCTCGAGGTTTGAAACTGAGCGCATATCTTCCTCAGGTAAAATTTCTTCTCGGACCAATACTGAAATACAGAGGAGGTTGTGAGAATCGTGGATTATTTGCTAGGGAATGTATGTGCAGCGCGGGCCTGCCGAGATATAGTGTCAGTGAATCACTCGGTCAGTGAATCAGTCAGTGAGTGACTGAGTGAGTGAATCAGGCGGTCTGTGGGTCGGTCGGTCGGTCGGTCAGTCAGTCAATCAATACACCCGTTCTCGTACACTGCTGGACTAATCTAGACTGAAAACGCATCCCCTGTGCTATGGTAAACAGGCAAAGACATCACAAACATGGAAATACACCCAGGCTGAGGCCATATGTACAAATATACAGTTAGTGAATCAGTCAGTGAGTGAGTCGGTCGGTCAATCAATAAACCACTGCTGTCCACCAATCTAGACTAAAAACGCATCCCCTATGCTATGGTAACCAGGCAAGGACAAACATGGAAATACACCCAGTCCGAGGCCATATGTACAAATGGAAACGGCCCCCAGCGGGTGGGTAATCCACATTCGGCATGACAATCAGACATGATACCGCTGAGGCATTCATAACATAACATTTACATACAGGCACACACATTGCTTCTGGCCCTACACTAGGATACCCTGTGTCGTGGAAAACAGAAACAACGACATCACAAACATGTAAACCTGGAGTATTTTTTTTCCCAGCCGGGGTTCCCCAGCCCACGATACCCTGTGTCTTGGAAACCAGAAACAACGACATCACAAACGTGTAAACATCCAAGACCTGAAGTTTTTTTTTCACCAGCCGGGGTTCAAACCCGGAAGCTCTTGCATGGTAGGCAGATGAGCTACCGCTGCGCCACAGAGCCTGTCAAACAGTCAGGTGGAACAGAATTGTTTCCCTTTTCCCTGTTTGAAACGATTTCTTTACAAATTTGCTTTTCTTTCCTCATCATCATTCAGCCACAAGAAGTCCACTGCTGGACAAAGGCCTCCTCCATGAATTTCCAGAAAGGCCGGTCGGAAGCGGCTTGAGAACTTTTCGACCCCATCGGCCTTCAGTTCGGCATGCTATGTGCCCCGCCCACTGCCACTTCAACTTACTAATCCGTTGGGCTATGTCGGCAACTCTTCTTTCCTTCTTCTTCTTCAGGCCATATTATGTAGTCCACTGCTGGACATAGCCCTCCGCTAATGAGCGCCATAGCGCCCTGTCTTCAGCTTGCCGCATCCAGCATCTGCCTGCAGTTTTTCTTTCCGGCAATGTGGTAATCTATTACAATAAATAAGACTTACCTTCGACCATCCAGAGCC
Organism: Yponomeuta sedellus; assembly: GCA_934045075.1. Classification (NCBI taxonomy): domain Eukaryota; kingdom Metazoa; phylum Arthropoda; class Insecta; order Lepidoptera; family Yponomeutidae; genus Yponomeuta; species Yponomeuta sedellus. The sequence continues at coordinate 4,701,272 of OW203751.1, read as the reverse complement.
GTCTTTCTTGACCGTACCCAACTCGTTTAGCTCGGGCGCCATGCTCGCCCACTTCGCTTTAGTCTCCAACCTAGCCTGCATGGTCAACGTACGGCAGTTGGCAATGTCTGGATGGCCCTCCAGGAACTCGACAATCCTCAGCAATTGATTGCGGTTGGGCCTTGAAGGAGGCTTCCGAGCCACTGACTGAGTTACAGAGGATCTGACTTCTGGATCGTGTGGTCCATAAGCCACTTTATCTTTGGAGTTTCCTTGCTGATTATGTTTTAAGGAGCTGTCAGCATCAGACACCAAGTCTGCTCGGAGATCGTGTGTTTCCTGATTGTCAAATGAATCTTCTAATCCTTCTCTTTGTTGATCTGCGTGGGTTGTTTGGGGCGAAGTCGTGGTGTTGTTTTCGTCGAATACCGCCACGAGTCTTTTTTCCAGAGCCGATAATCTGGAGGTCTGCTGCTGGGCGCATATCTTTTTAAGATAGAATTTCTTCTCGGACCAGAACTGAAATGTGAAAGAATCAATACAATTCAAGTTTTAATCAAAACAGCACATAAAGAACAGCTTAATGAAGGTTACAAGTTAAACTAGGTGACGTGTAACGAACACGTTTCGCTTTTCCGGAATTATTAAAAACCTTTGCATCTACATAGTGGGATGACTTATAAAGCGTCCACTGGCACCTTTACTCCCGCTGTTAGTCATTTTCTTACAGTATTAAAGTGTTAGTACGCAGATATTGTATGGAATCAGGCGTTACTTTGCGGAAATCCGTATTAGCATTATAATGTGAAAATTACTTTGCTAAATTCCGCCAAAAATCCCACAGGCACCATGCGGTTAGTTAATGCACCGCCCTCCCTCCCACTTTTTCAAGCAGAAGCAAGACACGTACTCGTACATACCACCACCGACACCAATACTTGTGTGAGAAAACACGCGACACGTTTCGCCTCTAACACGAGGCATCCTCAGGCTCACAAGTGCAAGTCTTGGGAGGGAGGGCGGTGCATTAACTAACCGCATGGTGCTCGTGGGAATTTTGGCGGAATTTAGCAAAGTAATTTTCATAGTACATTTTAATGCTATTATGGATTTGAAGATTGAAGCCTTCGAATATTTTGCGTCTACGCTTTCAATTCGCATGGGCGCAAATCGGCCCCCAGAAGTGTTAATTACCTTCGACCACCCGGCGCCGTTTCTCTTGACCGAGCCCAGCTTATTGAATTCCTCAGCCACATTCGCCCACTTCGCTTTCGTGTCGAGTCTCGCCTGGATGCTCAGCGTGCGACAGTTGGCGATATCTGGATGGCACTCTAGGAACTCCACAAGTTTTAGCATTTGTAGTGGGCTGGGTCGCCTAAAAGCCTTAGGAGGCAGTGACGTCAGTTCACAGGAAAAACTGTCATCTTCGGAGGCCGTTACTTCTTCCAGTCCTTGAGATGGCTCTTGGTGAGAGATGTCCTGGGTTTGTGAGGACTCAGCGTTGTCGAAGAGGAGGGAAGAAATCCTTGCGTCCAAGGCTGAGAGTCTTGGTGCGTTTCTTTGGGCGTGGAGTTTTTTAAGGTAACATTTCCTCTCCGTCCAGAACTGAAACGTGGACTAGTATGTAAGCCTGAGAGGGTACTTTCGGCAGCAAGTCGACTTTGATAATTTTGATGCAAAGTACCCTTTAATTTATTGTATGCAATATATTGTAGTTTATTTAAGATTCCCGCGGATTTTTTTCCCGCTGCCTTTTTCTCCACAATACGGCCCGAAGACAGGGGCTTACATTTTACATTGTACATTGATATTCAGCAAAAGAATGTAGGTAAATTCTTTACGTTGAAATAAATTGATTTGATTGATTCGATCGATCGATATCAACCCTAGTATGTCCCCACTGCTGGGGCACGGGTCTCTTCCTGCATCGCAGAAGGTTAGACCATACTCCACCACGGGGGCCAAGTCCGGAGAGGATGGCAAGACAGTGGCGGGCCTTAATGTCAGAAGTTATCAAGAGACCAAATCGAAATATTTAGCCCAGGCACTCAGAAAAAAATATTTTCTCGAAAAAAAAAAGTTTAGTTAAGAACATAACTATTTAACCCTTTAACTTTATAAAATTGTTTCACTTTTTTTTACTTTATTTTAAAGGGATACGGTTCAATTTAAGGTCAGAACTATTATACAATCGTCTGGGTAAGGGTTAAGACAATACAAATAGTCTTTTTTTCCAGGCTATATTAGCCCACTGCTGAACATAGCCCTCCCCTAATGAGCGCAAGGTTGTGCCATCATTGGGGGATAATACCCATAATCCCCACGCTGGGCATGCGGGTTGGGGATCGCAGTTAGGTGGAATTATACTGCAGGGGGCGCTGCTGCCCACCCACCGGTTTGTATCCCTTAGTTGCCTTTTACAGTTTAAATACAGTATATCTAACGAACAAGAAACCTTACCTTAGCCCAGCCTCGACTGTCCTTCTTAGCACCGTCCAGGGCATTCAGAATCTTGGCCACGGAAGCCCACTTCCTATTGGTCTCAATCTTGCCTTGTGCAGTCTTCATGAGCCCCTTGGCCATGCCAGGGTTGCGCTCCATGAACTGGTAAAGCCTCTCCAACTGGATTTCGCTCGCTTTGACATGAGCCGTGGGGCTGAAGACTTTATCTGACCGGTTTGATTCTGTATATTTAAATTTTCTTTTGGTCTTTTTTGAGCTAGGTGCGGTTTCATCTTTAGGGCTTCTGTCCCGTCTATCCGGAGCGCCTTCTTCTGCAGTGTCTGAGCTGTCATTAGGGTCTGGGCCAAGCTGCAGTGGATTTCGAGTGGAGTCATCATTTACCAAGGCACACAGCCTCGCGTTTAGACCCGACAGTTTTGAGGTATCACCCCGCGTAGACCTCTTATAGAGCTCTTTTTCTTGCAGCCAGTACTGAAATGTGTATAGCACGGTATTTTATTTATTTAACAGACAAAGATAGCTTTTCAGTGGCGTAGCGCAGTGGGGGCGGCAGGGGCGGTCCGCGGGCGTCCGAATTTCATCATCATCAGTCATTTGACGCCCACTGAACAGGACATAGGCAAAATTACATCTTATATATAAAAATGGATTGCTGTTCGTTAGTCCCACTAAAACTCGAGAACGGCTGGACCGATTTGGCTGATTTTTGGTTTTTTACTTTTGTGAAACCCCAGGAAAGGTTTAAATGGTGAGAAAATGTGGAGGTATTACGAAAACTTTGGCGGTACGAAGTTCGCCGGGACAGCTGATTAGTACTAAATAAAAATCTCGCCAATTAAGTTAATAATTCGCTAGTTAATTAAGCCGCAGTTTAATTAAGCGCTACTTTGAATAAAACCTTCTCATTTCACAATAGGAATCCTCACCTCATAGCCCGTGACAATATGCTGAGACAGCGGCCTTTTTATAACCATAACACACATTGGCATCAACCTATGTAATACTATATTAGTTATAAACTTTTTGTGTCTGCATGTTAGTCTAGTATATTATTACAGTCTATGTTAGTTAAGTGTAAGTATTTAAATCTTCCGTTCTATGTTGTCATTTATATTGTATGGTCTATTTGGTGTTATGGTTTATGAATAAAAGTTTCTTACTTACCTCAGCCCAACCATTGTGGTCCTTCTGCGCCACACCAGAACTGTTAAGCGTCGCAGCCACTTCCATCCACTTCTTGGCCAGCTTAACCTTGGACGGCCCTGCACAGTTCGTGCCCTTCAGAACATCCGGATTAGTCTTCAAGAACTCGACCAGTAGCTCTCTCTGTATCTCATCAGGCCGTGAGTTGTTCTGAAATGTGGATGGAAAGGTTACTGTGATGAATAACGGGTGTACTTCAAATAGTAAATGGTGAGGACTTACCATAGTTTTAAAATAGAGGTTATCTACCAGCTTCGATTGGTTATAAGGCACTTGTTGATACGCGGTTGATTTCGAGGCTGTAGCTTAGAAACGACGGGCCAAAAATATTTTTTTTAAATAAAAATCGGCCCGCAAAGTCTTTTGGGTGGCGATTGGCGGTTGACGGAAGAAACTAAACTGTGCAGCCGGTAATAGCAATATTGGTCTTATACTGATTTTCATTGTCCAGCAAATCATGCGCAAAATTTTTATTTTTATTTCGGTCAACGATATAAGCACGACCATGGTTGTTACTTGCGTCAATTTGGTAGTCTACAAAGCAAAAGCTGTACAATGTCATTCCAGGGGTATAACCCGCGCAAATTAAGAAGGCATCTCTCGCGAAGAAGATCGAATCGCGCGAGGCGCCGAGTTAAGTAGCACGGGTTATACCATTGCAATGCGCCTGGTTACTAGGCTACCGATAATGCGGACGAAACGACCATTACCGGACTAACATGACTCTATTGAATAACTTGTAACGGTGCAAACCTTTTCACACCATTTTTTTTATATTTCTTTAATTCTGTCTATCGTTTTTAAAATATTTAAAATTACGTCACCCATTTTTTGTATTTTCCCTCATTTTTAGTATTACTACTTCACATCTTTACTAGACCTGACTATTTTACCTGCTTATTCAGTTTTTATTATTTGTTAAAAGACAATATACAACATGACAACGCCCCACGTTGGGCGCCAATGTAGTGTTGTATAACTTGATAAAAAAAATTATAATAAAAAACTTTTAATAAATAATAAAACTGGAACGACTTTAACTTTGTGCTTTATTTATAGTACGTTTTATTTATAATATCAGAAAACTGGATAAAAATGGAATAAGCAGTTAAAAATAGTCGGGTCTAGTCAACATGTGAAGTAGTAATGCTGAAAATGAGGGAAATCTCATAAAATAGGTGACGTAATGAGGGCTTTTCAAAGCGCCATTAAAAACAAAAAACAGTACCGCAAGTTACCGATAGACGGTGCTGACGTCATGTAATATGTCAAAATTTACATCATGTAGGAAAACGGTGAGTGCCCATGTTTTTACAAAAATGCTCAATGCACGGGCTAGCCATTAGTTAAGACACAATTCACGTACGTATGTAATGAACAAAGTAAAAATACTTCAAAACTTTCAAATTTCAAAAGTTTCGACACATAGTTTAGCTTGGATCACAGACTACAAAGAGATGTTAACATTTGTTCTCATTGCAGCTATATCTAGTTTTTTTTAATGCAATCAACTCACAGCTGTCATTGAAAAGCCCTCATTTAAAAATGATAGACAGTATTAAAGAAATATAAAAAAATGGTGTAAGGAGGTTTGCACCGATACAAACTATGCATTTTACTATTTTACGAGACTCGCCCCCCTGGTGTACGTGGTACAATACTACACATAATAAAAGTCCCTTCGGGAATCTACGTTCGCGCAGACTAGGAAGAAGTGTAACGAAAGTACCCGAAGCTATAAGTACATTCAACATGATCTTTAACCGATACGGTTAAGGTGCAGAATTTATTGCCGCAGTATTTCGCTCACGCTAATATTGCCAAACTAATAGTCACCTGCATCGATGACGTTGAATCAACCAATAGCAACAAAGGCGCGCGGCCTGCCATAAAATGAAACTATCTGATTGGTCGATCAACTTGGCGCACATCCTAAATTTGGTCATCTGCGCAGGTACATCCGCGAGACTTATTTCTTGTGTCGCACTGTACACACTTTGAGGAACACTGTTCTAACATGGGGTACTCACCAAGTTGATGGCCATCGTGAATGACGCGTCGCAGATCGGACAGTGTTCGTTCTTTTCCCCGTGCATACGTTTGTGTGTCTTCAGACCGAAGGCCTTACTGAAGCAACGGCCGCACACCTCACATTTGTGCCTGGAAGCGACATAGTTAGACCTGAGATTTCCGTACTAAGGGCCTGTTTCACAATCTGCAAATAAAGTTCCGGATAAGCTATCCGCAACCAGGGCTGCCGTTTTTCTAAATTTGAAGCAATAAACAAACACACGCAATATAGGAATATTTATTTAAATTTAGAACAAACGGCAGCCCTGGTTGCGGATAGCTTACCCGGAACTTTATTTGCAGATTGTGAAACAGGCCCTTAGCCTCATAGTATTCACGTAACAAGCGCTTAGGTATGTTGTGGCGCCTCCGCCATCCGTGCCACGGATACCGAGCTCGTGCAACGGACGCAGCGCATACTCTATGTGCGCAGGGAGTCATGGCAACGAGATAAACAGTTAGACGCCTGTGAAAGAATCCTCTCGGTTTTGCTAAAAGTTTTCTTCTATGTAAATATAATTAACCTCTACTACTTTGTCTTTTCACCTTTACGCCGGCACTGTACCCCGGGTACTTTTTTGTCCGTCGATATAGATCTCTTATAAATTGTATCGAATAACGCACACGAAGGACTAAAAGTATCCCGTACAAAAAGTCCGTCAAGTTACCGAGGACATCAAGAGACCGGACTGGACAAAAGTTCGGTGTTTTCTTTTAAAACGCCTTTTCTTTTTCAACTTCACGTAAATTACAACACAATGTAATCTCAGAATATTTGCGTCCATAGCGTACGCTTCACTCAATTTTCGGGGAACAAAATGACCGCACACCGTAGGAGTTGAGTCCGCGACAAGTACTCGGAGGACATTTTTAACGTCTGCGCAGGCCTATACACTTGGTAACACATACGGTGGTAGCGGAGCGGTAGAACGCTATCTTCTGAATTGGGCGGCCGTGGGTTTGAATCCCGGCATGTAGAACCGACTTTGTTTTCTAAGTCATGTACGGTCTGTTAGCTTTTAGAATATACCTCGGGCTCTAGAGTAAGCTTCGGTTTTGGCCGAAAGCACACGAGTGTAATACTACTTTCTGCTCTGTATAAAACTTTTCTTCACTATTTTGAAAAGTTATGTAAAGTTTAGTGTCATGTGAGTTTCGATATTTCTATTCCACGAATATATCCTATTCTAATGGAATGTAGATGAGGAATATTCTAAAAGCTAACAGACTGTACATTTCTCAAGTTATAGCAATACTACTTGCTAACGGTGAAGGAAAACATCGTAAGGAAACCCTAGTGTACGAGGTGTTCTAATACCTCAGCGCTTGAAATTGCCAGGTCCGAATTGGTGGAGTCTTGCAACACTAGTGGCTGGCCATAAGGTCAGAAGTTTTCATACCGCCCTAAGGCCTCAGACTTGGCTTAACGACTGCCATCTATCGACGGGAGCCGGCACCAACTGCTTAACGAGCCTTGCGAAGCACGAAACCGCTCGGAAAAATGTCGCTAGCGTTAGACATAGACGGTCACCCATGCATGCACTGAACGCTCCTGTGTTGCTGTGTTGCTTAAAGATCATTCAGGCAGTCGGGGCTACGAGCAATTCATTAACCTTTAAATTCCATTTTAGTTGTGGATGGACAGGCGGCCGGACTACAATGTGATCGTATAAAGGTTCCGGTTTTCCGTAAGGAACCCTAAGAAACTGACACTTAATAACAATAATCGCTGTATTAACTTTTGTTCAGATCCCTGGTTGACCTACTACCTAAACCTACTCTGGGTTTATACATACTTTTGGTGAAATTGTAAAATGTGAAACTATAAAATTGGAATAGTTTCTTGTCCAATCATTCATATCATAATATAGCAGCCCATAATGTAGTCATAGACTAACTTTAGCTTATACTCACGCACTACCGCGGTGTTACCCGTGGTATATCGATTTTCCCATGGGAATAAGATATTTTAATCCAGTGTGTCAGCTAACTCCAAACCATACCAAATGACGTGAAGAAGTAACAAACATACACACTCACAAACATTGGCCTTTATAATAATAGGGGTTAAAGTATGAAATTGCCGTTTTATTGCAATAGGTTCTTTGAATTGACATAGAATCTTCATGGTTTGAGGTTTTCGAATGAAACTTTTTTCAAATGGTTTCTATGATGTTCTTTTTTTAAAAAATGTGAAACAGTTGAATATCGACTTTCAATTGTTTTTGTTATTCAATTTAGACAAGAAAGATGGATACTGCGAAAATTCGAGTGATTTTTGAATACGAGTTCCGACGCGAAACTAACGCGGCAGAAACAGCCCGCAATATCAATGCTGCGTTTGGAGAGGGGTTTGGAGTTCCGCGTCGGAACTCGTATTCAAAAATCACTCGAATTTTCGCAGTATCCATCTTTCTTGTCTAAATTGAATAACAAAAACAATTGAAAGTCGATATTCAAATGTTTCACATTTTTTTAAAAAAAGAACATCATAGAAACCATTTGAAAAAAGTTTCATTCGAAAACCTCAAACCATGAAGATTCTATGTCAATTCAAAGAACCTATTGCAATAAAACGGCAATTTCATACTTTAACCCCTAATATTAGTGTGATGTGATGTGTAACATAAACAGGGTTTCCATCACACACATGAGGTTAATTTTATAGCCCTAAAAATTCGTCAGGACGTAATAAATCATGCTTAAAACCAGAAATGTACCCACCAGGAACAGGCTAATTGTCAGGTTTCTGAAAACCTACTCAGAGTTTTCGTTGGTGTTTAATAAGTGCTCAGAAATTGATAACTTTCTAATCTTTCGTTTGCTTCAAGCGTAATAATTTCTGAGTTAAAATTAGTTGCCAATTAAATTTTATTTTTTAAACAAATAAATGTGGAGTTTCCTTTTTAGCTTCTTCTTCACATAATCTACTAATTGTGAAACAAACAACTTTGCCGATCATTAAGTAAATATTTGTTTTTATACTATAATATAAAAATTAATCGCTGAATGTGTTGGTAAGCGCAAATCTTGAGAGTAGCTGGACTGATTTAGCTAATTCTTATATTCCTTGAAGTACGAGGATGGTTCTTAAGGAGAGAAAAATAATAAAAAAATCAGAATCGACTGTTAGGCGGTATGAAGTTCGCTGGGTCGGCTAGTAATTAATAAAAATAATAGATTTTATTTCATTTGAAGGTCTATCGCACTGGTAATTATGCGGCACAAGGAATACGTACCGAGTTTGGACCTGGTGCTCAATGGAATGCTGCTTCATCTCTGTAGCGTTTTCAAACACCTTTCCACAGTCAGGACAGGCGGTGTTTTTCTTTCTCTTTGGGGGCCTCCACTCACTGACGTAATCTGGGTCTATTTTCTCTCTTGCCCGGCGGGTCCTGCGTTTGATGGGCTCAGGATCGGGCTGTAACATAGTACGAGAATGTGTGTATCTTACACTTCCATCGATACGAAAAGATTTTTTTGTAGCCAAAGAAAGAAGTGGAAGAAGTATATGAATAAAATAAAACCGTAATGAAAAAAGGCATGGACCCCGAGTCTGTGGAAATGGAGTTTTATAAAAAAAACATAGTGCGACAATTTTACACTTAACTTTACTCCAAAGCAACATCTAAAAAAATCTGCATAATTATGTATATATTTTTTTTTTATGGAGATGATTACATTCGCCTACACATTGATTCTATCAGATGCTGCATTGCTGACAATTCATCAATTTTAGAAGAACATTGGAAAACCTCCAAGTCAAAGGTTCATTCCGGGGCACCAGTTATTTACATATTATAACTTTGAAAACCACCCAGACTTCCAAATTCTCCTTGCCAGACGTGTACAAATTAAGTTGGCTAGCCGCCCGCGGGTATTGAACCCAAAATCCCTGGTGACCAGTGAAGCAATCAATTAATTTCTGATGAATAGGAGACATGCGATTCTTACCGACTCCACAATCTGGTTTGCAGCCTCATTATCCTGGTAATTTATTATTTCTTCCACCTCGACTTTAATAAAAATTGCTGGTTGGGGACCTCCGTCGCTTTCCTCGTTAATTCTTTGCCTTTTAGCATTATCGTCAGTGTTATTTCCTAGTTTATTGTGATCATCAGCTTTTCGTTTGAGAGCCGCTAGACATTCTTCGTCCGAAGAGTCATCGTTGCTGCGACTTCCCTCGTCAGAATTTGATGCCATGGTGTCTTTTATACCTCAACAGGATGTTAAATATAGTTTTTACGTTACACTTCTACATTGTTGACGACACTTTTCGCAAAAAGCACCGATAATAATAAAAACAAACTTTGCCGAAGGACGCCATTTTAGAGTTTCAGTCATTGTTTTCACTGGTTTTCACGGTTTTCACTGCAAAGCATAATTAATCGAATTAGTCTCTAGGTTCTGATTCGCTAAAAGATGCTTCATGGAAGCGTTTCCCATTTACGATTGGTGCAACATAAAAAACTTTTTTAATCTGATTGGTTGCAACAAAGTGTGTGACCAATCGAATCCATTGAAATTTGCACACAGAAAACAAAGCCCTGCAATTTTTTGTACTGGCAATTTTCTTGCCATGTTGTTCGAGAAAATGCATTCTTTTCTGTATTTTCTTAACAACCAGCTCTATAATGCAATTAATTTATCATTTTGTAATAAAATGTGAAATACCTATACACTTTCGTTGTTAATTAGTCCTGTTTTTTAGAAATTGTGCAATTTGAATATTAGACTGGCAACTCGAATACCTCAAAATTAAAAAGTAACCCTTGTCATTAGCCGCTTGAAAAAAAACCAATCCGCTTCGCTTCTCTTTTGGAATTTATTGTACTGTAACAAGGCTTGCTTTCCTATTTCACACTTGAAAATGTTATAAAATTAGGTGGAACCACAATCAACAAACGCGCTGAAGTCCGAATAACTCTTCCGCGGCGCGCTATTATTGTTTACACGCGCCTGAAGCCCGGGTTCATGTGTGGCGGATCAATAGACGGTACCCTTGTTATGTGTATAGCGTAGCTGTGACTGCAAATGGAGACGAAATCCGGTGTCGGCATTCAAGACCACTGGATGAAAAGCATGATGGAACCAGCCACAAGCGACAAGCAGCCACAGAACGACAGCCATTCCGTGAAACGCGAGAAGATCGGCGAGGCTTACAATGGATCCAACGAGACCATAACTTATGAGATGAAAGTCCAGCAACAGACCGAGAGGTTCCGCTGTGACGTATGCGACCTTACTTTCGAGGGCTTGGAGTATCTGATGCTGCACAAGAAGTTTCACGGCAACGAGAAGGACAGCAGCAGTGATACCCAGCAGGACTACTCGTCGAAGGACGTCCCGAAGAAGCGTCGTAAGTATAAATGCGACCAATGTGATGTTAAAGTCAACTCGCAGTACCATTTAGACATCCACCACAGCAAGCACGAGGGGAGTGCCGCGCGGAAGTTTGTCTGCGAGGTGTGTGACCGCACATTTGTTGCAGCCCAGTTCCTGAAGAGCCACATGCAAACGCACTCCGCTTCCAACAACATCCACTGTGAGATTTGCGGCAAAACATTCACGGGGCAGGCGTACCTCAAACTCCACATGCAACTGCACACAGACATAAAGAAGTTCAAGTGTCAGAAGTGCGACGAGTCGCTGCCTACGAAGAATTGCTTGAAAATTCACATGAAGAAGCATACTAAAGTAAAGAATTTCAAATGTGACTTCTGCGGTAAGCTGTTTGTTTCAAAGATAACAATGGAAAAGCACCAACAGACACACGAGGGTCAGCCTATGGACGTCCACGTCAAGTGCAATCAATGCGACAGAACCATGCACGCTTCTCTCATTCGCACCCACGTGGCCCGGGCTCACTCAGTCGCTACAGATGATGATGTGAAAAGACCGCACAAATGCTCGACATGCGGCAAGAGTTTCATTGTGAAAATAAATCTGAATCTACACATCAGAGTGTGCCACCCAGACTTGGCCGAGCCAGAGGAAGACGATGATGATGTTATGTCCGATTAATTGTTGATTTGCTACAGAATGTAGTAACAAGATGCTAGATTTATATTTGACTGTGGTGTTAAAGGTAATGGTATTTTATTCAATCCTCAAGTCCCGCTATCATACAGGCTTCTTGACTCTTTTGTGCCTTTTATCTATTTAGTTAGTGTTTTAATGTTTGTTTAGAATATATAAATTCTTTGCAAGCTGTCATCTCTTGGTGGGAACAATCCAAAACCTACAACATTAATTTCCATTCAATTTTATTTGCTAACTCATTGCACATTGAAGAAGTAACCCTATTCACCAATTTCTACATTGTACTTCACTGAGTTACTAAACATTTATTTTACAAGTGCACTAAAGGTATCAGCTGAAAGCTGCTTAAATATAAATAAATAATAACAATACAATAATACTCCTCTTAAATATTCCATTCCATCCATTTACCATTATCGTAAAGCAATAAATAAAATAAAACAGGATGTGCCTTTGTATATGTCCATTTCCGTTGCAAGTATAAGAGTAGTTATTTACTTAATTATAATTCCCTGTTCATGAATTGGTGGTACTTGAGTTGAAGAATACGTAAGAGAAAGTTGTAAGAGAAACGGTGAAGTATCCTGAATAAAAGTATCCCAAGCAGTAATCAGTGAACTCATTTAAAAAAGACCAGATAACCATTTAACAAGTGCACGGAACAGCTTAAAGCTGCTTGTGTATTAAATAGTAATAATAACAAAATGATCCGTTCGGAAGCCGGTGGCAGGACTTGAATTAAATAGAATACCCTCACTCAATACACCACAATTTTGACCGCAGAGTTTGGAAAAACCCTCTTTGTAATGATCATTACAGATGGTTGTCAATTGAATTAACTGCCAAATTAATGTGGAATCTGTTAGTCTCGCATTGGATTGGTGTTGTCCTTTTATCTGTGAGCCTTATGCCTTATGCAGTAATTCCGATAAGTAATAGTCATGCCAAAGAGGTACAGTAGTAGAGAACTATGTGGGCTTACTGATACGTGATTAAATTGCTACAAAATGTGATATTTAAGATTGGACATGGCTGGTAACCTTCTATACTGTGCATTCTGAAAGAGTATAATTTTCGTTTGTTGAATCAGGTTGAGGCAGAACGAGGAAACAATAATAATACAGACGTCGAAAAAAATTCGTAGGGTAAATTTCTAAATTTTCTAAGTTAGCTAGCTTATTTTAAATGAACTATCAACATTCTTTTACAATTATTAAACATCTGTACGTAATACAGAGAGTGTTATAAAGAGGTTCGAAATATCTCTGGTGCCGTTAGTCGCCCATTAGCTCAGTGGGAAGAGCGCTGGCACGGTTAGCCAGAGGTCGCGGGTTCGAGTCCCGGCATGGGTGGAATTTTAAGCCTCTAAATAGATTTTTATTATTGTCCTTAGCACGGGTTAGTGCATTAAAAAGAATATAATAATGTGACGCATGGGTGGAATTTTAGCCTCTAAATAGGTTTTTACGAATCAAATTATATTGAACCAAATTAAATCAAATGGAATTAAATCTAGAATACCAAAATTAACAACACAAACATAACATTACGATGCAATGAGATATTACATTTAAATTTATTTTATATACTCTCTTAATTTAGTCTTAAAAGGCCAAAATTGGCTTAAAACGTCTAAATTGTTGAGGTTTTTATTATACACATTAAATAAGCGAAATTAATAATATTAAAAACAATTTTGTTCATTTTGAAAGTGAAATGTTTTATTGCCAACAAAAAAATAAACAAGGTACAATATCTGAGAAAATGTCATATGAACAAAATTTGGCAAAAGGCCTTATGCTCAGCTTATAGTCGCCAGGGAACATGCTCCACTGCCGACGCTGATTTTCAGCAAAAGCCTTAGAACTTTAAGTTAAGGGATAAAAACTTAATTACATTTTGATGGTTAATGCGCTATAGTACCCTCTTGTTCGAAACTATAGATCGTCTAACGATACCTTTAGGAAATTTCCTTTACTTTTTGGCTCTCGAAAAAGAAAGTGGTTCCCAAGAACTCCCTAGATGGCGCTGAGGTGATAGACTATGTTACTAGCCTTGCGTATCGATTTACTAAATTCATTTTAAAAATGTTCTATTGAAAGTAGCGCAGAGACTGCGGTACATGTTAAACTAGGTGTCCATTTCAAAATCTAGATCATTTTGGAGAAAAAAATTCTAAACTTATTTTGAACGTATGTTCGAAATCCTTAATTATCAGAGTTTATATCATTATTCTGAAACAAAGAACTCATCTATTGTAATGCCCTTAATTCCAGACATCTTTGGTATCTAAATTTATCTTTAATGTTATAGTAGCCCTTTTGGCAGTAAGTGCACTTTACAAATTATTATTATTTCTTGATGATATTGCAACCAGCCGTTGTCGATAAATTATTTTTCAATCCTTGTTTTTTGAAATAATGAAATAATTAAAAAAAATGTGGTGTTCCGTTTATCCAGCGACTGAAGAAGATAAAAAAAAAAGAAAATCTTTCATTATGCCAGTCTGTCGTACAAAAGAGGTTCTGACCGCTTCGTTACCTACTACTGTATTTTGGATGTTTCCAAACTCTTCAAATGCTACATACGATATAATAAAATAGATTTTTAGTTTTATTTTCATATTATCTTAAGATTTAGACACGTAAGTACAATAATGTATCGTGTATGAATTAATTTTCATTAATATACTCTTTTTTATGCTAACCGTAATATTGTTTTTTTTTCGATTTTTGCCTAAGGAATACACATGGTTTTTCAAAATACGCAATTCCTCATACTACCAATATACAGGGCGTCCCACGGTTATGCCACATGTATTTTGAATATAGTAGAAATTCTTAATCTTCCTTTTATTTCTGACACTATGTTATTTACCAAAAAATAATCCTTGTGATGAAGTCTTTCGATCGGTACGATAAAGGTACAGGGTAGTTTTTTTCTCGTGTAGCGGGTTCGATTCCCGGTGCAACCATGTAATTATTTAAAAATCTATGTATACCTACAATTTAAATTGTTTCATTAAATAAATATTGTCTACTTTCAGTAAGATATATAGAGTTCGTGACGTAGCTTACAACTTTGTTCTGTAATTTTTCTCTCTTTTATTTTTTGAGTTTTTGTTAATATTCGGCACTTTGCCGTCACAGAAAACATCTTTTTAAACTTTCGCGACTTAAACACATTGTTAGGATATTTTCGGGATCCGCTTATCAAGAAGTGTTCGGATCGAAAAACGTCGCATGGCTTATCGTCCGACATTGTCAGTGTGGTGTGTCGCAACCCTAATAATGCTTTGTAATGGCTGATTGAGGGTAGTCTGAAACCTTATCAGCCGAAGATGCGAACGGCTACCAGCCATCAGTCTTCTCGTGACCACGATGACTAACGTTGTCGAAACGTCGAGGTAAAATACTCGTAGCAATAAATTACTACGCGATTAAGCCCCGAAAATATCCTAACAGAAAACATCGTGAGAAAACCCAAGGGTCAGAGTGCTTAGTGCGAGTTTTTTTACTACTCGACCGCGTTAACGTAAACGCATATTTCTATGGCATCGAGGAAGCGCCACCTAGCGACAAGTATGGAAATAAAAATTTCTGAGTGCGAGTTGTAATGGTTTACGTTGAGAAGTGAACACGTTTACCAGCCAAAACACTAATAAACGCGAGTGCGAGTTGTACTGTGACAGCGTTTTGCCAGTTCGAACGGTTAACATACTCAAACTCACTACTCAATGCTCGATTAACGCGGTAGTAAAGTTATTCGATTGGATCTGTCAAACTCGCACTAAGCACTCTGGTGTGAGTGTGTGGCGCGGTGGGCGCGCGTGTAGGGCATCCAATCCCGCAGCATTTTTGTGATCTCGGTATTTGCGGGATTGATATTTTTCAATCCCGCGGGATCTCGGTATTGGCGGGATCCCGCAAGTGTGTATGTGGTACATTAAATTGTATATTAGTAAATATAGTGTAAGGATTGAAGGATACAAAAGAAATAAAAATCAACATAGCTTTATTAGTTTTAATTATCAAATCAAGCAAGAAGTAAGATTATAATGACATATTTTTTTTTTGGAAATGTTTTCGTAAGATACAAAATGTATCTAATGTATCATCTGCCAGGCTGCTGCGAATATGTGAAGCTAAATATCCGGCAGCTGAAAAAGCCCTCTCGGCTTCTACACTAGTGGGCGGAATGCATTTAAGTGCATTGTATGACAAAGATAAATATTTGCCTAGTGTACCTCCAGATTCATACAAAGTCATCTCTTTTTTTATGATGGAGTCAATAGAATTGATTTGGTAGGAGGGTGTTTCTTTGCTGCAGATCAGTCCCGCAAATCCCGCGGGATCCCGCGCATGTAATCCCGCATTGTGCGGGACTGAAAAATGATGCGGGATCTCGGAATAACGAGATCTCGGAATACCGGGATTGGATGCCCTACGCGCGTGGTTATGAATCCCATTCTCTCTGAGAGAAGGCCTGCTGTGCCCTGCTGGAAACAAAAATCAAATCTAGAAAATGTCAGAGAGAAAGAAGTACCTACATAGACCTACTAGTCTTTGTTAGTACAAGTAGTAATACTGGAACTTAAACCTTCTTCTTCAGGCTATATTAGTCCACTGCTGGACATAGCCCTCCCCTAATGAGCGCCATAGCGCAAGGTTGTGCCATCATTGGGGGGTAATGCCGATAATCCCCACGCTGGGCGTGCGGGTTGGGGTTCGCAGTTCGGTGGAATTGTAGTGCAGGGGGCGTTGCTGCCCACCCCCCGGGTTGTGTCCTTTAGTCGCCTTTTACGACACCGGCAACAACTTAAACCTACTAACTTATAATTCACCTAATTCTAGCATTAGCATAATCAGGGCAACATAATCAACGCTAAATTTGTCTAATAAAGCATTTTAATAAATAAATAGTTAAATTACATTCATAAATTACAGTTAAGAAATGTGGCGAACTATCTCCTACTCAGGTTTCTTCTCCTCGGCGACTTCTGGAGGTGTCTCGGCGGTCTCCTCAGCCTCTCCTGACTCGACCTTCGCCTGTTTCATCTCCTCGGCCAACTAAAGGGGAAAAGAATAGAATTTAATAAAAAAAATACCTATAAATGAAAAAAGCGCTCGTGGCCATGTTTGTAATCAATCACTTGGATTATTCAACAACAGGCGCGGTCAGAGTGCTTAGTGCGAGTTTGACAGATCCAATAGAATAACTTTACTACCGCGGTTAATCAAGCATCACACAGTACAACTCGCACTCGTGTTTATTCGTGTTTTGGCTGGTAAACGTGTTCACTTTTCAACGTAAACCATTACAACTCGCACTCAGCAATTTTAGTTTCCATACTTGTCGCTAGGTGGCGCTTCCTCGATGCCATAGAAATCGGATAAGATATTTTCAGAGGTTACCCCCTACATAAATACTTTTCCTCTCATTTTTGTATAACTCGCGATATATAAACAGATGCTCACACAGTCTGTTAACTTTTAGAATATACCTCGGCCTTTAGAGTAGGCTTCTATTTTCGCCGAAAGCACTCGACTGTAATACTTCTACCTGAGTGCTTAGTGCGAGTTTTTTAACTACTCGATCGCGTTAACGTAAACTCATATTTCTATGGCATCGAGGTAGCGCCACCTAGCGACAGGTATGGAAATTAAAATTGCCTAGTGCGAGTTGTAATGGTTCACGTTGAGAAGTGAACACGTTTAACATCCAAAACACGAATAAACGCGAGTGCGAGTTGTACTGTGACAGCATTTTGCCAGTTCGAACGGTTAACTTACTCATACTCAATGCTCGATTAACCGCGGTAGTAAAGTTATTCGATTGGATCTGTCAAACTCGCACTAAGCACTCTGGTGCTGGGTGGGTGACCTCGTGACTACCGCTAGTGGCATGTTTCCAAGAGCTTCCGTGCTTCGCAAGGCACGTTAAGCGGTGGGTGCCGGCTGTCATGTAATGGCAGTCGTTAAGTCATGTCAGAGGCCGTATAAGCGGCTTGATAACTTCTGACAGTAGGGCCCGCCACTGTCTTACAATCCTCCACCAACCCGGATCCCGTGGTGGAATGTGGCCTAACCTTCCTGCAATGCAGGAAAGGACCCGTGCCCCCGCAGTGGGGGCATACCTACAAAGGCTTTCAATAAAAACAAAACAATTTATCAAAAATAATTCAAAACAAACCTCAAATACGCGATGTTTTGCTTAATCTATTCAAATCGCGATTATTTATTAGGTAAAACGTAATTACCTACCTTATTTCCCGACGTTTGATAATCGCGATTTGACCCGTTTAATATATAACTATGTATGAGACGTTTTTGATGATATTGTCAAGTAGGTACGTATTTAAAATGGAATCGAGCACTAGAGGCGCAGCGGCTCTTATCAGGAGCAAACCGGAAACTTGTAGTCCTTCCTGGTCTGGCCATTAGCCATGGCCATTTGAAAATACTAAGTTTGGAGTTTCTCCAAAATCTTCTAGATTTTGAAATGGACATCTAGTTTGAATTGTAACGTTCATTAAGCCATGGTTTCTGCGCTACATTAAATAAAACCTTTTCATTTCATTACCATTCTTGCGCCCCCAAAGTCTGCGCCCTGTGGCTGGGCGTTGGCACCCCCCTATTTATTCTTCTTCTTCAGGCTTTTTGTGTAGTCTACTGCAAGACATAGTCCTATTCACGCCACTGAAAAGGAGAAAACCTCACCTCAGCCGCCTTCCTCATGTCCTCGACCTTCTTGTCCTGCAGCGTTTTGCTGACCTCCCGGGCGACTTGGAGATTGCTGATCTGCGTCTTGCCCAGCGGGTCGAAGACTCGGATGACTGGCTTCTTCGGGTCATTGACGTTGTCCATGAAGGTGGAGTAGCGGTTCATGATGACCTGGTACACGGCCGGGTCAGTCTTCGGGTCTATTCTGCCGGGCTTGTACATTTTGGCCGTCCGCTAGGTGCAAAATATGTGAACATGAAAATATTTACAATAAAATCACATCACACTAATATTACGAAGGCGAAAGTTTGTGAGTGTGTATGTTAGTTACTTCTTCACGTCTAAACGGCTGGAGCAGTTTTCGTAAAATTTGGTATGGACCGAGTTAGCTTACACCCTGGATAGGGCCAAACGTAGCCTTACACATAGGCTACGTTTTAGGCTAGGCGCATGCTGAGACGTAGACGACGCAGTAGGTACAGGGCAGCGCAGATTTTGTAAAGCATGGAACGTTATTGTGCTACGTACGCTGCGGTCAAGAAACATCCTTGGCTGCGGCGCAGGCACGTCCGACGCAGACATGTGTTTGCCCTCTGCGTCTCGTTGTAGTGTCGACACAGATTTCTGCGCGACGCGTGCACGTCGAGGCGTATTTACTAACAATTTTGTTGAAATGACAGTAGGTACATTTAATTAAATTAGTTCGCTGTGAACTTTGTTTGTAGGATACAAATCATCCAGACTATTCAAAAAAGAAGTTGAATTGTTATTATAGGTGAGAATTGCCAAGGAATGGAGCGAATAGTTGCGTCGCAGCATGCGGTGGAGGCCTATGTCTGCTTCAACTGCCCTGCCCTGTACTGAACTGTGCTGCGTCGTCTGCGTCTCAGCATGCGCCCGGCCTTACTGCGGGAAAATGTCTTATTCCCATGAGGAAATCGATAAGTCGCGGACACCGCTAGTATTTCGTCGTCGTCGTCAGGCTATTCCACTGCTGGACATAGCCCTCCCCTAAAGAGCGCTACGTGGTGCTACCATAGGGGGTAATGCCCATAATCCCCACGCTGGGCATGCGGGTTGGGGATCGCAGTTCAGTGGAATTGAACTGCAGGGGGCGCTGCTGCCCACCCCCCCGGTGTGTGTCCCTTAGTCGCCTTTTACGATACCCGCGCGGGGAGAATTGGGTTGGTGCTATTCTCTGGGCCGACACCACACAGCACAGAGCTAGTATTTACATAAAATCAATGTTAAGTTATCTATCTGTCTAAGAGTTTATTGCTTTTTAGGTGCAGACATAAAGGCGCTTGGGTAGCAAGACAGGCCGTGGATCCGATTCCCACTGGAGGCCGCCGTACATTTGTAAAGTGGCTTCAGCCTGAGTGTAGTTCATGTTTGTGACCTCCTTGTCTGTTTATCATAGTACCTACAGGGTATCTTAGTTAGGCACAAAACATTATAAAACGATAATTGATATCGACCGAACATATGCCAATTAAGTACTAATATTTTTTAAAGTAATCTTATTTTGGAACCTCCTCAAACAGGCAACAGAGTTAGCATTCAAAAGTTAAAATTACTTTGCTAAATTCCGCCAAAAATCCCACAAGCAGGCTCAGGCTCCCAAATGCAACTTGCTTTTGTGAGCCTGAGGATGCCTCGTGTTAGAGGCGAAACGCGTCGCGTGTTTTCTCACACAAGTATTGGTGTCGGTGGTGGTGTGTTCGTGTCTTGCTTCTGCTTTAAAAAGTGGGAAAGAGGGCGTTGCATTTAACTAACCGCATGGTGTTTGTGGGATTTTTGGTGGAATTTAGCAGTAATTTTAACTTTTTAATGCTATTATGGATTTTCGCAAAGTACGCCTGATTCCATACAGGCAACAGAGTTACATAGCATTTTATTATTATCCCAGGGTTATTCTATGGTAACAGATTATGCCTGTACCAATCTTTTTTGAATAGAACCTTAAAAGAAATACCTCGTGAGTGCCCATAAATAAGTATTTATCGAAGGATAGATAAATACCAGCAATACCACCCGCTTATCGTGAAGGAAAACATCGTCAGGAGACCTAAGTTTCTGGATGGTTCAACTCCTGCAGCGCTTCAAATTGCCAATCCGCGGTGGGCACCTGTAGGTATAGAGGCTTTACATATAAAATTGATACATTTTATGTATCAATTTTATATGTAGTAATTAACTAAATGCAATAATTAACTAAATACTCACCTTACGTACGCACTGCTAGCGGCTCGAATAATAAAATAAAACTAACGGCAGCAAAGTAGATTCTTGCCACAAAGTTGTTGTTTCGACTTTCAAATTTTTCAAAGAAATCCAGGGGCTGTCAACATTTTTTACGACAGTGGTGCCTGCCTATAAATTCTTAAGGGCATCTATTCTCCAGTGTAATGATGTCCACCCTTTGTTTGTCCCCACTGCTTGGACACTTGTCTCTTCCTGCATCGCAGGAAGGTTACGGCATACTCCACCACGGGGCCAAGTCCCGGTAGGTGGAGGATTGTAAGACAGCGGCTGGCCTTACTGTCAGAAGTTATCCCGCCTAAAAGCCTCTGACATGGCTAAACGACTTCCATTACATGGCAGCCGGCATCAACGACTTAGCGTGCCTTGCGAAGCACTGAAGCGCTCGGAAAAAATGCCACCAGCGGTAGTCACGTTATGGTCACCCATCCAGATAACCTTAGTGTTTAATAGTTAGTAGTATACCTAGGTAGTGCCTATTATAATGGAAAATAGCTAAACATACAACGTGTACCTAAGTAATTAATTGATGTAGGTACCTAGTTTAAAATCTAAAAATCGTTTGTGAACTTCATTATCGTTAGTAAGAGAACTTCCTATACTACGCAAAAGTTTAAAATTTTCGTTTTTTATTATTTTTCGGATGTATTTAATATGTAGAGCCCCTACTTCTAAAGTAAAGCCTACAACCCAGATAATAAACTGTACCTAAATACCTATGTCTCGTGTATTTGTAAAACCGCAAATGTTCACAACCACTGCAGTCGCCGAGTTCAATTGAATGTAATTAATAAAATTAATTACCGATTAAAAAATACACCAAGCCATACGATTTGCATGAAAACAAACAAGAGTTATATGCTATTTAAATCACCGGCTGTCACTGAATTCTATCAACCGACAACATTGAACTATCGAAAGGCGCATCCATATTCATTTATTTTTTCAAATAGAACTGCATAACGACCTGTAAGTCCAATCCTTTTTGGCTCGGTCGTCGTCAGGCTATACTAGTCCCCTGCTGGACATAGCTCTGCCCTAAAGAGCGCCACGTTGTGCTATCATCGGGAGTAATGCCCATAACCCCCACGCTGGGCATGCGGATTGGGGATCGCAATTCGGTGGAATTGTACGGCAGGGGGCGCTGCTGTGCACCCCCCGGTTTGTGTCCCTTTAGTCGCCTTTTACGACACCAGCGGGAAGAATTTGGGTTGGTGCTTTTCTCTAGGCCGACACCACACGGGAGATCTTAGGTGACCTCACTCTGTCTGGGTGTAGTAAATATTTAAAAACCTATTTAGAGGCTAAAAATTTCACCCATGCCGGGATTCGAACCCGCAACCTCTGGCTATCCGTGCCAGCGCTCTACCAATTGAGCCCACAATGTTCTGTGAATTGAGCCAATGGGCGACTCACGGCATCAGTGAAATTTCGAACCTCTTTACACTATTCTCTGTATTACGTACAGGCAGCGACATCTGACTTAAGCAAATTGCATTACTTACAGCCCCGACTACCTACTTTGCAGTTAGGTTTAACATCGGAACGATATCACTGTACCCACATGATTATACTATTTTTATTTTTAATGCACTAACCCGTGCTAAGGAACAAATTTAAAAATCTATTTAGAGGCTAAAAATTTCACCCATGCCGGGATTCGAACCCGCATTAAAAATAAAAATAGTATAATCATGTAGTAAATATGTTTGTTGCACATGCCTTATTACTATAGCACAGGGTATCCTAGTTTTTAATCTCGTTTATTTTATTATAGTCTAGATAATTATTAACGAATGAATATTATCCTCAGAGCATTGAATATATTAATAGGTCTGTGAAATTATCTTATTGTAAATTAAATTATTAATTATTTAAGTATAAGTTATCTTATTTCTATTGAGCCCGATCTTCGGTTGGTGGGTTAAGTTGGGGAATTCACTGCACACCGTTTATTATTAATTATTAATAAGTAAATACCTATGTAAAGTAGCCGGCAAACAGTGGATGAGACTAGCGCGAGACCGCCGCGTGCTGGTTGGCGTGGAAATGAAGAGGCCTATACCTACCCAGCAGTGGGGTTTACCGGGCTGATGATGAAGTAAAAGTCCGCCGCATGGTACGTATTTATTTTAAAATTTAAATGCAATAAAAGTATTAATAAGAAATATTGTTGATAATAATTATTTAAGTATAAATAATCTCTTCCTATCATAGAACTTTCCTCTGTGGTAGATTAGAATACGTTTGGTTGGGTTTTCTCAACTTTAACCCTCAAAACGCCACGTGCCGAACGGAACGCAATTCTACCCCCGGGGTCCCTTTCCACCCTCCGAATGAGTCACTCATTCCACCCCTCACGGAAAAGCCCGACGGTTGCCGAGTACACCCGACCGCGGGAGGCCGATTCCGCACGCGAAAAACAGTTTCCCGATATTATTATTATGTAACACTGAAAGGTTTTTTTACTAAAATAGTGCAATTTTAATGGTGCAATAATGGCCAGTGTTTGCGGATCCGACGTATGAGTATTCCCGAAGTGGCATCTAGATTTTGTGCCAATGACTCTAATATTGATTTTTTCTGACATTAGGCCTTCACCGAGAATGCGGTAGTGTTATTTTAGGTGTGCAAGTGCTTTAGGAAAATGTGTGCATGATGTACAACGGGACGCAGCTATAAATAGAAAAGTCGATGCAGTGGACGGTGTTGAGAAAAGTCGGAAAATGTCTGTGTAACGAAAAAGCGTTTCGGTTGGGAAAATATTTACCTAACGCCGGATTTTCCCGATCTATTTTCTAACTTTTTGCTCTGCTTCTCCTGTTTTTGTAATTTTATCACGTTGCTCTGAAATTTCAAAATTGGATTTGTTGTCAAAATCCAGGCGATTCTAGGAATAGGCGCCATATTTTCCAAGATTTTTCTAACATACCAGATCTTTACATGCTTTCATCTCTAGAAAATGAGTAAGCCTATAAACTTAGAAGCCCATACCCTCCCAAACTAATTACTGAAGTTGTATCTTTACCTAAGGAAAGAGGGTTAAGAAACATCAATAAAAATAACTCCAGTCTCGCATAAAAAAACCCAATATTCCTATTATTTCTTGTCTTCACAAAACGTAGCTATCAATGTAATATGAATAGCTAGTTGGCGTTATATTTCATCAATTACTTTAGGTATATTTTTGTGACCTGTATAACTGCCAACAAAAACGGATTATTTCTTTTGCAAACACGGCTTCAGTAGATCATTAGTGAGGGCAGGGCAGGGATCTAAATACCAATAAAACATTTTTTTAGTATTTTCAGCCAGAAAAATAAATCAATAAAAATGCCCGTCCCTTAAAGCGTTAAATTAGGAAAAAAACACAAACAAATGAAAAGACACTTCAAATATAGAATGCCAAAATGTTCACCAAGAAGGCCATACTAACGTGGACTCTATGGCCTATGAACCTTTTTTTAACAAAACTGTGGGCAGTGTCGGTATGATTCGCGTTTCTGATCGGACCCTGAGTGTGAAGCCGTGAAGATGGAGAGCGGAGGGTCGACCACGGGCTCCGAGGCCTACCAATATGTTGGGCCTTTCAGACTGGAGAAAACCCTCGGAAAAGGCCAGACGGGTAAGTTAATAAGCGCCTGAAAAAGTTACCTTAGCAATATACAAAATATTTGCTCAAATATCTTTCTCAGGCGCTAAAAAAACTTCGATAATTAAGTTTATTCTATTTTTAATGGAACATCTCTGTATCGTTGGATCCTTCTTTTCTGTTCTGACTCTTCAGTGAATGCAGTTATCAATGCACTTGGCAGGAACAGGCCTATGAAAGAAATGACAATAATGTTGTTAAAACCAGACATTGACCCTACAGCTTACATATTGGGAAAAGAAGTTACACATTTTCTGTACGGATTACTGTCAACTCATGATTTAAAGTAAAATAAAAGGTTTAGATCGGGACATTGCAATGTTTATCATGATTAGTTACAGATAGTAACGAATAAAACCTCTCTCTCAATTACAATTACAAGACGACGAGTAGCCCAATGGCTACACGTCGTCTTACTCTTAATTTTCTTGCAAGTGATAATGAAACTATAAATTTCAAATTTAATCCTGGGTTTCTAGGTGCAACGTTGCCCCAAATCTTCCTTGAGTTGGTCATCATCAGACGTCTAAATCATCAGCTGTAGAAAGTGACAGTGAAATTAAATACTTCAGTGAAAACGGCATATTTCTGTATAGAATAGAAGCTTAGAACCTCTCAAGACCGACATTCGATTCGAGTTGATGATCTTAGTAACAATGTCCACCAGACACCAGAGATTGAGTTACTGAATGAAAGTATTTCATAAACAAAGTGTTTGTAACATCAAAAATTAACTTAATTTTTACAATTTGAAATTCTCAACTTCCACCTCTGAAAGTCTTCATCAGAACCTCACCATATTACCCTAGCTGGGACCAATTTTACGCTAAATCTTATGAAACATATCCATATTAATAATGTATAGGCCTCATTAGGCCTTAATTGCTGCTGTCCATTGAAGAGTTCTGTTCTCCAGCTCTGAAAGTCTTCATCAGATATTCACCAAATTAAAATAGGACCAATAGGAAGCTATACCTAATCGAACAAAAAAAATTATAGAAATCGGTTCAGATTTGATGAAGTTATGCAAAAATATAGTCAAAAAAAATTAATATACGCGTCGAATTGATAACCTCCTCCTTTTTTGACGTCGGTTTAAATGGTTACAAGAAGATCAATTATTAATAAAAAAGAGTTGGAATTAGCAAGCTTTAATGGCAGTGGGATGGACACATATTCGGGTTGGGATTAGCAAGCTGAAGTGGATGGTTACATATTATTCGGGTTGGGATTAGCAAGCTGAAGTGGCAGTGGGATGGTACATATTCGGGTTGGGATTAGCAAGGTCAAGTGGCAGTGGTATGGTCACATATTCGGGTTGGGATAAGCAAGCTGAAGTGGCAGTGGGATTGTTACATATTCGGGTTGGGATTAGCAAGCTGAAGTGGCAGTGGGATGGTACATATTCGGGTTGGGATTAGCAAGGTCAAGTGGCAGTGGTATTATGGTCACATATTCGGGTTGGGATAAGCAAGCTGAAGTGGCAGTGGGATGGTGACATACCAGTGACAATGGTGACCGTACCAGTATCTGGTACGGATAGCCAGAGGTTGCGGGTTCGAATCCCGGCATGGGTGAAATTTTTAGCCTCTAAATAGGTTTTTAAATTTGTTCCTTAGCACGGGTTAGTGCATTAAAAATAAAAAAATAGTGTAGTTATAAGGTTACTATACTTTTGACAAATGTGGTCAGAGGCTTTGATGCATACCTAATCAAATTACGAACACCACAACCACGTTTTCCTATAGGTACAGTGCTACACAAGAAATAAGTCTCGCGGATGTACCTGCGCAGATGACCAAATTTCGGATGTGGGGCAAGTTGATCGACCAATCAGATAGTTTCATTTTATGGCAGGCAGCGCGCCTTTGTTGCTATTGGTTGATTCAACGTCATCGATGCAGGTGACTATTAGTTTGGCAATATTAGCGTGAGCGAAATAGGTAGCGCTATAACTGCGGCAATCAATTCTGCACCTTAACCGTATCGGATAAAGATCATGTTGAATGTACTTATAGCTTCGGGTACTTTCGTTACACTTCTTCCTATAGTCTGCGCGAACGTAGATTACCGAAGGGACTTTTATGATGTGTGTAGTACTGTCTGCGCGAACGTAGATTACCGAAGGGACTTTTATGATGTGTAGTACTGTAAGTAGTTTTTAATAAAGAGAAGCTTGTTCCAAAATTATCTAATATTCTCAATCTAAACTAAGAACAGAATGAGTGACATATGGCGTGAATGAGCGTAATAAAATATATTATTTATTAAATCTTTGCTCATTTTATAACTAAAAATGTTAATTTGTGCGAGC
Source organism: Yponomeuta sedellus (assembly GCA_934045075.1). Taxonomy (NCBI): domain Eukaryota; kingdom Metazoa; phylum Arthropoda; class Insecta; order Lepidoptera; family Yponomeutidae; genus Yponomeuta; species Yponomeuta sedellus. Next base: position 4,674,565 of record OW203751.1, on the reverse strand, counting down.
GTAAAGCTCGTTCGTTAAACCAAGTCAGATGCCTTAGGGCGGCTTGATAATTTCTGACATTAATACCAGCCACTAGTCTTATCTAACTAACCATATCACAGAAATTAACCCTTCCACACAACTCCTTCTGGTATGCCTAATCTATAATATAAAAATGAATCGCTGAATGTGTTGGTAAGCGCAAATCTCGAGAACACCTGAACCGATTTCGCTAATTCTTTTTTTAGAATATTCCTTAAAGTACGAGGATGGTTCTTACGGAGAGAAAAAATAAATAAAGAATCGACTGTTAGGCGGTACGAAGTTCGCTGGGTCAGCTAGTCTATATTATAAAAATGAATCGCTAAATGTGTTGGTAAGCGCAAATCTCGAGAACAGCTGAACCGATTTTGCTAATTCTTTTTGTAGAATATTCCTTGAAGTACGAGGATGGTTCTTACAGAGAGAAAAATTAAAGAATCGATGGTAGGCGGTACGAAGTTCGCTGGGACAGCTAGTAAACAATAAGCCCCGCTTACTCTCCAGCCCATCACTGCCGGGGCTCGCACTGCTGATACTGTCCGAAGCATCTCTGTAGCCACTGAGCATGTTCATGGCGACACCAGGCGGGAAGGACTCGATGACGGCGGTGTAAACACTCTCCGAGTTTTCCGACGGTGCTGTTAGGGTTGTTGCCACGAGGGCTGCGTTGATTCTGGAATAATGAAATGAAAAGAAAATGAAAACTGCGGCTTAATGAGCGTTACAAGTCAAACTAGTTGTCCATTTCAAATTCTAGATGTTTTTGGAGAAAAAATTGACAAAAAAACTTCAAACTTAGTCTTTTCAAAGTCCTTAATTAACAGAGTTAACACAATTTATAGCTGTCTCAGCAAACTTCGTAACGCCATACAGTCGATTTTTTAATCTTTTTAAATTTTCCCCTCCGTAAGAACCATCCTCGTACTTCAAGGAGTATTCTAAAAAAAGAATTTGCGAAATCGGTTCAGCTGCTCTCGAGATTTGCGCTTACCAACAAATTCATCGATTCATTTTTATATTATAGACTAGCTGGTCAGCTAAATTCATACCGCCTGATAGTAGATTCTTTAATATTTTTTTTTATTTTTCTCTCCGTAAGAACAATTCTCGTACTTCAAGCAATGTTCTAAAAAAAAGAATTAGCGAAATCGGTTCAGCTGCTCTCGAGATTTGCGCTTACCAACACATTCGGGGCTTAATTTTTATATATACCTACTAGCTGACCCAGCGAACTTCGTACCGCCTAACAGTCGATTCTTTTTTTTCTCTCCGTAAGAACCATCCTCGTACTTCAAGGAATATTCTAAAAAAAGAAGTAGCGAAATCGGTTCAGATGCTCTCGAGATTTGCGCTTACCAACACATTCGGGGATTCATTTTTATATTATAGACTAGCTGACCCAGCGAACTTCGTACCGCCTAACAGACGATTCTTTTTTTTCTCTCCGTAAGAACCATCCTCTTACTTCAAGGAATATTCTAAAAAAAGAATTAGCAAAATCCGTTCAGCTGCCCTCGATATTTGCGCTTACCAACACATTCAGCGATTCATTTTTATATTATAGAAGAAAAGACTAGCTGTCCCAGCAAACTTCGAACCGCCTAACAGTCAATTCAATTTTTTTTTATTTTCCTCTCTAAGAACCATCTTCGCACTTTAAGGGATATTCTAAAAAAAAAATTTGCGAAAGTCGTTCAGCTGCTCTCGAGATTTGCGCTTACCAACACATTCGGGGATTCATTTTAATATTATAGAAATACTAGCTGACCCAGCGAACTTCGTACCGCCTCACAGTCGATTTTTTTTTATCCGTAATAACCATCCCCGTACTTCAAGGGATATTCTAAAAAAAGAATTAGCAAAATAGGTTCAGCTGCTCTCGAGATTTGCGCTTACCAACACATTTAGCGATTCATTTTTATATTATAGATTTAAGGATCATTTCATTCCCGAGCGTGTTACTGCTAGCATTGTATTTAAATTCAATGCTGCTAGTAGCACTTTTTCCGAGAAAGCGCTGGTGGCCTAGTGGAACCGACTGATTGGAATCAATCACTAAGGCTAAGCAAGCGGTCAAGTGGTATGAGTGACCATCCCGTGACTACCGCTAGTGGCATTTTTTCCGAGCGCTTCCGTACTTCGCAAGGCACGCTAACCCGATGGTGCCGGCTGTCATGTAACGGCAGTCGTTAAGCCATGTCAGAGGTCTTAAGGGCGGCTTAATACCTTCTTACAAGACCAAAACCCACGCGTGTTTATCTAAGTGTTGTTTTATTTCATAATTATATGGAAAGATAGACAGACAGTAAGGCCCGCCACTGTCTTACAATCCTCCATCAACCCGGACTTGGCCCTCGTGGTAGAGTATGGCCTAACTTTCCTGCGACTTAGGAAGAAACCCGTGCAGTGGAACATACAAAGAGTTGATATCATTTAATTATTATTTCACAACAATTGCTTCGCGGACCACTTGAAATGCCTCCAGGGACCACCGGTTAAGAGCCACTGATCTAAAGGTTACAGAATAAGTACTCACAGTAGGGCTAAGAAGTCCAAGAACCCCATTGTCAGGTTGGCAGTCCGTCAGGGTTGATGATCCGTTTGAAACAGAGACTAAAGACGCCGCTGCGGTATTCAACTACAAAACGGTTCACGATGTAGATTTATACAGAGCTGAATACAGTACAGTGTAGTTTGTGTGTGTCTGTGTATGTGTGTGTGTACGTACGTACATACATACATACATACATACATACATACAAACATACATACATACATACATACATACATACATACATACATACATACATACATACATACATACATACATACATACATACATACATACATACATACGTACGTACGTACGTACATACATACATACATACATACATACATACATACATACATACATACATACATACATACATACATACATACATACATACATACATACATACATACATACATACATACATACATACATACATACATACATACATACATACATACATACATACATACATACATACATACATACATACATAACCTAACGCCTGTATCCCAGAGAGGTAGGAAGAGACCAGGGACTGCCACTTGCCACGATCCTGACTGATCACCTTCGCTTCATCAACGTTCATAAGACGTTGCATGCACGCACGCCGGTTCCGGGTACTTTTTATCTTTCCTTTTGCTAATACATCCCCCATCTCTCTATCTTCATCGTACCCGACTCGGTCAGGCATAAGTCAAGGGTCAAATTTGGGGCCTTTCCTGTTCGTAATTTTAATTAACGATTTACCAGACGTGGTCCAACATTCCCGTGTCCTCATGTTTGCTGATGATGTGAAACTGATTAAGGTTATAAAAACCCAACAAGACTATGAGTTGCTGCAACAAGATATTGACGCTGTTCATCAATGGAGCATCCGCAACAAGTTGCTGTTTAATCTAAATAAATGCGAAGTGATGAGCTTCACTCGATCGCCTGTGCCAGTGCACCACCAGTACGCGATGGCAGGAGCAGGCATCTGCCGCGTGCAGGCGGTACGTGACCTCGGAGTGCTGTTCGACCCACAGCTCACGCTACGGCCGCACGCGCAGAATGTGGCGGCCGCTGCGCTACGCCGTCTGGGATTCGTAATGCGCGCCGCCGCGCCACTGAGCGCCGCCGCTAGGAAGGCACTATACGCTGCGCTAGTACGCAGCGTTCTTGAAACGAATGCTGTGGTCTGGGCCCCTCACGAGAAAAAATATATTCTTGTGATGGAGCAGGTCCAAAAAAGATTTTTGAGATATCTGTATAAGAAAATGTATGGGTACTACCCTTTTTTATATCCAACCCTTTTTCTACAGGGATATCTTGGATTCGACTCGCTAGAACTAAGGAGAAATGTGGCTCTTGCAAAATTTGTTTTAAATATAATAAGGGGTAAAATCGACGCCATCGACCTAGTCGAAAAAGTCGTTCGCTTATTTGTACCTAATGGGTATCGCAGGGCGCGGAGGCATAAACTATTCGCCGAGATGGATACCCGCACCAACCAGTACCAGTGCTCGCCGGTCGCGCGCGCGCTGCGGCTACTCTGTGCCCTGCTCGCTGAAGCACCAGAGTGTGATGTGTTTGCGGATGGAATTGAATGTGTGGTGAAGGTATGTAAGAGAATGCTAGAAGATGTATGAAAGGTAGTGCTCTGATATAATATTGTAACGCTTTGGTGTAATTTTACTGTTATGTTACAATATTCATGTAAATAAATAAATAAATCTGGTCTGGTCCGCCTGGGACGACCCTTACCAACCCTTCTACTCACATTCGCAATATATCTATAATTCCTCGACACATGTCCAAACCAACGTAACATTCCTTTCTCAATTCTAGTCACTACAATCCTCTTTCAGTCCACGTTCTCTAATCAGACAATTGCGTATCCTGTCATTCAACACTAATACCTACACGTACTTCTCAAGGACCTCATTTCTGTGTGTGTTGCGTGTGTGTGAGGGTGTGTGTGTGTGTGAGGGTGTGTTTGTGTGTGTGAGGCTGTATGTGTAAGTGTGTTTTTGTAAGGTCCGTGTTCTACAGTGGGACATACATAAGCTTTATTATACAACTGGCTCTACCACGTGGTATATTATATGAATAACAAAATCTACAATGATTGGATAAGTAGGTATAATTCATATCATAATGTATGGGTTTTATAAATGAATTCCCATACACATCTGATAATAGGAAGTTCTATCGTTAGTAGGGACCACTTTCACTTTAAGGGCAATCTTCGAAATAGCGAAATAAATTACCAACTCTTCCATACTAAAATTACTACCAGCGCAAAAGGGAACAAGTATGAGGAAGAAGAAACAAGTTTTTTTTGTTGCGATTTCTTTTCAAGTATGTAGGGATTTTGTTCTACCCTGTATACCCGGAAGCGCTCGTGGCCTAGGCGAACCGAGTGATTGGAATCAATCACTTGGTTAAGCAACAACAGGCCCTGACAGGTACGGGATGGGTGAGCGTCCCGTGACTACCGCTAGTGGCATTTTTCCGAGCGCTTCCGTGCTTCGCAAGGCACGTTAAGCCGTTGGTGCCGGCTGTCATAATAATGGCAGTCGTTAAGCCATGTCAGAGGCCTTATGGGCGGCTTGATAACTTCTGACAGTAAGGCCCGCCGCTGTCTTACAATCCTCCACCAACTCGGACTTGACCCGGTGGTGGAGTACCGTATGGCCTAACCTTCTTGCGATGCAGGAAGAGACCCGTGTCCCAGCAGTGGGGACATACAAGGGTTGCTAACGAACTGTATACCCAACGTAGGTACTTCAATAGAGGAAGTTAATGATTTGTTTTTATAGCTTCCGATTGCACATTCTATCTAACCCAGCACGATAACGGTTCACTACTCACATTAACTACATTAGGTACATTAGAGAAGAACGTTTTTGTACACACTAGAATACAGTAAAAGCCGTTACATACAATTTTTGCCATTCATGCCACATTTCTGTATTCAAAAGTTTAGTTCAAAGTACATTTAGTTGGTTGAAAGACACGTATTTGAATTTGCAGCAGAGAAAAAGGCATCGGTAAAAACTCAGATGCGGACACACCGGGGTCCAAACCTACCTTTTTTTTCCTTTTGAATTTTGGGAACATTGGGAATACATGCTCCCAAAATGGTCGAAAATTATCTAAGTTATGTTCAAATTTTGTGATTCCATCCTCCCGTGACCACAGCGTTGCTGTGTGGTGTCGGTCTAGAGAATAGCACCAACCCAATTCATCCCGCGGGTGTCGTAAAAGGGGACTAAGGGACACAATCCGGGGGGTGGGCAGCAGCGCCCGGTGCAGTACAATTCCACCGAACTGCGATCCTCAACCCGCATGCCCAGCGTGGGGATTATGGGCATTAGCCCATATGATAGCACAACGTGGCGCTCTTTAGGGGAGGGCTATGTCCAGCAATGGACTAGTATAGCCTATGTGACCACAGCGTTTCCGCAGCTCCATACAAATACTAACTTTGGAAAACAATTTCTGCTCCTAGGAACGAAATCTGATGCTCTACTGTTGGGTAGATTCCCGCTACGGATTAGATTCCTCGGGTCAATCAATATTATCTTAGTCAGAAACGGTGGACCTGTACACAATCTATACTCTAAAAAACCTATTTAGAGGCTAAAAATTTCACACAGATTCGAGCCCGCGACCTGTACGGTATACAGAGTATTGTAAAGAGGTTCGAAATTTCACTGATGCCGGTGATTTGCCCATTAGCTCAGTTGGAAGAGCGCCGGCACGGATAGCCAGAGGTCGCGGGTTCGAATCCCGACATGGGTGAAATTTTTAGCCTCTAAATAGATTTTTAAAATTGTCCTTAGCACGGGTTAGTGCATTAAAAAGAATATAATCTATACTCTGTACCTACCAGTTGGAAGTACCCTGGATATAGCTTATTCCTGCACTGTGATAAATAGACGATAAAACCGTTGCTGTAGATATAGCATATCAAGCTTCTTCTTCATACGGCACCACAGGCCACACTGAGAGAGAGTGTATGAGATTATTTGATTGGCGGCCTCTGTGGCGCAGCGGTAGCGCGTCTGCCTACATGCAAGAGGTTCCGGGTTCGATCCCCGGCTGGTTACAAAAAAAAGGTCCCAGATCTTGGATGTTTACATGTTTGTGATGTCGTTGTTTCTGGTTCCCACGACACAGGGTATCCTAGTGTGGGGCCAGAATCATTGTATGTGCTTGTATGTAAATGTTATGTTATGTTATTGTAAGTCTAAAAATTCCACCCATGCCGGGATTTGAACCCGCGACCTCTCGCTATCCGTGCCAGGTGCCAGCGCTAAAAATTCCACCCATGCCGGGATTCGAACCCGCGACCTCTCGCTATTCGTGCCAGCGCTCTTCCAACAGCTAATGGGCGACTCACCAGCGTCAGTGAAATTTCGAACCTCTTTACATTAATTACTCTCTGTATTACGTACAGGAAGCGACATCTGGCTGAAGTAATTTGCATCACTTGCGGCCCCGAGTACCTACTTTGCAGTTAGGTTATACATCGTAATGATATCTTATCGCCAAAAGAAATCTCTTCCAGACATCCTTGGGATGGACAGAACTGAAAGCTGTGAGTTTACTCCACTCGTATGAGCGTTAAGCCATGTCAGAGGCCTTAAGGGCGGCTTGATAACTTCTGACAGTAAGGCCCGCCACTGTCTTACAATCCTCCACCAAACCAGACTTGGCCCCCGTGGTGGAGTATGGCCTAGCCTTCCTGTGATGTAGGAAGAGACCCGGGCCCCAGCAGTGGGGACATTCGAGAGTTGATAACGATAACGATGTATGATCAGAACTTAGGTCTGTGCTTAATTCCCACTTTCCTGTTCCTTTCAGGTCTCGTGAAGCTCGGAGTGCACTGCGTCACCGGGAAGAAGGTGGCCGTGAAGATTATAAATCGGGAGAAACTCAGCGAATCCGTGCTCATGAAGGTAATATGAAATTAAATGAAAAGGTTTTATTCAAAGTAGCACAGAAACTGCGGCTTAATGAACGTTACAATTCAAACTAGGTGTCCATTTCAAAATCTAGATAATTTTGGAGAAAAAATGGACAAAAAAACTCCAAACTTATCCTTTTCAAAGTCTTTTATTAACATAGTTTACTTATTTATTAAAAAAAACATAGAACTCATACTGTACTGGCTTTAATTCCAGACCTCATTGTCATCTAAATAATCCCATAAGTTATAGTAGCCCTCATGGCACAGACTGTGCTTAACATATTTTTTGAACCGCGATTCAGGCAAGCTAAATATTCAGGGATTTTACTAACTTAAGGCCCAGTTTCTGAATTGAGAAGTTCGTTATGTAAATACTTAACTGTACTGTCTATTTATTCTTACTTGTCCAATTTAGTAAACAAGATTCTACCCGTAAACTGTAACTTTTTAGTCCAAAACTGCCATATTTTCATAAATTAAGTAACTTGGAACACTCTTTTAGATAACACGGTCCCAATTTTATGAACATAGTTCATGAATTTGCGAGAAAATGTCTAGTTTAGGCATTTAATCTCAATTTTAAGGTTAGAATCTTGGTTACTAAATTGGACAAGTAAGAATAAATAGACTGTAGTGCTGTCTCGTCGAATTTCTCAGAAAAGAGCGTGACAGAACGTAACTTAAGTATTTACTCAGTGAAATTCTGAATTTAGGAAGCGGCCCTGTCAGCGTCAGGATGACCCGTCACTACGCGTATTGTCGCCGGAAATTGTGATGAATATTTAGTGCCCTATTTGCTCCCTCTAAGTAGAGAATTTCTTCCATCATATTTTAGAATCAAATCCTAGCTGACGGCGAAGGAAAACATCGTAAGGAAACCCTAGTGTCCGAGGAGTTAGCGTACCTCAGCGCTTGCTACGTACAATGGCCCAACTATGAGGCTAAGTGCGGAAATCTCAGGTCTAACTAACTACTTATTAAATATTCTTGTCAGGTGGAGCGGGAGATAGCCATCATGAAGTTGATTGAGCATCCACACGTCCTTGGTCTATCAGACGTCTACGAGAACAAGAAATATCTGTAAGTCCTATTGTTTACTACTAACTACTTGAAATAATAAACCAGAGAAATTTCCAATGTCTATTAGATATCCTCTTTTTTCTCTACTGACATTAGTACTCCTGATTTTCTATCAGAAAATCTTTTACCAATTTGGGACCATCCATAAATTACGTCACACGTTAAAGGGGAGGGAGGGGGTCGATGAAGTGTGACATTGTGTGACAGTGGGGTTGGAAGATATCCTAATTTTCGTGACGTCACATTTCCAAACTACGTGTTAATACACGAACCAAATACTCAAAACGTTTGCAACTCTGACATAAAACTAATTTCCGAATTGCTATTTGAATTCAATGATTTCTAAATGAATGCAAAATGTGTGACGTCACACTAGGAGGGGAGTCTTAAAAATGTGACAAGGTGTGACAAGGACGGGGCAGGGGTAATGAAATCACTGTGGAAATCACGAAATTAGAGTGACGTAATTTATGGATGGCCCCTAATTCAAAAATACTAAATCAAAACTGCTATAGAATTAAATTGAAAGCCAGACTCGCTGCTTCATTTACTTTTTACTCTGTAAAAACTCGTCGCTCGCGAAGAAAATAAAACACAGCAGTGCGCCGTATTCATCAACGCCTACTGAAATTATCATAGCAAAGACGCAAAGAGAATTGCCATTAAAACTTTTGCAGGCGCTGACCTCTCACCCCCTTTTCAGGTACCTCGTCTTGGAGCACGTTAGCGGGGGTGAACTCTTCGACTACCTAGTGAAGAAGGGACGATTGACCCCTAAAGAGGCGAGGCGGTTCTTCAGGCAAATAATTTCCGCACTGGATTTCTGTCACAGCCACTCGATTTGGTAAGGACGACTCTGAAGAATACTCGTGAAATATCCAATTCTGTTCGCCTTATGTTGGTTGGCGATTTAACATTGTGTGGTCTGTAATTTTGCGGTGTGATTGGATGGAGTACCACTGAAAAGTTTTCGAATGTTTGTCCAATATAAATGAGATTTCTGATTGATTGCGAATTTCACGATCTAGCTGTCCCGGCCAGCGTCGTACCGCCACAGTATCCGTTTATACGATAACTGTAGCCATGACAACGCATGGCGCATGCTACATCGTTATCGTTATCAACCCTTATATGTCCCCACTCCTGGGGCACGGGTCTCTTCCTGCATCGCAGGAAGGCCAGGCCATACTCCACCACGGGGGCCAAGTCCGGGTCCAAGTCCGGAACGGTGGCTTCATAACACTGTCAGAAGTTATGAAGCCGCCGTTAAGGCCTCTGACATGGCTTAACGACTGCCATTATATGACAGCCGGCATCAACGGCTTAACGTGCCTTGCGAAGCATGAAAGCGCTCGGAAAAATGCCACTAGCGGTAGTCACGGGACGCTCACCCACCCCGAACCTGACCGCGCCTGTTGTTGCTTAACCAAGTGATTGATTCCAATCATTCGGTTCGCCTAGGCCACGAGCGCTTCCCTAGGCCACGAGCGCTTCGCATGCTACATGCTCGATATTTATCACGATATTTAACGTGATATTTACATACATAACCTCACGCCTGTATCCCAGAGGGGTAGACAGAGAGCAGAGACTGCCACTTGCCACGATCCTGACAGGTCCGAGACGTCCCTTCCAGCCCTACGTGATAAATTAACTTGCAATATTTTGGATCGAACCTACTTACTACACACTCTATACTAATCGTGTCAGTACAAGATAGAACCTATGATAGAACCTATTCACTATGGCCGTGTAGACGTTATACTTGGAACAAGTAACGTAATGAATGACTACAAAAGTAAAGCTTACATTGATGTTATATTAGCGATAGTATTTTATTTATTTTTATTTTAATTAGTCAACAGCGGCAGCGAAATCAACAGCGAAACTAAGCAAAATATTCATCCGGGACCACGGCACCTGAAAAAGTGCCGAAACGTTGGAAAATTGTAAAAAATGTAATAAACGAGCATAAATCCGTATAAAAACAGTTTTAATTATGTCTACTGCTCGTGTTAACCTTAGAAAATACTAAACAAAATATTACATACAAAAATACTTATAGTAAGGACAATTACAGATTTCCACGGAATTACTAGAGAATAGGAATTAAAGAGCTGAGCACCATGTTTCTTATTAGCACAAGGAACAAGTACAAAATCCTAATAACTAGCCAATGTACTTTTTCAGACATCAAGAAGTAAAATTTCTCGATGTCAGAAAAGACACAGTTTTTAATTGGTTAAGTACTTCATAATTATAACGTGAAGTTGGAAACTTACATTATTTAGATACACATTTACGATAAAAATGTACGAAAGATAGTACAAAAAAGACGTGTCAACAGAAGAAAAATACGTACACGATGATTACGAAAATTCTTTTCGCGTATCCTATGAATACTGACAAGATACTTAAATATCGAGAAAAACTAGACACTCGACTTTTATCGACGATACCTGATATAAATCGCGGTATTTCTGGATGTTAAGAAATCTAGCGGCACGCTAAGCAGTTGGTGCCGGCAGCCATCGATAGATGGCAGTCGTTAAGCCAAGTCAAGGGCCTTAGGGCGGCTTGAAAACTTCTGTTAGTAAGATCAGCCACTAGTCTCGCAAGCCTCCACCAATCCGGACTTTTCCCCCGTGGTGGTGTATGGCCTGTACCTTCCTTAGAAAAGAGACCCGGCCCCTCGGTGGGGGCATAATGGGTTGACGATGAGACACAAGAAAACAAAAAAAAACTATTGCACCCTGTATACTATGTAAATTAACTTCTTCTGTATCACCTTTATCCGACAGCCATCGCGACCTGAAACCGGAAAACCTGCTGCTGGATGAGCGGAACAACATCAAGATAGCTGACTTCGGCATGGCTTCCCTCCAGCCAGCCGGCTCCCTGCTGGAGACCTCGTGTGGGAGCCCTCACTACGCCTGCCCAGAGGTTATCAGGGTGAGTCGAACAACCTTCCAAATGACATAAAAGGGGCCCCAAGAGGGGCCCCTCTTCTTATAATTATTTTCACATAGGTAATTATAACTTTTCAAAATAGTGAAGAAAAGTTTTATACAGAGCAGGCAGAAGTATTACACTCGAGTGCTTTCGGCGAAAACCGAAGCCCACTCTAGAGCCCGAGGTATATTCTAAAGTCTATACTTAACTATATCGCGAGTTATACAAAAATGAGAGGAAAAGTATTTATGTAGGGGGTAACCTCTGAAAATATCTTATCCGATTTAAAAAATCTTTCACCAGTATTTAGAATGGACTAGGGTGGACATAGGGCCAGTTTCTGTATTGAAAACACTAAGTAGACTCGTAAATACTTGAGGCGCCTCGGGTTGCTAACTAGCGTCGCCCATAGACCAAACATAACTTGTTTTATATTAATACGTTTTAATTTAAAAGAGAACATGAGAAATCTTAACAACTGTGACAACTATTTTTTTATTTGGGGACCTTTGGGTCCGAGATGTCTCAAGGTGGTCCATTTAATTGACATTTTGTATTTTATTTAGGACATTTTTTATGTAATATTGTATAGTTATGTATGACGATACGATTGTGGATTTGTTTAGTTTAAGTTAACTTTATAATTATTGTGCACGTGAAATTTTTCTTTATTGTAATCACAAAAATTAAATATTTAATGACTATTTTAGAACCTACAGTTTACAACCTAGGATCACACTATTTTTATTTTTAATGCACTAACCCGTGCTAAGGAACAAATTTAAAAACCTATTTAGAGGCTAAAAATTTCACCCATGCCGGGATTCGAACCCGCAACCTCTGGCTATCCGTACCGATCCGTACGTATCCGAACCTAGGATCACTATACTAGAACTTTAAGTAAACGGTTTCCGCTAAAAACGGCCGAAGGCTGCATGTGGAAGGATAGAAATGTGTCGTGCGAGGATGTCTACTGAAAATGTGTGGATGTTTCCACCAAAGCTGTGCGATGATAATGTGCCTACTTACGGGGATGTAGCGGCACGGATGCGTTGCGAAGCTGTGAAATGTGTCGACGGGGGTGCGGTGTAGTGGGCGCGAACGCCTGCCTGCCGCTCACGTCTCACTTTGTTGTCGTAAGCGCTTGTAGTCATATGCATGACGTACGGTTGCGTGGCATAATGGACGAAACGTTAATTGATGCCGTGAAAAAGTTTCCGTGTTTGTGGTCTATGGACTGGCTGGTACAGTATGCGCAAACCTCGCAACACATCTTTCTCAACACACATTCCTCGCAACACATCCCTAGCACACTTCCCTCGTACACATCCCGCACTTGTTTTGTATGCGCAAAAATCTAGCTCCGCTGAGCCGTTTCCACCAGAGCTGTGCTGACCGAGGCGAGGTAAATGAAGCGATTCTATTGGTTCTTTACAAACACATCCCTCGCTATGCATCCTCGCAATCTCTGGTGGTGGTTAGAGGCCTTGGTTGTTGATTCTAGGTTCTATTTTTATAACCTAGTCTTGAACCTAGAATCAACAACCAAGGACTTTAATCACTCTCCGCCAAAAACGGCCGTTTTCAGCGGAAATCCATTAAGGTTCTAGTATATTGATTCTAGGTTCTAAAAATAGTTGTCACAGTTAAGATTTCTCATGTTCACTTCTAGATAAAAACGTATTATGATAAAAGTTATGATTTTTTTTTAAAACCTATTTAGAGGTTAAAAATTCCACCCACTCGAACCCGCGACCTCTGGCTATCCGTGCCAGCGCTCTTCGAACTGAGCTAATGGGTGACTCACCGGCATCAGTGTTTCGAACCTGTTTACAATACTCTCTGTATTACGTACAGGCAGCGACATCTGGCCGAAATTATTTGCATCACTTGCAGCCCCGAGTACCTACTTTGCAGTTAGGTTTTACATCCGAATGATATCGCTGTACCCACATGATTATATCCTTTTTAATTTTTTAAGGTGGAATGTTTAGCCTCTAAATAGGTTTTTAAAAAAATTGCCCTTAGCACAGGTTAGTGCATTAAAAAGAATATAAGTTATGATTTTGTTCCATTGGGGGCGCTAGTTAACACCCTGAATCACCTTAACGTAAAATATTTCTGTCACGCTCTTTGCCGCGAAATTCGTAGAGGCAGCACTATAGCGATTATATAATTAACGAAATCAAAATTAGTAAACGTAAAAAAAAAATATTGCTCATTTCGTGTCAAGACTTGACTGGCAGAATTTGTCGACGTCGGCTGATTGCCATATCAATAAGAAATAATAATATAATTAACGAAATTCTCAATTCAGAAGCTGGCCCACAGGCTATAGAATAATCTGGGAACCACACGAACGGAGTCGCGGGCGCTGCTAGTCAACAACTAAAACCACATTGTATTGACTTAGAAAGGTATTTAATACATTTCCAAAGCTAAAATACAATAATCGTAAATGTAACGTACACATAAGGCAATTCACCAATCAGGGACCTGTTTCACAGAACTTTAATTGATTGTTTAGTCTGAAACTTCGATGTACATTGCAAAGTCGACCAGACTCGGCAACGCAATGTACGTTGAACTGTTATAATAAATTTTAAATTGTTGTTTCATGTTACATGCCCCTGATGTAATCTAATAATTTAGAAAACAGTACAAAATTCCTCTATACAAAACACCACTACATTATTTGTTAATTTATTAAGATAATTAAGTACTTTCACGTAGGAAATGTCTATAACAATGTTAGTTTAAATATACCTACATATTGGAAAAATCATGGAACTTTGTCTATGAGCTATTTAAAACGCAATCCCTTAAAACACTCCAAAAACGGTGACCAAAATAGTCTGAGTTAGAGTTATTACAAAAGGCGTAATCACAGATTAAATAAACAGACTGTAAGAAGTGCTTTGCTCCTAAGTCCTGACCTTGAAAATAATATTTGAAAATTATTGTTATTTTCAAGGTCAGAGCTTAAGAGGTTAAAGAAATCGTGTTTTTATAAATAAGGCCATTAAAGTTGGTTCCACTAAAATACTCTAACGACAGAGTTAATGGTCTCTAAGAGGAAAATCCGCCATAAACCGGCTTTAACTTCATCTTAGGAGAGTTTTAGTGGAAACAACCCTATATAATTAATATTTAACGGCTGAGAAGTTAAAAAATCTCTGAAAAATTAACTCAGGTATAGATATATTTTCTTACAAATTGGTTAGGTACCTGCGATTGAGTGCCTTGATTTATTCAAAATCATAAATACAAGAAGATAATTTCACCATTAAAGTTAAACTGAATTTATCTGTTAAGTCCAAATATATAAAGCCCAAAGGGCCTTCAAACGCAACTTCAACTTAAATTCAACTTGAACTGTGAAATTTGGCTGTATTTTGGTATAGTTTAATATTTTCCATCTACCAGAGTGGATATTTTAGTGTTTTCTAATGTTAAGTAATGCTTGGGAGTCGTCCATTAACAAAGTGATGTAAGATTGTAGCAACTTTTAAGCCCTCTTTAGATAAGATTAACTCACCCCCTACACTATGTTTTGCTACAAAATTAAGAATAGAATATTTATTGGGCATAACCATTATTACACAGCTTTAAAAAAAAATATAATGATTTTAAGAATATTATTCTGAAGTACCTACCGAAATGTATATTACCTGTTAAATAATGGCTTTGAAGAGAACAATTTAGACAATTGTCATAGTGGTCCAATCATGCCTTTTAGAATTTTACAGACTTTAGAAATACAATTTAATTCTGGAAAATTAACAGACTAAGACAAAGTTGCAGGTTGTCATTGGCACGCATAAAAATAATAAAAACAAATCAGTTCAAAAATCGCGCGTTGAACGATTACACTACACTACACCAACTTTGTGATATTTCGTAATCTTTTGCGCACCTACTCCCTCCTTTTTCCAATCTCACGTTGATGGAGCATTATAATTTACAGTTATGAATGATTATAGTTATTATCTACAGACATGTTTACAGACGAAAACAAGTTATAAATAGAGGTAGGTATAATCAAATACAAAATCCTTAAACAACTATTCGAAGTAATCACAGTCAAAATAAACTTCCTAATTTTAACGAAAAAAACACTCAGATCAATCGAGAAAAAAGGCTTATAAAATGTCATCAGCTATTACATAAGTCTAGTCTATCGAGAACTATCTTACAATAGGCGAATCTACTTACAATAAATTCTAGAAACATTCTTTATGAGCTTGGGTATATTCCCTGAATCTCTAGTTTTGTACTCGCAAATAACTTTGATCAGTTATCAAAACAAGAAGAAAACAAATGAAACTAATTGATAGATACATATCAACAAAATCACGTCACTAGCTTGGGTATCGAAACCGATTCATCTAGTCATAAACACCTCGTGCAAAATTACATAGTTCTTTGTTTAATCATCGTCTACCCTTTGCTTCTTGCTGGTGTTAGACGGGGTCTGAGGTGGAGAGCAAGCGGTATCCCGCCTCTTTCCGGAATGGCGGGCGCAGTGCGACGTATTCGAAGACTTCCTGTTCGAATCGCGTTCCCGGTTCGGCGAAAACTGTTTCAGCATTTCCACGTCGTTGAAAATAACTTGAGCGCCGCCACCGCTGGTCGGTACCACGTCGCCCTTGTAGAGCTTAGTTTCCAACTCGCCATCGGTGTCCTGTTCCTGCGAGATCAGGCAGTACTTCGAAGTTTTAGAATTGGCGATGTCTTTCACGTTGGTGAGCTTATTCACGACTCTGCTATTGTGGATGCTCGGTTTTAACACTGTGCCCATTGGGACGATCTTGTTGGGGGCGTGCTCCACCCAAGCTTTGCCGTCGGCGGAGAGGGAGCGGCGATGGCGCGGGTTGGCTACGGCGACGCCGCGGCGGGAAGTCGCTGGTGTGTCGCGCGTCTCCCGAGTTTCCCTTGTGTCGCGAGTGTGTGGGACGGAGCTGAAAGGCGTTAAAAGGTGGGCGGGTAGAGCCCTAGGCGTGGAGCCTGGCGTGAAGTCGCGTACGCTTGTCTGGGCGGCCATGTCCCCAGTGAGTTTATGCTGTTCGTCGCCCCGGTCGACGTTTAGCGCCACCGCTATCATTCTGAGACGATTTTCTTTGTCCTCTATGGCGTTACGGAGTCGTTCCTTCTCGGTCTTGTTTTCTTTCGCCTTCTCGTGCTCCATGGCGATCTTGTGGTTGTATTTGCGTTCGAGGAGCTTCTTCTGTTTCTCCTTTTCGAGTTTGTTCTGGCTGAGTAGCAGTTCCTTCTCCTGGAGGTCGCGTTTTAGATTGGAAGTGTATTCAGTCATTTCTGCAAGCTTCCTTTGGTGGTTGAGGGACTGTGTTTCCGTCTGTGTGAGTCGCTCTTCCAGAGCTCTGACTCGGCGCTCCGCCGCTGCCAACTGGTTCTTCAGTGAGGAGTTCTCACTTCTAACTTCCATGGAATCCTTTTCCAAGTCAAGTAGGGCAGACCGGAGCCGTTCATCTTTGATTGCTTTACTGCGCTTCAGGGTTTCTCTGCGGCTCAGTCGCATCTCCAAATGGGCCATGAGTTCTTTTATAATATGGGCAGCTTGGGAACTATTTAGGTCTAGGCTAGGGAAGTCCGGTCCTAGACTGTAGACCAGACCCAAATCCAGCTCCAAATCCTTGGCATCCGGTCTGGCTAAGTTGTCCCGTGCTGTCGCAAATAATCTGTTAGCCTTGCGTCTCCCTGACATCAGACCTATTGTGGCGGCAATATCATTGACTTGAGCTTTGGCCACCTCAACCTCAGCCGCCATTTCTGCAAACCGCATCACTTGGAGGGTCTCATCATAGTCTTCAGCCCTTGGATTGGCACAGACAACCATTCTTACTTGACCTTCACCTTCAAAGAAGTTTTTGAACAAGTGAGTTATTTTGGATTCTCTATATGGCACCATGTTGTTTGTACCGTTCATTTGGTTCTCTCGAAGAGCCTCCAGGCATGTTCTTAGTGTCATCAAAGACTTGTTAATGTTGCCAGCTTCCCGCAATCTCTGTCCGGTGTTTTTAGTTCTGTTTGTCCGTTCGCTACCAGCCAAATCCACCAAGCTGAGTTGGCTTATGGATAGAAACTTCTTGTTTTGTATAACAGTCTCTCCCATCTCGTCAACCGGCGCCTGGACTAACCTTATGGTGAAAACAGAGTGACTACGACTGGATTCCGCATTCAATGTTGTGTGCGCCATGCGTTTCCTCTTCAATCCCAAGTAGAAGGCGTCAAATGCTTCCTCTGCAGATTTGATTTCCACCTCAGTGACTCCGTGAACGTACATATTGTGCGCAGCATCTTCTCGGATGATTTTCACAGGCAAATTCTTGCAAACGGGTGGCCCATCTTCAAGCAAATCAAAGACGCTGTTGTTGTAGATCTCTACGTAAGTGACAAAGACTGTGTATTGGTTATCCTCGTTGACTCCGCCAACTTTTGTAACCTCCATTGAAGACATGGCCAAGTCAGGGTTGGAATTGTTCTTCCTATTCGGTTTTAGTTTGTGTAACTCCTGCTGACGTTCCAGCATAGCTTCAGCCTCCGTTTGAATGTCAAACATGTTCATTTTGTCCGGTTTGAACACGTATTTGTGAGCTTGAAACTCGTTTATTGTTTTGAAGATAATGTTTAGCGCTCTAGGGAGAATGCCGCAGTTTTGGGGTTCCCCCGTCATCGTGAAGGTTTTCCCGCTACCTGTGACGCCATAGGTGAAAAGCAGACCGTTTTTACCCCTGATTAGACCCTCAACTAGCGGCAGGGCGACTTTGTCGAAAACATCACTTTGATTGGTGTCCGGAGGGAAAACTTCTTTGAAAGTATATTTCATCGCTTTGCTGGTTTCGTTCCTGTAGTTGATCGCAGAGGCTGGGGGACTACATAAAATAGTTGTGGGGGATATTATCTTGATGCAGGAGATGTCGGTTTCCCTCTGCATTGGGCGGAGACGACAAAAAACCTGTACGGGATCCCGATCGCCCTGATGCAGGTTGTTTCGACTTCTGGCGGGCGTCCGTAACTCGTTTAGTCGTGGTTTCGATTTGGCGGACTTCATTTTGCCGTTTTCTTTGTGGACACTAAACACTTTTCACGGTTAGCACGTATTTTTCACGTAATAATAAGTGGTGTTTTCAACGGTTTGAAACGTCTCACTTCAACGGTCGCTTTTCGTGTAATAAAATGCATAAAAATTTAATTTCAGGCGTTTATTTGTTGTCTCTTTCTGTCATGTGCTTTATAGTATGGTGCTAGTATTTTTTGTCACCTTTCGGAAACATTTTTAATTTGTTCGCTTAACTAAATGACAGTTCCATTTCGTGTTACCAGTTTCGTCAAAAATTCCTACCTAACTTCTTAAAAATTATTAACCCATTTGAAATACAAATTAAATAAAAATACGACAAAGTTTTATTTTGTTCGTAATATTGTTTGTTCAATACATACCAAAGGTTGTTATTTTATCTTATGAACGTAGATTTATGAACGTAGATTTTGATGTAAGGCCGTCGATACTTTTGTCACATTTGCCTTTTTTGTTCTGGTAACGTTTTCCTTCACATTTATAATGTTGGTGAAACTGTAGTCTTCGCATTGCTGCCAACCTAAATAACTACGTCGTTTCATTCCACTCAATCAATTTTTCTAATGAACAAAATATTGAATTGAATAAGAATATTTATTTGTTCGTATTAGTATAGGTTTTGGCCAGAATTTGAAAGAACGTGTTTTAATTTTGTATTAAAATGCTAATCTTTGCTGTTATTTCTTCATTACACGTATTATTTTTAGACATCTTAGATGAGTAAACTGAAACGTAGAATGTAAATAAACAGCACAAAAAAGAACCAAACACCCACAGAAACACCTACCCATGAAAAAGCCGATCGGAAATTGTATCTTCATCACAGAAAACCAATTTTCAGGGTGAAAAATACGACGGCCGTCGAGCGGACGTATGGTCGTGTGGCGTAATCCTGTACGCGCTGCTGGTGGGCGCCCTGCCCTTTGACGACGATAACCTGAGGCAACTGCTGGAAAAGGTTACTTTTTCACGGTTTTAGAAT
The DNA here is from genome assembly GCA_934045075.1 of Yponomeuta sedellus. Lineage (NCBI taxonomy): Eukaryota > Metazoa > Arthropoda > Insecta > Lepidoptera > Yponomeutidae > Yponomeuta > Yponomeuta sedellus. The sequence continues at coordinate 4,654,920 of OW203751.1, read as the reverse complement.
AAAACCAATCACTGAATTAGGTCCAATTTCTGCATTGAGAATTTCCAACTTTACCCACCAACATTTCGCTTAGTAAATAATTAACTGTTATCCTGTCTCTTCAGATTTCTCAGCAAAGAGCGTGACAGAACGTTACTTAATTACTTAAATTCTCAATTAAGAAACCGGCCCTAAGGCTTAGAGCCAGTCTTTCATTGACTAGGACTTCTAGTTCTTAGTCAATGTAAGGATGGTACCCACTAGTACAGTCTATTCGTCCTTGTCCAATTTAGTAAGCAATATTCTAACCTCAAAATTGACATTTGATGCCTAAACTATAATAGATATTTTCTTGGAAGTTCGTGCACTTTGTTTACGAACACAGCAGCGTGTTCTTCAAAATGGTTTCCCAGGTTACTTCATTTATGGGTATATGGCAGTTTTCGACTAAAAAGTCATACTTTGCCGGTAGAATCTTGTTTAGTAAATTGGACAAGTAAGGATGAATAGACTAGGTATATATATGGCTGTGTAAAAATATCTATAACTAGCTGACCCGGCGAACTTTGTTCCACCTTAATGTCAATAAATAAGCAGATTTTTTTTTATTGGAAAAAATTCAAAAAAAAAAAAATTTCTACATCAATCATTCATAATTATTTCTGTATTTTAGTACATAGGTTGCTCTTCATTTAAGTACCTTGTGATACACGACATTTTTTGTTTTATTATCAGGCGCAAAAACAAACAACGCAGATGGTCTTCCGACCCGTGAACATGCCACATATAATTGACCATGGGAAAAACATGAATGTTCTAGATTTAAACCACAAACTTTTAAGGATTGGACTTGTGATTTGTTGATGGTCATGGCAAATGCAAGACGTATCGGAAATTGAAGTCTTTTAAATTCAAACGGCATATCTGTTGGGATCATCGGTATCCTCGGAATGAGAACTTCCTCACCTTTGAATTTTCCTATCATTATCGTAGCGTAAATTACATTGTTCATCAATTTTCTAACCACCAAACGCGTACCGTTGCACAGTTTTGGTTGGTTTATGTTTCGAAGCATGATTACTACGGAGCCTTTAGGCCAACCTTTAGGCGTAAATTGTGCGGTGGTAAGCCAGGCACGACCAAAGAGTTTAAAAATTCAATTGGATAGTGTTGGTGGCTTCATCTTCATTTGTGACGCAGTCAATAGATTTGAATGAATGCATTGTTCCAATGATCTTATTTTGAATTATGTAGTTTAGGTCATCTACATCTTTATTCTTTGCCGCTAAAATTGCTCGCTCACTCATCCATTCATAATTTTTGTAGTTATAAATAATTTCTGGAAATACATTGTTGATAAGTTCGTCTTTTGATGAGACAAAATTACAGAAATTATTTGGAAATGATATTAATCCGCTCGATTCATCGACAGGTACTTGACCATTACCGATAGCATTGAATTCAAATTCAATGCCGATAGTCAGCAATTGCTCCGAGAAATCTTCAGCAGATGTATCATTAAGCAATGTAACTCTCATGTTTGTTGTCAGTTGCAGTTTCTTCACATGGCGCCATAGATTTGACGATTTGAGGCAAGCGTTTATTTCGTCGGCAGCCGTAGATCTTGGAATTACTGGCAGTATTTGGCGGAAATCGCCAGAAAGTGAAATCATTGCTCCTCCAAAACATCTCGAGTCATTGCGTAAATCTTTTAATGTTCGGTTAAGTGCTTCTAATGCACGTTTATGCGCCATTGTGCATTCGTCCCAGATGATGATTTTCGATACCGCGAGCATCAGTAGAACGCACATCTGGATACCCAGGAACCGCATCGCCTTGCTTCCGTCTTTGAAAATTCTTCGATGAAGCATTCCAAGTATAATTGGGCAATAATGTTAATTATTTATTTAATAGAAATAGTTTTATTGATTTCTTACAAATATCAAATTGTCATCCATACTTCATTACATAGCTGTCATTATACGTCAATTTTGTTATTCCAAGTCTGATTCTTTTTTGTTATACCACGTTTTATAGTGACTGACGTTACATGTCAAGTCACACGGGAATGATGTCGAACGGGATAAAAAGTATCCTATGTCCTTCTCCTGGCTCTAAACTACCTCCCTGCCAATTTTCAGCTAAATAGGTTCAGCCGTTCTTGAGTTATAAGTGAAGTAACTAACACGACTTTCTTTTATATATATAGAAGATAATTGAATGGTACTGTGATAATAATGTCCCTACGTCTGCGCCAACTCTGGGTACTTAACCTAGTCCATCTTAAAACAATGCCTGAAGCATTGCAACATCCAAGAGTGCTGGTCGCCCATTAGTGTGAGTGGAAGTGCCACTGGATGCAGTATAAATCATCTCATTACGTAGATGCTACACACAGTGTCTTCAGGTGGTTTAAGAGAAAAGAAGGACATTAATTGGGAGAAATTAACACATCACATCAAAGAAAAGGCATACCACTCATAGGTAGGTACACACATAGACAACAAGAACAATTTACATAAATACAAGATAGGACAGGGCTCGCTCAGAGTGTACATTCTGTGGTGTGTCAATGTTGCCATAAAGGGCATCTGACTTAGCGTTGTGCTAAGAGTGTGAGCCCTGAGCGCTGGTTTTCAGTCAGTTCCCGGGGTGTATATTAAGACACACTCTGTTTTGCGTTCTTCTACAAATCCGGCAAAAGGGCAGTCAGGCTTACGTAACTTGTATCTAACATGTTCTCAGGTGAAGCGCGGAGTGTTCCACGTCCCACATTTCGTGCCCCCTGACTGCCAGCAGTTGCTCAGGGGAATGATTGAGGTGAACCCGGAAAAAAGGATGACGGTCAGTTGACAACCATTATCATGATTTATCAATATGTACCTACTTCTTTTCACAGACACTCGTTTTTTGCGGTGACTTAATCATATTTCATCATTACTGTTTCTTAATTACTAGTATTAATATCTTGTGGCTATCAGTGGAAGCTTGATAATAAATAAATAATAATGGACATATTACACAGATCTCGTTAGCCCTATACTAAGTACAACTAAATGACTTGTGTTATAGGTGCTAACTCAACAATAGATACAATAAATACATAGATAACATACAAGACCGGAGACAAACTAGAAAAGATCGTTTCCTAGTTTGACCCGGCCGGGGATCGAACCCAATGACTTTCTGTTTCATATTTATATCATACTGTGATGTCACGAAATTTAGTACCACTCCCACTCCCTGTCACACAATGTCACACTTCGTTGACCCACTCCCTCCCCCTTAAAGTGTGACGTAATTTTGTGGATGGTCCCTAAAATTACGCAGTAGCAATGATAATAACTCAATTTACTTTAACTTTGTTTATTATTAAGTTTAAAAACCTATTTAGAGGCTAAAAATTTCACCCATGCCGGGATTCGAACCCGCAACCTCTGGCTATCCGTGCCAGCGCTCTACCAATTGAGCCAATGGGCGACTCTTATTATTATATTATTATAACTTATTATTAAGTTGTATTGAACTTGTTCAGGAAATAAAATTTATTATTATTAACAATGTCCATTCCAGCTGGCGGAGATCACCAGGCATCAGTGGGTGACGGCGGGAGGCCGGGGAGAGTTGGAACAGGAGCTGCCGATGATGGAAGTGGTGCAGACGCGAGTGCTGCCCTCTGCCGACGCCATTGACCCGGACGTCTTGCAGGTAACCGCTTACACCGTTCTCATCTGCTATGATATTATACTTACTCGCGTGTGTACCACACGTGTGCCGAGGACGTTAGTCGTTAGTTAGTTGGTGTAACACAGAAAAATTACAAGATTTTGCAAAATGAAGCGCTCATGGCCTAGCCGAACCGAGTGATTGGCATCAATCACTTGAGTTAAGCTACATCAGGCGCGGTCAGGTGAAGGATGGGTGACCGTCCCGTGGTGACTACCGCTTGTGGCATTTTTTCAGTGCGCTTCCCTGCTTCGCAAGGCACGCTAAGCCGTTAGTGCCGGCTGTCATGTATTGGCAGTCGTTAAGCCATGTCAAGAGGCCTCATGGGCAGCTTGATAACGTCTGACAGTAAGGCCCGCCACTGTCCTACAATCCTCCACCAACCCGGACTTAGCCCCTATATGGCCTAAACTTCCTGCGATGCACGAATAAACCCGTGCCCAGGAGTGGGGGGACATACAAGGGTTGATATCGTTTGCCAAATATTTTCCTTTTTAGCGCAATCTAACAATAGATCAACTAAGACACGATTTTCTGCCCCTTATTATAGTAAAAAATTAAATGGCCGACTGAGTTTTTTTTTTCATTCTAATTAAGACAAAAAAACCACACCTACATAATTTGCCAAACTGCTAATACAGTTTACTGTTTTGTACAGTCTGTTAGCTTTTAAGAATATACCTCGGGCTCAGAGTAGGCTTCGGTTTTCGCCGAAAGCACACGAGTGTAATACTACTTCCTGCTCTGTATAAAAGTATTCTTATTATGTTTATTTAATTGAGTGTCATATTAGTTCCGCATATATCTATTACACGATTATATCCGATAGTAGCAGAGGTATATTCTAATAGCTAATAGACTAAACTTTTGTTATTTAGAATTTATTTACAGATAACGTTTGTCTTTTCAGGCTATCTGCAGTCTGGGGTGCTTCAAGCAAAGAGACAAGCTGATACAGGAGCTGCTCAGTGCACAGTAAGTTGCAAACAATTCGTCATTAAAAAAACATTAGCCCAATAATAAGTAAAAAGTATCAGTAAAGCCCTTTTGGAATGTTTTCACAGCCCTCGTCCGTGAACACTTGTGTGTACTTTCTCTGTCAGTGTTATCCCGATTTCCCCGATCTCCCTCTGAAGAGGATCTCAGCTGTGTATGTAAACTATCTACATACATACATAACCTCACGCCTGTGTCCCAGAGGGGTAGGCAGAGACCAGCCACTGCCACTTGCCACAATCCTGACAGATCACCTTCGCTTCATCGACGTTCATAAGTCGTTGCCTGCACGCACGCCGGTTCCGGGTACTTTTTATCTTTCCCTTTAATACATCCCCTAATTTTGGTCGATGTATCTCCGCCTGGGACGTCCCTTACCAGCCCTTCCACTCACATTCGCAGTATATAAGATAAGATAATGCCTTATTCATATACAAAACACACATTAAAGCATTTGGATGAAATTAACAATAAACACAAAATAAGAAAAGTCATTCACAAAAAACACATTAAAATAAATTTTAAATTGTCTTTGCACGGGTTAGTGCATTAAAAATAAAAATAGTATGATGACTGTAGACTTTTAGTCCGGATTTACTTACGGGTGTTGTTATATCGGAAAAGTCCGACCAGGTTTCGCTCTGATTCGCAGAGCTTAATCATGGTGAGCAGAGACGGAGCTCGCGTCGTCGGTTGCTTGTCTCACACTACGGGCAAGCGCGCGGCGCGCCCGCGCCGAGATAGGTGGGGCGGGTGCCGACACTGGCTGCGGGGGATTCCCGCTGGCTTGCGCCGCAGCGCCTACTGCTTTCCCGTCGTCAATGCCATTAGGCATGATGGCACAGACACAGCTCACGACATCTTCGTTCTTGCAGTGTCGATTTTGATATTCACTATCACTGCACTTTCGTAGAACCGGTTTCCAGGCCGGCGGAAGAGCCCATCCACTGTCTCTATTGAAATTCGGGTGGCGACTTATTTCAATAGCCTCGCGCATTTTTACTAAAAAGTCTACAATGTGTTGTGCTTACGAAAGTTTTAGTTCAAAAATAGTATGATGACATTAAAATATTTTGAAATTAAGATTAAAACACAATTTCAATTAAAACACACTTGCATACAACAATAACCATACTGACACCCTATTAAACCAACTACATATAACACTTAAAATCACTACATACCTAGAAATATTACGATGCAAGTGTTACCAGTTTTGTAACATGCAATTTTCGTTCAAAAATTGGAATGATCGCAGTAATCAAATGGTTGAAATCAGTGAGTGCGGCAATGTGTGTCCTGGATATAAAAAGGTGACTGATATAATTATATTTGTTTCGTCAAACTTTCCCATGGAAAAAGCGATATAGACCGCGGTTGATAACTAATAATAATTTGCCTTTATTCTGAGCAAAAACAAATTTACAAATTATACATACCTAATTAGTGATTTCAGAGAATGTCTCTTGTTTTAGAGTGCCTGTTGGCGTAGGCCTCCTCCAATTGACAACATTTCAATTTTTTAGCATACGTATTTTACAGTCTTAAAGGTAACTAGATACGAAATAAAACGACCCATATTTTTTTTATTTTCGGAAATTCGATGATTTTCATTCACAATTTTCTGTTTGAATTTCGTCGTATTCTAATAGGACGTAGCCGCCAAATGACGTCACTAACGCCCTTGCCGCCTTTTTAAAAACCATTGGAGTTAAGTAAAAGGAAAAGTAATTTCTCCGACATGAAATTTGAATGAAATTGAAAATTACATCTGTCATACATATCATTTTTAATATTAGGCAACGGTACCTCCTCATTCCACCGTATGTGTGACGTCATTACACAATTTTTGGTTTTTATTTATTTTCTCTATAATTAAGCAATAATAAAAATTCTAAATATTTTTTATCGTAATCGAGATAGCAAAATTAAGAACGGGTATTTTTAGTTTTGCGCGTTGTAAAATATGATATGTTGTCAATTCCTTCCACTGTCGTCTATCCAGTGCTACCCTGGTCCATTGAGGTCCTAGAGTTGCCCTGATGTCATATTCCCAGCGTCTTACTTGGCAACCTCCTTTCCTTCTACCGTCTCTGGGGCACCAGTGGGTAACCCGTTTGCTCCATTTCTCCACTTTGTCTCGTAGCATGTGGCCTGTCCACCTCCACTTCTGTTGGACGATTCGTTTGATTATGTCTGTGGCCTTCGTGCCTGATCTTATGACAGTGTTCACTATGACATGTTCCAATATGACAACTAGTAATAAGGGGCCATCCATAAATTACGTCACACGAATCTCGTGATTTTCTGACCCCTCCCCCGTCCTTGTCACAGCTGGTCACATCTGTGAGACTCCCCCTCCCTAGTGTGACGTCACAAAATTATTGAATTCAAACAGCAGCTCCGAAATTAAGTTTAAATCAAGAGGTGCCAATGTTTTCAGTATTTGGTTAATAGTTAAAATTTCGTGTTTAACACGTAGATTTGGAAATGTGACGTCACGAAATTTAGGAGCTCTCCCACCCCCCTGTCATACAATGTCACACTTCGTCGACCCCCTCCCTCCCCCTGAACGTGTGACGTAATTTATGGATGGTCTCTAATAATAAAATTCACTTTGACTCCCTCAGCCACAACACAGAGAAAGTGATATACTTCCTGCTACTGGAGCGCAAGAGACGGCGGCCTGCGAGAGACGATGAGCCGCGGCCCCCCGCCCCCGCCACACCCCTCGACCCGCCCCGGAAGCGGCTGGACACTTGCAAAGTGGTGAGTGTCCCTAGCTAGGAGAATGCGACTGAAAAACTAAAATAATATGTTTACAATATAGTTAAAATATATTTTGACGACCTCTGTGGCACAGCGGTAGCGCGTCTGGTTACCATGCAAGAGGTCCCGGGTTCGAATCCCGGCTGGGGACAAAAAAAACCCCAGGTCTTGGATGTTTACTTGTTTGAGATGTCGTTGTTTCTGGTTCCCAGGAAACAGGGTATCTTAGTGTGGGGCTAGAAGCAATGCATGTAAATGTTATAAAAAAAATATATTACTTGATTCCTCTATCTAGAAGAAGGCGTTTCGAAAATAGTCCGTGTGATCTGTAGAATGTTTGTAACCTCACGATGTATTATATAACGAGCGCCATCTAGTGTTTAAATTAATCGGCTGGTGGTCACCTCAATGGTGGAAAAAAAATCGGCAGTGAGCGCCTCTCTTACTTTTACCTCTAGTCTGTGACCTGTAAAACTGTTGTAAGTTCACGATGTATGATATAACGAGCGCCATCTAGTGCTCAAAATTATCGGCTCGTGGAAAAAATCGTTGGGCCCGCTCGTAGCATCGGGATTTAGGGTACAGCGAGCGCCATCTAGTGTTTTAAGTTAGTTAGTTTGTCCTGTCGTTTCCGCGTTTAGAATCGTAGTTGGGCCATTGTACGTAGCAGGGCATGTTTTCCCTACTTTTGTAAGATATTTAACTAATGCCTTGGCATTTAAAGTTGCAATCATGAAATCTTATCATATATATGGGTGACAATTGATGTATTTGGTTTTTAAGATGACTTAAGAAAATATGGTCGGAGTGGAGTTTTTTTTCCGCTGCCTTTTTCTCCACTACACTACGGCCCGAAGGCAGCGGCTTACATTTTACATTGTACATTGACAATCAGCAAACAGAATGTAAATTCTTTACTCTGAAATAAATTGAATTTAATTAATGTATGAATACCCAACATTTATGTATGGTAGCGAGACCTGGGTGTGGATAAAGAAGCAAGAAATTAGAATTAATGCAGTAGAAATGAGGTCCTTGAGAAGTATGTGTAGTGTTACTTTGAATGACAGGATACGCAATAGTCTGATTGGAGAACGTTGTGGACTGAAAGAAGATGTAGCGACTAGAATTGAGAAAGGAATGTGTCGCCGGTTTGGACATGTGGAGAGGATGAAGGAAGAAATATAGACGAAACAAATATATACATGGCGAATGTGAGTGGAGGGGCTGGTGAGCGACGTCCCAGGCGGACATACATCTACCAAATAGGGAATGTATTAGCAAAGGGGAAGATAAAAAGTACCCGGAAACGGCGTGCATGCAACGACCTATGAACGTTGATCAGGCGAAGGTGATATGTCGGGATCGTGGCAAGTGACAGTCCCTGGTCTCTGCCAACCCCTCTGGGATACAGGCGTGAGGTTATGTATCTATGTCATAAGACAAGAATATTTGTTATTTTGCAGGTCAACGGGCAGTCAGCGCATTTCGGGCAGATTAGCGAAGGCTCTCCGATAACTCCACGCAGGTCGCAGTTCAGGTATACTCACGCTTTCAAGTCTTATGTACACAGCGACGGCACAGTCTGTTAGCTTTTAGTATATACCTCGGCTTCTATCGGATATATTCGTGTACAGTACTACACATCATAAAAGTCCCTTCGGGAATCTACGTTCGCGCAGACTATGACGGTACAGTCTGTTAGCTTTTAGTATATACCTCGGCTTCTATCGGATAGAATCGGATATATTCGTGTACAGTACTACACATCATAAAAGTCCCTTCGGGAATCTACGTTCGCGCAGACTATGACGGTACAGTCTGTTAGCTTTTAGTATATACCTCGGCTTCTATCGGATAGAATCGGATATATTCGTGTACAAATATACATTCTACACTTCATAAAAGTCCCTTCGGGAATCTACGTTCGCGCAGACTAGGAAGAAGTGTAACGAAAGTACCCGAAGCTATTAGTACATGCAACATGATCTTTAACCGATACGGTTAAGGTGCAGAATTGATTGCTGCAGTAGCGCTACCTATTTCGCTCACGCTAATATTGCCAAACTAATAGTCACCTGCATCGATGACGTTGAATCAACCAATAGCAACAAAGGCGTGCGGCCTGCCATAAAATGAAACTATCTGATTGGTCGATCAACTCGCCCCACATCCAAAATATGGTCATCTGCGCAGGTACATCCGCGAGTCTTATTTCTTGTGTAGCACTGTAATAGAAATATCGGAACTAATAAGACACTCAATTTCACGTAACTTTTCAAATTAGTGAAGAAAACTTTTATACAGAGTAAGAAGTAGTATTACACTCGTGTGCTTTCGGCGAAAACCGAAGCCTACTCTAGAGCCCGTGTGGTGTCGGCCTCGAGAATAGCACCAACCCAAATTCTTCCCGCGGGTGTCGTAAAAGGCGACTAAGGGACACAAACCGGGGGGTGGGCAGCAGCGCCCCCTGCAGTACAATTCCACCGAACTGCCATCCCCAACCCGCATGCTCAGCGTGGGGTTTATGGGCATTATCCCCTATGATAGCAGCTATGTCCAGCAGTTGACTAGTATAGCCTGACGATGACGACGACGACTCTAGAGCCCAAGGTATATTCTAAAAGCTAACAGACTATAACCGCTTCTGGCCTAATTAATGCTATTTAGTATTTAACGTCTGAGAGTAAATTGTGTTATATTTGCACGCGGTCCAGAGATGGGATTTCTACTCAGTATTTTTTTCATATAGCCTATAAATCTCCCACTGCAGGGCGCAGGCCTTCTCTCAGAGAGAGAGAGAGAGAGACTGTGGGCTTAATTACCACGCGTGCCCACCACGGATTGGCAATTACAAGCGCTGAGGTAGTTGAGCACTTTAGACACTTAGGTCTCCTCGCGATGTTTTTCTTCACTGTTAGCGAGTGGTATTGCTACTATACTAATGTGTTTACGCGCAATATGTGTGTATTACCTGTGTGGCATATGTTTATGCGCGACATGTGTGTATTTACCTGCCTAGCGTATGTATACGCGCAACACCTCGATTGAATTGTAACGTTCATTAAGCCCCAGTTTCTGCGCTACTTTGAATGAAACCTTTCCATTTAATTTCATTACACAAGTGTGTATTTACTTGTGTGGCGTACGGTTATGCGCGACATGTGTGTATTTACATGTGAAGTGTGTGTTTACGCGCGCCATGTGTGTATTTACGTGTGTAGCGTGTGTTTACGCGTGACGTGTGTGTATTGAGCGCAGGTTTGGTCGCAGCAGGTCCGTCTCCGGTCGTCGCGAGGGCCGGAGCTCCCCTCAACTAGCCTCGAGCCCGCCCAGTGAGTATAGCTTTTGGCCGTGACTCCGTCCGCGTAGACTTTTTTTGGAACCCCGTTCACTACCTTAAGGGTTAAATTTAGAAAAACGGCGAACCACGTTTTCAATCAATTGTGTTGAAGAGTATTTATTTTCAGTTTCAAGAAAATTAGACAACATTCTTTGTACCTCCCATACAAATATTTGCAACCCTTTCCGCCCCCTTAGGGGTTGAATTTAAAAAAATCCGGTCTTATTCCTTGCCTACATTATATATAGACCGTCGGTGCAAAATTTCCGCTTCCTAGGTCCAACGGCTTGGGCTGGGAGTTGATGAGTGAGTCAGTCAGTCAGGACTTTGAATTTTATTTACATAGATAATCTAATATATAAAAATCTCGTGTCACTGTGTTTGTCTGTGACGCCACGAGCGTCCTGTAGTACCACGACCTGTAGTACCTGGCACTGACTGTAAATCAGCGCTGACTTGCCGAGTCAGTTGCCATTTATAGCAGCAGTGACACGCCGTGACCTTTCGTTTTTTTTTGTGAATTTCATGTTTAGTTATGTATTAAGTTTCTTTTGTTACTGTATATAGCTGACCCAGCGAACTTCGTACCGCCTAACAGTCGATTCTGTATATTTTTTTTCTCTCCGTAAGAATCATCCTCGTACTTCAAGGAATATTCTAAAAGAAGAATTAGCGAAATCGGTTCAGCTGCTCTCGACATTTGCGCTTACCAACACATTCAGCGATTCATTTTTATATTATAGAAGACTAGCTGACCCAGCGAACTTCATACCGCCTAACAGTCGATTCTTCTTTTTTTTATTTTTCTCTCCCTAAGAACCATCCTCGTACTTCAAGGAACATTGTAAAAAAAGAATTATCGAAATCGGTTCAGCTGCTCTCGAGATTTGCGCTTACCAACACATTCAGCGATTCATTTTTATATTACAGAAGATGTTTTTTTTCTTCGTCATCTAAATACTTTGTTTCGATTGATTGATTTGATTTGGTAATAATATTCGCAGCTGGCCACACCACCCATCGGGTGTCTTCACTCGGAGGAACGCCGGCGACTCCTGGATCCCCTCTAGGTAATTATAATATCGTCTTATGCTAGTTAGTGCACGAGTGCTGTTCGTGTGTCTGGCCGCAGCACTTATTTTTTCCCCTACTATTGACAACATTTCATAGTTTACAACGCGCAAAACTAAAAATACCGTTTCTTGATTTTGCTTTCTTGATTACGGAAAAAATATTTAAAATTTTTATTATTATACTATTTTTATTTTTAATGCACTAACCCGTGCTAAGGACAAATTTAAAAACCTATTTAGAGCCTAAAAATTTCACCCATGCCTGGATTCGATCCCGCAACCTCTGGCTATCCGTGCCAGCGCTCTACCAATTGAGCCAATGGGCGACTCAGATGAAGCCAGATGTCGCTGCCTGTACGTAATACAGAGAATAGTGGCACGGATAGCCAGAGGTAGCGGGTGCAAGTCCCGGCATCGGTGGAATTTTTAGCCTCTAAATAGGTTTATAGTTGTAATATTGGTTTTAAGATGATTTGAGAAAAGATGGTCAGAGTGGAGTTTTTTTTTCCGCTGCCTTTTTCTCCACTACAATTACGGCCCGAAGGCGGCGGCTTACACTTTACATTGTACATTGACATTCAGCAAACAGAATGTAAATTCTTTACGTTGAAATAAAATTATTTGAATTTTGAATTTTTTTGAATTTTATTGACTTACGATTGATGATGTTTTCTTAAAACATAATTGATACAAGTGTATATTTCTTCACACTGTCAAACAGCCTATTAAAGAATAAATATTTTCGAAAGCATCATCATCATCGCACCAATTATGTCCCCACCGAGGGGTACGGGTCTCTTCCTTGAGGAAGGTATAGGCCATACTCCACCACGGGGGCCAAGTCCGGATTTGTGGAGGCTTGCGAGACTAGTGGCTGGTCTTGCTGTCAGAAGTTTTCAAGCCGCCCTAAGGCCTCTGACTTGGCTTAACGGCTGCCATCTATCGACGGCAGCCGGCACCAACTGCTTAGCGTGCCTCGCGAAGCACGGAACCGCTGGGAACAGCTCGTGAGATCACTCGGGCACTGCGAGTTCTTTTTGAAAGTAATATCGTTGAATTAACTTTTTTTTTCAGCATCGCCATCGGTAAGGGAGCATCATCATCAGAGAGCGAACTCCACGGGACCAACGATCAGCCTCAACATTAGTAAGTTGCTATATATATATATATATATATATATATATATATATATATATATATATATATACACAGGGTGTCTCATTCAAATCGGTCAGTAAGGGAAAGTCTGAAACTATAAGACATACGAAGATCTGTTCTGAGGAACCATGTCATCGATTTTAATAACAAGAAAAGCTGCATTCATACATTTTAAAAAACATCTGTACTCTTTTCGGGAATGGAACCCGGTTGTTATGAAAAAAAAACTCTACACTATTTCTATTTAGATATCGATTGTGTAGGTCTTAAGCAGTAAATGTCTGTTTAAAACATGATGTCTAAAATGAATAATATGCATTGTTTTCACATACTTTAATTTACTTTTGTAGGTGCCCGAAGTGACCTCCGACTTTTTCAATACAATATTCAAAACGTTTAGGTAACGATCTCACGATTGCATTTTGTATGAAAACTATGCATTTTATTCATTTTAGATATCATGTTTTATACAGACATTTACTGCTTAAGACCTACACAATCGATATCTAAATAGAAATAGGGTAGGTTTTTTTTTCAAAACAACCGGGTTCGAATCCCGAACGGAGTACAGATGTTTTTTAAAATGTATGAATGCAGTTTTTCTTGTTATTAAAATCGATGACATGGTTCCTCAGAACAGATCTTCGTATGTCTTATAGTTTCAGACTTTCCTATACTGACCGATTTGAATGAGACACCCTGTATATCATTATACTATTTTTATTTTTAATGCACTAACCCGTACTAAGGACAATTTTAAAAACCTATTTAGAGGCTAAAAATTCCACCCATGCCGGGATTCGAACCCGCGACCTCTGGCTATCCGTGCCAGCGCTCTTTCCAACTGAGCTAATGGGCGTCTCACCGGCATCTTTGAAATTTCGAACCTCTTTACACTATTCTCTGTATTATTGTCCTCTATTCTTCTCTGTTCTATATTCTCTATATTATATGTAAGTGATGCAATTTACTTAAACCAGATATCGCTGCCATACGTAATACTGCCTGTACGGAATACTCTGCTTTACTTGAAAAAAAAACTTGTCATGCAATTCGATTCGATTTTACACACCACAGACTAAAAGTTATTGTAAATTGACATTTTACTTTTTTTTTGGGGGTGACAAAGGCAAAGGCGTAGATACCACGCTGTAGAGCCGCTTCGCCGGCTTTTTTTTATTGTGTAATTTTCAAATTTTCTCTGTAATAAAACTACTGTAAAATCTTTGAGTTAGGCGTGATCGTTGCAAAGACGAACCGTTTTATAAGACCGTTTTGTGTTCCGCGACGATAGGACCGTTTTACGTTTCATTCTAAAGCAGTGATTTGATTTGATTTTCAGAAGTCTTTATTTATATAATAATAATTAACATGTTACAATTTAAAACACTGTCTTAAGTGTAACTATCTGTATTAGCACTATTTTTCGGGTGAGGCACCCATATAAAAATTTTAAGATATGTATGTGGTTAACATTATTATGCCATGTGATTATAGTTAAATTATGGTAGTGTTATTGTAAAGGACGTAGGTACAATTCAGAGTGCATTGTTACCTTTTAAATACAATGTAATCGAAGTTTTGAGAAGAGTTGAGTGAACACTCATTACGGCTATGTGCCGATAGCTAATCGATATGAATTACCAGTAGTAGAAAAAAAAAAAAGGTATTGTAGTTCCCTTAATTTCTATAATATTTTTTTTTATTTTATTTTAATGTGGATGGAAGGTAGTGCTAGAATAATTCTGTCTAATACCAAGAGTCAGGGGGAGCGAAACCAACTATGGTGATTTAAAATCGATTACAACTACATTACTCGTCGCGTGCGGCGCACTGCCAAGAGACTTATGTTCAAGATGTCGATGTATTGCGGCATCCCGAAAGTTGCGTTCGTGACGTTCGACGATCACTCGAGTCGTGAGTTGCACGGTCAAGTACGCAGTGATGGGGTAAACGGTATGTTTTATACTTATCGATGTAAGGTAAATCGCGGTACCGCGTTCTTCCAATACACGAGATTAAATTATTTTTGTGGTTGATATTTGATTCGAGATAAAATTTACGAGACAGCTGGTAGGTGAATGTTTTAATAGTCGGAAAATTTATAACGTTGTGTAGGTTACGGAGGTTCGTGAAGAAGGGTGTGTTAAAGGCGATTTTAATGGCCTTATTTTGTAATATCTGGATTTTTTTAAAGTTAGAATCGCAAGTACTACTCCAGACAGGGGCTGCATATGTAATGCAAGGTCTGACTAAAGTAGTATATATTCTTAGTTTGGTAATCGGGCTCAGATTGGATTTTCTGTTCAAAACTGGGCTGAGGGCATTGAGCTGTCTAGCGCCTTTAATACGTATCATATTTGTGTGAATTGTCCAGTTAATTTTAGGGTCAAAATAAACACCGAGATACTTAACGGATTTGGACCAGGGTATATTGTGGTCATCAATCATAAGATGTATTTTAGGTAGGTGTCTTTTTCTTGTAAAAAGGATAGCTTCAGTTTTAGAGGCATTAATTTTGAGTTTCCAAGTTTTAAAGAAATTACTAAGAAGATCTGTAGCAAGTTGTAGGCGACTAATTATAAGGTCAATATCTGAAGAAGATGTAAATGATGCAGTGTCATCAGCAAAGCAAGCAAGGTGTGTATGAGGTTGTTTAGGTAGGTCGTTTAAGTACAATAAAAATAAGTAGGGACCCAGGACAGAGCCCTGGGGCACGCCCGCTGGTACGGTAAGTTCATCCGACATAGTATACCCAACGTGAACTCTGAAAAAGCGACCGCGGAGGTAAGAGCTTAGCAGCTTTACTAGGCCAAGGGGAACATTAGCCATAATGAGTTTATGCAGTAGCCCATCATGCCAGACGGTGTCAAACGCTTTTTCAACGTCGAGAAGGAGCATGCCAGTGGAACTATTTTTGTTTAATTCATGTGCTATATGTTCGGTGACACGAGCAAGTTGTTGGACCGTAGAGTGTCCAGCCCGGAATCCAAATTGTTCATTGATGAGTACCTTATCGGTAGATTTGGCGAGTCTAGTAAGGATTAAGCGTTCGAAGAGTTTGCTCATTACAGGAAGCAAGCTGATGGGTCTGTAATTCGTCGGTATGAATTCATCCTTCCCTGGCTTCTTTATTGCAATGACTTTCGCTACTTTCCATGGAGATGGAAAATATTGCAGCCGAAGGCAGTCATTAAAGATCTTTGTCATACGTATCACTGATTTTTGCGGCAGATTTTTTAGGACAGAGTTATGTAAATTGTCAGCACCAGGAGATTTACGACATTTGAGTCTACGTAACTTTTTCCAGATTTCATTTGGGTGGACAATTTGGACACTCCCATCAGGTAGATCCGAATCTAGTAATAGGAGCGATGATTTAATCATATTTTCAACAGTTGGGCTAGACCAATTATCAGTTAGGAGCATATTACTATGAAAACTTCGCGCCAGGGCATTACACTGCTCAAGATTAGTTGAGGTGAGGGTACCATCAGGCTGACGGAGTGGAGGTATTATTGAGTTGTTGCGGTTTCTACACGTAGATTTAACAATTCTCCATATGTCTGTACTAGGGTTATCTACCGAGCCTAACTTTTTATGCCACATAAGATCATTGTTGTTTTTTATTGCTAACTTAATCTTGAGCTGCAACTCTTGTACAGTGGCTTTCAGTACACAACGCATGTTTTGATCATTTTCATGCTGGATGCACTTGCGAAGGCGGTTTTTATCTTTAATTAGTTTATTTATGAAACGTGGAAGTTGCTTGGGTAAATCTGGCAGCTTCTTGACTGGAACAAACTTGTCCCGTGCTCTAATAAGACTTTCTGTAAATTCGGCGACTGATGCATCTATGTCGTGTGTAGTTTTGGATACGCTGGAGTCGAGGATTGTTTCAGAGTTAAGATAATTCCGAAAGCTCTTCCAATCGGCTTTCGAGTAGTCCAAGCGTGTCATCGGAGAAAACACCGGATTGCCAAGGTACTCAAACGTCACTGGAAGATGATTTGAGCTTAAGGCAGGTAAGGTGTGCAAATCAGAAATGTTGAATATGTTTTTGGCTAAGCAAATGTCCGGAGTAGTTGGTCTATAATTGTCGACATAGTGTATAAGCGTGGGACTAGCTGGTGCGTGAATCGAAAAATCATGACTTAACATATAATCCACAAGCCTGTTCCCATGGTTGTTGGTAAACGGACAATGCCATAAGGCATGATTGGCATTGAAGTCCCCAACAATAAGGACTTTGGGACCCAACTCAAACAGTAAGTTTATATCATTAGTACAAAGGGCTAAATTAGGTGACTGATAGGCAGAAATAATTATTAGATTAGTACCAGAAATAGGCAATTGGATACCAACTGTTTCCAAGACTTGAGTTGCTGGAGTCTTAATAGGAGAGTGGACAATATCTTGTTTGACAAGAAGAGCAACGCCCTGACCCCGGCCATTGGAATGTCTATCCACACGATGTAATGTGTAGCCAGGAATATTAATACTAGCATGTTGAGATAATCTGGTCTCGTTAACTGCAATAATATCAATACATAGTTCAAGGAGTAGGTCACTCAACTCATCTTCTTTCGTACGAATGCCATCTGCATTCCAGTACATAATTTTTACTTTGCTAGCATTACACATACTGACCTAAATGAGTCAAAACCAATATAACTTTGTCTACCATAGACGTACACGTGCAAAATTCTTCCTTAATGGACTTGACCACCGATAAAATTTGCAATATTTCAGCGGCAGAGTTGTCAGACCTTGTTTGTTCTTGATTTTTGGGTGGTAACTTTGCATTTACAGGTACTGTTTGAGGTAACGGGGGAAATTGCTTTTGAGATCCCAGCTTAATAGTTGGAATTTTGGGGGAATTTGCTCTGGTTCCTTCCCAAGCAGGTTGGTTGAGATTTGTAGCTCTTATTATTTTGCTAACAACGGCGGCTTTGGTGTTACGTTTAGCATTTATCTGCTGGAGATATTTTTGTCGGACTGGACATTGGCGATAGTTTGCTGGGTGGTCTTCGTTGCAATTGCAGCAACGCGCAGGAAGTTCTCTAGTGGTCTTCGGGCAGTCTCTAGTCGCGTGTTGTTCGGTGCATTTTACGCAGCGTTCTAATAAGTTGCAGTTTTTCGCGGCATGACCAAACCTTTGGCATCTGTAGCACTGCGTTCCCATGGAGTTATTCGGCCTAAATCGCTGGATATCAACAACACAATGGCAAAGATATTTGATTTGTTTAAATTTAGGTATGTCGGCGCCGGAGGACAGTTGGATGAGAAAAGGCGCAAAAATACCATCGGGGCTCTTTGTTTTCAGCTTGGAAATAGTAACATCCTTAAATCCAAGGTACTTTATTTCATCAGTTAGCGACTGTTCTTCTGATGCGGGAAGACCGTGCACAACAAGTTTTGGAGTTCTTTCATCTTTGCGACTGAACGTATGAAATGACGCTTTTGGGCGAAGACCCTCTTTCAGACTTTGGTGGGAATTTGAGTCATGGCAATGCACAGCTACTTTGTTTTTGCCCCTATATTTAAGGTGGAAGTTTTTAGTGTAACCGGCTACGAGAGCTTTGATTTTTTCATGTGTCCAATCAGCCTGAATGTCGATTATTATGGGTGGTATCTGACCTGCTTTAGCTGGTTTCTTCATTGCGTCCCGAAGTAATTGAGATGCTTGGTCATGTGGTTGATCTACACGAAGGCTGCTAAAGCTATTTGATACGTTCAAAGTAGCTTGTCTCAATGAGAACGCTCGAGGTGTAGCTGGCCGTTTAGGTTCTTGCCATTGCAGGTCTTCATCAGCTGATCTTTTAGAAGCTAGGCTTTCGTTGGAGGCAGATTTTATTAGGTACTTATCCATCTCTTATCGCCTTACATCGATAACCTAGGTATCGATAGTTGGCGTGCCCCATCACTAGGTAGCACGGTGGGTAGGTAACACACAACTCTTAAGCAGATTTTAACTCAGCAGAGTGAGACTACAGTTAGCACAAGCAAAGCGCGTGCGCGAATCACGACGCTCCACGACAGAATGAATTCTAAAGCAGTGCCAGCGACTCTAAAGCAGTGCCAGCGTTTGTTCGTCGCGAGACCAGTCCTTAGATTGTTTGACGCGGATATGTCCTTTAGTGCTATATTAATAGAGCCTAGAACGTAATGAGATCATTGCGACGTCGTCGTCGGCTTCTTGCTCGTTCCGTTCGTTTTGGTCTGTGATACAATAAAGTAATCTTTATGTCTATGAGTATACAGTCGAATATCGTGTAAAACAACTAATTTTTTCCGATGTTTCGTGATTTCGTCTCGTTCGCACTCGTTTGACGGTCCTCTGCGCCTTGCTCGTTCGCATACAATGAAACCAGTTGCGAACGAGGACCGTTTCGAGGACCTGTTTTCGTTCCAGAAAAAACGGTTGCGTTTCGTCGTCGAAAAATCGGACAACGACCCACTCCTACTTTGAGTATTTTTCTTGTATTCCTTGAAGCTTAATCTCCAAATGGTTTTTTTTTATTTCAGCTAAATATTTTCTTTGAGTTATTGTCCATTGCGATGACATATTGTTCTTTTCTTTCTTACAGGCGGGGAGCCAGGCGAGGCTGTGATAATAATAAACGAGTCCCCGCTAATGGGGTCCCCAAACGTCTCCCAGCGACCGCACAGTCCGTCCCATTCACATAGAGGTTCGTCTGTTTACTTTTTATTCATTCATTCATTCATTCATTTATAGTGAGGAGCGGATGATCGTGCTCTTCCACTATAAACCTTTATGTATTTAACTGTTTATGTTTTTATTTTTTAGTTATCTATGTATATTATTATTTAACTATATGTACACTCGCAGTCTGAAAATGTTTACCACCTTAAGGTTGGTAATTGCATGCACAAATCTATGCCACATGGTCGATGATATTATGTGATTTGATTAGGCATAGAGCATAGAAGAAGCAATAGGGATTCACCCAAGCGAGGTTGCCGTGGTTTTACAATCAATTTTTATTATTTCAATCCTAGTATTTTTGATAAATGTCATTGTAAAAAATTCTATTATTGTTAACTTTTAAATAAAGAAAAGAGTTTCATCATCAAAACTCTTTTTGTTAGAATCGATGCTACAACTATTAAAAAGTAATACGTACCTAGATATAGCACTTTAGACTTTACTGCACACAGTGTGCTAAAGAATCTAATTTGAAGACTCATAAACCATTTTCGACCGCGACCGTACATTATATCGTAGTTAATTATATATATATTTATATTCTCGCACTCTTTTGCTGTTTGTTATCAATATATTTTCGATTTAATTACTTGTATACATGCACCACGTGCCGACTATATTCTTCATGCAATCCACTCCACACAAAGGTTGTCTGGAAGAGATTAAAAAGGTTTGAAATTTCACTGATGCCGGTGAGTCGCCCATTGACTCAATTGGTAGAGCGCTGGCACGGATAGCCAGAGGTTGCGGGTTTTTAAATTTGTCTTTAGCACGGGTTAGTGCATTAAAAATAAAAATAGTATAATATATAAAATAAGTATATAAGAATTATTAAGACGCATTTGTGATATTAAAATAGTGTTTATATAATAATGTTTGATAATAGTACAATATAATTAGAATTAAAATGTCTTAGGCCTAATTTCGGACAAAAAGACGGCCTCGGTGGCGCAGCGGTGTGGCACGCTGACTTTAAAACCGACGTTGTCGGGTTCGATCCCCGGCCGGGTCAAGCTAGGAAACGAACTTTTCTAGTTTGTCTCGGGTCTTGGCTGTTATCTCTGTATTTATTGTATTAAATTTATCGTCGAGTTAGCACCTATAACAGAAGTCATTTAGTTGTACTTAGTATAGGGCTAACGAGATCTGTGTAATATGTCCATGAATATTTATTTATTTATTTATTATTATTATAATTTATAAAATTTTATTGCTGAACGCAACGTACGACTGTGAGAATGTGAGAATCATGCAGAAACAGAAAGCGTTGTTTAAGGTAGACAGGAGTGGTAGGATTGAACAGCATAGAAGGCCTTTATAAATTATTTTAAAAAAAATAATTATAAAGGCCTTCTATGCTGTTCAATCCTACCACTCCTGTCTACCTTAAACAACGCTTTCTGTTTCTGCATGATTCTCACAGTCGTACGTTGCGTTCAGCACGGAATCTGTTGCTGAAGACACCTAGTCACTCGACGAAGTTCTTCAGTAACTCCTTCTCAGCCACAGCCGTCCGACTGTGGAATGCACTGCCAATAGTAATAAGACAGTCTCCTTCGTCTGCGATATTTAAGTGTAGAGTGAAGGAATACTACCTTTCAATAATTAAATAATGCAGTAAATATTACGTAGGTATATTATATTATTTCCTCCTTCCATATATAATTTATTTATTAGTATGTATGTATATCTTAATTATTTATTTATTTAATTATTTATGTATGTGGTTTAAGTAAGTTTATATAAATTTCGTTGAATTCCTAATTTCACTATTTCTGTATTGCACCGACTACCCGTCTCTAATTTCTTTCATGTCTCCGTCTATGGTTGCCTGGAAGAAATTGCTTTTAGTAATAAGGCCGCCATTTGTACTATATTTTTATATAAGTTCTGTTACTGTAATTTCTGTGTACAATAAAGAATATTCTATCTATCTATCTATAACTTGTAATGTTGCGCGCCCAACAGGGTCCACAAAGATCCATATTTTTAGTTACGAGTAAGTCATCTGTATTTTGAGTATTGAGTATTGCTTAGTACTGGGAATCCTAGTTTGGGACCAGGTCAAGTGATTGTGTTGTGTGAAAGTTATTAATGTTATTGATTCATTCATTGAATGAATAATAATAATAACATCATTCCATCATTCATTCATAACAGCACAGCACAGATTAGACTTGAGAGAAACTTACGCAGTGGTCGTTTATTTTATTCATTCATTTCGTTCGTGCTGTCATTCAGTAGTTCATTACAGCACAGATAAAGGTGTCAAACAAAAACCTTGTAGTTTACCTGTCAAATAAACCTTGCAACTAACCTTGCAGAAGACCACCTTCTCTGAAAGAGAGGTTATGGGCTTGATCAAAAAATTTGATTGATAGGTTGATTGAAGACGTTTATTCAAACAAAAATACAGATAGGTAAATACAGAAGTTGGTTTCTGCCAAACTGCATCACTGTTTGTTGGCAGAGATGCTCCTGGTTTTACAGTTTAAGTGACAAAATTTATATTTTTAGCATACGTATTGTATGTTCTTAAAGGAAACTAGATACAAAATAAAAAGACCCACATTTTTTTTATTTTCTGAAATTCGATAATTTTCATTCATAATTCAAATTTTCATTATCGTTTGAATTTCTAAAAGGACGTAAACGCCAGATAACGTCACACATACGGCTTAATAATACTATGTAACGGTGCAAACCTCTTCACACCATTTTTATTTCTTTTTCTATAATCTATCATTTTCAAATATTTAAATTATGTACGTCACACATTATTCGATTTCCCTCATTTTTTATAATTACTACTATACCCTTCGAACAGATCTGCCTTTTTTACCTGCTTCTCCGCTTATCCGTTTTTATCCAGTTTTTCTGTTTTACCTACATGTAATATCTACAAATAAAACCACACCTGAAGTCGTTCCAGGGTTTATTTATTATTATAAAAGTTATACAACGTTCCAACTATATAACACCCTTGCCGACTTTTTAAAAACCATTGATGATTGACGTTTATTAAATGACATTTCTCTTGTCAACTAATTCAATTCAATTTTGGTAACATGGCAACTAGCCGATGTCGACTTTTTCTGCCAGGATCACGTCTTGACATTGACACGACATGCGTACAATAGGGAGGTTAACAGAGTATACAGAAACTTAAACAGGGATTACTCTGTGGAGGCTTCTTAATATTGTGGCGGCGGAATATACATTACAAAATCGGTAATATACAATAATAAATATTTATAGTACAAACTCCCGGCATGAGTGGAATTGTTAGCTTCTAATAAATAATAATTTTAAAATTGACCTAAGCACGGGTTAGTGCTTTAAAAAGAATATCACGTCTAAACGGCTGGAGCGATTTTAATCAAATGTTGTATGGAGTTAGCTGACACCCTGGATTAGCAAATAGGTTACGTTTTACTGCGGAAAAATTATCATTCACTGTTAATCAATACAGAATTAGTTTTCTCTAATAAACCGCTGGTAATACCGCGGAGTACGCTAGCACATAGTTATATATTAAACGCGTCTAATTACAATTTTTAATAGCTAAAACGTAATTACCTTATCTGTGTCGGCCAGCTGCGAAAAACTTATAGTGACTACCTACCCACAATAACTCCGTACGAAATTTTAGTAAAATCGCTCCAGCCCTTTAGTCTATAATATAAAAATGAATCGCAGAATGTGTTGGTAAGCGCGAATCTCGAGAGCAGCTGAACCGATTTCGCTAATTCTTGTTTTAGAATATTCCTTGAAGTACGAGGATGGTTCTTACGAAAAGAATAATAAAAAAATCGACTATTAGTCGGTACGAAGTTCGCTGGGTCAGCTAGTCTATAATATAAAAATGAATCGCAGAATGTGTTGGTAAGCGCGAATCTCGAGAGCAGCTGCACCGATTTCGCTGATTCTTTTTTTAGAATATTCTTTGAAGTGCGAGGATGGTTCTTACGGAGAGAACTAAAAAAAAAAAGGCCGTCTTTAGACGTGAAGAAGTAACAAACATGGGTACCTACACACTCACAAACCTTCGCCCTTATAATGGTGAAACTAATCTTGTAATATTAGAAATGAAATGAAAAGGTTTTATTCAACGTAGCGCAGAAGCTGCGGCTTAATGAACGTTACAATTCAAACTAGGTGTCCATTTCAAAATCTAGATAATTTTGGAGAAAAAATGGACAAAAAAACTCCAAACTTAGTCTTTTCAAAGTCCTTAATTAACAGAGTTTACATACTTATTTTAAAACATAGAACTCATGCATTGTACTGGCTTTAATTCCCGGCATTATTGTGAGTCGCCCTTTTGGCATAAAGTGTACTTTACAAATTTTTTGAACCGCGTTTCAGGCAAGCTTAATACATCTTTAGGGATGTTATTATAGAAGCGTATACAATGCCCCATGA
The DNA here is from genome assembly GCA_934045075.1 of Yponomeuta sedellus. Taxonomy (NCBI): domain Eukaryota; kingdom Metazoa; phylum Arthropoda; class Insecta; order Lepidoptera; family Yponomeutidae; genus Yponomeuta; species Yponomeuta sedellus. The sequence continues at coordinate 4,630,721 of OW203751.1, read as the reverse complement.
AGGATGTATTAACCTTTGCTAGCCTAAATAGTGGGAACGAACGTTTATGTTTATTTCTAGTATTTACATTGTGTTGGCTACCTGCAATTTTAAACTTGCTAATATTTTTCCTGACTTACATAATATTTTCATAGATATACTGGCTGGCAACTGTCAGGATGTTTGTTTCTTTAAAGAATTCTCTTAACGAATCTCTACTGCCTAGCTTATAGATGAATCTGAACGCTCTCTTCTGCAAGACGAAGATGGTCTCAATGTCCGCTTCCCGTCCCCACAATAGTATGCCGTAGGACATGATACTATGGAAGTAACTAAAATAAACAAGCCTGGCAGTTGCGACGTCAGTTAGTTCCCTAATTCTGTTAACAGCATAATGAGGGATTTTTCTGACAGCTATTTAAAAAAAAATAGTTTTAAAAGCTACGATGAGATGGCGCTGAATCGCAAGGGTTTACCTTTTTTTGTTTGTTATTGCTTGCCGCAGGTAAAAACTTTATTGCTGCTTAGCGATTTTCATCGACTGGAAGGAATCTAATCTGTGATCAACTGATCAACGTCAACTGATCAACCATGATTTTAACATGAAAATCAAATAACAATAGTGCAAGAGCAAAAAAAAAGGAGGAAATTCCACGTGATCTGTGGACTGTGGACCACAGAATAAACTGGAAAGTGGCTTATCCTATTAAAAAAACAAAAACCCTTACTTTAAAACGCCATCTACTGACAAATTAGGAACTATAGTGCGTTCACATTAACTTGGCGCGTGAGAGAATTGGTAGCACTGAGATTTTTACTGTTACCATGTTAAATAAGAAATCATTCCCATTGCTTGGGGAAAATAAAAGGATTGAGGGCTTGTTTTACCATCTTCCGATTAGGTCCAAAAGCTAATTCACATGTTATGTCCTTGTTACCAATTCTCTCACGCGTCAAATTAATGTGAACGCACTGTACTTTTCTGAGCTGTCAGAAAAATGCCTCATTATGCTCCGTACTTAAGTCTATTTGCCATTTTTTCTATATGAGGACCCCATTGAAACTTTGCATCAATTGTGACTGTTAGTTCGATGAGTATCGCGAATCACTAAAAAGTAATAAAGAAACTATGTTTTTGTTTCCAGTACGCGAGAGAGCCTCCCTGCCTGGCCCTCCGAGCGGGGCGCAGTCCCCTCAGCCCTCACTCTTCCCCAATCTTGGAAACATTGCAGGTACCAATTTGAATTTCATTTATATGAGCGGTGGTACCTCAGTGGGTAGAACCATAGACTGGCAAGCGAGAGCCCCAGGTTCGATCCCGAGTGCGGGCATGTACCAATGACTTAGTTTATTTTCAAAGTTACGTACATTTGCGAATTTGTAGTCGCAATACCACACGCTAACGGTGAAGGAAAACATCGTGAGGAAACCCGCGGCTTGGTTGGCTCCGCATGTATTGACTAGTCTTTCCTGTGGACTAGGCCGACTAAGCTGTCAGGGTGGTATAGGTGCTGGGCAAGCCTACACCATCTGTAAAACCATGTCCCGGGCACTACAGCGTCGGAGTGGTCCCTTCACCCATCTAGTGTGAGTGAGCATACCACTGGACGCTGTATAAATCATCTCATTAAGTACTCGTAGATGCAAAAAGGCCAATACTATATGAGTATAAACTAAAGAGCATATAAACGAATTAGAGTGACAATCCCATACAAAAAATCGTTAAATCGTTAGCGAGGTTCGATTTAGCTAAAAATATGTAGCGCTATCTATCGGTACTTTGACAAACCATTTAAACGGCAAGTGAGCCAACAGTTTGTTGAGAATTTTATTTATACGCATACGTTGTCGATTTATTTAAATAAGCAGAATTCAAACATACTCTAGCAATTTCAATGAATAGGAACGCAAGGCAGTGTTATAAATGAAGGCGCCATCTACTATATTTTGATTTAACTACTTAGGATTTTGAAGAAGAAGCTAACTAAGAGGGTAAGATCGGTTTGCTAAATCAATAGCAAAGAGAATAGGTAGTGTTTTTTCTAGTCTTAAAAGTAGTAGCGTCACCTATCGCATATTTATGAACTAAATTACGAATTACGTTAGAAAGTACAGTCTATTTATTCTTACTTGTCCAATTTAGTAAACAAGATTCTAAAAACCTATTTAGAGGCTAAAAATACCACCCATGCCGGGATTCGAGCCCGCGACCTCTGGCTATCCGTGCCAACGCTCTTCAAATTGAGCTAATGGGCGACTCACCGGCATCAGTGAAATTTCGAACCTCTTTACACTATTATCTGTATTACGTACAGGCAGCGAGCCTCTAAGTAGGTTTTTAAAATTGTCCTTAGCACGGGTTAGTGCATTAAAAATATAAATAGTATAGTCATGTGGGTACAGTGATATCATTCCGATGTAAAAACCTAACTGCAAAGTAGGTAGTCGGGGCTGTAAGTGATGCAATTTACTTAAGCCAGACGTCGCTGCCTGTACGTAATACAGAGAATAGTGTAAAGAGGTTCGAAATTTCACTGATGCCAGTGAGTCGCCCATTAGCTCAATTTGAAGAGCGTTGGCACGGATAGCCAGAAGTCGCGGGTTCGAATCCCGGGATGGGTGGAATTTTTAGCCTCTTAATCGGTTTTTAAAATTGTCCTTAGCACGGGTTAGTGCATTAAAAATAAAAATAGTATAAACAAGATTCTAACCTTAAAATTGAGCTTAGATGCCTAAACTAGACATTTTCTCGCAAATTCATGAACTATGTTTATAAAATTGGCAGCGTGTTATCTAAAAAAGTGTTCCAGGTTACTTTATTTATGGAAGTATGGCAGTTTTACACTAAAAAGTCACAGTTTAAGGGTAGAATCTTGTTTACTAAATTGGACAAGTAAGAATAAATAGACTGTATGGAGATTGTGAGTGCTATGTGTATATTCTCTTTGGTATAAACATAGTTCATTTATATTTAATAGTTGCACCGACAGCAAATCATGCTGACACATTATGGTGATATCAACCCTTGTATGTCGCCACTGCTGGGGCACGGGTCCCTTCCTGCATCGCAGAAAGGTTAGGCCATACTCCACCACGGGGGCCAAGTCCGGGTTGGTGGAGGATTGTGAGACAGTGGCGGGCACTTTCTACAGCCGAAGATTTGGAAGTCTGATGATGACCAGTTCCAGAACACCCAGGTCTAGGGCACCGTTGCACCTAGAAATCCGGAATTAAAGTTGAAATGTGTGGTTTCGTTATTACTTGCTACACTACGAATATTAAGAGTTAGATGTAGAATAGCCCAATAACACCTAAATAGGTTCCGTTGCACCGATAAGACAGAATTTAAGTCAAATACATAATTTTACTGTCGTGGTTATTAGTACCTTATTATAAATTTCACATAGTCTGTTCACTAAAAAAAATTGAAATAAAAAGTCAAACCCGATTTCTGTACACTATAGGGATATCTTGGAGTCGGTGGCCATAACTTATGTTCTGGAACTTGGCACCGATTTCAAGATATACTTCTACAATACCTAGGTATATACGAATTTTAAATTTATACTTCATATTCCTTTTAATTATTTCTGCGTTTTTAGTGCCTTTTAGTGAATGTACAGAAGTCGTTTTTTTTCATGATATACTCTTTGTTAGGTAGGTATTAGTTTTTTCCTTATACCTGAGATTCGCCGACTGCGATAGCAATCAACTTAATACGCTTGAGCGCCTACAAAACTTTTCCATCCGGTTCATATTTGGATTGAGAAAATATGACCATGTTTCCGAATATCGCGTCAAACTCAAGTGGCTCCCCATCCGCCTCCGCAGGAATGCTCACATACTTTCTCTTCTATATTCGGTGTTGTTCAATCCCGCCACTCCCCAGTACCTCAAGATGCGCCTGGAGTTTTTAAGTGATTCCCACAGTCGGACCTTACGATCATCACAGAATATGACGCTGAAGATACCGAGTCACTCGACTAAATTCTTCAGCAGCTCTTTTACAATCACAGCTGTCCAACTGTGGAATGATCTTCCTCTTGCAATAAGACGCTCGCCATCTCTCTCTATTTTTAAAGGAAGCGTCAGAGACTACTACTTGAGTACAAAACTGGTACAATAAATATTACCTCTTTCAAATGTTGCGTATGTGTATTATATTCATCTATCTTCTTCTCCCGGATGATATTATTTGTATATATTATGTATGTTTATTTTATATTTTATTTATGTATTGTCTATGGATGTTTATTAAAATTTGCCTTCTTTTCCTAATTATGTCATTAGTTGCACCAACTACCCGTCTTTCAGTTCTTTTATGTTTTCCATCAAGGGTTGTCTGGAAGAAATTACTTTTAGTAATAAGACCGCCAATTGTACCTTAATCTGTATCTTCTTATTTTCTAAATTGTAATTCCTGGTGTGCAATAAAGTATATTCATTTCATTTCATTTCATTTCATTTCATTTCATTTCATTTCATTCCATTCCATTCCATTTCATTTCATTTCATAGAAAAAAAGAACACCAACCATAACCATAAAAGAAGTTTCAGTTCAGATGTAACTTAGTTTTGCACGGTGATTTAGTTTTGCACTTTTTTTGGATTACACACATTATGGATTACACACAAACTCTGTCTTTGTTTGGTCTTTTGTTTGATGATACATATATCATTTTGTTAACAGCCGAATCTCGAAAGTAGAGAAAAAGACCGAGTGCTTAAAACATTTTTTTTATTTATTTGTATACACATCACACTACCGTTACAGGCTTGCCTAATTCGATAGTACAGGAACATTAACTTACAATAAGTTGCAAAATCTAGCTACTACAGCGGATAAACTAACACTGGGTACATCATTAAACTTATAACTAAAATTAGATATTGTAATACAACATAAAAAATACAAAACACCTAAACAGAAAATGTAATAAATAAACTATAGTTACCATTACGGATAACATAGCACATTTAAAACCGCCTCCGTAAACCCTCTCAGGGAACAAAGCGGTTAACATAGAATAAACCTTAAAAGTTAATTAATTTATGTAATAAAACTTATTTGTGTAAATACTTTTGCACTTTTTACTGACTATATTTATTGGACACAATGAACGAAGCTACACGAATCTACGCTTTGCTTACCTTTAATATCAAGAGAGAGTCAAGTAGCGGATTATTGCACAGTTCGATTAAACTTAGCATAATTGACAGCATTTCATATTTTACAACGCGCAAAACTAAAAATACCGTTTCTTAATTTTGCTATCTTGATTACGAAAAAAATATTTAGATATTTTATTATTGCTTTATTATTTTAGAGAAAATAAATAAAAACCAAAAATTGTGCGATGACGTCACATATACGGTGGAATAAGGAGGTACCGTTGCCTAATAATTAAAAATGATAATATTGTTACGGGCTAGGGTTCTGGATTTGGATGTAAAACGCCAATGACAACTTCTTAGGATTTATTCACGCAGGATCTGGTCTGCAGGTCTTCACGACACGAAGTCCAGACGTAGATTCCAATCGCAGGTTCAATCGAAGTCCAATAGTATCGCTGAGGTCGTAGGTTATCGCTCGTATCGCAGGTATGTTCGCTCGAAGTTCACTCTTCGCTATTCCAAACGGAACTCACAGCACGCTGCGGCGGCCGCTATTTATATCCGCCGGCAAGGGTTCTAGAACATTCCCGTGCCTACGTATCTACACTCGGTACACGCGGCAACGTCGCTCGAACAGTAACCCATTCAAAGAGTTTTGAACCTTATGCTAGTAGACATACGAGTCATTATTGCTTGCACCGTTTATTGTTTACTAAAACGCAGCATGCGGCGACTATTCGATAGGCTTCTAGATGGTTCGGGATAAGACCGCGACAATAATATGATACATGTCATTTTCAATTTCATTCAAATGTCATGTCGGAAAAATTACGTTTCCAATGGTTTTTAAAAAGTCGGCAAGGGTGTTAGTATTATTAAGCCATATGTGTGACGTAATTTGGCGGTTTTGTCCTTTTAGAATAAGACGAAATTCAAACAGAAAATTATGAATGAAACTCATCGAATTGCCGAAAATAAAAAAAATATGGGTCGTTTTATTTCCGTTAAGAAGAGTTTCCTTTAAGACAGTAAAATACGTATGCTAAAAAATTATAATTTTGTCAATTATTTACGTAATATATGGACATGCATAAAATTCAATTAAATAATATTAATAACGTATGCTACATAATTAGTATTAAATTAAAATTACAGTACGTTGTATTTACAAACGTTAAGCTACAGTAAAGAAACGTATGAACCTATATCTCGTTTCATTCAGCTTTCAGTGCAGACTATAACGACTGACGAATTAATATACATACATACATACATATATACATACATACATACATACATACATACATACATACATACATACATACATACATACATACATACATACATACATACATACATACATACATACATACATACATACATACATACATACATACATACATACATACATACATACATACATACATACATACATACATACATACATACATACATACATACATACATACATACATACATACATACATACATACATACATAACCTCACGCCTGTATCACACAGGGGTAGGCAGAGACCAGGGACTGCCACTTGCCACGATCCTGACTGATCACTTTCGCTTCATCAAAGTTCATAAGTCGTTGCAGGCACGCGCGCCGGTTCCGGGTACTTTTATCTTTCCCTTTGCTAATACATCTAGGGTAGCCAATTTTTTTTGTGACAAATATAGTATTTTCGAAGATATTACCCGTAAAATTATAGTAGGTGGCAAAATAATAGTAAAAAAAATAGTATGTGGTTATATATATTTTTTATTTTTTAAAATAATATTTTTTACTCCCCTGCGCCTTAATAATATTTTTATTTTTAAGAAAATAATCAAATGATTCATTACAATCAAGTTTTAAGTTAAAAAACACCATTAATTCAGCTTTAATTAAATTCAAGCTAGCCCTGTTACACTCGTCTCTCCATTTCGTCTTCATGACCGAAAATATGCGCTCTGTGAATGCTGAAGTAGCAGGAATTGAAAGAAGAAATGATATGAGTATTAAAATATTAGTTAATTAATAACTTCCTGCCATTTTTCCACGGTTGATTTAGAAGAAAAATTTTGTTTAGAAAGTACTATGCCCAAAATTTTGTTGATTTCAATAATTTCTGAATATAAATTATTAAAATTGATTTTTAATTTCTCTGCAATACCCAATTTTTGTAATAACATTTCAAATTAACACTCCACGGCGGTTGAGGATTATATTCTAATGTATAATATACATTTAAATGGACATTGATCTATTTAACTCAAACATAACCACAGTAAGGCAAAAATGTATCAACTATTATCTCGGTACCCTTTCGGTTGCATGAACGCATTATCTGGTACTATGGCAGTGGTTTCCTTTTCTTTATTAATTTACGAGCCCTCAAGGACGCGTCATCGGTGCTGTAGTGTAGTTTAAACTCATTTTATATTAACTTGCACATATTTTATACTTAGTTACTAGTTTAAACTTATTTTTAGCTTATAGTTAGTCATTAAGAACTGTCCATGTTTATGTAAGCTGCAAGTTTGCCAAAAAGAAATAAATGAATGAATAAATAATGAAAAGGGTCGACAACTTTATTCCCTCCCCAAAAGAGCAATTTTCAAATTTATTCTCATGTACAGTGAAGAACTGAAAAATCTCCTCTTCTTTAGGGCTGTACTTAGATGTCTTTGACGTCTATTAGTACATATGGACTTACATTTGTTTTGTACCCTTTTGTATCCTGCATTACAAGTACATACATTAGGTTCGATGCATTTACCATTGTGACAGCCATTGGCACAAATTGGTTCACAGGTGTTGTGTGTCATTTTATATCCTGGGTCGCAAATGCAGGTTTCAGGTTCTAAGCATTTACCGTTCTGACAGCCATTGGTGCATATAGGTTCACAGGTGTTGTGTGTCATTTTATATCCTGCGTCGCAAATGCAGGTTTCAGGTTCTAAGCATTTACCGTTCTGACAGCCATTGGCACAAATTGGTTCACAGGTGTTGTGTGTCATTTTATATCCTGGGTCGCAAATGCAGGTTTCAGGTTCTAAGCATTTACCGTTCTGACAGCCATTGGTGCATATAGGTTCACAGGTGTTGTGTGTCATTTTATATCCTGCGTCGCAAATGCAGGTTTCAGGTTCTAAGCATTTACCGTTCTGACAGCCATTGGTGCATATTGGTACGCAGGTGTTGTGTGTCATTTTATATCCTGCGTCGCAAATGCAGGTTTCAGGTTCTAAGCATTTACCGTTCTGACAACCGTTGGTACATATTGGTACACAGCTGTTGTGTGTCATTTTATAACCTGGGTTGCAAATGCAGGTTTCAGGTTCTAAGCATTTACCGTTCTGACAGCCATTGGTGCATATAGGTTCACAGGTGTTGTGTGTCATTTTATATTCTGCGTCGCAAATGCAGGTTTCAGGTTCTAAGCATTTACCGTTCTGACAGCCATTGGTGCATATTGGTACACAGGTGTTGTGTGTCATTTTATATCCTGCGTCGCAAATGCAGTTTTCAGGTTCTAAGCATTTACCGTTCTGACAACCTTTGGTACATATTGGTACACAGCTGTTGTGTGTCATTTTATATCCTGGGTCACAAATGCAGGTTTCAGGTTCTAAGCATTTACCGTTCTGACAGCCATTGGTGCATATTGGTTCACAGGTGTTGTGTGTCATTTTATATCCTGCGTCGCAAATGCAGGTTTCAGGTTCTAAGCATTTACCGTTCTGACAACCGTTGGTACATATTGGTACACAGCTGTTGTGTGTCATTTTATATCCTGGGTCGCAAATGCAGGTTTCAGGTTCTAAGCATTTACCGTTCTGACAACCGTTGGTACATTTTGGTACACAGCTGTTGTGTGTCATTTTATATCCTGGGTCGCAAATGCAGGTTTCAGGTTCTAAGCATTTACCGTTCTGACAGCCATTGGTGCATATTGGTTCACAGGTGTTGTGTGTCATTTTATATCCTGCGTCGCAAATGCAGGTTTCAGGTTCTAAGCATTTACCGTTCTGACAGCCATTGGTGCATATTGGTACGCAGGTGTTGTGTGTCATTTTATATCCTGCGTCGCAAATGCAGGTTTCAGGTTCTAAGCATTTACCGTTCTGACAACCGTTGGTACATATTGGTACACAGCTGTTGTGTGTCATTTTATAACCTGGGTTGCAAATGCAGGTTTCAGGTTCTAAGCATTTACCGTTCTGACAGCCATTGGTGCATATAGGTTCACAGGTGTTGTGTGTCATTTTATATTCTGCGTCGCAAATGCAGGTTTCAGGTTCTAAGCATTTACCGTTCTGACAGCCATTGGTGCATATTGGTACACAGGTGTTGTGTGTCATTTTATATCCTGCGTCGCAAATGCAGTTTTCAGGTTCTAAGCATTTACCGTTCTGACAACCGTTGGTACATATTGGTACACAGCTGTTGTGTGTCATTTTATATCCTGGGTCACAAATGCAGGTTTCAGGTTCTAAGCATTTACCGTTCTGACAGCCATTGGTGCATATTGGTTCACAGGTGTTGTGTGTCATTTTATATCCTGCGTCGCAAATGCAGGTTTCAGGTTCTAAGCATTTACCGTTCTGACAACCGTTGGTACATATTGGTACACAGCTGTTGTGTGTCATTTTATATCCTGGGTCGCAAATGCAGGTTTCAGGTTCTAAGCATTTACCGTTCTGACAACCGTTGGTACGTATTGGTACACAGCTGTTGTGTGTCATTTTATATCCTGGGTCGCAAATGCAGGTTTCAGGTTCTAAGCATTTACCGTTCTGACAGCCATTGGTGCATATTGGTTCACAGGTGTTGTGTGTCATTTTATATCCTGCGTCGCAAATGCAGGTTTCAGGTTCTAAGCATTTACCGTTCTGACAACCGTTGGTACATATTGGTACACAGCTGTTGTGTGTCATTTTATATCCTGGGTCGCAAATGCAGGTTTCAGGTTCTAAGCATTTACCGTTCTGACAGCCATTGGTGCATATTGGTTCACAGGTGTTGTGTGTCATTTTATATCCTGCGTCGCAAATGCAGGTTTCAGGTTCTAAGCACTTACCGTTCTGACAACCGTTGGTACATATTGGTACACAGCTGTTGTGTGTCATTTTATATCCTGCGTCGCAAATGCAGGTTTCAGGTTCTAAGCATTTACCGTTCTGACAGCCATTGGTGCATATAGGTTCACAGGTGTTGTGTGTCATTTTATATCCTGCGTCGCAAATGCAGGTTTCAGGTTCTAAGCATTTACCGTTCTGACAACCGTTGTTACATATTGGTACACAGCTGTTTTGTGTCATTTTATATCCTGGGTTGCAAATGCAGGTTTCAGGTTCTAAGCATTTACCGTTCTCACAACCGTTGGTACATATTGGTACACAGCTGTTGTGTGTCATTTTATATCCTGGGTTGCAAATGCAGGTTTCAGGTTCTAAGCATTTACCGTTCTGACAGCCATTGGCGCATATTGGTTCACAGGTGTTGTGTGTCATTTTATATCTCGGGTTGCAAATGCAGGTTTCAGGTTCTAAGCATTTACCATTCTGACAACCGTTGGTACATATTGGTACACAGCTGTTGTGTGTCATTTTATATCCTAGGTTGCAAATGCAGGTTTCAGGTTGTAAGCATTTACCGTTCGGACAGCCATTGGTGCATATTGGTTCACATGTGTTGTGTCTCATTTTATATCCAGGGTTGCAAATGCAGGTTTCAGGTTCTAAGCATTTTCCGTTCTGACAGACATTGGTACATATTGGTTCACAGCTGTTGTGTGTCATTTTATACCCTTTGCTACAAATGCAGTGATCAGGTGCTTTACATTTCCCATTTTGACAACCGTTAGTGCAGATTGGTTCACACTTGTTTTGTACCAATAAATATCCCTTGTTACAAATGCATTGTTCAGGTGCACTGCATTTACCATTTTGACAACCTCTGGTGCATACTGGTTCACACTTATTTTGTACCATTTCATACCCAGTGTTACAAATGCATTGTTCGGGTGCACTGCATTTACCATTTTCACAACCTCTGGTGCATATTGGTTCACACTTATTTTGTACCATTTTATACCCTTTGCTACAAATGCAGTGATCAGGTGCTTTACATTTCCCATTTTGACAACCGTTAGTGCAGATTGGTTCACACTTGTTTTGTACCAATAAATATCCCTTGTTACAAATGCATTGTTCAGGTGCACTGCATTTACCATTTTCACAACCTCTGGTGCATATTGGTTCACACTTATTTTGTACCATTTTATACCCTTTGCTACAAATGCAGTGATCAGGTGCTTTACATTTCCCATTTTGACAACCGTTAGTGCAGATTGGTTCACACTTGTTTTGTACCAATAAATATCCCTTGTTACAAATGCATTGTTCAGGTGCACTGCATTTACCATTTTGACAACCTCTGGTGCATACTGGTTCACACTTATTTTGTACCATTTCATACCCAGTGTTACAAATGCATTGTTCGGGTGCACTGCATTTACCATTTTCACAACCTCTGGTGCATATTGGTTCACACTTATTTTGTACCATTTTATACCCTTTGCTACAAATGCAGTGATCAGGTGCTTTACATTTCCCATTTTGACAACCGTTAGTGCAGATTGGTTCACACTTGTTTTGTACCAATAAATATCCCTTGTTACAAATGCATTGTTCAGGTGCACTGCATTTACCATTTTCACAACCTCTGGTGCATATTGGTTCACACTTATTTTGTACCATTTTATACCCTTTGCTACAAATGCAGTGATCAGGTGCTTTACATTTCCCATTTTGACAACCGTTAGTGCAGATTGGTTCACACTTGTTTTGTACCGATAAATATCCTTTGTTACAAATGCATTGTTCAGGTGCACTGCATTTACCATTTTGACAACCTCTGGTGCATACTGGTTCACACTTATTTTGTACCATTTCATACCCAGTGTTACAAATGCATTGTTCGGGTGCACTGCATTTACCATTTTTACAACCTCTGGTGCATATTGGTTCACAGCTGTTGTGTGTCATTTTATACCCTTTGCTACAAATGCAGTGATCAGGTGCTTTACATTTCCCATTTTGACAACCGTTAGTGCAGATTGGTTCACACTTGTTTTGTACCAATAAATATCCCTTGTTACAAATGCATTGTTCAGGTGCACTGCATTTACCATTTTGACAACCTCTGGTGCATACTGGTTCACACTTATTTTGTACCATTTCATACCCAGTGTTACAAATGCATTGTTCGGGTGCACTGCATTTACCATTTTCACAACCTCTGGTGCATATTGGTTCACACTTATTTTGTACCATTTTATACCCTTTGCTACAAATGCAGTGATCAGGTGCTTTACATTTCCCATTTTGACAACCGTTAGTGCAGATTGGTTCACACTTGTTTTGTACCAATAAATATCCCTTGTTACAAATGCATTGTTCAGGTGCACTGCATTTACCATTTTCACAACCTCTGGTGCATATTGGTTCACACTTATTTTGTACCATTTTATACCCTTTGCTACAAATGCAGTGATCAGGTGCTTTACATTTCCCATTTTGACAACCGTTAGTGCAGATTGGTTGACACTTGTTTTGTACCGATAAATATCCTTTGTTACAAATGCATTGTTCAGGTGCACTGCATTTACCATTTTGACAACCTCTGGTGCATACTGGTTCACACTTATTTTGTACCATTTTATACCCTTTGTTACAAATGCATTGTTCGGGTGCACTGCATTTACCATTTTCACAACCTCTGGTGCATATTGGTTCACACTTATTTTGTACCATTTTATACCCTTTGCTACAAATGCAGTGATCAGGTGCTTTACATTTCCCATTTTGACAACCGTTAGTGCAGATTGGTTCACACTTGTTTTGTACCAATAAATATCCCTTGTTACAAATGCATTTTTCGGGTGCACTGCATTTACCATTTTCACAACCTCTGGTGCATATTGGTTCACACTTATTTTGTACCATTTTATACCCTTTGCTACAAATGCAGTGATCAGGTGCTTTACATTTCCCATTTTGACAACCGTTAGTGCAGATTGGTTCACACTTGTTTTGTACCAATAAATATCCCTTGTTACAAATGCATTTTTCGGGTGCACTGCATTTACCATTTTCACAACCTCTGGTGCATATTGGTTCACACTTATTTTGTACCATTTTATACCCTTTGCTACAAATGCAGTGATCAGGTGCTTTACATTTCCCATTTTGACAACCGTTAGTGCAGATTGGTTCACACTTGTTTTGTACCAATACATATCCTTTGCTACAAATGCATTGTTCGGGTCCACTGCATTTACCATTGTGGCAACCTCTGGTACAAATTGGCTCACATTTACCCCGACTTGTGTATTTTATGTAACCGTAGTCGCATCGGCAATGCTCAGGCCTTACGCATTTGCCATGTTCACAGCCGGTACTGCAAAATGGCTCGCATACGCTTCCTCTTATTTGCATTTGATATTCGAAAATGTTTCTGATTTCCTCTTTGTACCCTTCGCAACATTCTTCCACCTGAAATTGAAATATAACATATTGTTAATATTAGCACATACTATACTATACTATGTCAACACTTTTATCGCCACTGTTGGGGCACGGGTATCTTCCTGCATCGCGGGAAGGTTAGGGCGTACTCCACCACGTGGGCCAAGTCCGGGTCGGTGGAGAATTGTAAGACAGTGGCGGGCCTTATTGTCAGAAGTTATCAAGCTGCCCATAAGGCCTCTGGCGTGGCTTAACGACTGCCATTACATAACAGCCGGCATCAACGAATTTACGTGCCGTTAATAGAACGTGCGAAGCACGGAAGCGCGTGGAATAATGCCACTAGCGATAGTCACGGGACGGTCACCCATATTGCACTTGACCGCGCCTGTTGTTTCTTAACTCAAGAGATTGTTTCCAATCACTCGGTAATTAACACATAACATAATCTCACGCATGTACCTCAGAGGGGTAGGCAGAGACCAGGGACTGCCACTAGCCACGATCCTGACCGATCACCTTCGCTTCATCGACGTTTATTAGTCGTTGCATGCACGCACGCCGGTTCCTATTACCTTTTAGAATAGAATAGAAGTATATTTATTTACGAACACATTTAAAAACCAACATACAGAAACGGACTAATAACAATGAAATTAAATACGAACACAAGTATGTAGGTAAGTTTTATATTTCTCTTAGTTAATATTATTCACACCAAAAAATATCTGAACTGAGTTTGGGAGCTTTTGTGGCCATTTTTTCTCCAAAATTATTTATATTTGGAAATGGGCGTCCAGTTTAACCTGTACCGTTCATTAAGTCCCATTTCGGTCCTACTTTGAATATAACAGTTTTGATTTAAAGAAAAGTAACAAATGGGTGAGGGCGGCGGTAGCCTGGTGACCCACGCTGTCGTTGGTGCCTGCTGTCGTAATGCAATGGCAGTCGTTAAGCCACGCCAGAGGCCTTGTTAACTTCTGACAGTAAGGCCCGCCACTGTCTTACAATCCTCCATTAACCCGGACTTGGCCCCCGTGGTGGAGTATGTCATAACCTTCCTGCGATGCAAGAAGAGACCCGTGCCCCAGCAGTGGGGACTTACAAGGATTGATATCGATACACACATACACATTGTGGATTTCATTGTATTTATTTCAACGCAAACTTTACTGGGACTTACAAATGGTTTTCTGCATAGGAAAAGGCCGCATTGTTTTATTTCTTGCCGCGTCTTCGGTCGTCTGAAAGTAAAACAAGCTCATTAATTCTAGAGTTTGGCCTTGGTACTCTAAGGTACTACATTCTAATCGCTCATTTCGCATGATTTAACCGGTTACTCGAATTAAATGAGCTAACCCGGGCTGACGCAAGTGGGTTTAAGAGATATAAATTCAACTAGGTCCTCACAGCGGTGGTTGCTCAGTGGGTGTTCGAAATTTCACTGATGTCGGTAAGTCGCCCATTAGCTCAGTTGGGAGAGCGCTGGCACGGTTAGCCAGAGGTAGCGGGTTCGAGTCCCGGCATGGGTGGAATTTTTAGCCTCTAAATAGGTTTTTTAAAATTGTTCTTAGCACGGGTTAGTGCATTGAAAAGAATATAATAATGTGGGTACAGCGGTATTATTCCGATGTAAAACCTAACTGCAAAGTAGGTACTCGGGGCTGCAAGTGATGCAAATTACTTCGGCCAGATGTTGCTGCCTGTACGTAATACAGAAAGTATTATACGATTTTAATTTTTAATGCACTAACCCGTGCTAAGGACAAATTTACAAATACAGAGAGTATTGTAGAGGTTAAAAATTTCACTGAAGCCGGTAACTCGCCTATTAGCTCAGTTGGGAGAGCGCTGGCACGGTTAGCCAGAGGTCGCGGGTTCGAATCCCGGCATGGGTGGAATTTTTAGCCTCTAAATAGGTTTTTTAAATAAAACGAGATTTTATTGTTATTTTATTCACAAGTGTGTTGAAAAACGTCGTATGATACACGCGTGTATCGATGATTACCGTCCTTGGCGCTCCTCAATGGCGCCTCGGCGTTAATCACCATGTAACACTTGTACCATAATGTACTATTATTTTTATACCTACTTACTCATTATATCTATCTATTTTATTCATAATTCTGTTTAAAGTAAGTTGATGTAATACTAGGTATGTTGTCGTAGTTAATTGAAACCACCATCTAAAACCATGCCCCGGGCACTGCAGAATCCGAGTGGCCCCTTCACCCATCTAGTGTGAGTGAAGATGAAGATATCCACTGAACATTGGATAAATCCTTTCGGCCGTCATGGCAACTAAATTTCGCATCATCTCATTGCGTATATGCAGAGGTCCTCACGAATGGAAAAAAGTTGGTGGTACAATGTTGGTTATCTTAAACATTGACAATAAATTATGAAATTAGTGGTAGCGTAGCGGTAGGTTTTCGGCCACTCATTGGGAAGGTCGTGGGTTCAAATCCCGACATGTACTCGTACTAACTTCGTTTTCTAAGTCACGTGTGTTTGTGAAGTTATCGTAGCAAGACCGTATGTGTATTTAATACTAGATTAGTAGCCAAGGGCAGCCCGAGATATTTAAGCACGAAGCAGCGAGGGTGCTTATAGTTCGAGGGTGCAATTGGTGCTTACACCCGAGCTAACTATCCTGTTTTACATCTCGATTGCGAGGTAAGTAGAAAAAACCGGCATTACAAGAATAAAACAATATTTGAAGTAAAAGTTTTCTATTCTTTTTTTTTTCATTAAAAACAATCAAGGAAAGAACATTTTAATTTTTTTTTCAAGAACGAAATTGAGCTTCGCCGTTCGATATTTAAAATTAATGACTATTATACTCACACGAAGACAAGGCTGAATAGCAAAGCGACCTCTTTGGTCATTGGGCTGAATGCGTGATGTCTATTGCCAGTATGATGGTTAGATGTACATGTTGGCAAAAAATCTAGATATTAATTATGGCAACAATATCCATACCAAAGTCGCAAAAAGTGACTTTTCTCCGCACAAAGATTTGTTTTTAAATTTCTAAACTTTTTGTCAAGCTATACGCGAACTTTTTGAAAGAACGAAGTGTTTTTTTTATTATTTACCACCCTAGGGCTTTTCTAGCTACATTATTACCCTAGAGCGCTAATTAGTCACCTACAAGCCCCATTTGGAGGTAATAAGAACCTACTTACCGAACATGAGAGATGTAAATTATATTTGTGCTATTTAGTTAACCTATTACGTTGTGTAATAAATCACTCCCATATTATATTGTTTACTGGCACTACCCCTTCCACTGTCCGCATTGTCTTGGGTTAGCTGGAAGAAAATACTATCTAGTACTAAGCTCGCCTTTGAACGAATTTGTTTTTAGCGCAATAAAGAATTTTCATTCATTCATTCATTCATTCATTCATTCATTCATTCATTCATTCATTCACTCGCTAAAGAAAAGGAAAACATGAGCTGAACAACAAGATAAGATAAGAATATTCTTTATTGTACACTGAAAAAACAACAAATACAAAACAATTGCAAATATACATAGTACATAAAACAAGCTGAAAACAAAAGCTGAGTGTCCGTGGGCACGCATGCTGATTGAGTCAATACTCTCCGAGAGAAGGCCTGTGCCCTGCAGGGGGACGTTCATATGCTACAAAACTTTAAAGATGCGCTCAAAAGTACACTTTGATTAATAGAAACATGGACTTTATCAAAAACTAGCTGACCCAGCGAACTTCGTACCGCCTAACAGGCGATTCTTTATTTTTTATTCTTTTCCCCTCCATAAGGACCACCCTCGTACTTCAAGGAATATAAAAAAAAAGAATTAGCGAAATCGGTTCAGCTGCTTTCGAGATTTGCGCTTACCAACACATTCAGCTATTCATTTTTATATTAAAGAAGATACTAGCTGACCCAGCGAACTTCGTACCGCCTAACAGTCGACTCTTTATTTTTTATTCTTCCTCCTCCGTAAGAGCCATCCTCGTACTTCAAGGAATATTCTAAGAAAAGAATTAGCAAAATCGCTTCAGCCGTTCTCGAGATTTCCGCTTACCAACACATTCAGCGATTCATTTTTATGTTATAGAAGATACTAGCTGACCCAGCGAACTTCGTACCGCCTAACAGTCGACTCTTTATTTTTTATTCTTCCTCCTCCGTAAGAGCCATCCTCGTACTTCAAGGAATATTCTAAGAAAAGAATTAGCAAAATCGCTTCAGCCGTTCTCGAGATTTCCGCTTACCAACACATTCAGCGATTCATTTTTATGTTATAGAAGATACTAGCTGACCCAGCGAACTTCGTACCGCCTAACAGTCGACTCTTTATTTTTTATTCTTTCCTCCTCCGTAAGAGCCATCCTCGTATTTCAAGGAATAGTCTAAAAAAAAAGAATTAGCAAAATCGCTTCAGCCGTTCTAGAGATTTGCGCTTACCAACACATTCAGCGATTCATTTTTATGTTATAGAAGATACTAGCTGACCCAGCGAACTTCGTACCGCCTAACAGTCGACTCTTTATTTTTTATTCTTTCCTCCTCCGTAAGAGCCATCCTCGTACTTCAAGGAATAGTCTAAAAAAAAGAATTAGCAAAATCGCTTCAGCCGTTCTAGAGATTTGCGCTTACCAACATATTCAGCGGTTCATTTTTATACTGTAGAAGAAGATAGATAAGTGCAGATGCAATCAAATAGTGAAATATGCCAACAATACCAGATTGTGTACGTGAACACCCTAGATGCTCAGGTTTCCTCGCGATGTTTTCCTTCACAGTTAGAGTGTATAACTTATTAACCAATTATGTTTCTTCTTTTCCGTCAATGGTTGTCTGGAAAAAATACTTTTAGTAATAAGGCCGCCACTTTTACTGTACTGTTATTAATTATTAAATATATATTAAATTGGATTGACCAAAGATGCCAAAGGAATATCTTCATCCGATTATGATTCTATTTCCATTGGCTGTGTTGCTGCTGTAACTGCAGTAGAACTTATTTGTTGACCTAATCCTAATAGCCAACTAAGATCTTGCTGCTTGGTTTTGTTTCCTTTGCAAAAACGAAATTTTTGTTATTATCAATTGATAATTATCAAGCTATTTTTATCAAGGTAATTATCACGGATAATTATTCATTCGAACCCTGTACATTTGTGAAGTTATAGTAGCCACTTGCTAACTGTGAAGTAAAATATCGTGAGGAAACCTGCAAGTCTGAGGTTTTCAAATACCTCAGCGCCTGAAATTGCCAATCCGCGGTGGGCACGCCTGGTAATTAAGCCCATACTCTCTCTCTGAGAGAAGGCCTGTGCCCTGCAGTGGAACGTTGATAGGGTACATAAGAACGTTGATAGGGTACATAAAAACGTTGATAGGGTACATAAGAACGTTGATAGGGTACATAAGAACGTTGATAGGGTACATAAGAACGTTGATAGGGTACATGAGAACTTTGATAGGGTACATAAGAACGTTGATAGGGTACATAAGAACGTTGATAGGGTACATAAGAACGTTGATAGGGTACATAAGAACTTTGATAGGGTACATAATAACGTTGATAGGGTACATAAGAACGTTGATAGGGTACATAAGAACGTTGATAGGGTACATAAGAACGTTGATAGGGTACATAAGAACGTTGATAGGGCACATAAAAAATAGAAACTGATTAGAACCGTAACAAAACAGACTGCACATATTTAAGGGTTGATATGCTGTTGGATGTAGATACTCCGCTAATCTCATCCTTGATTGGTGTTAGCAGTATAAGATAGTTTGATATTTATAGATATAGATTTTTCATGTCATTGTCTTTGTATAAATGTACAGAAAACGCCACCGGTTGTACAATTACGTACATATGCACGTAAGAATATATCAGTGCTGTGTGGTGTCGGCCTAGAGAATAGCACCAACCCAAATTCTTCCCGCGGATGTTGTAAAAGGCAACGAAGGGACACAAACCGGGGGGCGGGCAGCAGCGCCCCTGCAGTACAATTCCACCAAACTGCGATCCCCAACCCGCATGCCCAGCGTCGGGATTATGAGCATTACCCCCCAATGATGGCACAACGAGGGCTATGTTTTCTTTCTTCTTCTTCTTCAGTCTATATTAGTCCACTGCTGGAAATAGCCCTCCTCTAATGAGCGCCATAGCGCAAGGTTGTGCCATAATTTGGGGGTAATGCCCATAATGTTTTCTTTCAATAAATAAAAAGAAATAAATACTCACCGGCAGACATTCTGGCGAGAAATAAATCTTGAAAACGTGGATTCAATGTTATCGATTTCATATGTGAGAATAATCCCCAAAACCAGAGCCACATGTAACTTCATTTTATGGTTTTGTAAAAACAGTTTTGTCTAACACGGGACATTGGCGGAACTTCACTGAATAATCAGTTCGGTGACTGAATTGAATCAAACTTATGAATTAAACTTATTATCGGGGCGAGGCACTAACTACACCCACCATTTAATGGATAATGTAACGAAATGCCAAAACTGCCGACTGCAGAAAAAATAAAGCTATTTTAAATAAAATGGCCAAGTGCGAGGCGGACTCGCGTGCCGAGGGTTCCGTAGAATAGAATGCATTTATTGACATATTAAGACAAAGGGTCGAGGCTCAGCATATTGCAACCAAGTCCACGCAGTGATCTTGGCAGCGCTGATTTTCAGCAACGACCCGTAAAAACTAAAACTAAACTTAAATGTAGGAGAAGGGTGACAAACTTACAATACATATAGTACCAAGAATATAATTTAACAATTTACACTACATGTTACTACTTATAGTATTATATTTAATAATAACTACATACATATTAAACGTATCATGCACACTATTTATATACATTTTATTATTATACATTTCAAATCATAATCACTTGCAAAAATAATAACTTGTAATATGACAAATTAGTCATCATCCAGCCGCTGTCAGCTAGCTAGGAAGTCCTTGAACATAAACACACACAGTCTTTCACACACACGCAATAGTTTTTAGTTTTTTGTAACACACAAAACTTACAGGTCCAATTTAGTAAACAAGATTCTAACCTTAAAATTGAGATTAGATGCCTAACCTAAACTAGACAGACTGTACGTAATACAGAGAATATTGTAAAGAGGTTCGAAATTTCACTGATGCCGTGAGTCGCCCATTGGCTCAATTGGTAGAGCGCTGGTACGGATAGCCAGAGGTTGCGGGTTCGAATCCCGGCATGGGTGAAATTTTTAGCCTCTAAATAGGTTTCTAAACTAGACATTTTCTCGCAAATTCACGAACTATGATGAACTATGTTTATAAAATTGGCAGCGTGTTATCTAAGAGAGTGTTCCAGGTTACTTTTTTTATGGAAATATGGCAGTTTTGGACTAAAAAGTCACAGTTTAAGGGTAGAATCTTGTTTACTAAATTGGACAAGTAAGAATAAATAGACTGTACATTCGCGCACACAAACTGGTAACGGAACGTTGAGGAGTTGTTTTTACGACATATGAACGCCCTACTGCAGGATATAGCCTTCTCTCAGAGAGAGAGAGAGAGAGAGAGAGAGAGGGAGTACGGGCTTAATTACCACTGTAGGAAATAAAATGCTGGTATGTTTTAAGAGCGTGGACTGTATTTTAAAATAAAAATTAAAAAGTTATGTACAACCAACCGGCACTAATGCAAAAAGGGCAACAACAATGCCATACACAAAAAATAAGATGACAATTCTAAGTGTTGCTATAATTAAACATGTAATAAATTACTATTTTCTCATATGTTGAAATAGTTTTTCTAACAACCACGCGTGCCCACCTAGATTAAATATAATTTAATTTAGATGGAATTTAGATCATCAACTGATTATGTCCCCATCGAGGGACACGGGTCTCTTCCCTGAGGAAGGTATAGGCCTTACACCACCACGGGGGCCTAGTCTGGATTGGTGGAGGCTTGCAAGACGTGGCTGGTCTTACTGTCAGAAGTTTTCAAGCCGCCCTAAGGCTTCTGACTGGGCTTAATGACTGCCATCTATCGATGACAGCCTGCACCAACTGCTTAACGTGCCTTGCGAAGCACGAAACCGACGCCCGGAAAAATGCCACTAGCGTTAGTCATAGTTGGTGTACCCATCCATGCGCTGAACGCGCCCTGTGTTGCTTAACATTCGTGATCACTCAGGCAGCTAGATAGATATATAAGAAATTTATATGCGCTTTGAGACAGCTGACAGAGAGACATTTACACTTATCTTGACGCAGAAGGAATCAAATAGGTATGTGTTACAAAAAAGAATTATATTTTTTTGGGACACCCTTTATAAAATTGTTGCTATGAGTTTATGATCTTCGGACAAAAAACGACCGAATACACTAAAGACATGAGACACTGACGGTAGGACTAGACCACCGAATGTCAATTGATAATTCAATTCAATTTATTTCAACGTAAAGAATTTACATTCTAGTATTGATTCGCGACACTGATACATAGTTATAGGTATATTAAACGGGTCAAATCGCGATTATTTATTAGGTAAAACGTAATTACCTTATTTCCCGACGTTTCGGCAGCGTTACAGTAGCCGTGGTCTCGGGTAGACTGAAGTGGCGAGTACAGTCAATTATTGTCTGTATTCACTATTAATTTTTCGCAGCTGGCCGACACACAACACTCACTACGTCAACGGACCGATCCGGTGATAAGGCGCGTGACTTGTAATTACAGTACTACACATCATAAAAGTCCCTTCGGGAATCTACGTTCGCGCAGACTAGGAAGAAGTGTAACGAAACTACCCGAAGCTATGTTGTACATCCAACATGATCTTTAACCGATACGGTTAAGGTGCAGATTTGATTGCCGCAGTAGCGCTACCTATTTCGCTCACGCTAATATTGCCAAACTAATAGTCACCTGCATTGATGAAGTTGAATCAACCAATAGCAACAAAGGTGCGCGGTATGCCATAAAATGAAACTATCTGATTGGTCGATCAACTTAGCGCACATCCGAAATTTGGTCATCTGCGCAGGTACATCCGCGAGACTTATTTCTTGTGTAGCACTGTACTTAGCACTGGATTCCACGTACTAATAGTGACTACCAACAATAATTCACTGCACTCGCCACTTCAGTATAGCCGAGACCACGGCAACTGTAACCCTGCCGAAACGTCGGGAAATAAGGTTTTTTTTGTGCTCAACGCGGCGCCAATTTCAAGGTTTTGCACCGCGGCACAAAAATTCTAGACCCGGGTGTGACGTTTGTTAAGGATCCCTAAAAAGAGCGTACTGAATCAGTACCTACATAACTTCTGAGCTCAGTTTTAGCACACTATCAGGTCCATCCTGTGGGTAATCCCGCCCACTATCAGAGCATCCGTGTTTCCGAAAAAAACCCGACGAGTGTGTGTTGCCAGTGTAGTTAGCCGCTGTCAAAATACGTTGGATCACGCGCAGTGTGTTCTGAGTGCTTAGCGCGAGTTTGACAGATCCAATCGAATAACTTTACTACCGCGTTAATCGAGCATTGAGTAGTGAGTATGAGTAAGTTAACCGTTCGAACTGGCAAAACGCTGTCAGAGTACAACTCGCACTCGCGTTCATTCGTGTTTTGGCTGGTAAACGTGTTCACTTCTCAACGTAAACCATTACAACTCGCACTGAGCAATTTTAATTTCCATACTTGTCGCTAGGTGGCGCTTCCTCGATGCCATAGAAATATGAGTTTACGTCAACGCGATCGAGTAGTTAAAAAACTCGCACTAAGCACTCTGTAGTTGGCTGTCAAAATATGATATTTGATTGCTGTCATGAATATTCATTAGGGCTGAGCAGAGTACACACATATTGTATGGAATCAGGCGTTACTTCAAATCCATAATAGCATTGAAATATGAAAATGTCAACAATCCCAGAAGCACCGTGCGGTTAGCAAATGCACCGCCCTCCCTCCCACTTTTTCAAGCAGAAGCAAGACACGAACACACCACCACCGACACCAATGCCTGTGTGAGAAAATGCGCGACGTGTTTCGCCTCTAACACGAGGCATCTTCAGGCTCACATAGTACACACACTACCACAACCTTTACTCATTACATATTTCCACCATAAACGTTGACTTTTTATAGATCTTTGTTATGTAATTTGATGTATGCATAATAATTAATAAATCATGCCCAAAAAACCCGGCATTGTACCCAAACATAGAGCACTCGTGGAGCGCTCGTGGTCTAGTCGAACCGAGTGATTGCAATCAATCACTTGAGTTAAACAGCAACAGGCGCGGTCAGGTGCAGGATGGGTGACCGTCCCGTAACTACCGCTAGTGGCATTTTCCGAGCGTTTCCGTGCTTCGCAAGGCACGTTAAGCCCTTGGTGCCGGATGTCATGTAATGGCAGTCGTTAAGCCATGTCAGAGGCCATATAGGTGGCTTGATAACTTCTGACAGTAAGGCCCGCCACGGTCTTACAATCCTCCACCAACCCGGACTTGGGCCCCGTGGTGGAGTATGGCCTAACCTTCCCGCGATGCGGGAAGAGACCCGTGACCCAGCAGTGGGGACATATAATGCTCCTAAGGGACTTAAGTCAAGCCGATTGTCTCGTCCTCAGGCGGTGCCCTGACTGCGGCGTCCCCGCCCGGTGGCAGTGCAGCGGCGCCTTGGCGAGCGCGGCTCGCCACCATCAAGAATTCCTTCCTGGGATCACCGCGGTTCCATCGCCGGAAGATGCAAGGTGAGCTTGCTATCTCACCTCACCCAACCCTTAAATACAGAGTAAGTTTTTAGTGTAGTGTACAGGGTTCGAAAGGATAATTATCCGTGATAATTATCTTGATAATTATCATGATATTTATCTTGATAAAAATAGCTCGATAATTCGTTATCAACCCTTGTATGTCCCCACTGCTGGGGCACGGGTCTCTTCCTGCATCGCAGGAAGGTTAGGCCATACTCCACCACGGGGGCCAAGTCCTGGTTGGTGGAGGATTGTAAGACAGTGGCGGGCCTTACTGTCAGATGTTATCAAGCCGCCCATAAGGCCTCTGACATGGCTTAATGACTGCCATTATATGACAGCCGGCACCAACGGCTTTACGTGCCTTGCGAAGCACGGAAGCGCTCGGAAAAATGCCACTAGCGGTAGTCACGGGACTCTCACCCATCCCGTACCTGACCGCGCCTGTTGTTGCTTAACCAAGTGATTGATTCCAATCACTCGGTTCGCCTAGGCCACGAGCGCTTCCTCGCTAGCTCGATAATTATCAATTGATAATAACAAAAATTTCGTTTTTGCAAAGCAAACAAAACCAAGCAGCAAGGTCTTAGTGGGCTATTACGATTAGGTCAACAAATAAGTTCTACTGCAGCTACAGCAGCAACACAGCCAATGGAAATAGAATCATCATCGGATGAAGCTATTCCTTTGGCATCTTTGGTCGATCCAATTTAATATATATTTAGAATTTCGAATCTGATGGACACTTTTTACTTGAATTAATGTTAATTTGTGTTGGATTTTAAATAAAAATCATAAAATTTATTTGTTTTGTTAGAATTGATCAAATTATAATGTATTTGTTATGAAACAATGTAGCAAATTAATTTCTTACACGGGTGATAGTTATCCAATAATTATCGTGCTAGTTATCCGATAATTATCGGATAATTATCAAGCAGCGTAATTATCTTGATAATTTTGGACCCTGGTAGTGTAAGGGCGCCAGGGTTAGGATGTAACATGGGCGGGCGCCTCTTGCTAGGTACCCATCAAGAATTTAAAAACCTATTTAGAGGCTAAAAATTTCACCCATGCCGGGATTCGAACCCGCAACCTCTGGCTATACGTACCAGCGCTCTACCAATTGAGCCAATGGGCGACTCACGGCATCAGTGAAATTTCGAACCTCTTTACAATATTCTCTGTATTACGTACAGGCATGGGTGAAATTTTTAGCCTCTAAATAGGTTTTTAAAATTGTTCCTTAGCACGGGTTAGTGCATTAAAAATAAAAATAGTGTACCCATCAAGAATTCCTTCCTAAGAGGCGAGTCTCTGAAATACATAGTTGTTCCATACAGGCATATTAGTATTTCCTAATGATTCACGATACTCATAGATAGAAGCGCTCGTGGCCTAGTCGAACCGAGTGATTGGAATCAATCACGTGGTTAAGCAACAACAGGCGCGGTCAGGTACGGGACGAGTGAGCGTCCCGTGACTACCGCTAGTGGCATTTTTCCGAGCGCTTCCTTGCTTAACAAGGCACGTTAAGCCTTTGGTGCCGGCTGTCATATAATGGCAGTCGTTAAGCCATGTCAGAGGCCTTATGGGCGGCTTGATAACTTCTGACAGTGAGGCCCGGCCACTGTCTCACAATCCTCCACCAACCCGGACTTGGCCCCCGTGGTGGAGTATGGCCTAACCTTCCTGCGATGCAGGAAAAGACCCGTGCCCCAGCAGTGGGGACATATAAGGGTTGATAACGAACTCATAGATAGTTATCGCGATCAGACCCATTTAGGGCGACTTGCGTGACATTTTGCTTAACTTTACTTTAAATAAAATTAACTAAACACGTTTACTCTGCTAAATTTCGTTAAACTAATCATAATTAGAGTCGTCTTGCACAACACTTCATTTCAGTCATTCCGTTATTTTAGCTAAATATAGTTAAGGACGAATGCGTGTCGGTAAAGCAGGCTTTGCGTTCCGTTTTACGTCTGAACTTATTTCCGCTACCAAAAATGAAGTTGGTTAGAGATTAAAATCTGCATGGAACGAAACAAGTTGCAAAAAGAAAACATAACTTTCAAAATGTCATTCTGCGCAACATCTGTTCCTTTTATTAACGGAACAACCTCACTTCTCATATTGACACTGAACAGCGGTGAAAGTAAGATGGCGCTAACTATGGTTAGCAGAGTTAAATAGCCAATCTTTAACATAACAACTATGTATGTAGACATATTCACACAATAGTAGTTTGGTAATAAATCGCATTGCAATGGTATAACCCGTGGTTAACACGGCGAGAGATGCCTGTTTGATTTGCGCGGGTTATACCCCTGGAATGACATTGTTCTTCATCTTCTAATGCTTTGTAGACTACCAAGTTGCGGCAAATAACAAACATTGTTGTGTTTATATCATTCTATTGAAATACATACTTTGTAAAACCTATTTAGAGGCTTAAAATTCCACCCATGCCGGATTCGAAGACGCGACCTCTGGCTATCCGTGCCAGCGCTCTTTCCAACTGAGCTAATGGGCGACTCACCGGCATCAGTGAAATTTTGAACCTCTAAACTATTCTCTGTATTACGTACCTACAGGCAGCGACATCTGGCTGAAGTTAATTGCATCACTTACAGCCCCGAGTACCTACTTTGCAGTTAGTTTTTTACATCGGAATGATATCGCTGTACCCACATGATTATACTATTTTTATTTTTTAATGCACTAACCCGTGCTAAGGACAATTTTAAAAACCTATTTAGAGGACAAAAATCCCACCCATGCTTTGTACATACTTACATACATACTTTGTATTTAGTAGACTCTTAATGGGCCTCCGACAGAGAACCAAAGATATAGATATAGCTCAGAGAATTAGCAAGCTGAAGTGGCAGTGGGCTGGCGATATCTCGCGGAGAACCGACAACCGTTGGAGTAAACGTGTTCTTGAGCGGAGACCGCGACTCTGCAAACGTAGTGTAGGACGCCCTCCGACCAGGTGGGATGGCGATCTGCGAAAAACTGCCGGCAGATGCTGGATGCGGCAAGCTGAAGACAGGGCGCTATGGCGCTCATTAGGGGAGGGCTATGTCCAGCAGTGGACTACATAATATAGCCTGAAGAAGAAGAAAAAGAAAGCTTGAAAACTGCCGGCAGATGCTGGATGCGGCAAGCTGAAGACAGGGCGCTATGGCGCTCATTAGGGGAGGGCTATGTCCAGCAGTGGACTAGTATAGCCTGATGTTTATGACGATGATGTTCAAATGGGACGAGGAGAAAAGAATAAAGAAAGGTGACCCCACCACCATATGGGACTAAAGATAAGATAAGATAAGAATATTCTTTATTGTACACTGGAAAAACAACAAATACAAAACAATTGCAAATATACATTTATTTATTTATTTATTTATTTATCTATTTACATGAATATTGTAACATAACAGTAAAATTACACCAAAGCGTTACAATATTATATCAGAGCACTACCTTTCATACATCTTCTAGTACAATTGGCGGCCTTATTGCTAAAAGCAATTTCTAAAGCTTGGATGGGAGAGACTAATTTTCTTGAAGCTTAAAATAAATACTCCTCAACACGATTTAACCTTCACGGGAGTGAACGGGGTTGCAAAAAAAGTCTACGCGGACGGAGTCGCGGCCAAAAGCTAGTAGTTAATAAACATCTCTGTGGCGACCTCTGTGGCGTAGCGGTAGAGCATCTGCCTACCATGCAAGAGGTCCTGGGTCTTGGATGCTCACATGTTTGTGATGTCGTTGTTTCTGGTTCCCACGACACAGGGTATCCTAGTGTGTGGCCAGAAGCAATGTTTGTGCCTGTATGTAAATGTTATCTATTCTGTTCTCAATTCTCCACAGCGTCATCGGAGGAGGTCCACCTGACGCCGGAGACGTCGCCTGAGCTGACGAAGAGATCCTGGTTCGGATCCCTGCTGCTGTCAGCTGACAAGGAGGAAACGTTCACGGCTCTGGTGAAGGGGAAGCCCTTGGCAACAGTGAAGGCCGACCTCATTCACGCCTTCCTCAGTGTAAGTGTGCTGCGAAAGTTCTGGTGGAATAGAATCATTCATTATGTATTTTTCACACTTGTGTGTTGCTTATTGATAGCGAGTCGTCCCACCGCTTCATAAGCCTAATGTCTTTTAAGGTAGAATTCATTAATTTATTCGTTATCAACCCTTGTATGTCCCCACTACTGGGGCACGGGTCTCTTCCTGCATCGCAGGAAGGTTAGGCCATACTCCACCACGGGAGCCAAGTCCGGGTTGGTGGAGGATTGTAAGACAGTGGCGGGCCTTACTGTCAGTAGTTATCAAGCCGCCCATAAGGCCTCTGACATGGCTTAACGACTGCCATTATATGACAGCCGGCACCAACGGCTTAACGTGCCTTGTTAAGCACGAAAGCGCTCGGAAAAATGCCACTAGCGGTAGTCACGGGACGCTCACCCATCCCGTACCTGACCGCGCCTGTAGTTGCTTAATCAAGTGATTGATTCCAATCACTCGGTTCGCCTAGGCCACGAGCGCTTTTAATTTATTCATTCGTGATGTATTCGTCACACGTGTGTGTTATTTACAGTTAGCGGAGCTGTCCCACAGCGTCATAAGTCCAATGTCCTTTCTGGTGGAATTCAAACGTTCATTCTTTATGTATTTATTACACGTATGTGTTGCTTAGTGATAGCCGAGCTGTCCCACAGGTTCATAAGCTCAATGGGTTTTTAGGCAGAAATACTTCATCAATTATGTACTTGTCACACGTGTGTGTTATTTACAGATAGCGGAGCTGTCCCACAGCGTCATAAGCCCAATGTCCTTTCTGGTGGAATACAAACGTTCATTCTTTATGTATTTATTACACGTATGTGTTGCTTAGTGATAGCCGAGCTGTCCCACAGCTTCATAAGCTCAATGGGTTTTTAGGCAGAAATAATTCATCAATTATGTACTTGTCACACGTGTGTGTTATTTACAGATAGCGGAGCTGTCCCACAGCGTCATAAGCCCAATGTCCTTTCGTGTGGAATACAAACGGGGCTCCAACGCGCCGGCCATGTTCCAGAGACACGTGCGCTTTCAGGTGAGCTTGGAATTAGACAAAGAAGGAGGGATAGAACGGATGGAAGAAGACAAAATTATTATTACTTAACTGATTATATAATTTTTAATGCACTAACCCGTGCTAAGGACAATTTTAAAAACCTATTTAGAGGCAAAAAATTCCACCCATGCCGGGATTCGAACACGCGCTCTCTGGCCAGCGCTCTTCCAACTGAGCTAATGGGCTACATCAGTGTAATTTAACATAACATTTTACATACTGGCACATACGTTGTTTCTGGCCCCACACTAGGATACCCTGTGTCGACGGAACCAGAAGCAACAACGTCACAAACATGTAAACATCCAAGACCTGGACTTTTTTTTTTGTTTCCAGCCGGGTTTCGAACCCGGGACCTCTTGCAAGACGCGCTACCGCTACGCCATAGAGGTCAACAATAATCGAACCTCTTTACAATAATCTCTGTATTACGTACAGGCAGCGACATCTGGCTATAATAACTCACTCACATTTTGCTAATACAACTCACACACATCAACTCACGTCTTACTTAGATTACTTACTCGGCCAATCAGCCACGCTTACCTTAATGCAAAAGAAAAATAATAAATATCCCATAGTTTTAAGAGAAACGCTCACCACTAGACTACTTCAATTTCAAAAAATAATATAGCTTTTAAATGAATGAATATTATATTATGCTAATTTAAATTAAATTAAAATTAGTATCTCAAAATTCTAAAATCTCACAAGTATTGCCCCCTCTCAACACCCCCCCCCCCCCCCTTGTAGACACAGATTTTAAAGGAATACAAATATTCGCCTGGGCTTACTAAGTTTTACATCTTGTCTCAAAAAAAATTAAAAAGATAATAAAAAGAGATTTTTTTTTAACACAGTTACCCGTGGTTAACACAGTTACCAGTTACCAGTGGACCCATTGTTTTAACTTTTTTTTAAGACCGTGTGTTATTACCTAGTTATATATTAAACGGGTCAAATCGCGATTATTTATAAGGTAAAACGTAATTACTTTATTTCCCGACGTTTCGGCAGAGACACAGATTTTAAAGGAATCGAAATTTTACATCTTTTCTCAAAAAAATAAAAAAGATGTAATAAAAAGAGAATATTTTTTTTACACAATATTGGACGCTTTGTAATAAAACATTTTTTTTAATACCATGTTTTTATTGACCCCGTTATCATAATTATTTGCAGGTGGACATATCTACAATAACGAAGGCGCCGGGAGAGAACGGAAAAGAGTACCTCTACGCGATCACGTTCACGTTACTGTCGGGTAAGTCTGTTTAACCCACTTAAGGCGGTTAGGGACGCTAACTAGCGTTACCAATGGAACAAAATTCGTAACCTCCAGCGCCTTAATTTTCTGTGTGTTTTCCTATGTACTAGAGTACTTTGCAGTGTTTCTGTCCTTGGAACACCTACAATATTAGCAAATTTTAGGTACAACTAAAATTACAGTACTACACATGATAAAAGTCCCTTCGGGAATCTACGTTCGCGCAGACTAGGAAGAAGTGTAACGAAAGTACCCGAAGCTATAAGTACATTCAACATGATCTTTAACCGATACGGTTAAAGTGCAGAATTGATTGCCGCAGTAGCGCTACCTATTTCGCTCACGCTAATATTGCCGAACTAATAGTCACCTGCATCGATGTCGTTGAATCAACCAATAGCAACAAAGGCGCGCGGCCTTCCATAAAATGAAACTATCTGATTGGTCGATCAACTTGCCGCACATCCAAAATTTGGTCATCTGCGCAGGTACATCCGCGAGAATTATTTCTTGTGTAGCACTGTAATAATTCTTTTTTTTAACAGAAATCATCAATCATTTAGTGTTCTTCATAATTGTATTTAAATATATAGTTGTCTCTTACTGCATCGCAGGAAGGTTAGGCCATAATCCACCACGGGGGCCAAGTCCGTGTTGGTGGAGGATTGTAAGACAGTGGCGGGTCTTATTGTAAGAAGTTACGAAGCGCCCGTAAGACCTCTGACATGACTTAACAGCTGCCATTGCATGACAGCCGGCACCAGCGGCTTAACGTGTCTTGCGAAACCCGGATTTAGATAGATAGATAGATAGATAGATAGAGAACACTTTATTGCACAACCAGAAAAATATTTAAAGCGGGACAACCCTGGTTGCCCTCCCTAAATTCGGCCCTGCCCTGGGACCTACCCCTCCGTGATTTTATGTTATGTTAAGAAACCACTGGACACCATTTATACCGTCCCCAATCCTAGTCCTCCCCTAAATCCGGCCCTGCCCCGGTGGTAGCGTGATTTTATGTGATGTTTCAAAACCACTGGACCTCATTTATACCCTGCCCAACTCTTTCCTTCCCCTAAATCCGGCCTTGCCCTGGGACTTGCCGGTGGGGCCTTGTCCCCACCGGCGTATACGTGGTTTATGTTACGAAATAACTTGACACCATTTATACCGTCCCGTAGTTCTCCCCTAAATCCGGCCCCGCCCTGGGACCTACCTCATCGGCAGGATTTTAAGTTATTTTACGAAACTAATGGACTCCACTTGTACCCTCCTCAACCCTGGTTGCCCTGCCCTAAATCCGGCACTGGCCTAGTGCCTACCCCTCCGGCGGGATTTTATGCTTTGCTACGAAACAACTGGACTCCATTTATGCCCTACCCAACTCGTGCCCTCCTCTAAATCCGGCCCAGTCCTGGCGCCTACCTCTCTGGGACACATCCGTGAGTGTTATGCCATGAAACCACAAGTAACCGAGCGTCCGGTCCGGCAGGCAACATCCGGCGCTTCCGGCGCGTGTGCGAAGTGGTGCAGGCCGGAGTGTGTCGCGCGGCCGGCAGCTCGCGCGCGCCGCCGCCGCGCCCGCCCAGCCCCAGGGCCTCGCGGAGACATCTGCCCGACCACGGTGAGTCTGTGATTCTTTATAGGTAGTCAACTAGTGTCCAGAGTAAGGTACATATACTGACCGCGTTAGTCTCTAAGGCTATCTCAAGCTATCTATAAACGAAGGTGGGGCACTGCGCCCGCTCAGCCCCAGGGCCTCGCGGAGACATCTGCCCGACCACGGTGAGTCTGTGATTCTTTATAGGTAGTCAACTAGTGTCCAGAGTAAGGTACATATACTGACCGCGTTAGTCTCTAAGGCTATCTCAAGCTATCTATAAACGAAGGTGGGGCACTGCGCCCGCTCAGCCCCAGGGCCTCGCGGAGACATCTGCCCGACCACGGTGAGTCTGTGATTCTTTATAGGTAGTCAACTAGTGTCCAGAGTAAGGTACATATACTGACCGCTTTAGTCTCTAAGGCTATCTCAAGCTATCTATAAACGAAGGTGGGGCACTGCGCCCGCTCAGCCCCAGGGCCTCGCGGAGACATCTGCCCGACCACGGTGAGTCTGTGATTCTTTATAGGTAGTCAACTAGTGTCCAGAGTAAGGTACATATACTGACCGCGTTAGTCTCTAAGGCTATCTCAAGCTATTTATAAACGAAGGTGGGGCACTGCGCCCGCTCAGCCCCAGGGCCTCGCGGAGACATCTGCCCGACCACGGTGAGTCTGTGATTCTTTATAGGTAGTCAACTAGTGTCCAGAGTAAGGTACATATACTGACCGCGTTAGTCTCTAAGGCTATCTCAAGCTATCTATAAACGAAGGTGGGGCACTGCGCCCGCTCAGCCCCAGGGCCTCGCGGAGACATCTGCCCGACCACGGTGAGTCTGTGATTCTTTATAGGTAGTCAACTAGTGTCCAGAGTAAGGTACATATACTGACCGCTTTAGTCTCTAAGGCTATCTCAAGCTATCTATAAACGAAGGTGGGGCACTGCGCCCGCTCAGCCCCAGGGCCTCGCGGAGACATCTGCCCGACCACGGTGAGTCTGTGATTCTTTATAGGTAGTCAACTAGTGTCCAGAGTAAGGTACATATACTGACCGCGTTAGTCTCTAAGGCTATCTCAAGCTATCTATAAACGAAGGTGGGGCACTGCGCCCGCTCAGCCCCAGGGCCTCGCGGAGACATCTGCCCGACCACGGTGAGTCTGTGATTCTTTATAGGTAGTCAACTAGTGTCCAGAGTAAGGTACATATACTGACCGCTTTAGTCTCTAAGGCTATCTCAAGCTATCTATAAACGAAGGTGGGGCACTGCGCCCGCTCAGCCCCAGGGCCTCGCGGAGACATCTGCCCGACCACGGTGAGTCTGTGATTCTTTATAGGTAGTCAACTAGTGTCCAGAGTAAGGTACATATACTGACCGCGTTAGTCTCTAAGGCTATCTCAAGCTATTTATAAACGAAGGTGGGGCACTGCGCCCGCTCAGCCCCAGGGCCTCGCGGAGACATCTGCCCGACCACGGTGAGTCTGTGATTCTTTATAGGTAGTCAACTAGTGTCCAGAGTAAGGTACATATACTGACCGCGTTAGTCTCTAAGGCTATCTCAAGCTATCTATAAACGAAGGTGGGGCACTGCGCCCGCTCAGCCCCAGGGCCTCGCGGAGACATCTGCCCGACCACGGTGAGTCTGTGATTCTTTATAGGTAGTCAACTAGTGTCCAGAGTAAGGTACATATACTGACCGCTTTAGTCTCTAAGGCTATCTCAAGCTATCTATAAACGAAGGTGGGGCACTGCGCCCGCTCAGCCCCAGGGCCTCGCGGAGACATCTGCCCGACCACGGTGAGTCTGTGATTCTTTATAGGTAGTCAACTAGTGTCCAGAGTAAGGTACATATACTGACCGCGTTAGTCTCTAAGGCTATCTCAAGCTATCTATAAACGAAGGTGGGGCACTGCGCCCGCTCAGCCCCAGGGCCTCGCGGAGACATCTGCCCGACCACGGTGAGTCTGTGGTTATTTATAGGCAGTCAACTAGTGTCCAGAGTGAGGTACATATATTGGGCTAAAAGTTTCACCCATGCCGGGACTTAAACCACACCAACATTCCTGCATCGCGCGATCAAAGTGTTTCAATGGCATACCATAAATACAATGTTCGACTAACAGTAGTTGCACAGGCCGTCCCCAGGCATACGATCTGCCTGGCGGGAAATTTCCCTCTGCAGTGGAATAGCACGATCACCCGCTCTTCCCTATAGTCTCTAAGGCTATCTCAAGCTATCTATAAACGAAAGTGGGGCGCCCAAGGGCCTCGCGGAGACATCTGGGCCCCGACCACGGTGAGTCTGTTGCAGTTTATTTATTAACCACAAATAAGAAACAGTAAAGTTAAGGACACAAATAATTTAAGTTAACATGGAGGTAACGTTCATTCGACTCGGAGGTGAGTAGTTCACTGCAGGCGTCACCGGCGGATTGAGGCCGCGGCGCTGCGACTTGACGTTGCAGCGGATTGGCCTGGGGAGCGTTTACACCTCGCGACTGCGAATCTTGTTGCAGTATGTTCAGGTAAGTATTTAGTGTAAGTGCATGATTGTGTATGTTGTTTGAATGTTTTATAAATAGATTATTTATGCGTGTTGTATGTTATAAGTATTTTGATGTAGTATGTATTTATCATGAGATATATAATTGTTATAATATATTTACAATAAGTATATACAGTAATGCATCTACGCCACACTGTGGTTCTTATGCGTGGTCGACTAGTGTCCAGAGTAAGGTACATATATTGACCGGTTTAGTCTCTAAGGCTATTTCAAGCTGTCTTTAAACGAGGGTTGGGTGCTGCGTACGCCCAGCCCTAGGGCCTCGCGGAGAGATCTGCCCGACCACGGTGAGTCTGTGGTTCTTTATAGTAGACTTGGGCAAAGTGTGTCCTTAGAGGGAGTTGTTATATCTCATACCTTTGCATGTCTCGCTCACCACTTGTGTCTCTTGTTTCCAAGAGACACAACTGGTGAGTCAGTCTAGTCTACCTACTCCCTACTTTATCCGGGTCACACGTTTTTTTGGTGAACTTTCTCTCATCGCTCGTTGGTTACGACGAGAAATGCGGCCGAATGTAACCGATGTCAGACGATCTTGAACTCGCTCTCGCGCATTGTGTGTGAGCTAGATAAAGTAGCAGGAGATGACTACCGTACTGAGTTGAAAGTATGTGTGAGGGAGCCAGATATAGTTGACATCTCTGGGATATGAATGGGACACACTTGACAGCGAGGGAGTTGTGTGTCCACTCATATCTGGCTCTTGAGTTACCCAAGGCTACTTTATAGGTAGTCAACTAGTGTCCAGAGTAAGGTGCATATGTTGACCGCTTTAGAGGCTATCTCAAGCTATCTATAAACGAAGGTGGGGCGCTGCGTACGCCCAGCCCTAGGGCCTCGCGGAGACATCTACTCGACCACGGTGAGTCTGTGGTTTTTTCTTCTTCTTCTTCTCCAGGCTATACTAGTCCACTGCTGGACATAGCCCTCCCCTAATGAGCACCGTAGCGCCCTGTCTTCAGCTTGCCGCATCCAGGAACTGCCGACAGTTTTTCGCAGTTCGCCATCCCACCTGGTCGAAGGGCGTCCTACACTGCGTTTGCCGTGTCGCGGCCGCCACTCAAGAAAACGTTTACTGCTGTGGTTCTTTATAGGTAGTCAACTAGTGTCTGTATGTCCAGGGCAAGGTTTAGGCACCGTTCTAGTCTCTAATGTAGCTATCTATAAGCTAGAATGTGCCCGCTCAGCCCCAGGGCTTCGTGAAGACATGTGCCCGACCACGGTGAGTCTGTGAGTCTTTTACAGGTAGCCAACTATTTGCTGTATGTCAAGAAGTAGTCTAGAGGAAACTACAGGCATTGAACAGAAAAGATAGGAAGATGGCTCCGGAAAGACATCTATCTGACCACTGCAAAAATCTGTCCGACCACTGTGAGTCTGTAGATGCTTTACAGCAGCTGGCAGCATATGTCTAGAAATAAAGTCTAGAGGAAACTACACGCATTGAACAGACGAGATGGCAAGACGGCTCCAGTTGGCGGCATATGTCTAGAAATGTCTAGTTTCCTCTGGACTATTTCTAGAATGATGCCAGGCATTGAACAGACAAGATAGCAAGATGGCTCCGCGACGACATCTGTCTGAACACTGAAAAAACAGTTCGAGACATCTCTCCGACCACGGTGAGACTGTAGATGTTTTACAGCAGCTGGCCGCATAGGTCATGAATTTGTCTAGAGGAAACTACAGGCATTAAACAGAAAAAATAGCAGACACTTCTACGGCAGCTCGTAGCTTTAGGGACCGTTCTAGCCTTTAGGGTAGCTATCTATCTAGGTAAGCCCAGCCCCAGGGCATTGCGGAGACATTTGCGGTGAGTCTGTGATTCTGTATAGGCAATCAACTAGTGTCTGTATGTCCAGAGTAAGGCACATATAATGACCGCTTTAGTCTCTAAGGTTCTAATCCAATCTATCTCTCTTTAAAAAGAGTTCAAATGTAATCTAAAAAGAATTCTTCTAATCTAATCTATCTCTCTTTAAAAAGAGTTCAATGTTATCTAAAAAGAGTTCAAATCTAATTTATCTCTGTCTAAAAGAGTTTAAATCTGATCTGTCTCTCTAAAAGACTTCAAATCTAATCTATCTCTCTTTAAAAATACTTCAAATGTAATCAATCTCTCTTTAAAAAGAGTTCAAATGTAATCTCAAAAGAGTTCAAATCTCATTTATCTCTCTCTGTAACGGTGCAAACCTCTTTACAGCATTCTTTATATTTCTTTTTCTATCTATCATTTTCAAATATTTAAATTATGTCACACATTTCCCTCATTTTTATGACTACTACTACCCTTCGACCAGATCTGACTAATTTACTTGCTTATCCGTTTTTATCCAGTTTTCTGTTTTATTGTAAAACATTACTACATTTATCTACAAACAAAGCCACAATTGAAGTCGATCCAGTGTTTATTATTATTATAAAAGATAATATACAACGTTCCATTGGCGCCCAACGAGGGGCGCCAATTGAACGTTTTGTCTCTCTTATCTCTTTAAAAAGACTTCAAATCTAATCTATCTCTCTCTCTCTCAAACAGCGAACGAGCTGCCAGACAGCCCGGACGCGCCCCACCCTCACTCCGACCACGACAGCGATTCCTCCGTCTTCGACAACGCCAAAAGCCCTACCAGCCATTGCTCCATCGACGCTGTCGAACACGTAAGATACCCTAGAACAGAATATTTAATTTTAAAAAACCTATTTAGAGGCTAAAAATTCCACCCGTGCCGGGACTCGAACCAATTTTTTTGGCCCTCTGGCTAACCGTGCCAGCGCTCTCCCAGCTAATGGTCTGGCTAAATGCTCCCAGCTGTGAGCTAATGGGCGACTCACCGGCATCAGTGAAATTTCGAACCTCTTTACAATTCTCTCTGTATTACGTACAGGCAGCAACATCTGGCTGAAGTAATTTGCGTCACTTGCAGCCCCGAGTACCTACTTTGCAGTTCGGTTTTTACATCGGAATGATATCGCTGTACCCACATGATTATATTCTTAATGCACTAACCCGTGCTGAGGACAATTTTAAAAAAGCCTATTTAGAGGCTAAAAATTCCATCCATGCCAGTTTTCATCCAGTTTTGTAACCCATCGCATTGCAATGGTATAATCCGTGCTAATTAACTCGGCGCCTCGCGCCATTCGATCTTCTTCGCGAGAGATGCCTATTTAATTGCGCGGGTTATACCCCTGGTATGACATTGTATTGCTATTGCTTTGTAGACTACCAAATTGATCCAAATAACAACATTGTCGAGCTTAAAAACAACCCCCCAGGTCATGGATGTTTACATGTTTGTGGTATCGTTTGCACCTATTGCACCATATTGAACCACTGCTATTTTTCAACTAATTTGTGGATGGAGAATAAATATTTTTGTATTTGTATCGTTGTTTCTGGTTCCCACGACACAGGGTATCCTAGTGTGGGCCCAGAAGCAATGTACGTGCCCGTATGTAAATGTTATGTTACGTTACATTTTTTATACCATTCTAATGAAAAAATATGTAAGTATTAGATTCTAGAGCCTGGAGTTGGCCCTCGTGGTGGAGTATGGCCTTACCTTCCTTCGATGCAGGAAGAGACTCGTGCCCCAGCAGTGGGGATGTACAAGGGTTGATATCATCAAAGCATGGTAATTGCAAATTTATGTAGGTGTCAACTAAAGTCATGTTCAGTCAGTTAACGACCTGTGTAGCGGTAGCGCGTCTGCCTACCATGCAAGAGGTCCCGGGTTCGAATCCCGGCTGGGAACAAAAAAAGCCCAGGTCTTGGATGTTTACATGTTTGTGATGTCGTTGTTTCTGGTTCCCATGACACAGGGTATCGGGCACCATATTGTACCACTGCTATTTTTCAACTAATTTGTGGATGGAGAATAAATATTTTTGTATTTGTATCGTTGTTTCTGGTTCCCACGAAACAGGGTATCCTAGTGTGGGGCCAGAATCAATGTATGTGCCATTATGTAAATGTTATGTTCATTGTCCTACTCAGTTGTTTTTTTCCAGGAAAAAACAATAATACTACAAGAAAAAAAAAGGAAATCCTACTTACTATAATTTTTTCTTTGCCTTTTACTTGCACGAGTAATAATAAAATCCCTGAAGATATACTAAGCTTGCCTGAAACGCGGTTCAAAAAGTGTGTTAAGTACACTTGCCACGTGCCAATAGGGCTACTATAGCATAAAGGATTATTTAGATGCCAATGATGTCTGGAATTAAAGCCAGTACAATGCTTGAGTTCTATGTTTTGACTAATATGTCTTCTTCAGACTATATTAGTCCACTGCTTGACATAGCCCTCCCGTAATGAGCGCCATAGCGCAAGGTTGTACCATCATTGGGGGGTAATGCCCATAATCCCCACGCTGGGCATGCGGGTTGGGGATCACAGTTTGGTGGAATTGTACTGCAGGGGGCGCCGCGGCCCACCCCCCGGTTTGTGTCCCTTAGTCGCCTTTTACGACACCCGCGGGAAGAATTTGGGTTGGTGCTTTTCTCTAGGTCGAAACCACACTGCCCACGGCACTAATTATGTAAATTAAAGACTTTGAAAGACTATGTTTTATTTATTTATTTGTTTTGATACATAGGCAGGGCTACACAAATAGAATATGTTTTAAGTTTTTTTGGCGATTTTTTTCTCCGAATTGAACTAGATTTTGTACTGGACACCTAGTTTGAATTGTTACGTTCATTAAGCCGCAGTAAGTGCGCTACTTTGCATAAAAGCATTTCATTATTTCATTACTAGCAATTCACCCCGAGGACAGCGGCATAACATTGTAAGTTCTACATTTCAACAAAGACAATGTAAATTCTGTACGCTAACGAAATGTTTCATCTGATTTTTTAAATTCTGAGTTCTGATTTCCTATTCCAGAACGGCACGCATCCGCTCGGTTCCAGTTCGTCAGTGACAAGCACGTCTAGCGGTTATAAGGTAAATTACATCCCACAATGTTGTACAAGGTAACTTACATCCCACAATATTGTATAAGGTAACTTACATCCCACAATATTGTACAAGGTAACTTACACCCTACAGTATTGTATAAGGTAACTTACATCCCACAATGTTGTATAAGGTAACTTACATCCCACAATGTTGTATAAGGTAACTTACATCCCACAATATTGTATAAGGTAACTTACATCCCACAATATTGTATAAGGTAACTTACACCCTACAGTATTGTATAAGGTAACTTACATCTCACAATGTTGTATAAGGTAACTTACATCCCACAATGTTGTATAAGGTAACTTACATCCCACAATGTTGTATAAGGTAACTAACATCCCACAATATTGTATAAGGGAACTTACACCCTACAATATTGTATAAGGTAACTTACATCCCACAATATTGTATAAGACAACTGACATCCCACAGTATTGTATAAGGCAGCGATTCCCAAAGTGTATTCTGCGGAACCCAAGGGTTAGTGAAAAAGTCACCACACCTGGTTTATTTGGAGGTGCCAATAAGGTTCTCTTTCCGCTAACAGCAAGGCGGGGCGGATCCGTCGGTCGGTGGAGCCGAGTCTCTGCGTCCGAG
Source organism: Yponomeuta sedellus (assembly GCA_934045075.1). Taxonomy (NCBI): domain Eukaryota; kingdom Metazoa; phylum Arthropoda; class Insecta; order Lepidoptera; family Yponomeutidae; genus Yponomeuta; species Yponomeuta sedellus. The sequence continues at coordinate 4,590,230 of OW203751.1, read as the reverse complement.
TGGTCCCTTCACCCATCTAGCCTGATTGAAGGTGCCACTGGACGCTGTATAAATCACCCCATTACAGTCTGTTAGCTTTTAGAATATACCTCGGGCTCTAGAGCAGGCTTCGGTTCTCGCCGAAAGCACACGAGTGTAATACTACCTCCTGCTCTGTATAAAACTTTTCTTCGCTATTTTGCAAAGTTTTTTCGAAATGAAGTGTCATATTGTAACGGTGCAAACATCTTTAGGTACACCATTTTTTGTATTTCTTTAATTCTGTCTATGATTTTCAAAAATTTAAAATCATAGGTAGTATTTTCTAAGGTTAACACGAGCAGTAGACATAATTTAAACTGTTTTTATACGGATTTATGCTCGTTTATTACATTTTTACAATTTTCCAACGTTTCGGCACTTTTTCAGGTGCCGTGGTCCCGGATGTAATGAATGAATTGAATGAATAGCGGATGAATGTAATACACGAGCATAAATCCGTATAGAAACAGTTTTAATTAAATTTAAAATTACGTCATCCGATTTTGAGATTTCCCGCATTACTACGTAGTTGTTATATACTCTTTGATTACTACTTCACATCTCGACTAGACCTGACTATTTTTACCGGCTTATTCCGTTTTTATCCAGTTTTCTGTTTTTGTTGTATACTAGCTGATCCAGCGAACTTTGTACCGGCTAACAGTCGATTCTTTATAATTTTTTTTATTTTTTTCCGTAAGAACCATCTTCGTACTTCAAGGGATATTCTAAAAAAGTTATTAGCGAAATCGGTTCAGCTGTTCTCGAGATTTGGCGATTCATTTTTATATTATTGACTAGTTGACCCAGCGAACTTCGTACCGCCTAACAGTCGATTCTTTTTTTTTTCTCTCCGTAAGAACCATTCTCGTACTTCAAGGAATATTCTAAAAAAGAATTCGGGAAATCGATTCAGCTGCTCTCGAGATTTGCGCTTACCAACACATTCGGCGATTCATTTTTATATTATAGATAAAACAGTATAAATAAATTACAAAGTTAAATATTCTAACTAAAGTTAAAGTCGTTCCAGTTTTATTGTTTATAAAAGTTTTACAACACTAAGATAAGAATATTCTTTAATGTACACATGGAAAAAACAAACATAAAATAATTATACAGGTAAAGGTAAAAAAAAACAAACATAAAATAATTTTAAAGGTAGAGGTAAAAAAAGGTAAAAATATTTATTTAATACTAGCTGACCTGGCGAACTTCGTACCGCCTAAGATTTTTTTTTAATCCATCTCTCCGTAAGAACCATCCTCGTACTTCAAGGGATACTCTAAAAAAATATTAGCGAAATCGGTTAAGGTGTTCTCGAGATTTGCCCTTAGCAACAAATTCAGCTATTGATTTTTATATTATAGATATAGAAGAAGACACAGTTAAATTACAAAATTTGATGCACAGAATGACAGTTCATGTTTAACTTAATATTTAGGTTCGATGACAGCCCCCAAATTAGGCAGAGCCTGTATCTTGGGGGCTCCTAATATAATGTCGTCGTCGTCAGGCTATACTAGTCCACTGCTGGACATAGCCCTCCCGTAAAGAGCGCCACGTTGTGCTATCATAGAGGGTAATGCCCTTAATCCCCACGCTGGGCATGCGGGTTGGGGATCGCAGTTCGGTGGAATTGTACTGCAGGGGGCGCTCCTATAATGTAACGCTACAATATTAATTAAAACTGTTTTTATACGGATTTTACTCGTTTATTACATTTTTACAATCTTCCGACGTTTCGGCACTTTTTCAGATGCCGTGGTCTGGGATGAATCTCGGTCACCGAGTAAAATCCGTATAGCAACAGTTTTAATTAGATCTAATGCTCGTGTTAACCTTAGAAAATACTACAATATTAGTTCCGTTATTTCTATTACACGAACATATCCGATTCGATCCGGTAGTAGCCGAAGTGTATTCTAAAAAAATTTTTTATATATATTTTATGTCTTTTTATATAATATATAAAAAGACTATATATACTTTTTATATATAATTATTATGTATTATAAGTATAAATAGTGTATATTTACTTACTTATATATTATATGTACTTATTGAGTATTTGTCAGCTTAACTTTCTTCTTCCGTTTGTTTCGAATGCCTACCATTTTATTTCTTGCACCACCTGTGGTTGACTGGTAGAAAATGCTTATTTTTTTACTTATGTGCAATAAACGTAATAATAATAAAAGCTGGCAGACTGTAGGTAGATGCAAAAGCTAATAAGGTTTTCTTTCTGCTAACAGCAAGGCGGGCGCAGCCGTCGATCGGTGGAGCCGGCCTCCACCAGCTTGGACCACGAGATCATGAGCTGCGGACGGGATGTCCTGTCAGGTAAAAACTGTCTAAACCTCCCTCTCTCTCTGGGGTCGGTCCCTCGTGTCTGAGGATCGTGGTCAGCCTCAGGGTTGCATCTGGAGCGGATGATTTGCCATCATCGGGATCTGTCCAACGCGTCTCTTACAACCGTGTAAAATTTTGAGGTCGACGAATCTTTAACTAAACCTAACCCCACCTTAACTACCTGGACGGGGCGCCGGGCCCTCTTAAGTAGACTTGGCTAAGTGTGTCCTTACAGTCTATTTATTCTTACTTGTCCAATTTAGTAAACAAGATTCTAACCTTAAAATTGAGATAAGATGCCTAAACTAGACATTTTCTCGCAAATTCATGAACTATCATGAACTATGTTTATAAAATTGGCAACGTGTTATCTAAAAGAGTGTTCCAGGTTACTTCATTTATGGAAATATGGCAGTTTTGGACTAAAAAGTCACAGTTTAAGGGTAGAATCTTGTTTACTAAATTGGACAAGTAAGAATAAATAGACTGTAGAGGGAGTTGTTATATCTCATGTTTTTGCTCACCGATACACACTATATCTCTGTCATATCTCGCTCACCACTTGTGTCCTAGCTCATACGACGTCCAATCAACTAAGTGCGTGTGGAAACAAGAGACACAAGTGGTGAGTCAGTCTAGTCTACCTATTCTCTACTTTATCCAGAACACACATTTTTTTGGTGAACTTTCTCTCATCGCTCTGGTTACGACGAGAAATGCGGCCGAATGTAACCGATGTCAGACGATGTTGATCTCGCTCTCGCGCATTGTGTGTGAGCTGAGTGCTTAGTGCGAGTTTTTTAACTACTTGATCGCGTTAACGTAAACTCATATTTCTATGGCATCGAGGAAGCGCCACCTAGCGACAAGTATGGAAATTAAAATTGTTGAGTGCGAGTTGTAATGGTTTACGTTGAGAAGTGAACACGTTTACCAGCCAAAACACGAATAAACGCGAGTGCAAGTTGTACTGTGACAGCGTTTTGCCAGTTCGAACGGTAAATTTACTCATACTCACTACTCAATGCTCGATTAACGCGGTAGTAAAGTTTTTCGATTGGATCTGTCAAACTCGCACTAAGCACTCTGGTTAAAGTAGCAGGAGATGACTACTACCGTACTGAGTTGAGAGTATGTGTGAAGGAACCAGATATAGTTGACATCTCTGGGATATGAATGGGAAACACTTGACAGCGAGGGAGTTGTGTATCCACTCATATCTGGCTCTTGAGTTACCCAAGGCACTTACAAAGTCTGTCTTCGTCGACGCCTCTCGACTTGGCAGCCGGCGCCGTCCGGGATGGGTGCACTGAATGGTCTGGGGATCCCTAGACTTCCCCGTCTATCCCAAGAGCTCTTTCCCCAGAAAGCTACCTACCTTCAGTGCACTTTCACGGCACCACGTTTTCACCAAATGAGAATATTTTGGGCGATCCGTCGCCCGACAACAAACACTGGGATCCCTCCCTGAACTTATTTCGCACTTCACACGAAAGTATAAGCCCGGCAATCTAACTGCCACATAATTTTGGGAAATCACACGTTTAACAAGGAAGAAACAAGAGGTAAATTTTTCAGCTCATCTGACAGATGACAAGTAGTTCCGCCCGTCATGGGTGCGTTCAAAAATCAATCTTCTATTCTAAACAGTCATCTCGCTTCACGCGGCGAAGTAAAGCGAGATAGCGCAAGCCGATAATGGGATACAATTTTTGACGTGACGTAGTGCTCACCTAGATGTAGTTTAAGACACAGATAGTTTTGCCTTTGTGGTCGTCTACTAAGGAATACTAAGCAGTTTCCATATCGACCCTTGTATGTCCCCACTACTGAGGCACGGGTCTCTTACTATATCACAGGAAGGTTAGGCCATACTCCACTGCTTTACTTTATTGGACACATGAAAAACACACAGAAAACACTAAATTAGAACAGAAAAGGTTTTCTTCACAAATTAATTTAACACAGTACAATGATACTTAAAGCTAAGAAAACACATACAATTAAAACATTTGCAGTAAAAGAGCAGTGTAAAGCAATAACAAAACAAATTATAATTAAAACTGTTTTTATACGGATTTATGCTCGTTTATTACATTTTTACAATTTTCCAACGTTTCGGCACTTTTTCAGGTGCCGTGGTCCCGGATGACACCTGAAAAAGTGCCGAAACGTTGGAAAATTGTAAAAATGTAATAAACGAGCATAAATCCGTATAAAAACAGTTTTAATTATGTCTACTACTCGTGTTAACCTTAGAAAATACTAAAACAAATTATGTTAAATGTTTTAATGTTCTAGATTAAGTTATTGCCTACTGCATATCCCGCTTTCAATTTGGAAAACCTCTATGTTTACATACCTTGGACTGCAGAGTGCTTAGTGCAAGTTTGACAGATCCAATCGAATAACATTACTACCGCGTTAATCGAGCATTGAGTAGTGAGTATGAGTAAGTTAAACGTTCGAACTGGCAAAACGCTGTCACAGTACAACTCGCACTCGCGTTTATTCGTGTTTTGGCTGGTAAACGTGTTCACTTCTCAACGTAAACCATTACAACTCGCACTCAGCAATTTTAATTTCCATACTTGTCACTAGGTGGCGCTTCCTCGATGCCATAGAAATATGAGTTTACGTTAACGCGATCGAGTAGTTAAAAAACTCGCACTAAGCACTCAGTCCAGAGTGCTTAGTGCGAGTTTTTTAACTACTCGATCGCGTTAACGTAAACTCATATTTCTATGGTAGTAAAGTTATTCGATTGGATCTGTCAAACTCGCACTAAGCACACAGAACACAAACAGAGACTGTATTCTGTTTTGTAAACTTGCATCTATAAACCTGTATGTTTTAATATTATTTTAGTGCCCTTACAGGGTGTCATGTACCTACTTTTAAAATTTACAAATACGAACTGTACATGACAATGCAATAACATTTTAACATAACATAGCATTTGCATACAGGCACATACATTGCTTCTGGCCCCACACTAGGGTACCCTGTGTCGTGGGAACCAGAAACAGCGACATCACAAACATGTAAACATCCAAGACCTGGGGTTTTTTTTGTCCCCAGCCGGGATTCGAACCCGGGACCTCTCGCATGGTAGGCAGATGCGCTACCGCTACGCCACAGAGTATGAATATGATATGAACAAGAACCTTCTCCGCCCTTGAGGGATTCTCTATTGATTGATTGATTTTTACCGTGACCCTTCGCCCTCCACCAGGTATTCACACCAAGCGCTCCTCGTCCGAATGCCGGGACTCGACCAGCTCCCCGCGCCGCGGGTTCGACTCACGCGAGACCTCTATCAAGGACGAACTGCGTCGCAACAACTCCCTCCGCGACAATCGCAGGGAGCTCATCTCCAGTCGGGAGTCAGGCCGGGACTTCGTCTCCAGGGAATCGGCCGTCGGGCAGGGCAGGGAAGGAGGGTTCTCCAGGGAATCGGCAGTCAGTCAGGGCAGGGAGGCGTTCTCCAGGGAATCAGCAGTGAGTCAAGGCAGGGAGGCAGGGTTCTCCAGGGAATCGGCAGTTAGTCAGGGAAGAGAGAGCGTCAGCAGGGACTTGGAAACGAGGTTGCAGCCTCCGACTGGCATGGCGTGAGGGTCTGGCGGCCCTCTGGCCGGGTAAGCGTGGAATAGTGATGTACTTGAAAGATATATAATGTAACTATTACAAAATGAACCGAAATCCCGACTGCCAGTTAGGTAATAATGTTACTCGGGATGAGATAAGGGTTATAACAACATCACAGACATCCAAGAGGCTACTTGCGCCAAGTCTCTGGTTAAGTAAGTGAATAGATAAATACGTATTCAGGGATAAATCAATAAATTGCTAACTAACTGTGTTGTCGTACAATTTATTTACGGGTAGCTCTGGAGATAACAATAACATTGTACATTGACATTCAACCCACAAAATGCTTTACGTTGAAATACATTTCTGATTATAAAGTTATGGATTTCTGACCATATATGATCAGAAATTTATGATTTTTGCAAATAACAATAACATTGTTCATTGACATGCATCAAACAGAATGCAGCTGTTTTACGTTAAAATACATTTATGATTTCGGATCTTAAATGTATTGATTTCTGACTAATTCTGATCAGAAATTTAGGAATCTGCAAATAACATTGTACATTGACATTCAAAAAACTGAATGCTTTAAGTTGAAATACATGTATGATTTCGGATCATAAATGTATTGATTTCTGACTTTTTATGATCAGAAATTTAGGAATCTGCAAATAACATTGTACATTGACATTCAACAAACAGAATGGTTTACGTTGAAATACATTTATGATTTCTGTTCATAAATTTATGGATTTCTGACCATTTATGATCAGAAATTTATGATTTTTGCAAATAACAACAACATTGTTCATTGACATGCATCAAACAGAATGCAGCTGCTTTACGTTGAAATACATTTATGATTTCGGATCTTAAATGTATGTATTGATTTCTGACTATTTATGATCAGAAATTTAGGAATCTGCAAATAACATTGTACATTGACATTCAACAAACAGAATGCTTTAAGTTGATATACATTTATGATTTCGGATCATAAATTAATTGATTTCTGATCATATTATGATCATGGTGAAAAATTTTGTAGACTCTAAAAGAGAGAAATAAACTTTTCCTCTGCTTCGTTTTCCTCTTTTCTTCCTCTAACATTTTCTTCACACGTGAATGGAAGAGATTTTAATATTTTTCTAAAAAAAAGTACCAATATGTTGGCATCTCCGTTTCGCAAACGTCAGGTTTCTGACAGGATTTGGTGCACAAAATCGGGCCTTCGTGCGAGATTTTAACAATACTGCTAGCAGCCATCGCTAGAGAAGAGAAAAGTCCATGGCATTCGGTGGTTATTAACGCCAAAGAAGTATGAAGTATTAAAAGACTTTTTAGATTTTACCAGTAGCCGTAGTTGGCTTAGGCTTGGCGTTTTATAGATTGACGCGCACAATAAGGCTTAGGAGAATGGTTTTTAGATGGAGGGAATGGGCGGGTAATGTGGTTTGTTAGGGGGCTCCGTGGAGTAACGCTAGCGCCCACCAATGGATCAAACAATCAGCCCGTCCACTGCTGGACATAGGCCTCCCCTAGGCACGCCACTTCCCATATTTTATCCATTGGTGGCGCCAGTGAGTGGACCCCGGTGGAGCTCCCAGCGAGTGGAGGGTATATTGGTACAGTGCTACACAAGAAATAAGTCTCGCGGATGTACCTGCGCAGATGACCAAATTTTGGATGTGCGGCAAGTTGATCGACCATTCAGATAGTTTCATTTTATGGCAGGCCGCGCGCCTTTATTGCTATTGGTTGATTCAACGTCATCGATGCAGGTGACGATTAGTTTGGCAATATTAGCGTGAGCGAAATAGGTAGCGCTACTGCGGCAATCAATTCTGTTCCTTAACCGTATCGGTTAAAGATCATGTTGAATGTACTTATAGCTTCGGGTACTTTCGCTACACTTCTTCCTAGTCTGCGCGAACGTAGATTCCCGAAGGGACTTTTATGATGTGTAGTACTGTAGACTCGAGAGCACTTCCAAAACTTCGTAAATACTTTTCTTCCTTAAATTTTAAACGAAAATCACTTCACCGAACGCTTTGAGACACTTTTTTCAAGATTGGAACTTACATTTAAAAGGAACATTGAAAAAATATTGTAAAAAAATCTTTCGGACAAATTTAAATTCAATAAGTTAAAAATTCCAAAAAAATACCGCCAGCCGAGTTCTCGTACGTTTCCCTTTTTATATTCGAAGAAAGTTAAATTAAAAAATAGCTGTACGATAAGCTTAACTTTACGTGTTTAATACATGAAACCGGCCATATACTTTTTAATGTTTAGTGAAAAAATATATACATAATAATTGTATTGTAATAATACTTATAAATATAATGAAATACCAAATGTATGCTACCCCCATGTACTGAATAGTATGCTAAAAGAAATTTTGACACTAGTTCTTAAGGCCTGAGTAAATTGTATTTATTGATTGCTATAGTTATAAATATTAATGTTCAATAATTATTATGGTTAATTCCCTTTTTCGAAGATGCTTGAACATGTAATAAAAAATAGGATTGTACAATTGTGTCCCTAAATTTGAGTGGTGATGATACGGTCCCAATTCTCAAACACATATTGTGATTTGTGATAGAGGAGCGCTCGTGTCATGTGTAAAATTTAAACAAATACCCTGTGCTAACGTTGGTTTAAATAACGTTATTGTTAACTAGGAAAAACACAAAAAAAATACAATCACGTTTCTTATTTGTATTTTGTATGTAAAAATGATTGTACATAATTTAGTTTTACATACCTACAGCGTGATTTTGAAGTCGCTCGCAGTATTTTGAGGGAATGTTTCGTTCGTTTTAAATTATTAAATTATTTTATACTAAAGCTTTGTTTACAGTGGGACACAATCGAGGCTACATAAAAAAAAAGCTTTGTTTCGTAACGTTGATAACAAAGAAAAGATGAAAGTGGTAGTGGTGTTTAAAAATGTTTTTAATACGTTAAATGGTTCGTTATGCAAATTAGGTGTGAGACCAGTTCAATATAATTGTTAATAACAGTTCAATATAATTGACGACCTCTGTGGCGTAGCGGTAGCGCGTCTGCCTACCATGCAAAAGGTGCCGGGTTCAAATCCCGGCTGGGAACAAAAAAAAACAAAAAAAGACCCGGGGGTCTTGGATGTTTACATGTTTGTGATGTCGTTGTTTCTGGTTCCCACGACACAGGGTATCCTTTTGTGGGGCCAGAAGCAATGCCTGGATGTAAATGTTATAAATATGTTGTAGACTTTTAGTCCGGATCTACTTACGGGTGTTGTTATGTCGGAAGAGTCCGACCATGTTCCGCTCCGATTCGCAGAGCTTAATCATGGTGAGCAGAGACGGAGCTCGCGTCGTCGGTTGCTCGTCTCACACTGACTCTTGACATAACAACACCCGTAAGTAGATCCGGACTAAAAGTCTACAATGTGTTGTGCTTACGAAAGTTTTAGTTCAAAAAAGTTTAATAATGGTTACGAAGAGCAAAATATACTCACCAAGAATCATGCATTTTTCGATTTTCATTACTTTTGTCCTGATTGTCACCTTCCATTTTTTTATTTCCGCTCCATGTTTTTAAATCATGGTTATAAGGTCCCCTTAAGAAGTGGTCAGCGAATTCATAGTCACCCTGTAGTTTGTTGTATTATTGTTGTTAATTATTGAAAACAAATCACCGGGGAAGGCATTTCTTACCTAAATGAATGTTCCATTTTCATGCATTAATGATATTTATGTCAAAGAATCTCATGTTGTAAACTAGTCGTGGAAAATAACGCACATTTTAATATTATACAAGGTAACTTTTTAATGGCTTTGCAGCTGAAATACATGTATGCGCAATACAATTTATCTAACGAGTGACTTTTTGAGGGAATAAATTGTTTGCATCACTTTTGTTAAAAGCCATTAAAAACCCTAACAGTATATTTGCCTTTGATTATGATCTCATTTTAGTGATACCAGCTGAATTTTTCTCCATATTTTATTGTTTCATGAAACGTGTTTGAGTTTCAATCACTTTTTATTTTTTTATCATAGTGATACCAGCTTAATTATAATTTTTCTACATATTTAATTTTTTCATGAAACTTGTTAAAGTTTCATACAGTTTTTTTTTTGTTATTTGTAGGTAATTTTAGATAAGTCGAATTGTAATTGGTATCTTTTCTAGTCGTAATTATTAATTTATTTTAATCTATTTCTGTAGGTCGACAAGCACCACGGGCTTAAATGTTTTTATTTTGTGATTTTATGTATTATTGTACTTATTAGCAAACGTAAAAAATATTTAACTCCATGGTAAGCAATCCTAACTTGACGAATTTAGTTAAAACTATGTTCTTTTCACTGTTAAATAGTTTGTATTATAATTTAGGTGCTAGATTATGCCGTATGTACTGTTTTTGTTATAATTATTTCTAATTTTACTCGAATCCGTTTAATTATACGTTTAAAAACCACACCAATATTAGAAAACTAGTAACCTGATTCATCACATATCGAAACGATATTTTTTTATCATAGACATTATTGTATTTATGGTGCGGTAAAATGGTGACCTTGTACCTTTTGAATGGTTTGCATTGTATTGACAACAACAACTAGCCAGATGAATACACTAAGATACAAGAGGGTTGGCCCTAATTATCTATAGAACTTACGAGTAACTGCCATAACTCTGTGAATTTAAGATTAGCCCCATCGTGGCTGTACAGTTGAGAGCAGGTCAACCTTTTTATTTTTTGTTGCAAAGTAGACCTTAACCTTTTAAGCCCTGGCGTCCTATACATAGGACATTTATTATTTTCTTATTTCACGCCTAATGTTCTTAATGTAGGAAATCTGCAAAACCAAGTTTTGAAAGACCTATTATTTCAATAGTTTTTTGAATAGTATATTTTTATTAACAACCTAAGTTTTATCCGATAATTCCGAATATTTTTTACATCCAGGGGAAGAGGTTGACGTAACTGATTCGTGTATGTAAAGGTTGATTGGCTGTTGACAGTACTTAGGTGTGTTGGCCGCGAGTTAGCATTTTGAATGTGGAGTCTTCCTATGATTTTTTTTGTTACAAAATTCGTTTTGTACCTCTAAAATTGGTTCATTTTTGACGTTTTCACATAGGCTTTAAATTTCAGTTTATAGAGATATAGCTTGGTAAAAAAGAGTGGAAACTGCAAGTGCAATTGGACCTAGTTACGCAGAAACGTTCCAACCCACAATACGTTACTTGCGAGAAAATCGCTTACGGTCTTATTAAAAAACCTAATTCCTCTTAAACACTCCTAAGAGAGAGTTTAAATAATCTGTAGCTACGTGTTTTCTTCGGCCACAGAGTATTCGAATTGCCTGTAGTGTTTTAAGGTAGTTTAATTTTTATAAATAAGACAGTTACTCTGAGTTACTGTTTAGTTCTACACTTTTTGGCCCAGCTGTGTCTTGCATTTCTTTTTGTATGGGTCAACGTAACCTTCTAAGGCCCAATGTCCTCAAGTGATCACAAAAACAATTGGGATAATGCTAACTCGTGGCTGTTATGGAATAAATGCTAACAAAAAAAACAGGAAATCCAATGTCCTCATGCCAATTATTATTACCACATATAAATGTACATTTGAATACTATATAACTGTAAATCTATATTACCTAATAGTAACTGTACTAATGAAAACAATCGTATCACGCGTCATTTTTATAAATAAAATGTGGATAAAAAAGTACTTAAATGTTAAAATAAAAAAATGCCTTCACCACAATTAAGTAATTATCATAAAAAAAATGTAAACTATAAAAAAAGTTATCATATATTTTTGTGTTCACGCGAAAAGGAGTAATTTTGTACCATAATTTGTTAAGAATAGCCTCTGGATAAAATACTTCCAAATTGCTATTTTTCCCTCATATACATACATACATTAAAGGTATAAATGTGTACGATAAACGTACCATGTCGTTGATCTCGAATTTTTTAAGCAAAATGTATTCTAGGGCTCAGGGGTCGAGTCTACTTCCTTACTAGTTGTTCAATAAAATTATAATAGCACGGTAATGGCCATTTTTAAAAACCTATTTAGAGGCTAAAAATTCCACCCATGCCGGGATTCGAACACGCGACCTATGGCTAGCCGTGCCAGCGCTCTGCGAACTGAGCTAATGGGTGACTCGGCATGGGTGGAATTTTCAGCCTCTAAGTAGGTTTTAAAATTGTCCTTAGCACGGGTTAGTGCATTAAAAAGAATATAAGGGCCATTTCATTATTTCCCACTGACACGCGATGATCTTCTTCTTCTTCAGGCTATATTATGTAGTCCACTGCTGGACATAGCCCTCCCCTAATGAGCGCCATAGCGCCCTGTCTTCAGCTTGCCGCATCCAGCATCTGCCGGCAGTTTTTCGCATATCGTCATCCCACCTGGTCGGAGAGCGTCCTACACTACGTTTGCCGCGATGATCATACATAGCTATGTATTTAAAGGTCTATTTGCGATTATTTATCAGGTAAAACTCGTGACCACGGCAACTGCGACGTTGAACGAAAATTAAAGTAATTACGTCTTCGATATCAGCCCTTGTATGTCCCCACTGCTGGTGCACGGATCTCTTTCTGCATCGCAGGAACTTTAGGCCATACTTCACCACGGGGGCCAAATTCGGGTTGGTGGAGGAGTACGTCTTACCTAATAAATAATCGCGATTAGACCCATTTAATGTAGGTATAACTAATAATTGACTGTTCTCGCCACTTCGGTCCACCAGTAAAGTACACACAGTAGGTACTTGTCAAATTAGTATACCACGGAATACATTTAACTCTTACCTGAAACTTGTAATCAAAAACTACCCTGAGTCTCAGTATGATGCCAATGCAACGCTAAGAAGTATTATTGAAAAGAAGTCGGTTAATGAGTCAATTATGTATGATTCATGCCCTCCTCCGAGTCAATACGATGTTTCCGTTCAGGCTATACTATGTAGTCCACTGCTGGACATAGCCCTCCCCTAATGATGAACATAGCGCCCTGTCTTATACCATCATTGGGGGTTAATGCCCATAATCCCCACGCTGGGCATGCGGGTTGGGGATCGCAGATTAGTGGCATTGTACTGCAGGGGGCGCTGCTGCCCACCCCCCGGTTTGTGTCCCTTAGTCGCCTTTTACGACACCCGCGGGAAGAATTTGGGTTGGTGCTATTCTTTGACACCACACAGAATAAAATCAAAAAATAATAATAATAATTAGAATCCGTTCAGTCAATTCTCGATATTAACCCTTGTACGTCTCCACTGCTGGGGTAAGAGTCTTTTCCTGCATCGCAGGAAGGTTAGGTCATATACTCCACCACGGGGGCGAAGACCGCGTTGGTGGAGGATTGTAAGACAGTGGCCGGCCTTACTGTCAGAAGTTATCAAGCTGCTCATAAGGCCTCCGACATGGCTTAACGACTGTCATTACATGACAGCCGGCACAAACGGCTTAACGTGCCTTACGAAGCACGGAAGCGCTTAGAAAAATGCCACTAGCGGTAGTCACGGGACGGTCATCCATCCTGCACCTGACCGCGATTGTTGTTGCTTAACCCAAGTGATTGATACCAATCACTCGGTTCGACTAGGCAACGAGCGTTTCGCTCAATTAATCAAGCATTTCTTAATTCTGTTGTTCAATATTATCTGTCCAGTCTACAGAAAACGCCACTGATTGTACAATTACATACATATGCACGGAAGAATTTTCTGACCTGAATCTATATTTAACATTTACATACTGGCACATACATTGCTTCTGGCCCCACACTAGGACACCCTGTGTCGTGGGAACCAGAAAAAACGACATCACAAACATGTAAACATCCAAAACCTGTTTTTTTTTGTCCAAAACTGGGGTTCTAACCCGGGACCTCGTGCATGGTAGGCAGATGCGCCACCGCTGCGCCACAGAGGTCGTCAATATTGTACAAATTTTTGTTTTCTTTCAATAAATACAAATAAAACTGGAATTATATACGTACTATTGGAATAACATTGCAATGCGATGAATAACTACAAAATAGTGATTATATTCTTTCTAATGCACTAACCCGTGCTAAGGACAATTTTAAAAACCTATTTAACATTCTCTGTACGGAATACAGAGAATGTTGTAGAGGTCCGAAATATCACTGATGCCGGTGAGTCGACCATTGCTCAGTTGGAAAGAGCGCTGGCACGGATAGCCAGAGATCGCGGGTTCGAATCCCGGTATGGGTGGAATTTTTAGCCTCTAAATAGGCTTTTAGAAAACAGTGTCAATAGCCATTGACGTACTGCCATTACAATTGAACAACTATATGCTAGTAGACTCAAGATCAGAGGGTTGAGGGAACTACCAACGTCAGTTTTCCTTGACTCCGAACTGTCAAATACATATTTTGACACTTTGAAGTCGTCAAAATGGTCATCTCGATAGCGTGGCCCATTACGTGAAATTCATTAATGTTTTTATTTAAAAGCTTTGGTAACGAAGTCGAGATTCCTGATTCAGGTCTGTATAAAAGAAACCTTGTACGAACTAAGTGAAAAACCCATTACTGCTACGCTATATTCTATACTGTAACTGCTTAAGGGACTTACTGGTTAATATTGAAGAAATAATAATGAATTAAAAAATATACTTGCGTTTTTTTAATCCTTGTAACACACCCGGGGATCTGCGGGCGGGCGGCGACACACGCTATTCTAGCAGTCTTTTAGCAGTCAAAACTATTTTCGACCGTTTAAGAGTTTTGACTGTAACATAAGCATTTTTGACTAAGCAGAATTAATATAGCCTAGGCCAAACTAGTTTATCCTGAAGTATACTTTTTTATATCATGCTCAACTAATTCAGCCTAGGATAAACTAGCTTCTCCTATCGGCCATAGGACGAACCAATTTAGCCTTGTCAGTATACCGGTTTAACCTATCGCTTATAGGATAAACTATGACTATGACCTATGAATATGACCTAGGAAAAACTAGTTTATCCTAAAATGGGCGGCAACTGCCCATCATTTCTGCCCATTAAAAGAAAGTTAGAGAACACTTTATTGTACATCATCATCATCCTATTACGTCCCCACCGAGGGGCACGGGGTCTCTGCCCTGAGGAAGGTATAGGCCATACTCCACCACGGGGGCCAAGTCCGTATTGGTGGAAAATTCCACCAATACGTTATATAACAGTGGTGTGTTTACTGTGCATAAAAAAGTAAATTACACAGATATTTAAAAACCTATTTAGAGGCTAAAAATTTCACCCATGCCGGGATTCGAACCCGCAACCTCTGGCTATCCGTGCCAGCGCTCTACCAATTGAGCCAATGGGCGACTCACCGGCATCAGTGAAATTTCGAACCTCTTTACACTATTCTCTGTATTACGTACAGGCAGCGACATCTGACTTAAGCAAATTGCATCACTTACAGCCCCGACTACCTACTTTGCAGTCAGGTTTTACATCGGAACGATATCACTGTACCCACATGATTATACTATTTTTATTTTTGAGTTCGAACCTTCGGTTTTACAGTCAGCGTGCCAAACCGCTGCGCCACCGATGCCGTCAAATCGTTTTTGTTGTTAATTAATACATATTTCAATTTGTACAAATGTCGAAAGAGATTCAAGGGTAGCAGGGACAAAATAAGCACAGTCCTGAATAACTTATTTCCCAATGACACGCGAAGATCTACTTCTTCTTCAGGCTATATTATGTAGTCCACTGCTGGACATAGCCCTCCCCTAATGAGCGCCATAGCGCAACGTTGTGCCATCATTGGGGGGTAATATGCACATAATCCCCATGCTGGGCATGCGGGTTGGGGACCTCAGTTTGGTGAAATTGTACCTACTGCAGGGGGCGCTGCTGTCCACCCCCCGGTTTATGTCCCTTATTCGCCTGTTATGTCTTCAGCTTGCCGCATCCAGCATCTGCCTGAATAACTGCCGCAGTGAAATGAATCTCGCAAGGTCGTCTCAAAAGGACCTTCAATCGAATCCAATTAAGGCGTTTCGGGGCGCTAAACTAGCGCTACCTTTGCATATCTACGTAATGAGATGATTTATACAGCGTCCAGTGGCATCTTCACTCACACAGAGTGCTTAGTGCGAGTTTTTTAACTACTCGATCGCGTTAACGTAAACTCATATTTCTATGGCATCGAGGAAGCGCCACCTAGCGACAAGTATGGAAATTAAAATTGCCGAGTGCGAGTTGTACCTAATGTAACGTTGTGAAGTGAACACGTTTACCAGCCAAAACACAAATAAACGCGAGTGCGAGTTGTACTGTGACAGCGTTTTGCCAGTTCGAACGGTTAACTTACTCATACTCACTACTCAATGCTCGATTAACGCTGTAGTAAAGTTATTCGATTGGATCTGTCAAACTCGCACTAAGCACTCTGGATCAGGGCCGGATCTACTTAAGAGCTGCTTGGGCTGCAGCCCAGGGCCCCGAGGTTACAAGGGGCCCCCAGATCCCGCTCAAAACAGTAGGCGATAATTTGAAAAAAACAGTAGCGCTGCTTAACGTTACGTCTGACGTGATTTTGTTTTTTTTTTCGCACTAATAATATATCATCATTATAGAAACAGTTTTTTGACATGGCTATTAGTTGAGTACTTAATAGGCCCCTAAGTAGTTTCAGCCCAGGGCCCCAAATTCAAGATCCGCCCCTGCACTGGATGGGTGAAGGGTTCACTCGAATGCTGTAGTGCCTGGGACATGGTTTCAGATGGTGTTGGCTTGCCCAGCACCTATACCAACCTGACAGCTTAGTCGGCCTAGCCCACAGGAAAGACTAGTCAATACATGCGGAGCCAACGAAGCCGCGGGTTTCCTCACGATGTTTTCCTTCACAGTTAGCGTGTGGCATTGCGACTACAAATTCGCAAATGTACGTAACTTTGAAATTAAACAAAGTCATAGGCACATGCTCGCAGTGGGGATCGAACCCGGGTCTCTCGCTTGCGAGTCCAATGTCCTACCCACGAGCAATTATACTGCTGAGCAATTATAGCCACCAATGGAATAAAAATCATAACTTGTTTTATAGGTACTACGTTTTTTTTCTGAACGAAAACATCAAAAACCGCATATTGTGCGTTCACGTTAACTTGACGCGTGAGAGAATTGGTAGCACTGAGATGTTTACTGTTACCATGTTAAATAAGAAATCATTCCCATTACTTGGGGAAAATAAAAGGATTGAGGGCTTGTTTAACCATCTTCCGATTAGGTCCAAAAGCTAATTCACATGTTATGTCCTTGTTACCAATTCTCTCACGCGTCAAGTTAATGTGAACGCACTGTAACTATTTTTATACAGATCATGTTAGAAATTCTCTCTTAGTTAGTCTGGAATATGCTTCATATTGATCTGTGACGGATGTCTCTATGATGCATATTTGATTGTCATTAGTCTGTTGCTTCCGCTTCCTTCTCTTGTACGGTCCGGTGCCCCGGTGCCATGTAAATTTGTTTACTATTATCTATTGTGATCGTCTACTACTCTCAATTTAAACATTATCTCTTTATATTAGTGAATAACATACACGGAGTAATTGAGTGCCTGGTCTATTTTTCGTCTCCTACTGCGCACACCATAACCCTAAATCTGCAACAGATCATACTGCCTAGCCTTGGGTAACTCAAGAGCCAGATATGAGTGGACACACAACTCCCTCACCGTCAAGTGTGTCCCATCCATATCCCAGAGATGTCAACTATATCTGGCTCCCTCACACATAGTCTCAACTCGGTACGGTAATCATCTCCTGCTACTTCAAACAGCTCATACACAATGCGAGAGCGAGATCAACATCGTCTGACATCGTAGCCAACGAGCGATGAGAGAAAGTTCACCAAAAGAAATGTGTGATCTGGATAAAGTAGGGAATAGTTAGACTATACTGACTCACCACTTGTGTCTCTTGTTTCCACACGCACTTAGTTGATTGGACGTCGTATGAGCTAGGACACAAGTGGTGAGCGAGATATGATAGAGATATAGTGTGTCTCGGTGAGCAAAGATATGAGATATAACAACTCCCTCTAAGGACACACTTTGCCCAAGTCTGATACTGCCTAGCCTTGAACAAAAACCCATGACCCACTCAGTCCGAATGAGTTTGCGACATTGGTTTGCGATGAACATGTTAGAGCAAATATTTTTTTTAAATATTTCTCTTTTTGGCTAAGCTCAAGACGAAAAGTTCTTGGTGAGAAATAAGTGAGGAGCAGGTATTAACGCAACTAACGACTTAAATGAAGTGTGTATTACTGTAGAATCATTGTGTTACTGTAAAATCAGATTTAATGTACAATGTAAATAAACTTAGCACGGGTTAGTGCATTAAAAATAAAAATAGTAATCGATTAGATCGAAAAATAGTAAATAAAAAATAATCATGTGGGTAAAGCGATATCATTTCGATGTAAAAACCTAACTGCAAAGTAGGTACTCGGGGCTGTAAGTGATGCAATCTACTTCAGCCAGATGTCGATGCCTGTACGTAATACAGAGAATAGTGTAGAGGTTCGAAATTTCACTGATGCCGGTGAGTCGCCCATTAGCTCAGTTGGAAAGAGGATACTGGCACGGATAGCCAGAGGTCGCGGGTTCTAATCCCGGCATGGGTGGAATTTTAGCCTCTAAATAGGTTTTTAAAAATGTAGGTAAATAAAACTCAATAAAAATACTATTTTAATATGTAACTAGCACAATAAACAATAAAAATAACAAAAAAAATATATTTCATGGAAAGACAACCAAACAGCAAGAACCTCTTCACAGTTTTCTAAACGTAACGCCCATATTTTTTATTTTTTGACTTTTTTTAAAAGAAACTACCAGTGTTGTCAGTCTCAGACACAGAATATCCCTAAAATACTGTATTACATTGATAAATAATAGTTACTTATTCACATTCCGCGCTCCTCGCTACTGAGACCCGAAACTTACCCATGCAAAATAAAATGGTCAAGTTATTTATTTATTTATTTTATTTTTATTTTATTCTCTAGGAAGACTAACAGCTATTACAAGTTTACATTACATAGATAAATAGGACACACTCAGCCAATTAAAAGTCTTCACAATTAGTTTTAGATTAGCTTGAACGCAGACCGTTCACATGTGACACCACTAACATAATAAGAAAATTACACCAAAAATAGAAATACAAATACAAATAAGAAAGCAGTAATTAATCAATTTATAAAATAGATTGATTTAACCAAGCTCCACCCAGTTCACAAAAAAAAAAAAAAAACTACGTGTCAAAAAACAACTGATTAAGCACGCGCCTCGCCTCAGAATGTTTAGTATTAAACAAATCCATTTCACACTTATCAGACATTAAATTGAAAAATCTGCCTGCACGCAGGAGATAGGTGTTCTTCCTGTAGTTAGTAGATGCATGTGGGATGTGTAATGCTGTTTTCCGTCGCAAGACTTTAGATGGTACATGAATATGTAATTGGGTCAAAAGATCGGGACAATCGATGTCTCCATTAGCAATTTTCAATAAAAAAAGAATATCGGCGTTCATACGACGTAATTGCAAGGGGAGAAGGTGATGCTTTTTACACAAATCTAGGTATTTAGAAGAAGAATATGGTTAATTAAGTCTATAGCAGAGATATTTAATGAATTTCATCTGTATATTTTCGATGCGCGAGATATACACATTATATACCGGGTTCCAAATTTGCGACGCGTACTCTAAAATACTGCGCACATATGTGCAGTAAAGTATTTTTAATGTCTTAATTTTTTTAAAGTCTTTAGCGTTTCTCATAACAAATCCTAGTGCTCGAGACGCTTTACTAATGATTTTTTCAATGTGAGCATCAAATAGTAATTTAGAATCGTGATGGACTCCAAGATCGCGGATGATGCTGACCCGGGGCAGAATTGTCCCTTTTAGCCTATAGTCGAAAAAAATTAGTTTGCGTTTACGACTATAAGTAGCTATGTTGCACTTTATTGGATTCAGATCTAATTGGTTGTCATAACAGTAATTTTCAAGGCGCTGAAGATCTTTTTGTAGGCACTGAGCATCAGTAATCGAAGAAATAGTTGCAAAAATCTTCATATCATCTGCGAAACATAGAAGTTTGGACGTGAGAAAACATTTATCGATGTCGCATACAAAAATTGCAAACATTAGGGGTCCGAGCAAAGATCCCTGTGGAACTCCGCTAAGAATAGGTACCCAACCAGACATGTAATTATTGATAACAACAGCTTGAGACCGGTTATCTATGTAGGATGCAAACCATCTTAGTAGGTCGCCACTAATGCCGATTCGCTGAAGCTTAGCTAACAGAAGATCGTGACGGATTCTATCGAATGCCTTACTATAATCCGTGTAGATGACATCGACCTGCTCGCCCACGTCCATGGCTTCCGTTAGAGCAGAGTTCAAAAGCACCAGGTTTGAGGTTGTCGAGCGCCCCTTTAAGAAACCATGTTGAGAAAGACTGAATGACTGTTTCAGAGCAGGATAAATTTGGTTATAAATTGTTCTTTCGAAAACTTTAGATATTAAGCATAATTTAGAAATAGGTCGATAGTTAGAAATGCTGGTTTTAGGGCCTTTCTTATGAACAGGTGTAATAAATGCACGCTTCCACATTCTAGGCATAACTCCTTCATCAAGCGATCTACGAAACAATATTGATATAGGCACAGCAATTGTCTTAGCGCAATTAACAAGAAATTGAGCCGGTAAGTTATCAGGGCCTGCAGATTTTGATAGATCCAATTTAGATAGCAATGTAGCTAACACATTAACGTCCACCTGAATAGAAGAAATATTAGTTGCGGTAACCGTACCGTCATGGGAATGACTAAAACTGTTGCTCTTAGAGTTAAGAAAGTTGGACAAAAAATAATCAGAGAAAGCATTTGAAATAGATTCACCAGTGTTATAAACTTTTCCCTCGTGGGTAAGGCTTGAGGGTATCGAATTAGATTTAGATTTAGATTTTAAATAAGACCAAAAGTACTTAGGATTTTTTTCGATTGAGTTCTCTACCGAGATAACATATTTATTGTAACAAGATGTCTCCATGTTTTTAGCTCTATCCCTCAATAACTTAAAAGATTCTTTGTCCGATAGATTACCGTATTTCTTAATTTTTTTAAAATATTTATTCTTTTCTTTGAGAATTTTTTTGAGTGTCGGTGTGTACCATTTAGGATAATGACTGTCTGTAAACGGTTTGGTAGGTATGTGTTCATTCATGGAATTTTTGCACAGGCTATAGAAATGCTCAACAGCTTCGTCTACACCTCTTAGAGAAAATTCACTATTCCAGTCGATACTAGAGAGATAAAGGTTAATAGCATCATAGTTCCCCCGTTTGAATATAAAACGAGTACAAGGAGCACTCCGCAATAAGTTATATTGGACAAAATCAAAATGTATACTTAGCGCGCCATGGTAGGGATCAACAGGAACAAGTGAATCAGAACTACAATCCAAAATCGACACTGGGTCACTTGCAAAAATTAAATCAAGCGTCCTCCCATAGAAATTCTTAGTGCCATTGTACTGCCGAAGATTAAGTAAGTTATATTCATCAATTAAAAGAGTGCAGTCTGCTGAATTTTTATTTAAATGGGGTTCATAATAATCATCAACTGGGAGCCAAGTAATTTCACCAAGATTAAAGTCACCTACCACGAGATATTTATCATTCGGATTGGACAAAAATATTTGTGCCAGTTTGGCGAGATAGTTTGAAAGCTGTGTCGAAAATGGATTGCCAAGATTTTGTTTGCATAAGTATAGAACACTAATATTTAATTTAGTGAGCTTCCTGGAGGCGCAATCGCTAACCAATACACTTACCCATAAATCCTCGGCACTTGAAGTGTAGGTAGGCTGAAGAGAAACAGCTAACTGCCTTCGAGTTGCGATAAGCACACCACCTCCCAATGACTGTCCAGTAGCAACGTAATCCCGATCGCGTCGAAAAACAACATATCTACTATCAAATAACTCTGAGTCAAGTATTCCATCCAAAAGCCATGTCTCGGTAATTATAATTATGTCGTATTCACTGGTACAGACGTTGCGATAAAATAATGTTGTTTTAGTTCTCAGACCCCGAGCATTCTGATAATATATACTAAAGGATTTCTTTATTAAATTATCCATTTATATATTTTAAAAGCATCAAAAAAAACTTCTAAATAAAGCAGGCGAATTGATATTGCATTTACAAATTGCACGTAATCTATTGCCTCATAGCAACTTAGAGAAGAACCTTGGTTTAGTAGAAGTGAGAAAGCTGTAATAATATTTAGCCCGTGCGAAAAAGAGATGAACGTATCTCGCATGAGTAGTATTTTGGGACGAACGGCGATAACGGAATATTTTTTTCGCTTGGCGGACGGTGTGTAGGTAAAGTTCTGAGCGGGCGCGTAGAATAAGTCAGATGCTGACAACATTGGTGCAATTGAGAGGAGCGGTAAAAAGCTTAGCTGAATTTTAGTGTAGTCTAATGTAGTTAATGACATTCGGTTGTAGTATACATTTTCTACAAAGCGATAGACCAAAACTAATGCAAGGATTTGTATGCAGTAACTTAAGCCATTTTGTTTAAATCACTGACCACAGATATCACTTTAGCAGGAGACGTGTCATTTTTCCTAACATGTATCTTGGCATATTTTACCCATACATAGAGATATCCCTTCTCCTTGGCCATGGCTTTCGTCGCCGTCAGTAGCTTTTTGGACGCTGGAGTCAGGTGATCGTTAACGTAAATACGTTTACTGTCGTCCTGAAAGCCAATGTCACATGCCGTAATAATTTTTTTAGCGCGTGCGGCGGCGACGAACTCCTCTTTGATGTATCGGTTTACAAACGTTATAATGATATTTTTCTCCTTGGAATCGTAGGTGGGCACTCTTGAAATGTAGTTAATTTGAGACTTCGGGAAATTATAGCCGACTGCTTCTCCCAGTGCATTAGCGATGGAAAATAGGTTTTCAGATGTCTTGATAGGGACGCCTTTAATCTCCACGTTATTCAGGCGGATCCATTGCTCTTTATTATCGAGAACTTTTTTGAGGTCTTCGATCTCCTTCGACGTGTCCATCAGTGTTTCCTTCACTAGCCGAATGTCAGATATAGAATTCTCGACCTTGATTAGTCTCGATCCAAATTCCTCAAGTTTAGCACTGTTGAATTCACTCGAAGTTTTAAGCTCATTTAGTTCAGCTTTGATGACTTTTACATCAGCGACAAGTCCTGGCAAGCTAGCCAGTTGAATTTTCATAGCTTGTAGTTCGCTTAGAATTGAGTCTAGTGATGCAGGACCCGAGGGTGGAGATACCTGACGATGAGACTGCAACGGAGCAACAGGCTTAAGAGCCACTTTACAGCTTGAACATCTCCAGGCCGCTTTTTTGTCAGGGGCATACTTCCGGTATGTAATTTCCTTTACATTAGCACAGGCATAGTCGAAGTAGTTATCACAGCCCTCACAATGCACCCCCTCATGAACGTCACAACCACATTTCGCACAATTCATAATGAGATGGAGAAGAAGGTTGGTGATCTATGAACTGATTGCAAGACACGGAATGTAAGGTAGATGCGTGCTGGTGACTCAGGCGCTCGCTGGTAACTGATTATACCTACCTATTTGTCGGGTATTATACCTACGGAACCTTCAGTGGAGGTGTCTGACTCGCACTTGGACTGTTTTTAACATTAAATTTGTTATCCGAATGCTGTTTTTGTATTCGTTATCATTATGCCTTAAACGGTACCTAGATGTTTACTTCATCGCGCAAATAAGAAATTATTCAGTTCAATTCAGTGTTTTCGCCTGACCAGTAAAGTTCCGCAAAAGTCATTTGTTAGACAAGACTTATTGTGAAACGATACAATGAAGTTAAATGTGGTTCTGCTCTTGGGAATTACCGTCATGTATCAAATGGATAACATTGAATCGAGGCTTACAAGATTTATGTCTTTAAATAATGTTTGTCAGTGAGTATATTTTATATTATACTTCATTACATAGACATGCGTAATGGACGAAGCGCTCGTAGCCTAGTCGAAACGAGTGATTGGAATCTATCACTCGAGTTAAGCAACAACAGGCGCGGTCAGGTGCAGGATGGGTAACCGTCCCACGACTACCGCTAGTGGCATTTTTTCGAACGGCTGCCGGCTGTCACCTAGTTACTTTGCAGTTAGGTGAAATGACCTTACAGTTTTTTTACATTTTGTACCAAAAGGGTTACTATTGAGGATTATATAAAATCTGTTGAGGACTTTGGATAAGATTAACTTTGGAGTATTTTTGTCCATTGTTTCTCCAAAACGATCTAGATTTTGAAATGGACACCTAGTTTGACTTGTAACGTTCGTTAGCCCGCAGTTTCTGCGCTACTTTGAATAAAACCTTTTCATTTCAAAAACCTATTTAGAGGCTAAAAATTCCACTCATGCCGGGATTCGAACCCGCGACCTCTGGCTATCCGTGCCAGTTTTTATTTCATACCCAAAGCTACTATAACTATTATGTGCTTATATACTATTTTTAATGCACTAACCCGTGCTAAGGACAATTTTAAAAACCTATTTGGGGCTGCAAGTGTGCAAATTACTGCAGCCAGATGTCGCTGCCTGTACGTAATACAGAGAATATTGTAGAGGTTCGAAATTTCACTGACGCCGGTGAGTCGCCCATTAGCTCAGTTGGAAAGAGCGCTGGCACGGATAGCCAGAGGTCGCGGGTTCGAATCCCGTGGAATTTTTAGCCTCTCTCTAAATAGGTTTCTAATATTATGCGCTTGTTGTATTTTCAGACGACATAAGACGCCCGAGGAAAAGGCTGATTGCATTTTGATAGCATGCAAAAGACGCATAGTAAGTGTTTGTTAACGTTAAATTTTTTTACGTAATTTTTTTTGTCAGTCACACAGTTATTCACAAAAATACAGTAAATCAGTGAATACTATAATCTATATATTTTTATGTAACCTCCATATGCAGTGCACAGGCCGTCTTTCAGAGAGTGAATACGGGCTTAATTTTAAAGCACACGTGCCCACCGCGGATTGGCAATTTCAAGGGCGGCGATATTAGACCACCCCAGCTACTCAGGTTTCCTCACGATGTGTTCCTTCACAATGCAGGTACATAACATAGAAAACGAAGTCATTGGTACATGCCGGGAATCGAAACCACTACCTCCCGATTGAGAAGGCGGTGGTCTACCGCTCCGCTATCACCGCCAATACGTCAATAAGCATGACGAAAAATTTTTAGTTCCTTTTCCATAATGTGGCTCTCGTGGCCTAGTCGAACCGAGTGATTGGAATCAATCACTTGGTTAAGCTACAACAGGCGCGGTCAGGTGCGGGACGGGTGACGTGCGACTACCGCTAGCGGCATTATTTCTGAGCGCTTCGTTAAGCTATATCAGAGGCCTTATGCTTGATATAGCTTAACGAAGATAACTTCTAAGATAACTAACGAAGGCTTGATAACTTCTGACCTCAGAATAAATTTAACTAAAGCTTCTGACAGTAAGCCTGCCTCTGTCTTACAATCCTCCACCAACCCGGACTAGGCCCCCGTGGTGGAGTATGGCCTAACCTTCCTGGAAGAGACCCGTGCCTCATCAGTGGGGACATACAAGGGTTTATACCTACCTACCTACCTTCCATAATGTGGGTACGCATTATAGAAGGTAGGTAGGTAGGCACGTAATAAACTAAAGTTTAAAGTTTTAAAGTATAAAATTGTCTTAGAAAAATGGCTGTAACCAGACATTTTATAAAATAATTTTGAGTCTGTGGGAAAACAGCTCGCAGTGTCATGGCGCCGAATCTGACGTCACGCCCCTGGTAAACAAACATCAAACGCCAAACAGAGCACGGATGAAGTTTACCATCGTTAGGTAGGTACGACTGTTTCAGTCAAAATGGCTGAAAGCAGTATTCTTTTATCTTTAATTTTTATTGTATTTTATTGTTATTTTTTATAAAAGTAGATCTATGTTTTTAGTGTACTTTCTCCTACTATCTTTAAATTTTTGATTATTTGATACTGTCGTCCCGCCCATTATGATATTTACTGCCTTTAAATCTTTACAAATTACAATTAAATATAATTTGTCACTATTGGCAATATTTAGGCTTATACGTACTGCTCATTGGTGGAAATAATGATAAGAAATGCCTTTAGTTTCATTGAAATCGGGCCCGGGGTTCTATAGTTACAGTGTTGGAAACTTTCAACGCTTTTTTAGGGTTCCGTATTTCAAAAGGAAAAACGGAACCCATGATAGGACCAGTTTTAAAAACCTATTTAGAGGCTCAATATCCACCCATGCCGGGATTCGAACCCGCGACCTCTGGCTATCCGTGCCAGCGCTCTTCCAACTGAGCTAATGGGCGACTCACCGGCATCAGTGAAATTTCGAACCTCTTTACAATACTCTCTGTATTACGTACAGGCAGCGACATCTGGCTGAAGTAATTACTTCATGGGTGAAATTTTTAGTCTCTAAATAGGTTGTCCTTAGCACGGGTTAGTGCAACAAAATAAATATAACCTTATAGGATCACTTTTTTATACGCACCTCCATCCGTCCGTTTGTCGAGATCTCTTTTAACAGAAACTCGTGAAGGTATAGAGTTGAAATTAAAACCATTTATTCAGATCAATAGTACCACGACCTCTGTGGCGCAGCGGTTAGCGCATCTACCTACCTTGCTTGCGTGTGGGGTAAATGCAATGTATGTGCCAGTATGTAAATGTTATGTTATGTTCATGTCTGCAGGTGATTGATTACATCATCATTTATCATATCACTGTTAGAGCGGTGGTAGCTCAGTGGGTAGGACTATGGACTCGCAAGCGAGAGCCCCAGGTTCAATCCCGAGTGCGGGCATGTACCAATGACTTTGTTTAATTTCAAAGTTACGTACATTTGCGAATTTGTAGTCGCAATACCACACGCTAACGGTGAAGAAAAACATCGTAAGGAAACCCGGGCTTGGTTGGCTCCGCACGTATTGACTAGTCTTTCCTGTGGGCTAGGCCGACTACCTGTCAGGATGGTATAGGTGCTGGGAAAGCCTACACCATCTATAAAAACCGTGTTCCAGGCACTACAGTGTCGGAGTGGTCTCTTCACCCATCTAGTGTGGGTGAAGATGCCACTGGACGATGTATAAATCATCTCATTACGTAGATGCAAAAGGCCAATACACACATCACTGTTAAGCACCGTATGGTGCCCTACTTTTCTGTTTTAATCATAAATATTTCATTTATGAATCGGAGTTTATTCGATAATATTTTACAAGACAATTAATACTAGATCGAACAGAAAACTAAATTTAAAAACTGACATAAGTAAAAAAGACAATATGTACAAAAAGTCAAAATAAAACAATAAAAAAAGGTCTGTCGCCAACAATCACATCACACTAAGGCTATTATTAAGGCGAAAAATTGTGAGTGTGAATGTTTGTTACTTCTTCACGTCTAAACGACTGGAGCGATTTTAATAAAATTTGGCATGGAGTTAGCTGATACTCTGGATTAACACAGACTACCTACGTTTTACTGCGGGAACATGTCTTATTCCGCTCAACCGCGGGGCACAGCTACTGAAATATTATCTTAACTGCTTGTGTTAGCGGTCATTTTATATATTATTATTATAATTGAGGCTGGCACAAACACCTTTATCGCACAGCTAATTAATTAATGTCACCTTATCCATCCTTTATGTACGACCCACTGCAGGGCAGAGGCATAGCATAGTTTAATATACCTACATATAGGTAGGTATATTAAAATAATTATGAAAGTAAATAACAATGTATATTTCACTATAAAATACATAATTATAATATGTACACGCTATAAAAAGCACGGGTATAGTCTATTTAATCTTACTTGTCCAATTTAGTAAACAAGATTCTACCCGTAAACTGTAACTTTTTAGGCCAAAACTGCCATATTTCCATAAATGAAGTAACTTGGAACACTCTTTTAGATAACACGCTGCCAATTTTATAAACATAGTTCATGATAGTTCATGAATTTGCGAGAACATGTATAGTTTAGGCATCTAATCTCAATTCTTGTTTACTAAATTGGACAAGTAAGAATAAATAGACTGTATTGTTAAGCGACGGTGAAAAGAATCAATACCCGAGGTATTTAGACTGTAGTCTTAGTAGGAATTGATTCGCTTACCCGTATTAAACACTAAACTTTTCATTTCTAATTTCGAACCTCTACAATTCTCTGTATTCTCTGTATTACGTACAGGCAGCGACATCTGGCTGAAGTAATTTGCATCACTTGCAGCCCCGAGTACCTACTTTGCAGTTAGGCTTTTACATCGGAATGATATCGCTGTACCCACATGCTGCTAAGTGATGCAAATTACTTCAGCCAGATGTCGCTGCCTATACGTAATACAGAGAATATTGTAAAGAGGTTCGAAATTTCACTGTGAGTCGCCCATTAGCTCAGTTGGAAAGAGCGCTGGCACGGATAGCCAGCGGTCGCGGGTTCGAATCCCGGCATGGGTGGAATTTTTAGCCTCTAAATCGGTTTTTAAAATATTACAGCGGAATAAGTCTTACATAATCACATATTTAATTAACGATACCTATTAAGGGAAAGTACATAAATATTAAAAGGATTTGAAAACTGAATTAGTTTTTTAAAAAAAGATTACCTACCAATATTTTCAATAAAATAAAAATTATTACTGCTGTCCGCGTGACGTCACGCTTGGGTAACATTGCTAAACTTCACCGGTGCTTTGTTTGACGTTTGATGTTTGTTTCGCTAGGCGTAACGTCAGATTCGACGACATGATACTGCGAGCTGTTTTCCTACAGATATAAAATATTTTTAGAAAAATGAATTAAACATTGAAAAAACCGGCCAAGTGCGAGTCAGACTCGCGCACCGAGGGTTCCGTACAAACCTGTATTATAGACCTGAGTATTTGGTATGAATTTCAATTTAATACCTCTACGCGTTTATGAGGAAATGGGTAGTAAGTTTAAAATTATTAAAAAAAAATATATTATGTGATGTAACTAAAAATTTATGGTTTTCGTAATTTTTCCTTTATCTATGCTATAAGACGTTGCTTCGTACCAAATTTCAAGATTCTGAGTTCACGGGAAGCACCCTGTAGGTTTTGATTCCCTTGCAAGTGTCGAAAATTTGCGGCGTAAACGGCTGTATCTTTTGATTGCGTTGGCTTAGAAGTTTGATTTTTTCACAGCTTCAAGGGACAGTAGACCTGAGTAATTGATATAAATTTCAGCTTCATACCTCCACGCGTTCCTGAGAAAAAGGGTCTTGACAGACGGACGGACGGACAGACGGACAACAAAGTGATCCTATAAGGGTTCCGTTTTTTCATTTTGAGGTACGGAACCCTAAAAATGGTTAAACTTCATTTAATTACTGAAATATAGGTTTTTTGTTAGTAAGAAGAGGATTTAAAAATCTTTCGTCATGCCTATTATCATAACGGGGCAGTCTTACGGACTGACGGACGGACAAACTAATATAAAAATACTAACTTAGTAATTATAATACAAAGTAGGTAGTCGGGGCTGTAAGTAATGCAATTTGCTTAAGTCAGATGTCGCTGCCTGTACGTAATACAGAGAATATTGTAAAGAGGTTCGAAATTTCACTGATGCCGTGAGTCGCCCATTGGCTCAATTGGTAGAGCGCTGGTACGGATAGCCAGAGGTTGCGGGTTCGAATCCCGGCATGGGTGAAATTTTTAGCCTCTAAATAGGTTTTTTAAATTATAATACACTTCCGTTTCAACTCTCAGGTGGAAGAATGTTGCGGAGGCTACAAAGAGGAAGTAAGGGAATATAACACACCCGTTTTCAAAATACTAGTGGAAAGAAGCATATGTGAACCAATTTGCAGTTCCGGCTGTGGACACGGCAAGTGTGTAAGTCCTGAGAATTGCCGATGCGACAACGGATACACAAAAACCACTATTTGGGGTGAATGTGAACCAGTTTGCACCAGCGGTTGTGAAAATGGTATATGCAGGGCACCCGAGCAATGCATTTGTAGCAAAGGGTATAAAATGGTACAAAATAAGTGTGAACCAATATGCACCAGAGGTTGTGTAAATGGTAAATGCAGTGCACCCGAACAATGCATTTGTAACAAAGGATATTTATTGGTACAAAACCAGTGTGAACCAGTCTGCACTAACGGTTGTCAAAATGGTAAATGCGGTGCACCCGAACAATGCATTTGTAACAAAGGATATTTATTGGTACAAAACCAGTGTGAACCAGTCTGCACTAACGGTTGTCAAAATGGTAAATGCAGTGCACCTGAACAATGCATTTGTAACAAAGGGTATGAATTGGTACAAAACCAGTGTGAACCAATATGCACCAGAGGTTGTGTAAATGGTAAATGCAGTGCACCCGAACAATGCATTTGTAACAAAGGGTATGAAATGGTACAAAACCAGTGTGAACCAATATGCACCAGAGGTTGTGTAAATGGCAAATGCAGTGCTCCCGAACAATGCATTTGTGACACAGGGTACAAAATGGTACACGAAAAGTGTGTACCAATATACACTTACGGATGTCAAACTGGCAAATGCAATGCACCTGAACGAAATGACCCACAAATTGACCTGCGAGCCAATAACAGGCTAGCGCCACGGATTGGCTAACGTGCATAATAAACAATTGAGCCGGCCGCTATGGAGAATAGATATGGAGAATAGAGGTCGCTAACCCAAAGCAATAATACCTAATAAATAACGCATATTATCCAAGAACAACTTCCAAGAAGAACTCCAAGATCCAAGAAGAACTTAAGACAGATAATGGCTATACAATGTTCTATCTAGGTATTTGAAGACTCCAGGGAAAAAGACGAACTTGTCACTTTGATTCGAAAATAATCTGAGTGCTTAGTGTGAGTTTTTTAACTACTCGATCGCGTTAACGTTAACTCATATTTCTATACTTCTCATACTTCTAACGCGTTAACTCATATTTCTATCGCATCGAGGAAGCGCCACCTAGCGACAAGTATGGAAATTAAAATTGCTGAGTGCGAGTTGTAATGGTTTACGTTGAGAAGTGAACACGTTTACCAGCCAAAACACGAATAAACGCGAGTGCGAGTTGTACAGCTTTTTGCCAGTTCGAACGGTTAACTTACTCATACATGCTCATACTCACTACTCAATGCTCGATTAACGCGGTAGTAAAGTTATTCGATTGGATCTGTCAAACTCGCACCGTTACGCTAAGATCACAAAGAATATAATCACTAGCTAAGATAGTAGGTAAACCGAACAGGGCAAAAAACAAATTAGGAGTAATTGACGCTTAAAAATCGCATACAGGGAAAAAGTGGCATAAGTCAAACTTTCAAAATGCAATATCTCCAAATGTTTGTTGCTTTACTAATTTGCCTTTTTCCCTGGGGTCTTCATTTGATAATTTTTTTTTTCCATGTTAGAATATAGTATGCGCCTCTCGCTTTTAAATAACCTGCCTTAACTATAAGTGAGAGATGTTCCATAGGACAGAGAAGTCCCCAATATTGTTAAATATGTTACATTCATTACCTGTGCCTTTATTTTCTCCAAATAAATAAATTTAATTAAATCAGTAGGCCAAGGATGTACCTACGTTCTTGCAGTACCTAGGCACATTACTGGACTTAGGTGACAATTCATCCATAAAATATCTCATCCGCAGATGAATAGTCACTCTTTCGGAATTGCTCGGGGAAAATATTTGCGGATGGTTTTACGCCTAACAATTTGAAAAAGGTGCCATTTCATCCTCGGACGACAAATTTGCGGATGAATTAACGCCTAGCAATTCTGAAAGAGTGACGATTCGTCTGCGGATGAGATATTTTATGGATGAATACCTAAGTCCATTACTGCACCAGCGGATGCATTGGTTTGTAACGGTGCAAACCTCGCTTAACACCATTTTTTATATTTTAATATTTTAAATTATGTCACACATTTTCGAGATATAAGTACCTCATTTTCATCATTACTACTTCTTGACTAGATCTGACTATTTTTACCTGCTTATTACGTTTTCATCCAGTTTTGTGTTTTTATTATAAATAAAAAGTATAAATAAAGCACAACGTTAAAGTCGTTCCAGTTTTATTATTTAAAGAAGTTCTACAACACTACAGGTTGATGGACGAAAACAAACATGTACCTATGTTGGCCTAGGCCAGGCTAGGCTAGGCGAAGCAATAATATTTCCCGCGTAAAGTGTTGATTTGTTTTTTTTTTCTATAAATAGCTTTCTATTTTCAAGCCAGTTTGAAATTTTAATGAAATAAAACTTTAAGAAAACTAACTCCTTGGCTGCTATGTTTTGTTGCAGTAAAAGATCGTTGCAGCTGCAGCTTTCAACTGCTCGACATTGTTTTTCAACGTTTTATTCCTAGTTTCCCCGCGTTACACTTGCCTTGATAAATCACAATAGTTCGTATTTTATCTTGTCAATAGGTATGACATCAGAGAATCGATTGAAAAGATCAGAAGAAAAATGTAAAACATATACGAAATAGATATGAAAATGAAAAAATGAAAAAACTTTATTAAATTTTTCCTTACAAAAAATGGTTACTGGCTCCCAAACTAGGATTTCCTGTGCTATGGGAAGCCAGGCTTCGCTATTATTTTGTGCCTACTACAGAAGCAAAACTATTAATGCTTCTTACAACTTGTAATCACAGTTTTGTGGTTGTACGTGTGTTATTTGGTAAATTAATAAAAACTGCATCGTAAACAACATGTAAGACGCCGAAATTATTATTATTATTCTTTAATATATAATAATAAAAATGCTTCTTGCGTATGGCAGCTTATACCAATTTGACATTCACTGTTAATAAGTGGTTTAATATTGTTAATTCTGATCCAAAAACCCTTGATGAAACATGAAAGGAAAACGTTCTCTCGTACACAAACTGTATTATTAGGTACACGATACAACTTTACTGCTAAAACTACTACTAGGTATATAGGTACACAGCTACACTACTACAAACAAATAGCATTTCGTAGTGATTGAAATTAAATGAAAAGGTTTTATTCAAAGTAGCACAGAAACTGCGGCTTAATGAACGTTACAATTCACACTAGGTGTCCATTTCAAAATCTAGATCATTTTGGAGAAAAAATTAACAAATGAACTCCAAACTTAGGCTGACATTCAGAGACGAAAACTAAGCAAAGACTGGTCTTACGATTGTCCAAATCACGTACATTTTGACATTTCTGAGACCGGTCTTAGCTTCAGTTTTCGTCTCTGAATGTCAGCCTGAGTCTTTTCAAAGTCCTTAATTAACATAGTTTACATAATTATTATAAAGCATAAAACTCATACATTGTACTGGCTTTAATTCCAGACCTCATTGTCATCTAAATAATCCTTTATGTTATAGTCCTTTACAGTACCTGTTACAGCCCTTTTGCCACAAAGTGTGCTTAACATATTTTTTGAACCGAGATTCAGGCAAGCTTAATATTATATCTTTAGGGATTTTATTATTAGGGATTCGCGATACTCATTCATACATAGTTATATATTAAACGGGTCAAATCGCGATTATTTATTAGGTAAAACGTAATTCCCAATACGTAATTACGTTTTACCTAATAAATAATCGCGATTTGACCCGTTTAATATATAACTAAACAAATAGCAGTTTACTCATCTATCTATCTAGGTATATAAATAAAATTAAAAGTCCTGACTGACCGACCCACTCATCAACTCCCAGCCAGCCCAAGCCGTTGGACCTAGGAAGCTGAAATTTTACAAAAGGGGTCTATACCTAAGTATATAATGTAGACAATGAGGAGATCGGATTTTTTAAAATTCAACCCCTAAGGGGGCGAAAAGGGTTGACAATATTTGTATGGGAGGTCTAAAGAATGTTGTCTAATAGGTATTCTTGGCGCCAGACAGAAGTTCAAACAAGTGATCACATAAGTGTGCACATGTGTGGCACGGACATTTGATACTATTGTCACCATTTGAACACTTTAGTGCGCTTTGACGGTTTTACCGGACGGTTTGAGTCCGTGACGGTTTTTTTAAGCGTACATCAAAGGGATCAAAGGCCAAATGTTTGTGTGTCTGCCAACTGCGCGCGAGCGTCGCCGTGGAGAGCTGTCATGCGTAAACTATCAATGGAACTAACGATGGAGTGGAGTAACGAGAGCGTTTTCGAGTTTATAGAGTTGCTTCAAGGAGAGTCACATATATGGGATCGGAAACCTTGTTCTATTATTACGAATAAATAATTACATGCACATTTTATAAGCAAACTGCGTCGACCAAATCGTCGTCAATGTTTGAATTCTTACTGAGAACTGTGAACTCAAAGGTGTTATACAAACACATATCTGGCAGATACATGTGACCAAATGTGTGAGCAAAGTCTTCAAATAAGTGATCACTTGTTGGAGCTTTTGTCTGGCGCCGGCATTATACTCTGATTTTTAATTAGGCGAACAAAACTGACAGCTGTATTCGACCTCTTTTTTTTTTAATGTTGCAAGCATACAGCATAGTGTTGTATTATAGCTCACTGATAAGATCTAATTGTATCGGTAATATATGGATCTTTGATTCAATTTTACATTATAGGTTTAAATAGGTGGTCAATCAATTTATCAATAAATGGTTAATAAATATGTAACTAAATAATAGTGTTCTCTTGGTACCCGTAAAAAACCACCATTATGTGCTGTACTTAGCGCCGCGAGCGCGGCGCAGAGCCCATTAGCGCGTCAGCGCTTCGTCCGCGTCATTCGACTCCCTTCTTCGCTTGCGATCGGTTGTACGAATATTCCTTGTGCTCGTAACACCAGTTGTTCTTGTTTGCTGTTGAGTTTTTGTTGTTATCTGTTTTCTGTTAAGTTTTTGTTGTTATCTTTCTGGTTTCTGTTAAATGTTGGTTGTTTTTAAAATAACATGGATACTATTTTTATTTTTAATGCACTAACCCGTGCTAAGGAACAAATTTAAAAACCTATTTAGAGGCTAAAAATTTTACCCATGCCGGGATTCGAACCCGCAACCTCTGGCTATCCGTACCAGCGCTATACCAATTGAGCCAATGGGCGACTCACGGCATCAGTGAAATTTCGAACCTCTTTACAATATTCTCTGTATTACGTACAGGCAGCGACATCTGACTTAAGCAAATTGCATCACTTACAGCCCCGACCACCTACTTTGCAGTTAGGTTTAACATCGGAACGATATCACTGTACCCACATGATTACACTATTTTTATTTTTAATGCACTAACCCGTGCTAAGGAACAAATTTAAAAACCTATTTAGAGGCTAAAAATTTTACCCATGATATCGTTCCGATGTTAAACCTAACTGCAAAGTAGGTGGTCGGGGCTGTAAGTGATGCAATTTGCTTAAGTCAGATGTCGCTGCCTGTACGTAATACAGAGAATATTGTAAAGAGGTTCGAAATTTCACTGATGCCGTGAGTCGCCCATTGGCTCAATTGGTAGAGCGCTGGTACGGATAGCCAGAGGTTGCGGGTTCGAATCCCGGCATGGGTAAAATTTTTAGCCTCTAAATAGGTTTTTAAACATGGATACTGCTCAGCCGAGCACCTCAGGTGCAAGTATGTCTCCTAGGAGAAGGAGACGTACCTCTTCATTGAGTGCCACGGAGAAAACAATGGTGCAAAACGTACTTAAATATGTATTCAGCGAAGAGGAATCTAAATTGAATAAACAGTTGTGTGAGAAACATAACAAGCGCCAATGTGCAATGAAAACGGCAGATATTTTGGGAATCGGAACTACCACAGTTTATAAAGTTCTCAAAGACATAAAAGTGAAGAACACACCCACTCCACCTAAAAGATGTGGTCCAAAGTTAACTTTCAAAGATAAATTCGATGAATTTACTTTTTCTGCCATCCGGCGCAAAGTGCACAGTTTTTTTTATAAGAAAGAAGCTCCCACAATAGTTAAGGTTAGTATTTTTGTTATTTTTAATAAGTAATTTATACTAAACAGACTACTAAATAGATATAAATAATCAGGAGAACGATGAACTGAACCATCATCTCGGTGGACAAGTGGTATGAAAATTTATACGTAGTTATCTGTGTTTTAGCGGTCAATTAAATTACTGTGTAAACTCATATCTGACATGTTTAATTAGATAACATCATTTAAGGATCCATAGCGTAGGAAAATGCTATAAGTAGTAGAATGTATGTGCCTGTATGTAAATGTTATGTTATCATTACTGGTCCGCTGGCTAGCAAAAAGCAGCTTCGACGCGAGTTAGCCTTTTGATTACTAATGATACTTATAATGCTCACAACAACGCTATCGGACATAGTGTAGATAGATAGATAAAATGAATATTCTTTATTGTACACAGAAATTACAGTAACAGAAATTATATAAAAAATATAGTACAAATGGCGGCCTAACAACTAAGTAAACAAAATTACATAAGACGTGCTAAATTTCCAGGACGCTTTTGTAATAATCTCAATTTTTAATAATTTATTGTTACGGTTTTCATGCTAACGCTCGGTGGTTAGATGACTGTTAACTAGATTTATTTAACGAGGCAATTAATTTCTTCTTTTCAGATCACAGACGCTGTGAATGAAGACCCTGACCTACCCAATCTTTCAAGGGCCACCATGAGGCTGGTTCTCAAAAACATAAACTTTAAATATGCGAATCGCAAACGATCCAGCTCCTTAATTGACCGGCAGGACATTATTTTGTGGCGCAAGCGATATTTAATGGCAATTAAAGAATATCGCAGACAAGGAAAAATTATTTATTACCAAGATGAGACATGGGTTAACGAAGGTTTTACTACCTAATAATTTTGTCAGGAGCTATGTATTACTTTCTTTAATTTACTTCCGCAAATTTACTCAGTAGATTTACAGAAGTATACTTATTTTTAGAAATAAATATTTTGTATTTTATTTTAAAGGACACACTTCACAAAAAACTTGGATTGACACGAAAATTAATACGCCGCGACAAGCCTTCCTCGAAGGTGTAACAACGGGTCTCAAAGCACCTACGGGAAAAGGCCACATTGGAAGTGAGGAAGGATTTTTAGATGGGGGTCTGTTGATGTTCGAGTCTAAAACAGATTCAAGCGACTATCATAATGAAATGAACGCACAACATTTTGAGGAGTGGTTACAGGTCATTTTAACTACGTTAAAAAGAGATTCAATTTTAGTATTGGATAATGCTCCTTACCACTTCCGTAAGGTAGAAAAGACCCCTACAATGTCGTGGCGTAAAAACCAAATACAAAACTGGCTGAAGTCCAAAAATGTAAATTTTGAGGACAGTATAATTAAGGCAGAATTGCTAGAAATTGTAAAGAAAGAAAAACCTAATTATCAGAAATATGTAGTTGATGAGCTTGCTGCAGAATACGGTGTCACCATCTTAAGACTACCCCCTTACCAATTAAACCCAATAGAATTGGTATAGGCACAAGTAAAGGGGTATGTCGCAAATAATAATAAAAGCTACAAAATGGCTGAAATTAAACAGCTGTTTAATGATGGGCTAAAGATAGTGACACCGCAACGGTGGTCAAGTTGTATTGACCATGTTATAAAAGAAGAGGACAGAATGATGGAACTTGACCACCTCATTGATAATATGACGGAACAATTTATTATAAATTTATCTGATTCAGATTCAGACTCTGAAAGTGAATTATCAGAAATAAATAGTGAATAAGAATATTTATTTTTATTTCATCATCAACCTATTACGTCCCCACCGAAGGCACAGGTCTCTTCCGTAGGGAAGTTATCGGCCACACTCCACCACGTGGGCCAAGTCCGGATTGGTGGAGACTTGTAAGACTAGTGGCTGGTCTTACTGTCAGAAGGTTCCAAGCCGCCCTAAGGCATCTGACTTGGCTCACCGAGTGCGATCCATCGACGGCAGCCGCCACCAACAACTGCTTTACGTGCCTTGCGAAGCACGGAACCGCTCGGGAAAAGCCACAAGAGTTAGTCGTAGACGGTCATTCATCCATGCACTGAG
This sequence comes from Yponomeuta sedellus, assembly GCA_934045075.1. Taxonomy (NCBI): domain Eukaryota; kingdom Metazoa; phylum Arthropoda; class Insecta; order Lepidoptera; family Yponomeutidae; genus Yponomeuta; species Yponomeuta sedellus. Next base: position 4,552,065 of record OW203751.1, on the reverse strand, counting down.
TGCGCCCTATGTTGCATAACCTTGGTGATTGTTTAAGATAACTCGGGCAGCAGCCGGGGCTACGAGCGATACTTTCATTTACAATATTTCTTTATAGCATCCTAACCTTTCAATAATCTATCACTTTGGCTACAACACTATTTTTAAATTACGATAAAATGGCAACCCTCCAAATGTCACTTTTGTTCGCCTAATTAAAAATCAGGGTATAGAATATACCTCGGCTACAATCGGATAGAATCGGATATATTCGTGTAGTAATATAAATATAAATATTGGAACCTCAGAACAATAACTAACGCTTTATTGTTGAGGTAAGAACCATCCTCGCACTTCAAGAAATTTTCTAAAAAAAGAATTAGCGATATCGGTTCAGCTGCTCTCCAGATTTGCGCTTACCAACACAGAGCAAATTCATTTTCACTTCATTTCTATATTATAAGAAATTTAATGAACTCTAGTGAAATATTCAGACTAATTTTTTTCTGCAAGGTGGCAACACTATCTCTGTGGTCTGCAGTGTTGCCAAATCGTTCCTTAAGGAACATTTTGCGTTCTATTTTAAAGCCCGCAGTACACAATGGCCCATGCTGGCCCACTGCTCGCCATTGCCAACTGTAGGCCACGATCACTTGCTGTTTTCACAATGGCACGTGGCTCATTGCTGTCTGGCAAACCACTTACGATGGACGTGGAAGTAGTTGTGGCCGCAGCTATTTATTTATTTACAAGTATTACAGAAGTATGAACAAAAACAAAGTTATTAAAAAAATGGCGCAAAAGGCGCAACATTACGGGCTCACACTGATATAAATCGAAAAAATTTGGGCCACTGTGTAAACAGCGATGGGCCACGCTACGCCACGATTCCTCAAAAAACCGACAACTGTCCGATTGCGCGCCACGATAGGCAATTGTCCGCCACTGCAAACCATTCCCCCGTGTACACAATGGCAAGACTAGCCTAACACTAATATAACTTACCTACTAATAAATGATTCTTATTGAGTAATAAAATTATTTTACATGTTTTTCATTTGCGCTCTTTTTGAGACATCCCAGTTCTAAATCTTCAATCACTACTGGCAGCACTAGTGGTCTGTGGCTTGCGGCACACAGTGAGTGATCGAATCGAATCACAAATGTCTACACCACAGAGCATATAAACACTAAACACTACACTACAGTGCGTTCACATTAACTTGACGCGTGCGTGAGAGAATTGGTAACAAGGACATAACATGTGAATTAGCTTTTGGACCTAATCGGAAGATGGTAAAACAAGCCCTCAATCCTTTTATTTTCCCCAAGTAATGGGAATGATTTCTTATTTAACATGGTAACAGTAAACATCTCAGTGCTACCAATTCTCTCACGCGTCAAGTTAATGTGAACGCCGTGCCGTGTGAACGCACTATAATTTGTGACTTTGTGACCACGCCACGGATGTCAAAAACATCCGTGTTTGTGACACTGACACAATTAATCAATATTGTCATTGTGTCAACAAAGTCACAACAAACCACAAATTCAAACCCACAGATCCTCAAACCTGCGTAATCCCACACTTGATCCTCCAGTTTTTGTTTACAAAACAAAATAAACATGGACATGGACAGCATGGACGTTAAAACCTACTTGGCCAAGATGGACCCAGACGGTATAATTCAAGATCTATTCTACAATCCACAGTATAACACCCTGGACGCCTTGCTCGGTCGAGTAGATGCTATTTACCGACAGTTTTGTCTGACTGACGAATACGTAACTTCTAGGCTTGTCAGCAAAAGTTACATGGACGAGATAAAAGCGCTGACATTAAGCGAAGACGTTGAACAGTTCTATGGGAGAACTCTCAGGGATCTTAAGAGTGTTATAAGAGATGTCGCGGACCGAGAAGTGTGGGCTATTACTAAATATATTGACGAAAGTAAGATACGAATAGTTTCCACTTCAATTCCCCATGCGGCCTTCCAAGATCAAGATTTTTCGTCGTTAGATGAGTTCTTGCGCGCTTTCAAGGCTCACGTCGCGAGCCTGAATGATTATTTCACGGAATTGGAAAAAATAGACCGAGTTTGTTCAGTGGTAGAACCAGTAAACCCAAGTTTCAAAGAAAACTACAGGAAGATTGTACTTGGTGAGTTGGGGCCAGTTTCGAGAATTTGGCTAAGTAAATAGTTAACTGTAGTACTGTCCTTTCGAATTTCTCAGAAAAGAGTGTGACAGAATATTGCTTACCGGCCTTAAAAGTCTTTTCTTATGTTAAGTAATTAAATATTTTAGTCAAAGATGTACAGAGAAACTGTGGCTCAATGAACATTAGCAAAACTGACTGTAAAACGGAAGGTCCCGGGTTCGATTCCCGGCCGGTCAAACTAGGAAACGAACTTTCTTGTTTGTCTCAGGTCTCTGATGTTATCTATGTAAGATAAGATAAATAAGAATATTCTTTATCGTACACCCCAGATAATAATTACAGAGACAACAGTTTCAAAACAAGAGGTACAATTGGCGGCCTTATTGCTGATAGCAATTTCTTCCAGGCAACCTTAAATCGGAAAGATTGCAGAGGGAGAAATTGTATTAAATTTATCGTCGAGTTATGTCCTTAAATATTTATTATTGTTATTAGTTAGTTTGTCCTGTGGTTTCTGCACTTAGCCTCATAGTTGGGCCATTGTATGTATCAGGGCTGTAAGGTTACTTCAGCCAGCCAATCTTTCTTAAATGCCAGCAGTGCACCAATGTATTTACCGCTGGCCGGTCGGTCAATCCCATAGTGTGGAAGTGTTTATTCAGTGGGCAGTGGCCCGTCATAAGGGCTACAGCTTTGTGCAGATCGCTTCTCCTCACAGCCGACAAGCTGCGTGTGAGGCGCTTCAACATTGTTGTTAAAATGAACATTACAAGTACTGTTTTATTAGGCCTGTGCTATACAATAGGTTGTTTATAAGCTACATATTTTTTTTTATAGTAACTTCTTTTGTATATATTCTATTTAATCACTAAGCCGTGCTAAGGACAATTTTAAAAACCTATTTACAGCCTGCCTGTATGTAATACAGTGATTATTTTAAAGGCTATTTAGAGGCTATTTTTTTTAATTGTCATTAGCACGGGTTAGTGCATTAATAATAATATAAACAGAGATTATTGTAGAGGTTCGAAATTTCACTGATGCCGGTGAGTCGCCATGGGTGGAATTTTTAGCCTCTAAATAGGTTTTTGAAAATGGTCCTGTAAGGATTCCGTTTTTCCTTTTGAAATACGGAACCCTGAAAAAGCCTTTAAAGTTTCCAACATGTAACTATAGAACCCCTGGCATGATTTCAATGAAACTAAAGGCATTTCTTATCATTATTTCCACCAATGGGCAGTATAAGCCTAAATATTGCCTCTGTGCTCTAAATATAGGTTTTTAAAACTTCTTTTGTGTCTTCTATTTGACTCTCTTTTCAAGTAAGTCTTAAACGGTAAATAACTCTTCTATTAGACCAGGTAAATAACTCTTCCATTAGACCAAAAAATATTTTAGTATATTTTTTGAGGACCTAAAAGCAACATAAAAATTTATTTTAAAACTTTATTTTCCTACAGCCAAAAACGCGGTCAGCCATTTTTGTCTATGGTTTGAAGTCCAAAAAATTGTAAACAAAGTTTGACATTTAATTTTCTGTAGTGATCTCTGAGCATAGTGAAATAACAACAACGTAACCATGATTTAATCGAATTTACATCCAAAATATACAAATTATCATTATTGCATTGTTCGAGAATGAAAAAACACGTCAATAAAGACCCCCGGGAAGTTGTGCATTCGTGTACCGAGTGAAATTAACATTCGAAAAACTTGGTTCAAACTTACCAAAAGAGACCCCGACTCTTTATGTATTTATGTGAAGATCACTTTGATGTAAGTCCTATAATGTTCTGTGCTCTGGCTGAAAGATGTTTGTCTTACATACTTTAGATGGTTTCAAGATGGCTGATAGCGTTTTCGCGGTTACAATAGGACGAGGAAAAATTTTTTTTTACTTTGCAAATTTTGCAGCCATCCTGCATACTTACTTAGCAAAATCAATATATTTCGGTTTCTTACGTTAAATACTATAGGAAATATTCATTTATCGTGTCAAATTTGATACGTGTAAATAGCGGATTGCATTGGCCACTTTCATATTCCCCAGCTGACCGAGTGTGGCTCCACGTGGAAGTTACTCCGGAGGGTGCAGCCACCAACGTCCACCTCATTGGTCACAGTGAGCGGCACTCCATGCAGCTGCAGGAGGGCCTGATTTCATGGGACCACGACAGGGATATCGTCGAAAACATCATGGAGATATTTGGTGAGGAAACAGCACGGTTAGACCTGAGATTTCCGCACTTAGCCTCATAGTTGGGCCATTGTACGTAGCAAGCGCTGAGGTACACTAACACCTCAGACACTAGGGTTTCCTCACGATGTTTTCCTTCACCGTCAGCGAGTAGTATTGCTACTATAATTTCACAGATGTACATAACTTAGAAAACAAAGTCATTGTTACATGCCGGGGTTCGAACCCGCGACCTCCCCATTGAGAAGCCGGGGTTCTACATCACTCCGCTACCACCGCTCTGAGGAAACAGCATATCGTCGTTCATATCGTAAAAGTCGTATATCAAAAAACATGATTTTCGTTTTTTCATCTAAATTGAAGAAAAACTTAATTTTGAATGTAAGTGTAAGACATTATAATCTCAGCCTGAGTAGGTAAAGATTATGATGTCTTAAGAGCTTTGTATTTTTTAAATTTTTCCTTTTATAAACGTATTTTTTTTTTTGACATGGGACATTTATGTAATATAATATACGACGATATGTAGAGTATGTGTCTTTATTATTTATCTGTCTAAAGTCTGCCGTTACTGGAGACTGAACCTAAAATTTGAATACATAGCCAGTTTTCCATGATCTTCTTCTTCAGGCTATATTATGTTTTTCACTGCTAGACATAGCCCTCCCCTAATGAGCGCCATAGCGCACTGTCTTCAGCTGGCCGCATCCAGCATCTGCCGGCAGTTTTTCCCAAATCGTCATCCCACCTGGATCGGAAGGTTTTCCATTGTGATGGCAATAACTCCTATTTTTTTTTGACAAAAAATTTATTGATTACAAATTTGAAAAAAAACTATTTTGTCATTTATCACCGCGCCACAAATCATGACACATTTGGACATAATGTTTGAAAAATTGCGCATAAATTTTGTACTCCTTTTTAGGATGAATGAAGCTTTTTGTGCAATTCCTATTTCACCAGAAGTAACATATAATATATCACTCAAAAAACCTATTTAGAGGCTAACAATTTCACCCATGCCGGGATTCGAACCCGCAACTGATCTACTCAATTGGTAGAGCGCTGGCACGGATAGCCAGAGTTCGGATAGCTCTAAATAGGTTTTTAAATTTGTCCATAGCACGGGTTAGTGCATTAAAAATAAAAATAGTATAATATATATCACTCCCCCAGACATAGTGAACTTCCCTCAAGGAGCGTCACAGCCGACGGCGGGCCCTTCGTCGGCGCCGGCGCAACCAGGGCAGATCCAGTGCGGCATTTGCCTCGGCACAGAGTCCGAGGGCGCGGCGGTGCCCCAGCCGCTTTGCCCGCGGGAACGGTGCGGCGCGTATTTCCACAGAGACTGCCTGTTCGCGGTGAGGGAATAGAAATTACTTCCACATAACACAAACACATGTCCGGCTAGGGGAGCACAAGGTTGTGAAAGTTTGATGAACGGACGAAATATTTAGATATATAAATAATTATTCATTTCTTTACTCGAAAAGTAGTGTTGTTTTGATCTGATTATTGGGTGGAAAATGCTGCTTCCCTACACAGGGAGGAAAAACTCATACAAATTACTTCCCACTTAAGGGCGGGAATGAACTTTAAAAATAGAACGTGAGTCAGTTGTGAAGAGTTTTTGTAATAAATAGGCTTTTGAAAAATAACTAATTAAAAAAAATGCTGCGACCATGTGAGTTTCTAAACAGCTTAGTATGAATTTAGCGCAAACTTCTTTGAGCGGAATAAGACGCGTTCCATATTTAAAATTTAAAAAGTCTACTTAAATTGGCGGGTACTAATCTGTTCTAGTATCTGTGACGGAATTCAAAAAAATAGGTAATAATGTTTTATGCTAAGATTTGAATATTAAAAATGAGATGGGACGATATTGGTCTAACAACAGTGCCATCTCCTGCAGTGCACTGTAATAAATTAATATTCATGGACATATTACACAGATCTCGTTAGCCCTGTACTAAGTACAATTAAATGACTTGTGTTATAGGTGCTAACTCGATGATAGATTTAATACAATAAGTCGTCGTCAGGCTATACTAGTCCACTGCTGGACATATCCCTCCCCTAAAGAGCGCCACGTGCTATCATAATACAATAAGTACATAGATAACATCCAAGACCCGAGACAAACTAGAAAAGTTCGTTTCCTAGTTTGACCCGGCCAGGGATAGAACCCGAGACCTTCGGTTTTACAGTCAGCGTGCCAAACCACTGCGCCACCGAGGCTATCTATAATATAAAAATGAATCGTTGAATGTGTTGGTAAGCGCAAATCTCAAGGGCAGCTGAACCGATTTCGCTGATTATTTTTTTAGAATAGCGTTAGTTATTGGCGTGTTAGGCTTGCCCTTCCAGAGTTGGGTAGTTTTTATTTATTATACCTCACCCATATGACTGTGCCGTCGTCTTGTTTGAAGTTGTTCATTAAGGGCGATTGCAAGCTTATCATTATGCCTTCTTTGTAAGTTATGTTTTTTACCTCCTCATGTACAGTGGTAATTTTAAGGTAATTGTCTTCTACCAAGGACTTCTTCCATTCATGTGAACCATTTACATGAAGTTGAAAAAGAAAAGGCGTTTAAAAAGGAAACACCGAAGTTTTGTCCAGTCCGGTCTCTTGATGTCCTCGGTAACTTGAGGGACTTTTTGTACGGGGTACTTTTAGTCCTTCGTGTGCGTTATTCGATACGATTTATAAGAGATCTATATCGACGGACAAAAACGTACCCGCGGGATAGTCCCTCGTCTGCGCAGGCCTTCATAAACTTTCGCGTTTGTAAATATTAGTAGGATTTTTGTATATTCGATATCAATCCTTTATATGTCCCGACTGTTGGGGCACGGGTCTCTCCCTGTATCGCATATCGTATTTTGTATCGTTATCAACCCTTATATGTTCCCACTGCTGGGGCACGGGCCCCTTCCTGCATCGAAGGAAGGTTAGGCCATACTCCACCACGGGGGCCAAGTCCGGGTTGGTGGAGGATCGTAAGGCAGCGGCGGGCCTTACTGTCAGAAGTTATCAAGCCGCCCTCTGACATGGCTTAACGGCTGCCATTAGTCATGTGACAGCCGGCACCAACGGCTTAACGTGTCTTGCGAAGCACAGAAGCGCTCGGAAAAATGCCACTAGCGGTAGTCACGGGACGCTCCCCCATCCTGTACCTGACCGCGCCTGTTGTTGCTTAACCAAGTGATTGATTCCAATCACTCGGTTCGCCTAGGGCGGGAGCTTTTCATGATAATCCCCCACGGGACAGGCACAGCATAGTGTGGGGGTCTGTACCTATATTATGTACTTTTTTATATGGCAATAAACGTTTTTTTTATTTTATTTAATTATTTTATTTTGTATATTTAATTATTTTATTTTATTTTTTCAGTGGCTAGTCACGAGCGCTGGCGGCCGCAATCCTCCGCTCGGCGTGGCTTCAGGGTTGTGCCCCAGCTGTTTCCAGCCGGTTACCTGCGCTGAGAAAGACAACTGAATAGTTCTCCTGCACCCGAATGCCTCAGCGTGGCTTCGGTCGGACCCCTTCACCTGCGCTGATAAAGACTTCGCTCACCTGTGATCCAATGGCTCAAGGTGACTCCGAGGAAGCCAACTGAAGATGTTTCCTGTGACAGAATGGCTCGAAGTAACTTTGCTATGAGCCTCTTTCATTTATAAGTAAATAAATAAATATTCACGGACATATTACACAGATCTCGTTAGCCCTATACTAAGTACAACTAAATGAATTGTGTTATAGATGCTTATAACACGGTACGATAGATTTAATACAATAAATACATAGATAACATCCAAGACCCGAGACAAACTAGGAAAGTTCGTTTCCTAGTTTTACCCGGCCGGGGATTGAACCCGAGACCTCCCGTTTTTCAGTCAGCGTGCTAAACCGCTGCGCCACCGAGGCCGACTATCATATAGGCCGATTTATGATAGTAAATACCCCGCTTAGCGCGACCCCGTTACCCGCGGTTTCACTATAGCGCGAATTTCAAATTACAAAATGCACTTTCGAAAGTTTATTCAGGTTTGGACATATTGCAGAGTATAGACAATAGTGATGTCCGTGTCTTGACCGTGTGTCAAACAATTAAAAACAGTGTTGGGTGTTATGAACGTATTTTACAAGGACGTAAACAAAACGCTACCCAAAAGACAATAGATGTATTTTTCCGAAAAAAATAAGAGTATGTATTGCGTAGTGTTCTTAGAATTAAAGTGATTGATTGAAATGATTTGTATTTTTTTGTATTAAATTTTGACTATGTTTAATCATAAACCTCGATATAGGTACGCGAATTTCAGTTTCTTGATTTTCTTGACGTGATTTTTATCGGAACGTATCCCTCGCGTAAAGCGGGGTATTACTGTACTATGTAGCTGTTAATCTGTATGTGCTTCACTTTGTAAACGTGTGTGTCTTTAGATATGAATGTGTGTCTTACGTGAGTAATATTTTGAAATGTCCTAGCTCTAGCAAGTTTCTCTGTTTTTGCTTTGTATAAAATTTATAACTCTTTGTTTTACTTTTTTCTATGGTACATTGTTTAGCACTAATTTGCACCTGATTGTTACACTTAGTTAAGGGAAGACACTTGCTCTTGACGCACAGGTTATCCTAGTTCGAGAGCAAGAGCTTCATAAATAACTGTGGCAAATTGAATTTCTCAATAAAGATATTTCTATTTCTATAATATATTTTTGTCATCCAAAAATTTTCTTTAATAATTATCAATGGTTGGAAGAAATTACTTTTAGTAATAAGGCCGCCACTTGTACTGTACTGTTATTTTATAAGTCTCTTATGTAATCCCTGGTGTACATGCAATAAAGAATATTCTATCTATCTATCATCTCTAAAATGTTTGATTATAGGCTATAGTTGTAGTTGAAGAGTTAAGATAAGATAAAATAAGAATATTCTTTATTGTACACCAGACCAGAGCACTTATTATAAGATATGTAAAGATACAAAGTACAATACAAGTACAAATAGAGTTATTCATATTACAGGTTATTTTATATTAGGTACTAGCTGGTGCTCGCGACTTCGTCTGCGCTGGATAAGTATTTTGAGTAGCTTATGTTAGCGTGGCGTAGAAAAGAAGTAACATTTTGACGTTAAAATTATCACATAAATATTTTTGGGTCGCATTTCATATTTAACAGTCGCACTATAATAACGTAACAATATTGTCAACATAAGAAATACGGTAACCAAGCACTGCGGAGCCCTAATCATAGGCCTATAGGTAGCTACTGCAGTGCGCTCCTATAAACTATATTTAAACATTTTTTTAAACATTTCCATCATACATTACATATGTATGTGTAACTCTAGCGGTGTTGGCAGCGCACGCCAAAATAGCTCGCAGATGGTAGATTTTTCCTACTTCACTTATCGTCGTATTTTGGACAATATCTTTATAAATTGTGGCCTATGTATGTATGTTATTCTGATGTATAAGCTATATTATGGTAAAGTTTCATTAAAATCCATTGAGTAGTTTTTACGTGGTTTTACGTCTTTACAAGCATCCATTCATCCATACTTACAAACTTTCACGTTTATAATATTAGTAGGAAGTAGGATAAAGCTCTACATTTTATTATTAAAATTAACGAAACAGAAAAATGTCTAATATAAAAAAATAAATTACGTAAAAATAATTACGTTATACTCTCGTATAATATATGAACGAAAAAAGGAAAGATAATGTTGAGCCGGAACAGATATTACTTAATTGACATTAATATGTGTGCATCTTTACATACAGGCACATACATTGCTTCTGGCCCCACACTAGGGTACCCTGTATCGTGGAAACCAGAAACAACGACATCACAAACATGTAAACATCCAAGACCTTGAGTTTTTTTTTTCAACAATAAATTCTGGTTACCAAGCAGAAAAAGTAAAACGCATTCAATTGATTTTCAAATATATTTCAGTAATCAAAATATAATAATAGGCTTACACGTTAGTAGTTACAAATCGTCGACCAAGCGACGCTGCCTCGGAGGTGGCGTCTATTTCTTCACGACAAACAAACAACAGAGCTTTTGTCAACGTGGAAAGTGGCTTTTAGCAAAAAAAAAAAAATATTTAGAAGAACAAAAAATTAGGCAGATATCCAAGGTTATAATATAGGTATTATAAGAAGTTTTTTTATCAGAATTTTCCCTCAAAACAAAATAAGAACGCACCCTATTTTACTAGGGAATCATTCAAATTAGAAGCTATTTACGATGGAATAAAGAAATAGGCCTCTTCAAGAAAATTGTAATCCGTTTTAAAAAGTCCTGGCTTTCGATAGGCTCCGGAACTGGTCTCTCCTCGAAAATGGCTTTTAGTTGTATTGAGCCGAAAAACTAGACCGTCAGATATCGAATAAAATTTACGTCAATTTAGAACCTAAAAATTAAGTTAACTGTTTGGATGGTCGTATGTAGAACTGAATTTTCTGCGCAAATAAAACCAAAAGCAGCAATCATTCATTACATTTTGGGATTCTAGTTCTGTTCATAAAAAAATGCCATTTTGCCACTTATCCACGATAACCAAAGGCAATGTAATCTTGCAAATTAGCTATGGGCACCAATAAAATTAATTTCATACCTTTTTACAGATCGCTTTTACTAAGTGTTTTAAAAATCTCTCCGTGACTTATTGACTGGAACTAAATACGAGTAGCATTTTCACTAAGAACAGTCGTTTTTAGCTCAGGTGCTTGATTCTTGGTTCCTAAAAATCACTGTTTCGAGACATTAGTAAAAAAATATGCAAAAACAATCCGAAAAAGATAATTGAATTTTTTATTGATGGCGCTAGTAAACTTCATGGTTTCACTCCACTTCACAAATGCACGGTAATATACAAAATGGCGGAAAAAGTGGAGGGAAAAGATCTGAAACTTCGTTTTTAACAGTGATCCACTGTACAGTACCACCAGAAAAACTTTCCGTAGTTAACGTTTAACCGCAGCTGAAGTCTAAACTTTAGCAGATTTAAGCTAAAGCTTTATGTAATCCCGTTTCAAAAAAAATTAATATAGAAAACAGCTGTCAAGGCCACAGACTTTTTTTATGTTCTGGGGTCAAGGCGATTTTTAAGTAGAGTATTGGGGGAGGGTATGAATAAAAAATATCCTATCACTGGGATTATTCTAACGTTACTACAAAGACAAACCATTACTAGAACAACCCATAATAAATGTTGTTTCTTGTGGTCAAGTTCTGGGCAGTAAGAATTCATGGTAAAAAGATGTTTTCATCAGAATTTTCCCTCCAATTTTGTGGATTTCAACCTCAAATTCCGAAACTTGATTTTTTTATCACAATAAAATAATGCAAAACATCAATTCGAACCATCTATAGCTGAAAATTTAAATTCCAAAAAAAGAAATTAAATATTTACAAGCTTTATGTATTACAATCCCGTAAGTATTATTTTTATTTCATACATAAAAATCGTTTTAGTGCACTTTATTCACAATTTTTCCTGAAGTGTTTTTATTCTTATATTTAAGAAAAATCATATTTAAATAAAAACAAAAATAATAATTGTTGTCTTAGGTTTCTATCTGTGAATTTTATAACATCATTTTATGTGCACTTACCTTTACTTTGCTCAAACTAAAGAAACGATTAAAAACAAATGTGTTGCAATATTTTTTTATACACAATTCAATTTTATAATCTAATCTATTTATTATCTCAGTTATTCTTTTAAATTAATACTTCCATCCTGTATTTATTTATTTTTATTAAAAAAGGAGTTTATTCTTAGTAAGAGGTACATAAAATATGCTTGTATTGTATAATAATAAATTATTCCACTACACTTATTTACAAATAGTCTTTTGGGCTACGGTTAAAATATTTTTAATGATTTTTATTTGTTTTTAACAGATAGTTTCAGTTGTAGGCAAGCATTTGACGTTTTCAATTCAATTCACATTGTTTCACTTATAGAACTAAACTAAATTATAAACAAAACCTTATTTGGAATATCACATAATAAAACTTTTAGACGAGTCTGATATACCTTTTACATTTTCAAATATCTCTCTCTGTTTAGAATGTCAAAAAGAGCAGAAATTAGAGAGTGAGTTTTTTGGTACTTACACTGATATTTGTTTGTTTGTACGTGTTACGGAACCCAAATCCATTTTATGATAAAATATATTGTAACAAAGACAAAAAAGGTTTTAAATAATTAAAGTTTCTCACTTCTACTTTCACTCTTTTTTGCTAAATAAAATGATTTAGTTCATAAAACATTATCTTGAGCTCTAGCAACTTTACGTAATAAGAAGTAAAAGGTATAAAAAGACAACGACAATTTAAACTTTACAAAACTGAAAATTTCGAAGACGAATACTCAGGAACTTCGCGGTCTATGTGTACGTTATATTTTTTCTAGTTTGTCGTTTTACATGTAGTTTTCGCATTTATAAAACAAGCCTGTTTTTATTAGATATTTTTTTGGCAAAGCAAACTTGCCTAATGTCTAAAAAAGGCGAATTTACGATATTTCCGTGTCAGCGGCAGTAACTGTATTTCTTAACAAATCAATGAGCATTTCAAATAGTTTTACAAACTACACTTGGTCTCGATATTTTCGTGTTCTTTAAGACTAACGTAAAAGCAAAACTAACAGTATTATCTAAATATTTCTATGCTTCGCGTTCTGCAGATGGTTTTACAGACCACTCATCTTTTACCGGATTCGGCTTTACCGACCAAAACAGTATAAAGATAAAAGTGACCATTTTAATCTCTTCTATAGCAATGGACGTTCAGTGAACTTCACAAAGTGAATAAATTAAGTGGACAAGATATCAATTTAAAATTAACGCTTAAATAGTCTATTTACTTGTTCAGATAAGTCGTCAATAAAACCAACCTTACGAATATCGTAGTTTATTTATTTTTTATGAAATGAATAATGAAAGACATATCGATCTCGGCATAAGCGTTGAAATATTATCACTTGAGCATTAGCTTATGCAAATGAAGTGGCGTGTTCTTCAATAAGTACAAAATAAAATCAATAAATTAATTGTTAATAACTATCTTGAACAAGTAAACGACCAATAATGAAAAACAGCTGAGCATAATTGTCTAAAATTAGATCTATCTACCTAATTTTATCCTTAAAATATTAATATTTTTAGCATACAATACAAAATGTATACTTTCCAAAGCGTTTTTATTTTACTAAGTGTAAATTATACTTTCAAACTCTGGCATTTTATTATACAGAACAAAATATTTTTGCAGACAAAAAAGACACAGGAAATTATACATCATTGTATGTAACATGATTTAAAAAACTTTTTTATCTAACGTCGTAAGTAGTATAATAATGTATGTATGCTTACATTTATTTACAGTTTACTTGTCGATCACTTTTCTTCGTTTCTTTAAAACATTGTTTCTGTTTCAGTCTAACCTATTTAATTATAATAAATATCTACTAATAGTAATTAAGAAAAAAAACAACAAAAAGAAAAATGGCTGCCAAGTTACGATCATAACCTTTTTTTTCCAACCTATTTACATAGCTGCCGCCTTAACACTGGTCCAATAAAAAACAAATAAATTGCATACAAAAGTCCGATTACATACAATTATCAATTATCACAAAGAAGCAACACTGAATTTTAAATATTAAAAAAAAATCTAAGATATATCTAGTCGTAGGTAGGCTTGAAATAGTGACTGGCCGTACAAAACTTTTTATAGTTACATTAGCCTGTATGGTCTACGACCACGAGCAATCTCTGCAAACATGGAGGCAAAAAGAAAAAAAGCTAATTCAATTATAACGCCGCTCGGAAATCTTCGAGATTTACCGGAGTAGGATCAATATAGGTACCATTTTTATTGTAAGAAGTTGGAAATTACTAAGTTAATTCCTGATTCAATTACTTGATTTTCTAACCTGGTCAGACTCTTCAGACCAAAAGTGAATCCGGAATTAAGTTAATAATATATTGTGCTTACGACGGGTTTAGTTAAAAAGTTATAATACCTATGTCTACCATCTCTTTATATTTCTTAGTGTCTTTCCTTCTTTTACTTTGAACGCAATGTTAAAAGAAAATATACAGACCAAAGTTGAAAATGAAACGAAATAAATATAAGTTACTTTTGTCCGTATACCCGAAAATTTCCTAGCAGCACTTGAGGGAGAGTTTATTGTTCAATAGTGACATTAGTTGGTGGTTGTTACATTTCCACTATATTGTAGTCTGCTAACCAATCGCACTCCAATAGTATAACAGGTGCAATTTATCTCGGCACCTCGCGCCATTCGATCTCCTCTGCGAAACATGCCTATTTAATTTACGCGGGTAACACCATCAAGACGACATAAAACTTTCAAACATAGTAGACTACGAAATAGCAGTCAAATGACAGCCTTTCCCCCGGTTTCTCGTATACTAACAATGTGTTAATCTATTGTTGTGAAAATAATATTAAAATCCATTTTATTTGTTTGCAAATGACGGAATAATCAAGCAAAAGCATGTAATTCATGACAATGTCAATCCTATCGCATTATCTTAAGTGCCTAGTTGTGTCATTCATTTGCAAAGAGGTTTCAACCAACCTAACGATTAACTGACTGTAATATAACTTAAAAAAAAAACAATGTGTCCGTTAGTCATATTCTTTTATAGTGTGGAAGCAAAAGGTTAATGTAAGGAATAATATTTTCCTAACGTTCACACTAGTGTGACGACGTTCAGTGACAGTGTAAAAGTGAAGAATAGGAATAAAGTTTCTTATCCTTCACACTGATGTGACAGAATAATGTGAAGGTCAGTCTGTCGCGAAAATTTTTTGTATGCACTTCGGCCAACTGACAGCTGACAGTGTTAGTATACAAAACCCGGGCGTAAGTCATGCTTATTTAACTCTATTGAACAAAACCAAGCCCTGCATGTAATGATTCCGCTATCAATCACTAAATCCGGCCTAGTTACCTACGGGATATCACCTCGGGAGGGCGCGCGTCGCCATGGCAACGACCAGTGACGTCAGCACCAGCGATGACGTCAGCGCCGGGGCGTGGCTGTTATACTTGCTGCTTTGCTCGCAGGTACCTGAAATTGGGAACAAATAAATGACCATCCCGGACTTGGCCTCGTGGTGGAGTATGGCCTAACCTTCCTGCGATGCAGAATGAGACCCGTGTCCCAGCAGTGGGGATACATTATAAGGCTTGATATCGTAAATGAGGCATATTTAAAAGAACTTAAGAATAAAATTGTAAAAGTTTTCCACTATAGCTTCACATCTTTAAAGTAAATGGTTGATAAATGGTTGATAAATGGTTGGTAAATGGTTTGATGTGGTCAGTATTAGCTGTAATGACATAGTTAAATGTGTCCCGTCCGCTTGGTACAGTCTGTTAGCTTTTAGAATATACCTCGGCTACTATCGGATAGAATCGGATATATTCGTGTAATAGAAATATCGGAACTAATATGACAATTAAATAAAGTTTTATACAGAGCAGGAAGTAGTACACTCGTGTGCTTTCGCCGAAAACCGAAGCCTACTCTAGAGCCCGAGGTATATTCTAAAAGCTAACAGACTGTAGTTAAATACTTAACAGTAAGGATGTTGGTTATTTGTATTAATTGAGAAGTTATGAGGGAACATACTCGGACACACTTACACACACATACACATACGACGCAAACACATTACCTTCCTTTTAGGATCGGCGCAGTCGGGTAAAAAAAACTGTATTTAAAGCTAGCGGTCACACAGAAGGACGGGACGCGGGGGCCTGGAAAAGACGCGACGTTACTCACCGTTGATGGTAAGGTTGTACGCCTTCTCGCCGGCCACGCCTGGGACGACGGTCCGGTCGCAAGAGCGGGTGACGGCGCTGACTGAAACGTACTGGAGCCCGCCTTTCGTGTCTGGAAACAGTGCGAACGGGGCTTTATAACATAACATTTACATACAGTTTTAAAAACCTATTTAGAGGCCAAAAATTCCACCCATGCCGGGTTTCGAACCCGCGACCTCTGGCTATCCGTGCCAGCGCTCTTTCCAACTGAGCTAATGGGCGACTCACCGGCCGAATTTTTAGCCTCTAAATAGGTTTTTAAAATTGTCCTTAGCACGGGTTAGGGCATTAAAAATAAAAATAGTATAATTTACATACAGGCACATACATTGCTTCTGGCCCCACACTAGGGTACCCTGTGTCGTGGGAAACAGAAACAACAAGAAAAAAAGGGGGGAAAAAATGTAAACTCTGTTAATTAAGGACTTTGAAAAGACTAAGTTTGGAGTTGTTTTGTCAATTTTTTCTCCAAAATGATCTAGATTTTGACGTGGTTTTTGGACACATAGTATGAATTGTAACGTTCATTAAGCCGCAGCTTCTGCGCTACTTTGAATAAAACCTTTTCATTTCAACATCTCTAACATGAAACCATCCAAAACCTGGGGGTGTTGTTTATCCCCAGCCGGGGTTCGAACCCGGGACCTCTCACATGGTAAATGCGCTACAGCTGCGCCACAGAGGTCGTCAAGTCGTATCAATCACAACTGTAACAAACACCTAGGACTTGAATAGATTTCCACTAAAACGGCCGTTGTTGGCAATACTGCTTCAAAGTCCTAGATTCTTGGACCTAGGTTCTTGCAAGTAGGTTCTAAGAAGTAGAGAATTAGCGAAATCGGTTCTGCTGCTCTCGAGATTTGCGCTTACCAACATTCAGCGATTCATTTTTATGTTATAGATAGATAAAGTGTTCTCTATCTATCTATCAGTTTTGGAAATGGCTGCAAACAGAAATCTGGCATGCCGAACTATAGAAAATGGAAACGATATGCAGACATGCCAAAGAGTCTTCTTCTGGTGGAGTGCAGTCAATGTCCAATTCATTTTCAGAATCATCGGAACTCATTTTAATTTATTATTAACCAAATAACAACGAACTCCGCTTTACCGCCAATTTTTATTTTATTTTACAGTGTATGCCAAAAGATAAACGCATCTGTGGCTATACAGCCACGAGAACGCAATGTGTACGATAGATGAAGGAGTTCTAAATTCAAACAGCACACCGTTTCATACAACATTGCCGGTGCGCTCTTCGTTCCAAATTCAAAGAATGCGCCGGGAAGTAATTTTGGTTTTTCAGTCTACGTAAATTATGATACTTCGCGTGTTCTTTATTCAAAAGTAATGATAATATTTCCGCGCATGTTTAAGAAAAAAAAACATTCAGAAAAAAAAAACAATATGGTGTGACCTTTCATGGAAAATAAGAGCAGGAGAATAAGAAGAAGACGGATGTATAGTGCGTTCACATTAACTTGACGCGTGAGAGAATTGGTAGCACTGAGATGTTTACTGTTACCATGTTAAATAAGAAATCATTCCCATTACGTGGGGAAAATAAAAGGATTGAGGGCTTGTTTTACCATCTTCCGATTAGTTCCAAAAGCTAATTCACATGTTATGTCCTTGTTGCCAATTCTCTCACGCGTCAAGTTAATGTGAACGCACTGTAAAAGAAAGACGGATGGAACCTTTTATAATGACGAGCCGCCGTCTCTTTATGCGTGTTGCCAGATAAATATCACTGCCCACTTTTTCAAATCAAGAAAATTAAGGTTCCTCGGGGTGCTGACTGGCGCCACCAATGAAAAAAAAGTCATAAGTTGTGTTATAATACGTTTTAATTTAAAAGTGAACATGAGATGTATCTGTGTGAGTTAGCTCGTGTATGTACACGAAAGTGTAGGACTAGCGGTGCTTCACACCCTTTCAATGCAAGAAGGCATCCGTCTTTCTTTTACATCCGTGGAAGATGACTACTCACCATTCCTGCTGTGGTGCGTATATACGAAGCAGTACTTGCTGGGATGCGAGGAGCCGCGGGCGATGGGCGCCGCGATCAGGTACCCGGTGTTCCCCTCCTGCCAGCTGCCGTAGCATGTGTACACTGGAACAGACGGGCGACAGATTAAATAGGTACATACATTAGATCCCTCAGGCCGTTTTCTGAATTGTGGATCGCAACCAGTTGCGGATTGAGAATTTTTATTCTCTGCTCGCAACCAAATGCGGATTGAGAATTTTCGAAGAAGAAGAAGAAGAAGAAAAACATTTATTATAGCCACAATACACACGCCACAGTAACAAAACAAACATAAAACACAAACACTAAAGGTCACGGCGTGTCACTGCCGCTATAAACGGCAACTGACTCAGCCTATGCTGAAGGGCAAGCCTTCAGCGCTGATTTTCAGTCAGTGCCAGGAGGTGTTCCGCGAGCGTTACAGACTGCGGTGTGGTGCAACCATGGGAAATACCATACTGAATAGAATACTTATAATGTAATAAAGAGTAATAGTTGTATAGAATAGAATACGTAATATAAATACAGAATGAAACAGATACTTAAATAGTTTTAACTAGCTGACAAAATAAACTACGGTATACACAAATAAAAAACTTACACAAATGAATATAGGTATAAGTAGTAGGATGTTATTGGGCATTCTGGACCAGCTTCCATTCGTTTGAGCTCACGACGCACCGCGCCGGTTGGCGCGGCTTGTCGCTCTCTCAAACTCATTACAGCTATTCCAGAATACCCAATAACATCGAGTGATTCTAATTTATAGTTTCAATAATTTTACGAGCAACCTACACAGTTTATGATAAATTCCATCAATGAAAACGAATGACACTAGGAAGCTTGAGTGAATGCAACTCACCATCATCTTGGTGGAGATAGGTCCGCATAGTCACTGAGTTGAATTAAATAAAGGATCCCCAAGCTCAACTGAATTGTATTTACCCACTAGCTATGTTTTGTGCAGTTTCGTAATATACTAGATAAAACAGCACACATTATTTGCGGTATCGGTTAGGTTTCCTCATTAAGACAATGACATGAAATATTCCAAGTGATACTTGTATTTACCCAGTCATAGTTTTGTGACCAGATTGGCTTCTCCCACTGAATGAGTTTAACACCACTGGTGTCTACTTTTCATAACAGTGACACAAAACTTTGCTTTTTCAACCCAGTTTGTTTTGTAGTCAGATTGACGTCTCCCACATGAACAAGGTACAACACCACAAATTTTGTTATCAGATTGACTTCCCGTGATGGCCCTTCATACAATAACATAAAAGTACAATTTCAACTTAATCATATTTTGTGGTCAGATTGACGGCTCCCACTGTTAGAAAGATTCAGCACCACAAATTACTTTGTGATCAGATTGACTTCATGTGATGAACCTTCTTGCGCAACAGTGACACAAAACATTTTCGTCTTAACTGTATTTTATGGTCAGATTGACGTCTCCCATTGTAAAAAAGGTGATTCCAACACAACAAAATTTTGTGATCCTTTTCATGTGACACAAATACTGGGTGATTGGCAGAACCAGGAAATACTTGTATTTTAGGCATATTTTATGGTCGGCACAAAGAATACCTTACTTTTCCCACAAAAATGTTAGTGATCAGATTGAAGTCTCCTGTTTATCGTTCACTACGGAAAACACAAAACATTGCACAGTAGGAAAAATGTACTTCTACAGTTACTTGAATCCTTGGGTATACTTAAGTAAAATCGTGAATTAATGATAATATCACTGACACATAAAAGTATACTTTCATTAATGGAAATCTATTTCCTACTAACGTGTCACTTTAGTTAACGCGAATGCGAATATGATAGGTGGCTGGCAGGGATTGTCAACCTTTAGCTGTTGACGCAGGAGTTATAAATTTGATACGAAGTATACACGGTGTAAGAAAAAATATGTTGTCAAAAAGTACAGTTTTATTTATAAAAGTTGGTTCCTTTGAACATTCCTTAAAGGTATTCCGGTAATAAAGCATTTTCCATGTTATTATTTTTTTAAGACTTGATGTTAAAGTATTTTAAGAAATCATGATTTTGTAAATACGACCGACAGCATTTTGTCTTTTTTTAATTGAAACTTGAAGATATTATTCTCATCCCATTATACGTAACTGAACCTATGCAGATAGTTTTATATTTTTTCAACAGTTTTCTAACATCAGTTCTCGTTCATTTTCTATCTAAATTTATCTGTAACATACAGTAAAATAAATACAGTAAATTTTACATAACCCATAAATAAAGAATTTAGAGGGGTCATAATATTTTAATGTATCACCTACATAAGAGATAACCAAAGGTTGACTATACTAGCTATACTCTAGTCTAAGATCCACACGGAAAAAACTCGTTGCATCAAAATATTTAGCTGTAGGTATCATTAATACCTAATGTTTGACTTTCACATAATATTGTGGAGTCTACCAAATGCTTTATAAAGAATACCTAGATAAGTATTATTTATCCTGAAATACATTTATATAGTAATTTCATCGATATCATACGATGTTTTCTATGGATAAGCTAGAGGAATTAATTATAATTTCCTATTTAGCTCATCATCCGATTTCTGGTAACTGGAAATAACAGTTTATTTTCTTCTGCTATAGTGAAATATTCACCCAATTCGAACATTATCTGATTAAGATCAAGAAAATCTAAAGTAAATTGCAACATGTGTATCTAGGACTATTTACTCCTACCTAGGTATGAAACCTACGAATTTGCTACGTTAACGTTATTGGATCCGTTGCAAGCTTCTGATTGCGAAACATCTTACCTACAATAATCGATATATTGGTCACATTATGTTGCAATGGCAACCAGCCACATTAACTTGAGCTATTAAATAGTGCTGACATTATGAGAATAACATATAGGCTTGACCTTGCTACCGGTCAAGATGATTTGGTTAAGTACCTACTTTTGAAGGCAAAGCAAAAATTTTGGGTGTTCGATACTAAAAAGTAATATGTATTACTTTTATCAACAATCACCTATATTCATACACCTATAAATAAAGGCGATTTTCGCATTTACTTCATTACAGTACTTGTAATAAAAAAACAACATACACATTTAGGATATAAACCTATAACACCCTGATTTATCTAAAATTCTCATCACTTCCGATAACGTGATAACGCTGTTCAGTACAGTCTCCGTGTGGTGTAATTATCTACGACTTCCTCGCTACCAGTCACTCCATCGGTATCAAAATGTTAGTAAGTATATTTATTTACATCCTAATTTTTTTTTTTACGTGTTCCACTGACTAAACCGTATTAGTCCCTATATGAAAACTATGTCCCGAACTATGTCTAAAAAATATGTTCCAGTCACTACATTTATCTAGTATAGTAATTACAATACGGTGTATAAATCGTTTAGGTTAAATGTATAAGACTGGTATAAAACTATGTTATTATTATTTCAGGTCTGACTCCGAGTTTGAATTCTCTGGTGTACCTATTGCTGTGCAGTCGAGTAAGAAGCAAAAGACTCCAACCAGCTCCAAACGCAAAGCATCGAGCTACGTTGAGGAGACAGTTAGGTAAGAATACAATACATCTATAGTTTATTATAAATTATTGTACACTTTACACATCGTTTCAAATGACGATTCCCTCGATGTAATCAAGCTGTTGATGAAAATCTTGGAACATTGAAAGAGATAACAACTGTTTATTTGTTTGTTTCATAACTAAAAGTTGTTTATTCGTCTTAATAATTCAAACCATAGGTTTGACCCTTAAACCTTATTTTCTATAGCCTAAAGCCGGGGCCGCTGCACCATGTTACGCGTGTTACAAAAAACGTAACACTTAAATATAATAAAAGTGGGACATGGTATAACACGTTAGGTACTTGTTATATAACGTTACGTTACGTAACACGTAAAGTGTTAATACCACTCCCCATTTTTGTTTTAATAACGTGTTACATTTTTTGTAACACGCGTAACATGGCGCAGCGGACCCGGCTTAACATTGATCGTTACGGTAAATGTTTACATCCAGGGAAAAGTTTACTGGAATAGAATTAGTCTCGTTATATTATTCGTTGTTACGTTGTCGCGTCATTTGACTCTAGCACACCGCTGAGTCATTGAATCGTTGATTACATTGCAGGCATGTACTCGTAAAGGTTAACATGCTGTCGACTGTTTACTTTGCATCTTACTAGTCGTGGGTTCGATACCCGCTTCGCGTAGTATTTTTGTTTTCCATGTAAGATATGCTTATTAAGAATCACTTGGGATATTTGCTTATTAAGAATGACATATATGGGATAGATCAAAAGTAGATATGTACCCTTCATATTAAACTATCATCCACTTCATACTCGTTCAATGTATGTGTATCTCCTATAGATAGCCTACCCAATCGGAATATAGGTATAAGTTTATGAAGGTACTTATGTTTTAAAATATATTGTTCACTTTTACAGGTCTGCAAGCACCTTAAAGAAAAAGACGGTGGGAGATCTTTTCGGGATTTTGCGAGACGCAGAGAAGGTCGCTAAAGCGACTCCCGAGCAGCACCAACTGGGGTCGAGTCTAGTGACGCGGGTCGCCAATGGTCACGTTCGTCGGACAGCAACGACGGAAGGAGAATTCTATATAGAATTGAAGGTCTACAACACTACCGATGCTGCAAGTACCAACGTTCAAGAGAGGTGGAAAAAAGCGTTGATGGTAATAAAATTGCAGACTGATACGGACACACCGCACTGGGACGTATTACAGAAATTTATTAAACAAGTTTATTCACTGTATGATAATAGTGAGGCGAGTTTTTTTAGTGATAAGATAAATATAAAATAAAATTCCTTTAATTTATAATAAACATATTATTTTGCTACTTACCTATTTATTTTTGTGTCTAAAACCTAAATTTTAATTATCTGTTTCCTGGTCAATCTTACTACTTTTTATTTACAATGCCTTATTGCATTACTTGCAAAACTCTTGTCAACCCAAAAAGTTGGGTGGGTCATATGCGCAGCACTGACCACAAAAGCAAAGTCGCAACTCATCATTTGTCAGAAGATGTTGAGGTTCTGACCTCTGCATTCCGTAATCGTATTGCAACTTATAAGATACAGGCTAACGGTGATGGTCAGCACTCAATTGAAACCTTTTTCGAGTCTATCCATAATAAATTAAAATCTCTGATTGATATTTCATTGAAAAAACACGTTTGCATAAAAGTCAATGTTGAGCTTTTTTCATTTTTCCTTATGTACAAAAACGATTTGCAAGAACTAAAATCGTTTGGCACGAAAAACATTACCATACACATGAACCACAACTTCAATTCCATTTTTTCAGAAATCATAAATACATTGAAAAAAAAGCTTGAAGAGTTTCAAGAGCGAGATAGCGGTTGGACATTTTTGAGTAACTCTCATTTGGAAATCAATGTAAATAAATATCAACCATTGAGTGGGTCATCGTTTATAGATTTACCAAAATTTATAAAAAACAAAAAAGCATGTTTGAATATAAAAAATGATGATCCTTATTGTTTTCTTTGGTGTGTTACAGCTGCTCTATTCCCTTCAAAGAGCCACCCCGATCGTGTCTCGTCTTATCCCGATTTTCGCGATATTTTTAACACTCAAGGCTTATCATATCCAGTAACTTTTTCTGACATCCCGGTGTTTGAAAAAAATAATCCAGATATCGCTATTTTTGTGTATGGCTTACAAGGCAAAAAAACTGTTGTAGGTCCACTATACAGATCAGAGTCTTCCACTGCGAAAAATATCGTTCATCTGCTATTTCTCGAGAATGATGAGGGCTCTCACTTTTGTTTGATCAAAAACCTTCCCCGTCTGGTTAGAAGCCAAATATCTAAACACCATCAGCAACTGCATTTTTGCTCATCATGTCTGTTATTTTTTAAAACATCTAATGAACTAGTCATTCATGCATGTGGTGGTATTGCTACAGCTCTTCCTAACCAAGGGTCGGTTCTTCAATTTAAGAATTACGAACGAAAACAAAACATACCCTTTATCATTTATGCTGATTTTGAGACTATGCTTCAACGTCATCTGGGGTGTGAAGCAGACCCTAACATTGCGAGCACTAGCCTGCTACAACAACATGTGCCCTCAGCGTTTGGTTACTATATTGTTTGTACAGTGGATGCCAAGTATAATCGCTACGTCAGCTATCGGGGATCAGACTGTGTATCAAAATTTGTAGAATGGTTGTATCGAGACATGAAGCAAATACACACTATTTTAAAAGCTAATATTAAAATTATATTCACGGATAATGATTCACAAAATTTTGAAAATGCTGTCCGCTGTCATATTTGTGATAATCTTTTAATATTTGACAAGGTTCGAGACCACTGTCACATCACTGGTCACTATCGGGGGGCAGCTCACAAGCATTGTAATTTACAATTTAAACTACCAAATTTTGTTCCAGTTGTTTTCCACAATTTGTCAGGCTACGATTGCCATTTATTTATCAAAGAACTAGGCGAGGCGCCTGGTCCGATTAGAATAATACCTAAAACAAAAGAAAACTATATTTCTTTCACGAAGTATATACCATTATCGAAAGATGAAGGTATCCAACTTCGATTTATCGATTCATTTAAATTTTTAGGTACCAGTTTAGAAAAACTCACGAAAACAATGAAGGTGGAGGAATTCTCGTTGTTGAAATCATTTTTTGCAAATGACACTGAACTCAAATTACTCACTCGCAAAGGTGTTTATCCATATGACTATATGTCACATTGGAAATGCTACGAAGAAAATTCCCTCCCACCCAAATCTGCTTTTTATAATACTATCAGTGGTGAAGAAATTTCTGATCAAGATTATGAACATGCCAAGTCAGTATGGTCAACTTTCTCCATTCGTAACTTAGGTGAATACACTGATCTATACGTTAAAACAGATGTCTTGCTACTAGCCGATATTTTTGAACATTTCCGCAAAACATGTAAACGATATTATCAATTAGACCCGGCATTCTACCTCACAGCACCCAGCTTATCATTTGATGCGATGCTTTTGAAAACTAAGGTCAGATTAGAATTGCTTAGCGACTTAGCGATTATTCGGATGATTCAGGATGGAATACGGGGTGGTGTATGTATGTGTTCCAAGCGACATGCGAAAGCAAACAATAAATACATGTCTGAGTACGACCCATCACGTCCCGAGTCCTTCATAACGTATATTGATGCTAACAATTTATACGGCTTCAGCATGTCTCAAGTATTACCTTTGTCAGATTTCAGATTTTTGGAACAGTCTGAAGTGAATACCATTGATATCACATCAGTTCCTGATAATGCATCTTTTGGTTATATTCTTGAAGTGGATATTATTTATCCCACACACCTACACGACTATCACAATGATTTCCCATTTTGTCCTGAGCGATGCATACCACCCGGTGGAAAGAGTTCGAAATTAATCCCTAACCTATACGATAAATATCGATATGTTATTCATTATGTGCATCTTAAAACATGCTTGAAACATGGATTAATACTAAGAAAAATCCATAGAGTCATTACTTTTCGTCAAAGTGCTTATCTCAAACAATACATTGAACTTAATACAAAACTGAGGCAACAAGCCCAATCAACTTTCGAACAAGACTTTTTCAAACTCTTGAACAACAGCATATTTGGAAAGACTATAGAAAATACTGAACACAGAGTAAACGTCTATTTGGTAAATCAATGGAGCGATAGTCAAAACAAAACGAAAAAATGCACATCGGCAGAAAAATTGATAGCCCGTCCAAACTTTCACAGTGCTTCAGTTTTTTCCGAAAATTTGGTTGCCATCCAAATGAAACCAGAACGTGTGGTTTTAGATAAACCTATCTACATTGGGTTTACTGTTCTTGAGTTATCCAAAAGCCACATGTATGACTTTCATTATTCAATTATTAAACCTATGTATGGGAAATATGTTGAGATGTGCTATACTGATACGGATAGCTTCATCTATCATTTGTCCACAGAGGACTTCTTCCTAGATTTGAAATACCGTTTACTACCTTACTTTGATACGAGTAATTACGATAGTAATAATATACATCAAATTCCATTAAAAAACAAAAAGATTCCTGGGCTATTTAAGGATGAAATGGGTGGTGAAATTATTACAGAATTTGTAGGATTACGATCAAAACTGTACTGTTTCAAAACTTTAGAAAAAACTGTCAAAAAGGCCAAAGGAGTAAAAATGAGCGTTATTCGCGGTCTTAACTTTAGTAATTATGAGCAGACCTTGTTTGAAGGTAATGTGCTGCGCAAGAGAAATATCTTGTTTAAATCGATAAAACATGAAATATTTACGCAAAGTGTCAACAAAATAGCTCTATCGAGAAATGATGATAAACGTTTGATTCATCGGGATCAAATCTCAACTAAAGCGTGGGGCCATACCTCAATATTATGAAAATAAGATAGTAAAATTGACCATGGGATAAAATTTAAAAATATGTAATCAAAATATCGTGATATGATGTATTTCATAGATCTGTTTCAGTCTTAGATGCTATGTGTATGGATTGCGGCTGCGGTAACCGCCGCGATAGAGCTAGTGTGGAATAAGCTTAATATTATGTTTTCGTTCTTATGCTCTTCAAGTTAAAGCTAAAGCTCTTTAGGTATGTTAAGAATAGCGTATTTATTTAAGTGAACTAATAATGTAATGAATTAAAATAGATAGGTACTTAGTTATAAAAGTGTTATGTACTATAAGCTAATAAGTATAGTTTTGGGTGAATAAATTGGGTTATACTACCAGCTTCTTTTATTTCCATGACCTAACATTGTTACCTAATGTTACAAAAACAAAAGAATATGTAAGTATTGTTAGTTCCTACATATCTCAGAAATTTTTGCTATAGACATAGTCTTGAGCGCGGTGGGATGAGGAGAGCTAAACTATATTCAATGAAGTTTTGATTTCGTGTCTACTGAAAGTATGACAGCTCCCTGTGGGAATCGAGCCCACGACCTCTGCAATAGTAATCAAACGCTATCATCACTAGACCGACGAGACAGTCAAAAGTAGGTCAAGTCAAGGTGTTAGCGATGTTGCAAACAGCAAGGGAGGCGCATCGATGTTGCATAGCGCGCAAGGGTTCAATGACTACTATTTACTTAGTCAGCAATGACATACTTGATTCAAACACATTCGATATTGATAATGCTGACTACGAATTCGAGCTCGCTCACTCTTATATGTATTAAAAGAGACAGGATTAATTTTCTAGAGCGATCGAAACGTATGAATAGGTAAGTTACACTCATCTACAAATCCATTTTATATTTGGTGGTTCAGTAATTTATTGTTACTGCATCGTTCGAGCCAACTAGAAGATCAGCAGACGTGAAAACATGTCGATTTCGGTAAGCATTATTTTTTTCCATCCAATTTATATTACACAGTTTGAAATAGGTTTGAATATTTTTAATAATTTTTTTTTTGTTTTTTTCAGATTTTAGGCGAGACTGATCCGACTGACCCTTACTACTACGCGCAAAATATTTTGAGTGGGTTCGATAGTGATGTCGAAGAAATACGAAACCCGGCTCCATCAGACGTGGGGAAGCGGAAAAGTAAGACTTCAAGGAAACGGGTTGCAAAGGACTCCACGTCTACATCATATGTGGTTAGCAAGGCGGCAAGAAGAGGAAATCGGTTGATAAAAATAGAAGTATTCGACTTAAATGAGTGTAAGGACACAAACAGTGAAAGTGCGGTGTTAAGTGCCCAATATGTTGTGATAGATCCTGTAGACGAAATAATGGACATGGTGGAAAACGTAGTTAAGAACATTTCTAAAAATATGTGCAATAGTTATTAATTTCGTTTTAAATTAAAAATTAATTAAATAAAACATGTTTTCTTTTTTAAATACATTTACATTTATTTCTTACTTTCAATAAAAAAGTTACATAAATACTTGCTTATTCTAAATAAATTCTATAACATTATTTTCATAAAACCATTTCTTGACACATAGTACATTTTTCAACGCACATTGTTTGTGGTGAGAAAAACACGTAAAATTGCATACACTATATTTATCATGCAGGTATTTTATATTAGGACATTGATTTTCCTCGATATTAATAACACAACAATCACCACAAAGTTTATTTACCCACATGATTTTTTCTAAACCTTTTACAAAAATTTTCTTATTCCTCAATAAACTATAAATTAACCTATGAAATTCGCGGTAGTCAATAAAACCTTCACGCCAATAAATTCCTCTATTCTTTTCCAACCAAACAACTTGCTTTTTTTCGCTATCTGATAAAGTAGAAAATGGATAAGGAGGTTTTACCAAGTAGACCATAGTAAATTCTTTAGTAGCGAGAGCAAACTCTTTAATAATAAAATTATTTTTATAATCTCTAAATCCTTGTAAATCTACAAAAATATGTTCAGAATTCATGTTATTTTTTTAACGATGTTAGAAAGTGGTTTATATTCGATTACACAATCGTTTAGTATGAGGCAGTAAGCAGAAGTTTGATCTGGTATTTCTAAATCACTCTCTATTTCTACTCTAACATCAATGGGACCTGTCTTCGGGGTCTCATTTTGCCTGCAGCAATCTATTACAAATAATGGTGCTTTATCTTTGAAATCCTTCAGATTTAACAACGGCTCACACCGACGTCCATAGTAAGACTGTTGGAATCTAGCGTACTGCTCATATAATATCATATACCTTTCTTCAGTAAACTTAATATTGAGACTTTCATATGGAAAGTAAGTTGAATTTAAAAAAACCTTGACATCACGTACATAACAATGATCAAAGTGAGACATGTCTTTCATACCTAAACTTTTCCGATTAGTTTGTAAACCAATAATCACATAACGTGGTTTCTCTAATTGAGATGTGGTTTTTATAGACCAAGTATGTTTTGTAGTCTGTGGTAAAAGAGGGTATTCATAGAGATCCCAATTCCTAAATGCTAAACTGATAGGTCTATCTTTCTCCAAACATCTCAGCAAGTTAACTCTTTCACGATCAGATACTTTTATATGCGGTACTCTCCATACAATTTTGTTAATGGTTATGTCATCTAACACTTCATTAGTGGTTAATTTAATAGAATTAAGGTTTGTATTACTACGCAAAAGAACCAGCTCATGTTTACAGTTCATTATTATTTTATTATAATCTTCAGCGAAACCTAAAACTTTATTCAATGGGATACAGGCGGAAAAATTACCAGTAGTATTTTTTATTCCATCAATGTCCCACCCCCATAGCCGTGACATTTTTGATTCATTTTCATTCATCGAGAGCAATGATTTAATAGTAGTTGTGATCCCAGCATTTTTTATCCTATCAATTTCTACGCCATTTAGTTCATATCGAATGTCTTGGAAAAGAAAAAGCGCTGCATTATTCACCAACTCAATATTACTCACTCTCTCTTTTTTATCGCCATTTGGACGGTGCACTGTGATAGAACCTTCGATGTATAGTGTACTCTGTGACGGTAAGACGTATAAGTCTTGTTGATTGATGGGAATGCGTATTTCATCGTTTTTGTTAAAACTATTAATGTAGGGCTTATACGAATGGATTTGGTAGCTTTCAATGCTGTTGTCGTAGGCGAAAGAATCCAAGATATTTAAGATATTCATTTTATGACTTTTAAGTATCTGAGAAATTGTTTATTTTCCTTAGTCAGTTTTTTCTTTTTAGCAGGTGGTTTCTGTTGCGGTGGATGTGTTGTACTGAGATCTTTGGTTTCGGGTACCAATGTTTTATTTATGAAATCTATCATTTTCGTCTTAGGTGTAAATATAACTGTAGTTCTTCTTGTCGTAGATTTATAAGGTTGTTATTTGCATCCAAAATCCTTATATTAATCTCGCTAACTGTATTTTGATTTACTGGGAAATATATCAATTTTTTTGGGATTTCTATAATCCTGTACCCTGGCGGTACATTAGGTGCAAATTCGTAAATTATATGGCTAGGCTTCCCATTTATGTACGATCCGCTCACGATATCACATTCTATTCGAACGATGGTTGTTGGTAGAATGTTTACAGGGAAGAGAGACTCATGTAATATATTAGCTTTAAGAGTCTGATTTCCAAAACCCAATATCCTTCCGATTGAACCGGATTTCTCAAAATGAATATCTTTTGAACAAATTATTTTTGTGCTCAAAGTGTTATTGTTACATATCAAATTAAACGTACAGTCTACTAAATTTGTTTTTAAAAAGTCATTTATATCTAATAGCTCGTATGATCCTTCGGGTATTTCAATCATTTCGTTGTCGCCATAATGAAATTTGTTGTTGTAGCATTCTATGTTAGGAATCGAATTAAACGTCGAAAAAAAGATCAGCCCACATTCATATTCACCATCAAGCTGCAGAGCCGGCGAATAAAATGTTGACAAAGCTGGTTTACAACCGGTTATTGATAGCGTGAATGACATCGTAATAATGGTGAGAATAGTTTATGATTTCTTAATATAAATGTTTCAACCAGAATGTTTTTAAAAATTTTATGCATAAATGACCGCAATTATAGGTGTTGTTTTGTTGATAGTTCATATAACTATAATAAACGTTAGTGTTTTTTGTTAAGTACTTGATTAATTCTACAGGTGGTTTTAAACCATAACTATCAAAGTACACGCTGTAATTATTTATCTTAATGTAGGCTACCCAGTGAGTTCCCGGATTTATTGAATTATCTAGATTCAGGATAGCGCACTCGATGTTATTTGATTTGCTTGGTAAAGTGTCTCTCATATAGACACCTCGAAAGTATGGGATGTCCCGAGTATAATATATTAAATCTATATTACTCAGTGCTCGTCTGGGTAACCTTTTAACTAGTTTTTTGAAGAATGTACGCACAATCCCTTACCTGTCTTGTATGGTTTGATGTATAAACCTTTGCCTAAGGAGATCGATTCCATCATTTTATTGTGACGCACGGATTCAGAAAGATTTTTTTGGGCTGACTTGTAATCATTAACTGCTTTTGCTATTCCACCAATACCTCCAGCTAAAGAACCCAATGCTGATAGACCAGCAAAAATAGGAATGAGTGGAAGTATTCCTCCAGTTTTAGGGATGGGAATAATTCTTGGCAGCTTCATATTATTTTTCTTATGAAATATTTTTTTTGCTGCTAAGTATGCAAACTGAATAGCATCTTGAATATTTTTAGGTTTCTTTTTTTTCAGATGCGATTTTAATTTAGCCATAGAAGTTTTGAATGATTTAATTCCAGCACCCGATTTAATTTTTGCTTTCATTACTTTATTCACCAACCATGATGCAACTTTTTCACCTCTGCTAGCATCTTCTGATTTTAATCGTTGCTTTGCCATCTTTCTTAGCTCTAAGTCAGCCTTATGCCGATCTTCTAAACTTGAATACTTTGAATAAGCTATGTCGTGCAGCATACAAGCGCTGTCCAAAGGGTTTATGCCTTTATCGCCTCTTTGCAAACGTTCTTGTAATCGAGTACCTGGACCGCAGTAGTTGTAGCCTGGTAAGTGTAACTCTATTGGTAAATTATTGATTAAAGTATTGAGAAGTCCTTTCCCTTTCATAACTAACGATGTAATGAAAAATAAGTTAACTAATCTGTAGTAATATACTTCAATGCTTTATTATAGCACTTTTATTAATCCAACTATTTTCCTCTTGACCTAAGCCGAGCCATTTAACAAGATATTTGTTTCCCTTTTTTTTAATTACCTTCTCAACTAAATAAATATTGGGACAGCTAGTTTTTTGCAGTTCGTGTTCGTAAAAACAACCTTTTATTGGTATACAATGTTGATCTCGTATGTAATATGTTGTGGGTATAGATTTTATTACTTTTACAACAGTGAATAATTCGGTAGACCAGTTTGGTGTATATCCTTTTTGAAAATCTCCTTTGTGCTTGCTGATACGGACAAAGTCTCCAACACGAAATTTAATTTTCTTTGCAGGTAAGGAAGGTTGTGATTTGTTTATATTACATGCAACGAGTGATTCATTTAACTTGTTTATTTCAGACGGCATATGTTTTGTAGTGCGATGCATAGTATTATTATAGCTCTTAACTATATCACATAAAGGTTCTCCAATCCACTTATAATTTCCAAACAAGCTAAAATGTTTAAACAACTTGCTCTTCAAAGTTCTTATTAATCTTTCTACTATAGACGCTTTTTTTGTTGAATAAGTTGAATAATGATTTATTTTCCATCGGTTCGTAAGCTTCTGAAAAACGTCATTGTGAAATTCGGTACCCTTGTCGGTTTGTAAATTAGCAGGTGATCGGCCTTCTTGTAAAACCTTATCAAACGCTAGAGACACCTCAGTTTTTGTTTTATTCTTTAATGGAGCGATCCATGCGTATTTAGAAAAAGCATCGATGACTACTAAAATAAATTTGAATCCTTTGTTAACCTTCTGATAGTTTTGCATATCAATCAAATCGGCTTGCCATAAATCATCAATCCCTTTTAAAATAACAGAACGACGTGGGAAATTTCTTCTAGCTGCTTTATGGATTTCATTTACAACAGATTGTTTGCTCATGCTGGTTTCGATGAGTCTCTGAGTGCTACTATATGATCTTTAATAATATTACTCGCTTCTACCTTTGAACACTTCTCATCTAACTGTTTCTGTAGCAGTTGTATTTGAGTTTTTATACTTTTAAGTTCATTAATGAAATCTTGTTTTTTACAATATAATTTATTGTTTTTTTCTACATACTCCTTGCTAACAGCTTCATCTGCTGCTACAGCTAACGGTAATCCTCTCAATATACATTGTTTTAAGTCGTAAACTCCTGACTCATTTTTACTTAGCCCTGTGTTTATAGGAACCAAATTTAATGGATCTGACACACGCAGTCTTTTATGAACATGATGTCCAAATTTATCTATATTCATCTTGTAAATAGTGTGAAGGTTAGAGTAGAAATAAAATAAAATATAGATTACATAAGTATTTATTCATTTTATATCACACCACGTTTTTTCAGTTCTGTTAAAACTGATACAATTTCATCATCTAAGCCAGTATTACCGGCATCTTTCGAAGCTATTAATAATTTCAATGTTTCAACTAATTCGTTTGGATCATTCCAAAAAATGTAATCTACTTTGTTATCAACTTTTTTAAGCAATGATAAACCCTTTCCTTTGGAAACATTGGCGGAACATAATAAGGGTTTTACAATTTGTAAATACTTAAATCCTCTGTTGCTATTGATTGGTTGATTGGGATCATATTTACGTCGATGAGCGTTTGTGCTTATTAGTATAAATTTATAATTCCTTTTATCATCTTCAGTGATAATGTTTAGATCAGGATTTTTTTTGTAAAGTAATTCACTGAGTCCATTAGTTTTGACATACGAATGACCTGCTATTTCAAATGCATCATTAGTTATGGAGAGCGGTGCTGATCCTATCATAGGTTTTCCATTTTCCAATCTAATTCCATAAGGTACATCTTTGAATACTTCTGATGATAAAGACCATGACGATAAAGACTTTGCATTTGGTGTTGAAGCACCATCCGAATTTGTTTCAAAAAATATGTCACTCATGTTATTTCTAAGACTTTGATTCAGTTCAGAGTCACTTATGTTATCATCGCTGTTACTAGCATTCGATACCTCTTGGAGTGATTCCCTTGAAGAGCTAATTTCAGAAAATTTTCGTTTCTTCGTAGGTGTAGACTGTCGTGCTAAATGTTCAAGCGAATCAACATCTTCATTACTTAACTGTTCTTGATACGGGGTTCTCGTTAGCTGTTTAAGTGGATCTGTTACTGGTTTGAACATAGTTTCTAATGCCAACTCAGAATCCATTTTAGTATTTTTCATGTTTTGAACCTTCTTTTTAACAGCCTCAGCAGACTTAATTATTTGTTGTTTAATTGATTTTTCATCACACATTTTTTCTTATTTTACAACTACTCGCATATAAAGAAGATAAGAAAGTGGCTTCTGATTTAAAAAAAACGGCATTTATGTATCTCACTCGTCGAAAGTAATAAAGGTGTCGAATTTCATTCTGTAGCATCCGTTATTTCTTTGACAGTCTTTATTAATCACTAAATAGCTAAATGTATCTTTCCAAACTTGTGAACAAAGTTCGCGAAATTGATGCCAAGGCATATCAGTGTTCACATGTTCATCATAAATATGACGTAAGTTAATATCATCCTGTTTGAATATGATGAGTAGATTTGCATTGTCGCGAACCAGTTGTTTTGGGACTTTGCTATAAGTTTGGTTCAAATAAAAACAGTCTATATTTTTATGTCTACCCATGGCAAAGTAATCACGAATGTTATTTTGATTTTCACAGGCAACATCGTCGAAAATAATGACAGAATTTTGAGACGCTAAGCTTGGATTTAAGACTTCTTTGTTATCGCGATATTTATAATAACGTATTCCTGGAACGAGATTCATTACCTTCTCTAAAAATATGTATTTTGGTTGATACAACGTTTTCGAATAAACGTACACGTTACGGAAATGTAAACCATTAGGATGTAAAAGTAACCCAAGGACTAAGTTTGTTTTTCCGCAGTTAGACGGTCCGCAAACTATACAACGGATGGTGTTTGGTAAAAGCTTTCCGTGACGATATGTATTTTTTTCAGATCCTACATCAATATTCTCAAGATTTAGTGATGTAGGTTGTTTAACAAATTTCATTTTTGGAGAAATATGTTACCAGTGATGTCCTCATTACTGAAATGCGATCATCACGATTAAACTTCAGTATTTATCTGTGTTACTAACATCATTTCATTTCCAGCCGCAAGTAAAATTCAGAATCAATCAATATTATTGGGTATTCTGGAACAGATGTAATGAGTTTGAGTGAACGACAAGCCGCGCCAACCGGCGCGGTGCGTCGTGAGCTCAAACGAATGGAAGCTGGTCCAGAATGCCCAATAACATCCTACTGGTATAACTACGATCAGTTCAAAATTGTACTGATACAAATTTATGAATATACTCGCAACCAGTTGCGGATCAAGAATTTTTATTTTCTGCTTGCAACCAGTTGCGGATTGAGAATTTTTATTCTCTGCTCGCAACCAGTTGCGGATTGAGAATTTTTATTCTCTGCTCGCAACCAGTTGCGGATTGAGAATTTTCGACTTTACTCGCAACCAGTTGCGGATCAAGAATGTTTATTCTCTGCTCGCAACCAGTTGTAAATGAAGCATATTTATTAGTACCAATTTTATTAATTAAAACTATTCTAATTTTTTCCGTATTTTTTGTGAATTTATGGCATTATAATCATTGAAGTCTTTACACACAGAGCCGAAAATGCAGGTTTATTCCTCGGTTAGGCTAAGTTAAAAATAACCTAAGTTACCATACCTATGTTAAAAATTTAATTGTTATGTACACAATAAAAGTATCATTATGTGATCTGGAAACCAGCTCTGTTCGTACGTACAGCTTACACTGGGTTATGAGTCATAACCCAGTGTAAGCTGCTCATAACTTATGAGTTTATGACACCCAATACCACTGTATCGGTTTTAGCTACGTCTCTTTTTTTTTTGGAAATTTTAATTATTTAGGTTATACAACCTTGCACTTAAGATTATTGTAAATTAAAATTGACAAAAAAAGCAGACGTAGATAAAGCCAATACAGTGGTAGCTCATAAATGCTAATAATCGCTTTCAATTTCAATGAATAAAATGTATTTCATCTCACCTCATCCTTCTAAAGGGTTGAACAACACTCACCAGTGCTAGCGCAGTGCGACTTCAACTCGATGCTGTCCTGCTGAGCGCCGCAGCCGATGCTAGCGCTGTCGTAGTCGCCGCTAACGCACTCGGGCGCGGACTGCGTGTCGTGGGAGTCGCTGTCACCTGAGAAACAAGGAAAATTTCAGTGAGATCGTCCTGAGATCCACTGCTGAGCATCGGCCTTCTTTCAAGGAGAGGATGGGCTCAATCACCACGCGTGGTCAGTATTACAGAACGCGAGCGTTCAGATTTGTATCAGTTACATATCTTGTGCCTCAGTTACATATATTGCAGTGTGAGGATATTTGTGTCAGTTACATAATTATATTGTACCTAATATTTCAGTGTGAGCATATTTGTGTCAGTTAACATCTTGTACCTAATATTGCAGTGTGAGGATATTTGGGTCAGTTACATAATTATATTGTACCTAATATTTCAGTGTGAGCATATTTGTGTCAGTTACATATCTTGTACCTAATATTTCAGTGTGAGGATATTTGGGTCAGTTACATAATTATATTGTACCTAATATTTCAGTGTGAGCATATTTGTGTCAGTTACACATCTTGTACCTAATATTGCAGTGTGAGGATATTTGGGTCAGTTACATAATTATATTGTACCTAATATTTCAGTGTGAGCATATTTGTGTCAGTTACACATCTTGTACCTAATATTTCAGTGTGAGGATATTTGGGTCAGTTACATAATTATATTGTACCTAATATTTCAGTGTGAGCATATTTGTGTCAGTTACACATCTTGTACCTAATATTGCAGTGTGAGGATATTTGGGTCAGTTACATAATTATATTGTACCTAATATTTCAGTGTGAGCATATTTGTGTCAGTTACACATCTTGTACCTAATATTGCAGTGTGAGGATATTTGGGTCAGTTACATAATTATATTGTACCTAATATTTCAGTGTGA
The DNA here is from genome assembly GCA_934045075.1 of Yponomeuta sedellus. Classification (NCBI taxonomy): domain Eukaryota; kingdom Metazoa; phylum Arthropoda; class Insecta; order Lepidoptera; family Yponomeutidae; genus Yponomeuta; species Yponomeuta sedellus. The sequence goes on along the minus strand of OW203751.1, from coordinate 4,515,037 downwards.
GCATATTTGTGTCAGTTACACATCTTGTACCTAATATTTCAGTGTGAGGATATTTGGGTCAGTTACATAATTATATTGTACCTAATATTTCAGTGTGAGCATATTTGTGTCAGTTACACATCTTGTACCTAATATTGCAGTGTGAGGATATTTGGGTCAGTTACATAATTATATTGTACCTAATATTTCAGTGTGAGCATATTTGTGTCAGTTACACATCTTGTACCTAATATTGCAGTGTGAGGATATTTGGGTCAGTTACATAATTATATTGTACCTAATATTTCAGTGTGAGCATATTTGTGTCAGTTACACATCTTGTACCTAATATTGCAGTGTGAGGATATTTGGGTCAGTTACATAATTATATTGTACCTAATATTTCAGTGTGAGCATATTTGTGTCAGTTACACATCTTGTACCTAATATTTCAGTGTGAGGATATTTGGGTCAGTTACATAATTATATTGTACCTAATATTTCAGTGTGAGCATATTTGTGTCAGTTACACATCTTGTACCTAATATTGCAGTGTGAGGATATTTGGGTCAGTTACATAATTATATTGTACCTAATATTTCAGTGTGAGCATATTTGTGTCAGTTACACATCTTGTACCTAATATTGCAGTGTGAGGATATTTGGGTCAGTTACATAATTATATTGTACCTAATATTTCAGTGTGAGCATATTTGTGGCAGTTACATATCTTGTACCTAATATTGCAGTGTGAGGATATTTGTGTCAGTTATACATCTTGTACCTAATATTTCAGTGTGAGGATATTTGGGTCAATTACACATCTTGTAATCTTACTGTATGTCTAAGGAAGCTCGGGCCAGTTACATATCTGCACAAGTTACATATTTTGTATTCCTACTGAACTTTTGGGGATATTTGTGTCAAGCACTTACCTATAGTGATCTGCTGCCTCCTGCGACGACGGTCGGCAAGGGACCCGATGATAGAGTAACGCCCGAAGATTGGGCACCGGGTTGAGTTCAAAGTAGTGGCTGGAAGGTAACCACAAACACAATTAGGTTGCCTTCCTCAGAATTTGTTTTTCCAAGACGTTTGCCTCTTCATAATCTGTCGCTACAATCAGTCAGCAATTAAATGGAAACGATATGCAGACAAGCCAGAGAGGGTAACATAAGATATTTATTTGACATATTGTAATACATCGTGTTTAAGTTATTCACATGATAAATTTTAGTTACGAGACAAATTCATTGTTGTCATATAGACCTCTGTTGCCGAACTAAGCAAAAGCCTGTGTTTCGGCAAACAGCGCCACTTCCCTCTAGTTACACTTATTTGCCAGCCACAGAATGTCTTACAATCCTCCAGCGACCCGGACTTGGCTTCCGTGGTGGAGTACGGCCTAACCTTCCTGCGATGCAGGAAGAGACCCGTGCCCCAACAGTGGGGTCGTACAAGGGGTTGATATCGAAGTCAGTTTTCAATTGCAGTTTTCAGTCAGATGTGAACCACGACAAGTCCACTGCTGGACATAGCCCTCTCCTAAAGAGCGCCACGTTGTGCTATCATAGAGGGTAATGCCCTTAATTCCCATGCTGGGCATACGAGTTGGGGATCGCAGTTCGGTGGAATTGTACTGCAGGGGGCGATGCTGCCCCCCCCCCCCCCCCGGTTTGTGTCCCTTAGTCACCCGCCACGACACCCGCGGGAAGAATTTGGGTTGGTGCTATTCCGACACCACAAAGCAGATGTGAACCAGTGAATTAGACAAACTAGAGACTTACTGGTAAGTGTGATGAACTTTGGGTCTATGGACGAAGCACATGCATCTTGAGGGGATTCCCAGAGTTGAGAGCCCTGCTGCAGCTCCAGCACCGAGGAGTCGCGCCGGTAGAAAGTCAGGCAGATGTGGCCGGACTCGCTGTGAAAAAAGTATTAGGTTAGGTTGGGTTCTTCTTCAGGCTATAGTAGTCCACTGCTGGACATAGCCCTCCCCTAATGAGCGCCACAGCGCAAGGTTGTGCCATCATTGGGGGGTAATGCCCATAATCCCCACGCATAGGTTAGGCTAGGTTAGTAAATAATGGGGTGCGATGCCAGATAACCTTCACGTGTACCCCTCCGCTTTCCGTTCCATCTGATTCCATGAACCAGATGGAGGGGCAAGTGGTGGGGTCGGTGCACCCTGAGCGTTAGTCAGTAACTTCTTCTTGTCGGATCTTACTGGCTAACGGCGAATAATCTGGCGGGAGGGGTCGCGTGGGCCTTGTTTCACTTTGTGGAGCGGGACCCAGGCGACCAACCGATTGAAGGACCGACTGGGGGGGGCGCCGCTGCGCGGAAGCGCGCGCGCCTCGTACCAGTCGGACCAGAGTGGCCGCCGGGTCGCGGAGGGTCGGGGGACCCTCTGCCTCCATCACGGCGGGCCGGAAGGCGCCCTTGCGTGTTCCGAGGGTGCCTTCTGGCACGGAGGGGGCCCGCGCGGTCGCTCACCGCCTTCTCTGCTTTCAGAGAAGTGCTGGTGGGCGACGTGACGGGCCTCGCGTGTGGGGCGTGTGGGGGTCAACAGTTGACATTGGCCCCCATGCGCCCCAACGAGGAGGTGCGCCGCCCTCCTCTAATCCCATTGGACCACACAACAATGGGATGGAGGGGGCGGCGCGTTGGGGCGTGTGGTGGCCAAGGGGTTCGCACTTGGCCACTATGCGCTCCAACGAAGAGATGCGGCGTTCCCTCGCCCCGTCGTCCGGTCCGATGCGATGGGGCAGGGGCGCCGCCGAAGGAGTGCCCGAAAGGGCGCCCGCAGACGGGGTCGCGGAAGTGTGCGTAAGCGTCCCCGTGGCCCCGTCCTTTGCGGTGCGGAGGAACACCCCAGGAGTTTTAGTCGGTATACCGCCCTTTTCAGGGCGGGGAGTCCGACATAACCACTGTGCTCCCCCGAGCCGGTGGTACCCGTAATTGGGGTTTCTCCTGGGTGAAAAAAAAAAAAAAAAAAAAAAAAAAAAAAAAAAAAAAAAAAAAAAAAAAAAAAAAACAAAAAAGGTTAGTAAATAATAATATGTACTTGACTGTAACGCTGTTTCTTCGAATTTCTCAGAAAGGAGCCGGACAGAACATTACTAAAGTATTTACTTAGTGAAATTCTCAATTCAGAAACCGGACCTAAGTCAAGGGCCTCCCAAGTTGACGTTTGTTTGCTTACTGACCAGTGAGTAGTGACGTTTTTGATTCCCCTGCAACGCCATATTGTTAAAAAACTCTAGTGGTGTATGATTTTTTTTTCGATCCCTCCACTGACGTGTGTTTTTTTCTCTTACCATCGTCTAGTGACGTGTGTTTTTTTTCTCTTACCATCCTCTAGTGACGTGTGTTTTTTTCTCTTACCATTCTCTAGTGACGCGTGTTTTTTTCTCTTACCATCCTCTAGTGAAGTGTGTTTTTTTCTCTTACCATCCTCTAGTGACGTGTGTTTTTTTTCTTTTACCATCCTCTAGTGACGTGTGTTTTTTTCTCTTACCATCCTCTAGTGACGTGCGCGACCAACTTGATGTGTTTCTTGTCCTTCTGCTCCAGAATGGAGTGACACACCAGGCGTTTCTCTTCAAAGGAGCCGTCCTCGTTCATGATCTGGAATTGTACGCATTAGTTTAGTGAACGGCTAAGTCTGGAGTTTTTGTCCATTTTTATCTCCTTTGTACCTAACAATACCTGGCTGAGATTAGTTTGTAAAAATGTAAACTTTATTCTTTCAACCAGTGTTTTGTTGGAGCCAATAAAAATCTTGATTACTTTACTTTTTAACTGTGAAACTAACACCTTTGATGTTCATTAATTACTTAACGAACATTTTGTTTTTATAGTGAATAAAATTGACTTTTGCTGTCCCCCTCTGTCAAGACCTTATCATCTATAGTCCATTTATAAATGAAGTAAAGATTAATTAATTTTCTTGATAAGTTTTTTTCATTGAAACTTATAAAGAAACACTTAATAAATAAAAATATATACATTTTACTTGAATTTAATAAAATTACATTACATTACAGATTGAATTGGCAAACATTTTGATTTAAAATGTTTGTATTTCAATAAAAAGCCTGTATAAACGGCCTTTAGTACGTTTTTTTGCGTTTGTAGACAAAATAAACTTTTGTTTAATTTCAAGCCCATCACTCGACTGGTTTAGAGACGCGTGGAGTTACCTTTAGCGTGGCATTCTTCGTGGTGAATCGATACTGGTGCGTGTGGTCTAGACTGTACCACTTGTGGTGGTCCACGATCCAGGCCGGGAAGTGGCAGCGGTGGTGCTCGTCGTCACCTGGAAGCAGGGATTCTTTAGAAATACATAAGAGAAGCGCTCGTGGCCTAGTCGAACGGGCGCGGTAAGGTGCAGGATGTGCGACCGTCCCGTGACTACCGTTAGTGGCATTTTTCCGAGCGCTTCCGTGCTTCGCTAGGCACGTTAAGCCTTTGGTGCCCGCTGTCATGTAATGGCAGGTGTTAGGCCATGTCAGAAGCCTCATGGGCGGCTTGATAACTTCTGACAGGCCCGGCACTGTCTTACAATCCTCTACTAACCCGGACTTGGCCCCCGTGGTAACCTTCCTGCGATGCAGGAAGAGACTCGTGCCTCAGCAGTACGGACATACAAGGGCACGGGTCTCTTCCTGCGTCGAAGGAAGGCTAGGCCATACTCCACCACGGGGGTCAGTGTAACCTTTTTACACAATTTTTGTTATTTGTTTCTTTCTGTTTTGTATCCTTTTTAAACTTAAATTAAATTTACTTCAAACACTACATTTATTTTGCATTTTGACACACTGTTACTCCATTTACGTTTTTTTTAAATAAAAAACTTTTGTAAGTCGTATTTTTTTTCTACGTTACTGACCCGCATATGACATGCAATCATCGTAACTAACCCGCATAGTACATGCAAACATCGTTACAGACCCGCATAGGACATGCAATCATCGGAACTGACCCGCATAGTACATGCAAACATCGTTACTAAGCCGCATGTTACTAACCCGCATAGTATACGCAATCACTATTACTAACCCGCATAGCTAATTTACTCAATGTTACTAGCCCGCACGGTGCATGAACTCACTGTTACTAACCCGCATAGTACCTACATGCAAACATGGTTACTGACCCGCATAGTACGTTTACTCAATGTTACTAGCCCGCACGGTGCATGTACTCACTGTTAGTAAGCCGCATAGTCCGGCTGCCGTCCGTGGGCGAGGACAAACCGTTGCAGGTTGCGTCCCCGGACTGTGCGACAAAGTACGTCATACTCTTGTCGTTGTGCTGCCCTTTGTAGATGAAGCATCTGGAAGGAATGAAGGTCCAGGCGTTAGTATATCTCTGTCAATTACACAGGTTCTACACAGTTCTATTTGTATAGTAATTTATCACACGGACTATAGACATAGATACAAGGAACACTTTGTTGCACAACCAGAGACAAAAAATTACAATTATGTATATGTTCAGGGTCACTACTATAGGAAAAAGCGGGTGATCGTGTTCTTCCACTATAAAGGGAAATTTCCCGCCAGGCATATAGTATGCATGAATGTAGGCAGTCCATTGGACTGGCCACATTCAAGCATACTCTTCACGATCACCCGCTCTTCCCTATAGTGGTGAGTCGCCACTATCGTAGATCGCAGTATCGCAGATCGTATGCCAAACTTTTGACATGTTCTTGTCACAACCCACCTGTAAGTGTCCTCATCTGAAGGGATGTTGTTTCTCCGCTGGACCTGGGAAATTTGGCCGACCAGGTACCGCGTCGACCCTTCCTTCCAGGTCGCTAGGCAGACCAGCTCCTCCACTAGAAAGGTGTTAGGTGCCAGGTTAGATAAGATTAAACTAGATGAGAATGTAACACAACATTTACATACAGGCACATGCATTTCTTCTGGCCCCACACTAGGATACCCTGTGTCGCGGCAACCAGAAACAGCACATCACAAACATGTAAACATCAAAGACCCGGGGGATTTTTTTTGTCTCCAGCCGGGGATCGAACTCAGGACGAACGCATGGTAGGCAGATGGGCTACCGCTGCGCCACAGAGGTTCGTACACTCGCGGTCTGAATATGTTTACCACCTTAAGGTTGGTAATTGCGTGCACAAATCTATGCCACATGGTCGATGATATTATGTGATTTGATTAGGCATAGAGCATAGAAGAAGCAATAGAGATTCACCCAAGCGAGGTTGCCATGGTTTTACAGTCAATTTCTATTAGTTCAATCGTAATAGTATTTTTGATAAATGACAATTGTAAAAAAATCGATTATGTCAACTTTTAAATAAAGAAAAGAGTTTCATCATCAAAACGTCATGAATACTCCTTTTTGTTAGAATCGATGCTACAACTATTAAAAAGTAATACGTAGCTAGATATAGCATTTTAGACTTTACTGCACACAGTGTGCTAAAGAATCTAATTTGAAAACTGATAAACATTTTTATACCGCGACCGTACATGATTTTTAAGAGTCAAACGGACGTTAAATGAGCCGTTTCCGTCACAAATTCATAAAGCTTCTTCCAGGCAACCTCAAATTGGAGAATTTGCCGAGGAGAAATAGCTACGGGTAGCCGGTGCAAATACGAATATTAATAGACAAAAGTACGTATACGTACCTAAATATAGACATACATAGAGATCATACATAAATACTCTAAATAAAAATCATAATATTAAATTAAAATCACTCACTGTTGTCTAAGCAATGTAGGTGTGTTCCTAACATCTATAAGTCAATTTGCTGGGTCGGGATTGGAAATGTCTCTAAGCTCTTTTAAAATTACTTTATACAAAATAAATAAATTAATATTCATGGACATATTACAAAGATCTCGTTAGCCCTACACTAAGTACAACTAAATGACTTGTAGGTGCCATGATAGATTTAATACAATAAATACATAGATAACATCCAAGACCCGAGACAAACTAGAATAGTTCGTTTCCTAGTTTGACGAGGCCGGGGATCGAACCCGAGACCTTCGGTTTTACAGTCAGCGTCCCAAGCCGCTGCGCCACCGAAGCCGTCAAGTCAAATCAAATCTTTTATTTATCGCTTGAGGCAGTACGAAGTCTGCGGGGCCAGCTTGTGTTTGATAAACACATACCGTTACTCTCTGTGGCTGGCACGTCAGGACAGGCCATGTAGCGCAGCAGAAGTCTGGAGTCATCAGTGCAGCTCTCAGCGCGGGACGGCGGGTTGGCGCAGTCTCCAGAACCGCTGGAAAGCAACAGGGACAAAGTTAAATACTGGCTGAGGTAGTGCAAAGTTAGAAGTACAAAGTACGATACCAGCTTGACACGTCGCAAAGAAAGATAGAGGGACAAAGAATGATAACGAGCTTGAACATCTGGAATGTTAAAGACAAAGTTAAAGACTGGCTTGAGGTGGTGCAAAGTTAGAAGTACGAAGTACGATACCAGCTTGACACGTCGCAAAGAAAGATAGAGGGACAAAGAATGATAACGAGCTTGAACATCTGGAATGTTAAAGACAAAGTCGCCCATTGGCTCAATTGGTAGAGCGCTGGTACGGATAGCCAGAGGTTGCGGGTTCGAATCTCGGCATGGGTGAAATTTTTAGCCTCTAAATAGGTTGTTAAAGACAAAGTTAAAGACTGGCTTGAGGTGGTGCAAAGTTAGAAGTACGATACCAGCTTGACACGTCGCAAAGAAAGAGGGACAGAGAATGATAACGAGCTTAAACATGTGGAATGTTAAAAACAAATTTAAAGACTGGCTTGAGGTGGCGCAAAGTTAGAAGTACAAAGTACGATACCAGCTAGACCCGTCGCAAAGATAGATAGAGGGACAGAGAATGATAACGAGCTTGAACATCTGGAATGCAAAGTAATATATTAGCTTGAAACGCTGCAAAGTTAGAAGGAGAAAGCAATAAACTAGCTTGATCAGCTTCAAAGGTAGAGGGACACGGCTTGAATCGCTGAAATGTTAGAGGGACAGTAAGATACCACTGGTTGAACCGTTGCAAAGTTAGAGGGACTAATTAATAGCTAGCTTGAAAACAAAGAACGAAGAAACAAAGAAGGAACGAAGTAAGATACTGCAATGTTTATAGCTGATTTTTCAATAGTCAGATAACTTTTATCTGAGGAATAAATATGGCGGTTTGACAGCTTATGTATGAAAATTATGTCAAACCGCCATTTTTATTCCTCAGATAAAAGTTATCTGACTATTGAAAAATCAGCCCTTAGTAATACGTAATATATATTATTATCAACCCTTTGTACGTCCCCACTGCTGGGGCACGGGTCTCTTCCTGCTTCACAGGTAATATACTAGTTTGAAACGGGACAAGTTCAAGGAACAAAATAAATTGATATACTAGCTTGAACGGCTGCAAAGTGAGAGGGATAAAATAGGAAACTAGCTCTTAAACGGCGGCGTGCGTATGCGCAGCAACAACTGAATGTCGATGAAGCGAAAGACTTGTCAGAATCGTGACAAGTGCCAATCCCTGATCTCTCTATAGGTACCCCTCCGGGATGCAAGCATGAGTTTGTCATGTCCTGTCACGTCGTGATATGTCATGACATGTCACATCACGTCACGGCACGTCACTTCACGTCACGTCACGCCACGTGACACATGTCATATTATGTTTTGGCTGCCCCGTATATTTTTTACCGGTTGTAAGTGAAGGAGAAGGGTGCGGGGCGGAAGGGGCACTGCACCGGCGCCGGCTGTGGCTTCTTCCGGAACATGCTATATAGCGGGGCGTCCCCGCTTATCAGCTCGCAGATCGACGCCAGGGAGTCCCTCGGCGAGCAGTACGCTGGAACGGATAGGGATTTTTGTTTATATATCTATTAATTTATTTAATTATGTTACCTATTTTAAATAAACAAATAGGTAGTTGCTTAAGGGCTGATTTTTCAATCTTCGGATAAAGCTCATTCGTAATATGCTAAAAATCTCACAAACACCATGCGGTTAGTTAATCCCTCACACTTTTTCAAGCAGAAGCAAGACACGAACACACCACCTCAGGCTCCCAAATGCAAGTGTTAGAGGTTAAACAACCAATTCAAAAATGTGTTCTAATTGCCTTTCTTTTGTTCTTTCACGGTGACATTTTTATATTATTGTGTAATACTTTATTAGACGGACAAGTTTCATCCGAGGATTGAAAAATCTGCCCTCAGTAAGCTTGAATTTTCCCGATTACAAACGTTCATTGTCTAATTAATTACCCACTCGGCGAGCCTATTGCGTGAATAAAAATAATAAGTAACAAAATTGATTAACTTATTTAGTATTTATATTATTTTCAATGCACTAACCCGTGCTAAGGACAATTTTAAAAACCTATTTAGAGGCTAAAAATTCCACCCATGTGGTCGGAATAATTACTTCAGCCAGATATCGGTGCCTGTACCTAATACAGTGTATTGTAAAGAGGTTCGAAATTTCCCTGATGCCGGGTAGTCGCCTATTAGCTCAGTTAGGAGAGCGCTGGCACTGTTAGCCAGAGGTCGCGGGTTCGAGTCCCGGCATGGGTGGAATTTTTAGCCTCTAAATAGGTTTTTATTTAGTATTTACATATTAATATATTTACAAAGTAGTTTTGTATAAAAAGCTCTGGACCGCTGCCGTTGAGGAGAGTTCTCAAGACGCTGGCAGCATTCTGAACGGCCAGGCTGATGCGCTGGCCGAGGTAGCTGCCAGCTCATGGATCGCCTTATGAGTCGACGAGACGCGTCCATATTTCCATGTAAATTTTTATATTAGTCCACTGCTGGACATAGCCCGCCCCTAATGAGCGCCATAGCGTCCTGTCTTCAGCTTGCCGCATCCAGCATCTGCCTGCAGTTTTTCGCAGATCGTCATCCCACCTTCGTCGAAAGGCGCCCTTTTATGCGAATTGGCGAATATATTATTTACTTATTTATTTACTAGTAGGACTTGGAAAACTAACAGCTTAGGACTTACTTAATAACTCCGAAATTATAACTGTAAGCTATACTTTCTTCAAGAAGTGTAGAAATTAAAGAGTAAGGTGCTCAGACTTTTAACTGTGTTAGTTAATTACTTGCATTTAAAGCATTATAAAAATAAAAACTTCAGTTATTTCATTACAAAGATGTATTCGATATATCAACCCTAGTATGTCCCCACTGTTGGGGCACGGGTCTCTTCCTGCATCGCAGGAAGGTTAGGCCATACTCCACCACGGGGGTCAAGTCCGGGTTGGTGAAGGATTGTGAGACGGCGGGCCTTGAAAAACTGTAGATGGCGCTCTGAAATGCTTTTACTCATATTCAGTTACTTACTTCACTCTGATCGCTAGTTAAATGTTGATATTTTATCAATATGAAGAGAGATCAACTTACTTTCCTTATACTGCAGTACACTGGGATGCTTTTCGTGTATAACCATACATCTGTAGCAATCGTCGCTCCTGAAAAGAAACAAAACGTCGTTTCTAGTCATAAATGTATCATCATCCATCATCATATATATGTCACCGGAAGATAACAATATCTGCAAGTTTATAAATTACCTAGGAAATTTATAAACTTTCGTAGGATTGTAAATTTGTATAATTTTACGCCCACATTTTCGCTTTATCAAGTTGCGACGTCTCGTAGTAAATGTATGAATTAACTGATATCCATTCGTAAGATTCTAAACAGTTCGACTAATCACAGAAAAGCTTTTATTTTACGATTTTTTAAAATACGGCAAATGACACACTCTCTGATTGGTCGATTTCGACAGTGGCAATGCTTGTGACCATTAACTAAATATAAATTTATCTGTTTCGATTATCTACCTAACAGTATTTTTACTTTAAAGTACTACGTATGGGGAGGACATCGCGACCAACCTTCTTTTCGCGGCACGCTTTGCGGTAAAACTAACAGCAGTCCATTTTAGATGCTTAAGTTGACGACGAGCGCTTGCCGCGTGAACACCATTACGGACGTTACTAAAAATATGTGATTTCATGTGTGATTATATGTTGCAGGAACAACTCAAAAAAACCCGAAGAAATCACTTTTAGTGAAAAAGGTCTGTCAGTGTTACCAAAGGACTGGTCAACAGCATACATATACACATTTTTCAAATTCACCAAAATGATTTAAAATGAATTAAAGCGTTTTATCGGGTTGCGCTTGGGCAACATTGTTTATGGTATTGTGCGACACAAATTTTGCTTGGGAGGTCCTCTCTATACGTAGTATTTTATTCTCTAAGGCTGGACCGCCAAAAACTGTCACACCCACCTGTCATAGAGGAGGAACTTGTCATACTCCGCCTCGGAGCACTCCCCCTTGCTCTGTATGTGCGTGGAGTTGACAGCTATCAGGCTCGGCATGCCGGACTGGAACCAGCTGCCCGTCCAGACCTCTGGAAATGTGCAGCCTCCGCCTGGAATCAAACAGAAGGGATCGGGTAAGACAGGTCGCATGTATGTCAACGGTCGGTCAATGGGCATTGTTCATTTTCTTAAAAAAAAACTGTTTATATAGATATTTTTATTTAAATGCTGTGTGGTGTCGGCCTAGAGAATAGCACCAACCCAATTCTTCCCGCGGGTGTCGTAAAAGGCGACTAAGGGACACAAACCGGGGGGTGGGCAGGAGCGCCCCTGCAGTACAATTCCACCGAACTGCGATCCCCAACCCGCATGCCTAGCGTGGGGATTATGGGCATTACCCCCCAATGATGGCATAACCTTGCGCTATGGCGCTCATTAGGGCAGGGCTATGTCCAGCAGTGGACAATATAGCCTGAAGAAGAAGAAGATATTTTTTAAATATCATACATACAGTGCGTTCACATTAACTTGACGCGTGAGAGAATTGGTAGCACTGAGATGTTTACTGTTACCATGTTAAATAAGAAATCATTCCCATTATTTGGGGAAAATAAAAGGATTGAGGGCTTGTTTTACCATCTTCCGATTAGGTCCAAAAGCTAATTCACATGTTATGTCCTTGTTACCAATTCTCTCACGCGTCAAGTTAATGTGAACGCACTGTACAGATATTTTTAAGTTTCGATTTGTTCTAATTTTATCTCCTTCTAAAAAAAGTTACGAGTTTATAATATTTTTTTTAAATATTGTACTAGAATATTTCAATTTGTTCTATTTTCATTAATTTATATAGTAAAAAAAATATGAGGCTACGCAACCGGAAGTACGTCATTGCACACATACTAAACGAAAAAGCCATTTTTCAATCACATGTAAAACAAATCTTACTACTTTACTAGACTACCAATATGCGCTAGTCCCACAATTCCCACAACCTACATTTAAGAAGCAGTTGAAAGAGCACTATTTATCTCTATCATAACTTTGAGCTGTATTTTTATTTATGATTTACTATTTATTTTATTTATTTATATTCACAGGTATTTAGTCTATGTAGTGTTAATACACTACATAGACTAAAATACCTTTTCTTCTTAGGTTATTTTCTGCTTAGGTTATTGTTAAGGATTTTTGCAGTCTATGTAGTTTATTTTGTACACGTACATATATAGACAAGATTTTTACTGCTGCTCCGACTCTCCGAGGTTTGCTGGAAGAAATCTCTTACAGAGATAAGCTCGCCTTTGTACATGTTATTTCTTATGTAATGTCCTTTTTAATGTTTCGTGTGCAATATAGTATAATAATACTATACTAGACTAGTGATAGTGTGAACGATCATTACCGGACTAATATGAGTCTATTGAACAACTATGCATTTTAGAGACTCGCCCCCCCCCCACTCCCACTACAACTTGCTAATCGTACAAGCAATGTCTGTCGTCTCAGTTCTAGGTATTTAGGTCATGAAAAAATGTTCCCGGACCTGGCTAAAAATAGCTACAGCGAGGAGCAAAGACAGTTTAAAACAGTCAACATTCCGCAGTATACTTGTTACAACAACTAGGGTTGTCACCATTAAACACTTAATACGAATCAAAAAGTTAAAATTACTTTGCTGAATTCCGCCAAAAATCCCACAAGCACCATGCGGTTAGCTAACCGCATGGTGCCAGACAACCTTTGGATGGACTGGACTAATATATTGAAGAAGGAAGTAGATGTACAAATATACAAGATTATTACAAAGATATAAATGAATACATGCCTAAACAATAGTGTACCAATAACCATAACAATAACAAAACAACAACAATTTAATTTTAATTTTTAATTGTGTAACAATAGTTATCAACAGATAAATACAAATAATTTACATAAAAATAAAAAATATATATTATTTATAAATACATAAACCAATACCAATTTATAAATATTTTAGCAAAGTTGTAGTGCCCTTGCCCCGTAAGGGCACTCGAGGTATTGTTTATTATTTACCTATCATAACTATGTCGGTAACTAAGTAAAAATATTTCTAGACTTTTTTATATACTCGTAGCTGTAGTGTGGATGTTTCTATGTATGTATGTATGTATGTATGTATGTATGTATGTATGTATGTATGTATGTATGTATGTATGTATGTATGTATGTATGTATGTATGTATGTATGTATGTATGTATGTATGTATGTATGTATGTATGTATGTATGTATGTATGTATGTATGTATGTATGTATGTATGTATGTATGTGTGTATGTATGTGTGTATATGTGTGAGGGTGTGTGTGTGTGTTTGTATGTATGTTGATTACAATAAAATACAGGTATACCACATGATAGCTTACAAAAATATACTTAGTTGGTGAAGATAATACGTAAACTTCTTAAGAGTTAATAAATTACCTATTCCTATTAGCAATTATTGAGAATGGCAACACTTAAAGGAAGGAAGTGTCATTGGGTGACAGCGACAGTTGAATTATGGCGCCAAATCTGTTGTCATTCGATGAAAAGTATTGTGTAATATGATTGTAAATATATCTAATATTTACAATTATTTAATAAATATTTAAATAAATATTCTTGGATGTTTACATGTTTGTGATGTCTTTGTTTCTGGTTCCCACGACACAGGGTATCCTAGTGTGGGGCCAGAAGCAATGTATGTGCCAGTATGTAAAATGTTATGTTATATAATATTTCTCGGTTTGTGAGTGTGGCGTGCTATCATACCCAGACAGAGTCCGTAAAACAGCAATTATGCTGAGCATCTGTCCTTTTCGTCACGCATCAATCTAACCGTACTTATGTACTAATTATATAGAAACTTCTGTATTTTGAACTTGAGTGTTCTGAATTTATTGAACGATTAAATCTGAATTTATTGAACGATTTCAGCCCTGTATGTCCCCATGGCTGGGGCACGAGTCTCTTCCTGCGTCGCAGGAAGGTTAAGCCCTATTACATCACGGGGGCCAAGTCCGGGTTGGTGGAGGACTGTAAAACAATGACGGGCCTTTCTGTTAGAAGTCATCAAGCCACCCTGACATGGCTTAACGGCTACCATTACATGACAGCCGACACCAACGGCTTAACGTGCCTTGCGAAGTACGGAAGCGATCAGAAAAAATGCCACTAGCGGTACCTAGTCACGGGACGGTCACCCACCCTGCAGCTGACCGCGCCTGTTGTTTAACTCACGTGCTTGATTCCAGTCACTCGGTTCGACTAGGCCACGAGTGCTTTTTCTTCACGAAACATGCTCTTACTTTTTAATTGTGAAATAGGTGATAGCCCTAACAATGGCGCACATCCGGTGTTTTTATAAAAGGGCCAGGTTCCCACTGACACTGTAACATTGTACGCCTCTCCTCACCTTCCACCCGTTGTATTCAACACTAGCACTTAAACAAAGGACTATAAGAGTTACTAGGATTACCGGCACACAGGTCCATAGTACAAGTACCTTCAATCATGTCGTCAACTTAATTGCACTTTATGAGTATTGGTTTCCTTTGACAAAACGACTATTCTCTGCACCGGATGAGGGTTCTACACACGTAAACAAACTCTTGATAACTATAGTGCGTTCACATTAACTTGACGCGTGAGAGAATTGGTAGCACTGAGATGTTTACTGTTACCATGTTAAATAAGAAATCATTCCCATTACTTAGGGAAAATAAAAGGATTGAGGGCTTGTTTTACCATCTTCCGATTAGGTCCAAAAGCTAATTCACATGTTATGTCCTTGTTACCAATTCTCTCACGCGTCAAGTTAATGTGAACGCACTGTATATTTAAGTTTGGCTAACTAGCACGAGTGATTAAAAGA
Source organism: Yponomeuta sedellus (assembly GCA_934045075.1). Lineage (NCBI taxonomy): Eukaryota > Metazoa > Arthropoda > Insecta > Lepidoptera > Yponomeutidae > Yponomeuta > Yponomeuta sedellus. The sequence continues at coordinate 4,499,817 of OW203751.1, read as the reverse complement.
ACTTAATTTTTTTTTTATGTAGCTTATTAAAAAAAAGCACAGGCTTTCTTTCAGAGAGATTTCGGGTTTAATTACTACGCGTGCCCACCGTGGATTGGCCATTTCAAGCGCTGAGGTATTTGAAAGACACAGGTTTCCTCAAGATGGTTCAAATCACAGTTAGCGCAAGTGGTATTGCTACTTTAACTTCATAAATGTACATAACTTAATAAACAAAGTTATTGGTGCATGCACTCACTGGGAATCGAACTTGGATCTCTCGCTTTCGAGATCAACCCTTGTATGTCCCCACTGCTGGGGCACGGGTCTCTTCTTGCATCACAGGAAGGTTAGGCCGTACTCCACCACGGGGGCCAAGTCCGGGTTGGTAGAGGATTGTAAGACAGTGGCGGGCCTTACTGTCAGAAGTTATCAAGCCGCCCACAAGGCCTCTGACGTGGCTTAATGACTGCCATTGCATGACAGCCGGCACCAACGGCTTAACGTGCCTTGTGAAGCACGGAAGCGCTCGGAAAAATGCCACTAGCGGTTGTCACGGGACCGTAACCCATCCTGCACCTGACCGCGACTGTTGTTGCTTAACTCAAGTGATTGATTCCAATCACTCGGTTCCGCTAGGCCAAGAGCGCTTCACAGATATGGAAACACACCCAGACTGAGGCCGTTTGTACAAATATAAGACTGCCCTCAGTGGGAGTCGAACCCATAACCATGATAAACAGACGTGATACCGCTAAATTGTCAGAATGGAGTTTTTTTTTTCGCTTAGACCCGAAGATAGCAATGGACAACAGTGCAAAAATAAAGCCCCTATGATTTTATTCTTCGAGAAGAAAACAGAAAAGTAGGAGACACGTATTTTTTCCTTTGTCGTATTTATTTAGAAATAATAGTTATTTTTAAGTTTTAAAATTGATTTTTAGAGCCGGAAGTGACGTAGGCTAGAAGGCAACATAAAACATAATCCTTGCCTCTACTTTACTTGAAAAAAAACTTGTCATTCGATTTGACACACCACAGACTAAAAGTTATTGACAATTGACATTTTACTTTTTTTGGGTGACAAAGGCAAAGGCGTAGATACCACGCTATAGAGCCGCTGTGCCGGCTTTTTTTTTATTGTGTAATTTTTAAATTTTCTCTGTAATAAAATTACAGAAAAATCTTTAAGTATTTTTCTTGTATTCCTTGAAGCTTAATCTCCAAATGGTTTTTTATTTCAGCTTAATTTTTTTTTGAATTATTGTCCACTATCATTTTACGTTATCATTCCACAAACAGATGTAAATTCTTTACGTTGAAATACATTTTTATTATCTGATTTTTAAGTGACAGATATTTGTTTAAGTTTTTAACGTTAGTAAGCATCATTCTTTAGCCGACATTATTTCGCGGTTTCTAAGTTAGGTAATTGTAAACTCTTTACGATGAAATACATTTCATATTTATGTATCGTTTATGTATGTGTATCAACTGTAAAATAATATGTCATCAAATATTGTCTAGTTGCGCCGACTACCCGTATTTCAGTTTCCGTTTCTTCTTTTCCATCAATGGTTGTCTGGAAGAAATTACTTTTAGTAATAAGGCCGCCACTTGTACTGTACTGTTATTTTATAAGTATCTTATGTAATCCTTGGTGTACATGCAACAAAGAATATTCTATCTATCTATCTACATTTTTGTAATCTGATTTTTAAGTGACAGACATGTGTTTAAGTTTTTACGAGCATCATTCTTTCGCCGACATTATTTCGCGGTTTCTAAATTCTTTACGTTGAAATACATTTTTGATTTCCTATTTCTAAGCCAAATTCTTACCTGTCCTTCAGTATGACAGCCGTTATTTTTCCCCCCAACGTCAAAAAGCTTTACTTCTGAGCCTCAAACTCCAAAAGCTAACAGACATTAATAATTAATTATTATACCGGCATCAATCACCGACAAAACTCAGCCATTGAGACAGACTTCCGGTCCGCCATTGTTTCGTTCATTTTTTTCATTACTATTCAGCGAATTTCCTTTGTTTTAGTCCAGCCTCTCGGCGGTAATGTTCACCAGGTGTCAAGTTTCATTGCAATGCTAGGTACCCTTTGCTTTTACTCGACTGTGGCGGAGTCAAAAAGAGGGGATAATGTGTTTGGCCCGCATGTATGTACGTATGTATGTATCGATATCAACCCTTGTATGTCTTTTCCTGCATCGCAGTAAGGTTAGGCCGTACTCGACCACGGATTATTCCAGTGAAGAAGTGGTTATTTCGAGTTTATACAACGCCTTTCCTTGAAGTGTTGTTGGCTCGTTCAGATATCAAATCATTTTTGTTGTTAATTAAAGACATTTCGATTCGTAGAAATCGAAAGAGTCGAAAGAGATCGAGGGTAGCAGAGACAAACTACCTAAGCCCGATATCAAGCCTTTTTATGTCGCCACTGCTGGGGTACGGGTCTTTTCCTGCATCGCAGAAAGGTTATCCTTGTTGGAGGATTGTAAGACAGTGGCAGGCCTTACTGTAAGAAGTTATCAAGCCGTCCATAAGGCATCTGACACGGCTTAACGACTTCCATTACATGACAGGCAGTACCAACGACTTCACGTAAATACGGAAGCGTATGTATGTATGTATGTATGTATGTATGTATGTATGTATGTATGTATGTATGTATGTATGTATGTATGTATGTATGTATGTATGTATGTATGTATGTATGTATGTATGTATGTATGTATGTATGTATGTATGTATGTATGTATGTATGTATGTATGTATGTATGTATGTATGTATGTATGTATGTATGTATGTATGTGTGTGTGTGTGTGTGTGTGTGTGTGTATGTATGTATGTATGAATGTATGTAAGTATGTCCGATCCTATGTTTCCACATAACTCTTTAACCAATGGTCAGATTTTGAAGCGATAACGCGAGTGTTAAAGGCTACAGAAGGAAAAATCAAGAAAAAAAATTTAAATCGTTAAAAAGATAAAATAACTGGAATGAAGATAATAAGCTGAATAAGCTGAGTCCATTTTTTCTCCAAAATGATCTAGATTTTAAAATGGACACCTAGTTTGACTTGTAAAGTTCATCAAATCGCAGTTTCTGTATTACATTAACTAAAACCTATAAAATTATTCTAAGATAAGATAAGAATATTCTTTATTGTACACTGGAAAAACAACAAATACAAATCAATTGGAAATATACATAGTACAATTGGCGGCCTTATTGCTAAAAGCTATTTCTTCCAGACAACCTTACGATGGAAAGTTGCTGAAGGAAATTAAGGCAGTGCAAATTTGAATATTGATACATACTTATACTTAATAATAATACACTTACATACCGTTACTTATATAAACTTATAATTTATCTATTTATTATCTTATTCTATTTATTGTTCTATCTATCTATTTATTTATTATAGTAAAAGTTTTGTAGCGAGACTCAAAGTTAATTTATATTTTTCTCTGTTTCAGGTACGGTTATTTCACAAACGAGTGATTTAATCTGTTACGAGTTTGGAAAGCACAGCTTACTTTGAATAAAACCTTTTCATTTCATTTCATTTCGAGCATAACCTACTAAGAAGCGGGACCAAAATTTACCAAATTGTAAATCATTGCAAAGTACAGCGCTACACAAGAAATAAGTCTCACGGATGTACCTGCGCAGATGACCAAATTTTGGATGTGCGGCAAGTTGATCGACCAATCAGATATTTGCATTTTATGGCAGGCCGCGCGCCTTTGTTACTATTGGTTGATTCAACGTCATCGATGCAGGTGACTGTTAGTTTGGCAATATTAGCGTGAGCGAAATAGGTAGCGCTACTGCGGCAATCAATTCTGCACCTTAACCGTATAGGTTAAAGATCATGTTGAATGTACTCATAGCTTCGGGTAATTTCGTTACACTTCTTCCCAGTCTGCGCGAACGTAGATTCCCGAAGGGACTTTTATGATGTGTAGTACTGTACCTAGGTTGGTCCCGTCCGCTTTATAGTGCCCCCTAGCTGTGCCCCGCGGTGTTACCCGCGGTTTCTCGATTTTCCCATGGGAATAAGATACTTTCCCGTAGTAAAGCGTATCTTATGTGTTAATCCAGGTTTTAAAAACGTATTTAGAGGCTTAAAATTCCACACATGCCGGGATTCGAACCCGCGATCTCTGGCTATCCAGGTTGTCAGCTAACTTCATACCATTTCTTTCGCCTTTATAATATTAGTGTGAAGTGTGATGTGATTGTCAGCAGTCGGGTTATTTGTTTTTTTTTTATTTTACTTCTTTCTGCGGTTAAAGCCATTTGTTTGCTCGAGGCGTTTTTTATTGAAGTCCAATGAACTTTGACTCGGTTGCGGCAGAGGGGACTCGGATGAGGGTTCTGTAGTAAAGTCCTCGTGGAGTTAACCTAGGTATGTCGCAATTTTTTATTTGGGACCTTTCTTAGTACTAAATGGTCAGCAGTCGTGTAATCGCCCGTAGCCCCGGCTGCCTGAGTGATCTCAAACGTCACGAAGGTTAAGCAACAGGGCGCGTTCAGTTCATCGATGGGTAAACCGTCTGTGACTAACGCTAGTGGCATTTTTCCAAGCGGTTCCGTGCTTCGCAAGGCATGTTAAGCAGTTGGTGCCGGCTGCCGTCGATAGATGGCAGTCGTTAAGCCAAGCGAATCAAGTCAGTGGCCTTTAGTCGCCTTGAAAACTTCTGACAGTACGACCAGCCACTGGTCTCGCAAGTCTCCACCAATCCGAACTTGGCCCCATGGTGGAGTATAGCCTAACCTTCCTGCGATGCAGGAAGAGAGCCATACAAAGGGTTGATATCATCAGACACATTACCCTCACTTTGTTTTGAAAGTCGTCAATACGTGCAGAGCCAACCAAGTGGCGGGTTTCCTCACGAAGTTTTCCTTCACGTTAGCGTGTGATATCGCGACTACAAATCCGCAAATGTACCTAAGTTTGGAATGAAACAAAGTCATAGGCCGAATAAGCTGTCAGGATTGTATAGGTGCTGGACAAGCCTACACCATATGGAGCGTTCGTGTGGTCCCTTCACCCATCTAGTGTGAGTGAAGGAGCCACTGGACGCTGTATAAATCATCTCACTACCTAGATGCAACGGCCAACGCTGGAAGTCGTATGCGTTTTATTATTTTACCTCAAGAGCTACATCTCCTTCTTTTTCAGGCTATATTATGTAGTCCACTGCTGGACATAGCCCTCCCCTAATGAGCGCCATAGCGCCCTGTCTGTAGCTTGCCGCATCCCGCATCTGCCGGCAGTTTTTCGCAGATCGTCATCCCACCTGGTCGGAGGGCGTCCTACACTACGTTTGCCGAGTCGCGGTCTCCACAAGGGGCACGACAAGGGGCCAATTCGGCTACCATTTTGTTGCCTCACTTTGGAATCCCTTTAACGGGCGAGCTAGTGCACAATTTTTATTAGTTTTGAACTTTATTTCAATGTCATAGGGCCGGTTTCTGAATTAACAATAATAATATTATACTATTTTTATTTTTAATGCACTAACCCGTGCTAAGGACAAATTTAAAAACCTATTTAGAGGCTAAAAATTTCACCCATGCCGGGATTCGGTACGTAATACAGAGAATAGTGTAAAGAGGTTCGAAATTTCACTGATGCCGGTGAGTCGCCCATTGGCTCAATTGGTAGAGCGCTGGCACGGATAGCCAGAGGTTGCGGGTTCGAATCCCGGCATGGGTGAAATTTTTAGCCTCTAAATAGGTTTATAAATAATAATATTTCTTTCCAGAACAAGTCCAATACATTTCAAATACAAACACACACACACACACACAATAATAAAGTAACTTAACGTCAACATAACTTAATTTTCATCTAACAATTAACAATTCACAGTTGCATGGTAGTGCCGCCAGGTCGCATGAAGAGGACTTTCTGGCCATTCTCGTACTGCACATATTATGGGGTTAACAGATAAGTTGACGGTAGCGAGCGTCCCCGCAGAGCGCTGGCGCAGCAGGGCGGCCCAGCCAGGCGCGCGGCCGCGCAGAACATGCCACAAGCGCTGCAGTAGACTTGGGCAAAGTTTGTCCTTAGAGGGAGTTATTATATCTCATATCTTTGCTCACCGAGACACACTATATCTCTATCATATCTCGCTCACCACTTGTGTCCTAGCTCATACGACGTCCAAAGAACTAAGTGCGGGTGGAAACAAAAGACACAAGTGGTGAGTCAATCTAGTCTACCTATTCCCTTCTTTATACAGATCACACGTTTTTTTTTTTTTTTGTGAACTTTCTCTCATCGCTCGTTGGTAATGACGAGAAATGCGGCCGAATGTAACCGATGTCAGACGATGTTGATCTCGCTCTCGCGCATTGTGTGTGAGCTGGATAAAGTAGCAGGAGATGACTACCGTACTGAGTTGAGAGTATGTGTGAGGGGGCCAGATATAGTTGACAACTCTGGGATATGAATGGGACAGACTTGACGGCGAGGGAGTTTTGTGTCCACTCATATCTGGCTCTTCAGTTACCCAAGGCTACGCTGCAGTGACGCGGCAGCCGGTGCAGCGCGCGCCACGCATTATTGTACGCCACTCGCATCCGTCGCATTGCCTCCACGGTGAGTGAGCACCATAGCTCCACCGTATATACGCTTGTGCAGTATGTCAGAAAGAGTTGTCGTTTTTCACTAAGTAAATACTGAAGTAACTGTCACGCACTTTACTGAGAAATTCGAAGAGACAGCAACGAGCACGACAGTGAAGTATTTACTAAGCGAGTGATTAATCAATTCAGAAGCTGACTCAAAAGGTTCCATGATTCCATTAAAAAAAATTAAAATTGTTTATTTCATAAAAACCCAATTCTTCCCGCGGGTGTCGTAAAAGGCGATTAAGGGACACAAACCGGGGGGTGAGCAGCAGCGCCCCCTGCAGTACAATTACACCGAACTGCGATCCCCAACCCGCATACCCAGCGTGGGGATTATGGGCATTACCCCCTATGATAGCACAACGTGGCGCTCTTTAGGGGAGGGCTATGTCCAGCAGTGGACTATATAGCCTGACGATGACGATTTCATAAAAGGTAGCTATTGTACCACTGTCTGGGAGAGAGTTTAAATAATTAACATAACATTTACATACAGACACAAACATTGCTTCTGGCTCGACGCTAGGAAACTCTGTGTCGTGGGCACCAGAAACAACGACGTCACAAACATGTAAACGTCCAAGACCTGGGGTTTTTTTGTCCCCAGACGGGATTCGAATTCGAACCCGGATTCGAATTCTGTGGTCACAACCTCTACTACTAACATGACAAGTTGCTCACAACTTTTAATTCATGTAAAACTTATTAACTCTCCTTGAAAATAACTTGAGGGAAATTCATTTAGAGGAGAGTGTCGCGACGAATTGTAAAACATTGGCAGTGTTGAGGCGACAAGGGATTCTGGACCTTAGCGTGTTTGTTATAAGGACGTAGTGAGACCACGCGGGTTGTAGTTGAATTTATCTTGAGGTACGAAGCGTCGAAATTGAGCAAGCGGCCCAAATAGGACTTTTAAGGCGCTTATGGGCGCTAACTAGCGACACCAATGGAATAAAAACCATAACTAACATAACATAACATTTACATACAAGCACATACATTGCTTCTGGCCCCACACTAGGATACCCTGTGTCGTGGGAACCAGAAACAATGATATCACAAACATGTAAACATCAAAGACCTGGGGTTTTTTTTTGTCGCCAGCCGGGATTCGAACCCGGGACATATCTTGTTTTATAATACGTTTTTATCTTATAATTCACATGAGAAATCTTTATAACTGTGATAAGTATTTTTAGAACATACCTACAGCCTAGAACCTAGGATCAACAATCTAGGACTTTAATCGACTGCCGCCAAGAACGGCCGTGTTTAGCGGAAATCGATTAAAGTCCTAGGATATTTATACCACATTCTAGGCTGTGCTAAATATTGTTGCCACAGATATTAAGATTTCTCATATTTACTTTTCGAAAGAAAAAAAACTAATTATAAAACATGTTATGATTTTTATTCCATTCGTGTCGCTAGTTAACGCCCCTAGCTGCCTTAATACTATTGACAGACGATCGAACTCGGTATCTGTTGGTGTACCTAACTAATAAATAAAATAAAAATAAAAGTATCGGGCCGGACAGTGGATTCCACCATACCATATCCTTCCTGCGACGCAGGAAGAGGCCCGTGCCCCAGCAGTGGGGACATACAATGGTTACCGATACCATATCCGTTATCAGTAACATAATTAGTACTATATAGTATTTTTAATGCACTAACCCGTGCTAAGGACAATTTTAAAAACCTATCTAGAGGCTAAAAATTCCCTCCATGCCGGGATTCGGACCCGCGACCTCTGGCTCTCCGTGCCAGCGCATTTCCAGTTGGAAATTCCAACTGAGCTAATGGGCGACTGATGGGGGGAATTTTTAGGCTCTAAATAGGTTTTTATAATTAGTACTAATAAGTTCTATTTCGATAATAATATTTTAATCTCGGTGTAAATGAAGCGCTCGTGGTCTAGTCGAACCGAGTGGTTGGAATCAATCACTCGAGTTAAGCAACAACAGGCGCGGTCAGGTGCTGGATGGGGGACCGTCCCGTTACAACCGCTTCCGTGCTTCACAAGGCTTGTTAAGCCGTGGGTGCCGGCTGTCATGTAATGGCAGTCGTTAAGCCATGTCAGAGGCCTTATGAGCGGCTTGATAACTTCTAACAATAAGGCCCGCCACTGTCTTACAAACTTCCACCAACCCGGACTTGGCCTCCGTGGTGGAGTATGGCCTATACCTTCCTCATGGACCAGACCCGAGCCCCTCGGTGGGGACATAATGGGTTGATGCTGATGGTGATGATTCTAAACGGCACTTTTGATATGAAGTACAAGTATTTCTGCTGTTAACCTGGACATTGCCTTACTAACCCAAACGCTTATTCCAATTACATCTTCGTGCCTCAAGACACGACGGTCTGTACGTCCGTCTGTCTGTCACAGATAATTGTTGTGCCGTTAAACAGTCGTACCGTGTAATTGTTTTGAATTTCATTTTCATTTCAGACCTCGCTCGCGGGATATTAATCAATTGAGGAGTTCACAAAATGGCGACCTCTTGGGTGACGCGGAAGGATAGATCAAGACTCGTCTCAATTGACAACATTTCAATTTTTTAGCATAGGTACGTATTTTACAGTCTTAAAGGAAACTAGATACGAAATAAAACGACCCATATTTTTTTATTTTCTGAAATTCGATGATTTTCATTCATAATTTTCTGTTTTAATTTCGTCTTATTTTAAAAGGACGTAACCGCCAAATGACGTCACACTTAATAATAAGATAAGATATTTTTTATTGAATCAATTTTACAAGATACAATAATACTAACACCCTTGCCGCCTTTTTAAAAACCATTGAATTAAGGAAAGGAAAAGTAATTTCTCCGACATGACATTTGAATGAAATTGAAAATGACATCTGTCGTATCATTTTTAATATTAGGCAACGGTACCTCCTCATTCCACGGTATGTGTGACGTCATTAAACAATTTTTGGTTTTTATTTATTTTCTCTAAAATTAAGCAATAATAAAAATATATTTAGAGGCTAAAATTCCACCCATGCCGGGATTCGAACCCGCAACATCTGGCTATCCGTGCCAGCGCTCTATCCAACTGAGCTAATGGGCGACTCGCCGGCATCAGTGAAATTTCGAACCTCTTTACACTATTCTCTGTATTACGTACAGGCAGCGACATCTGGCTGAAGTAGATTGCATCACTTACATACAGCCCCGACTACCTACTTTGCAGTTAGGTTTTTACATCGGAATGATATCGCTGTACCCACATGATTACACTATTTTTATTTTAAATGCACTAACCCGTGCTAAGGACAATTTTAAATTTTTGTAGAATTTTTAGCCTCTAAATAGGTTTTTAAAATTGTCCTTAGCACGGGTTAGTGCATTAAAAATAAAAATAGTATAAATAACAAAAATTCTAAATATTTTTTTCGTAATAAGATAGCAAAATTAAGAAAAGGTATTTTTAGTTTTACGCGTTGTAAAATATGAAATGTTGTCAATTGTCAATGCGCCAAAAGATATTGTTGTAGATAGATAGAGAACATTGCACAACAATAAACAATGAATTGATATCAACTACAAACCATTGGTACTTTCCAACGATCGCCATTATTATAGCCGAATTGTGCGTGAAGCGGTTAAAATTAAGAAACACAAAAATTTCAATCGGTTTCAAAGAGTTTCAAGTTTCAAACTGTCACAAACGTTGGGGATCCGGTCATCAAGATGTGTTCGAGTGGAAAAAAGTCGCATGGCTTATCTTCCGACATTGTCAGTGTAGTGAGTCGCAACCCTAATAGTGTTTTGTGATTGAGGGTAGTCTTAAACCTTATCAGCCGAAGATGCGAGCGGGTACCAGCCATCAGTCTTCTCGTGACCTCGATGACTGTAACGTCGTCGAAACGTCGAGGTAAATTACTACGAATTGAGCCCCGAAAATATTCCAATGTTGGTATCAACTCTTTGTATGTCTTCTCTGCTGGGGTACTCTTCCGGCATCGCAGGAAAGTTAGGCCACACTCCACCACGGGGGCCAAGTCCGGGTTGGTGGAGGATTGTAAGACAGCGGCGGGCCTTACTGTCGGAAGTTATAAAACCGCCCATAAGGCCTCAGACATGGCTTAACGACTGCCATTACATGACTGCCGGCACCAACGGCTTAACGTGCCTTGCGAAGCACGGAAGCACTCGGAAAAATGCCACTAGCGGTAGTCACGGAACGGTCACCCATCCAATACATGACCATCCCTATTGTTGCTTAACCCTAGTCATTGATTCAAATCACTGGGTTCCGTGCTTCGCAAGCTTAACCTAAGAGTACAAACAGCGGCCTTATCACTAAAAGTGATCTCTTCCACACAACCTGTAGAAAATCAAATTTGTTTGTAATAACTAAACCTCCAATTAAAGGCGAAATCCTCAATTAGTCCTCGTTAAAGAGCTTAAGTGTTTTATTGGAAATTTGGGAAAAACATGTTTTTAATTTAGTATTCTCTAGCTTATTCAATTAACCGGCTCTAGACGAAGTTGTTCATTTGTCCATTAATTATTCCCGTACCTTTTTAGTCCCTCACAAATTTAACAAAAATATTTACTAGCAACACCACTCGGAAAACGTGAAACTTCAGAAAAACGTCGTGAGTTCACACTGCCAATAAGAAAAAAATACATCAGAGTGCTTAGTGCGAGTTTTTTTAACTACTCGATCGCGTTAACGTAAACTCATATTTATATGGCATCGAAGAAGCGCCACCTAGCGACAAGTATGGAAATTAAAATTGCTGAGTGCGAGTTGTAATGGTTTACGTTGAGAAGTGAACACGTTTACCAGCCAAAACACGAATAAACGCGAGTGCGAGTTGTACTGTGACAGCGTTTTGCCAGTTCGAACGGTTAACTTACTCATATACTCACTACTCAATGCTCGATTAACGCGGTAGTAAAGTTACTCGATTGGATCTGTCAAACTCGCACTAAGCACTCCGAGGGCTTCTGAGTGCTTAGTGCGAGTTTTTTAACTACTCGATCGCGTTAACGTAAACTCATATTTCTATGGAATCGAAGAAGCGCCACCTAGCGACAAGTATGGAAATTAAAATTGCCGAGTGCGAGTTGTAATGGTTTACGTTGAGAAGTTAACACGTTTACCAGCCAAAACACGAATAAACGCGAGTGCGAGTTGTACTGTGACAGCGTTTTGCCAGTTCGAACGGTTAACTTACTCATACTCACTACTCAATGCTCGATTAACGCGGTAGTAAAGTTATTCGATTGGATCTGTCAAACTCGCACTAAGCACTCTGTGCTCCGAAGGTCACGTTAAGCCGTTGGTGGCGGCTGTCAAGTAATGGCAGTCGTAAAGCCATGTCAGAGGCCTTATGGGCGGTTTTGCAACTTCTGACAGTAAGGCCGCCACTGTCTTACAATCCTCCACCAACCCGGACTTGGCCCCCGTGGTGGAGTATGGTCTAACCTTCCTGTGACGCAGGAAGAGACCCGTGCCCCAGCAGTGGCGACATACAAGGGTTGATATCTAACTTAACTGACAGAAGGCTAGTTTCTAAATTGAGAATTTCGCTAAGTAAATAGTGAACTGTAGTGCTGTCTCTTCGAATTTCTCAGAAAAGAGACAGAACGTAAGTATTATATTCTTTTTTTTTAATGCATAGTCTCTAAACAGGTTTTTAAAATTGTCCTTAGCACGGGCTAGTGCAACAAAGAATAAGAATATAATCACGTGGGTACAGCGATATCATTCCGATGTAAAACCTAACTGCAAAGTAGGTACTCGGGGCTGCAAGTGATGCAAATTACTTTGAAATTACTTCAGCCAGATTTTGCTGCCTGTACGTAATACAAAGAGTATTGTAAAGAGGTTCGAAATTTCACTTCGAAATTTCATGTCGATGAGTCACCCATTAGCTCAGTAGGGAGAGTGCTGGCACGGTTAGCCAGAGGTCGCGGGTTCGTGTCCCGGCATGGGTGGAATTATTAGCCTCTTCATAGGATACTTAAGTATTTACTTAGTGAGATTCTCAATTCAGAAACTTGCCCAGAATTCCAACTTAATTACTCATGAATGTGTCATAAAGCGACGACGAGACGCAACGGCAAAAAAATGCAAGTATGTTTGGAGAATTATCACCGGATCTGTCCACGGACGGGACGTAGGGAGTGTTGTGTGTCGGCCAGCTGCGAAAAACTAAAATTAATTTAAAGGTAGACACCCTACCCTCACTACAATAATTGACTGTTATGTACTCGCCACTTCAGTCTACCAGTGACCACGTAAGGAATCAGGGCAATAACGTTTTACCTAACAAATAATCTCGATTAGACGCATTGAAGCGCTCGCAGCCTAGTCGAACCGAGTGAATGATTGCAATCAATCACTTGAGATAAGCAACAGGCGCGGTCAGGCATCGAAATATATAAAAAAATAAATTCTACAGTTGCAAATCATAAACAAAATGATATAGCGGTTAATAAAGACATCCGCGGCAGCGTTCACTTCGAGAGCGTTATCAAAAACACAAAATGGAAACGAAAATTCATTGAGAATAACAAAAATCCTTTTTTAATATCCGTTTCGCCCCAAAACAGAACGCAGAATAAAGCTTCCAGTAATCTCTTAATCTGTTGTAAAAATTTCGTTGTTTTCGTTTAGAAATAAGATGTTTTTTTTTTGCGCCGAAAGCGGGCACATTTCTCTTTACACTCTAATTAATAAATACGATTAGATTTATATTTAAGTAGACGCTTAAAACACTAAAATAAAGCGCATAATATAAATAAAAACGAAGAAAAAACGGATCAAGTGCAAGTTGTACCCGCTCTACGAAGATTTCGTGCAGATTTGAAGGTTGGACTTTTATAGCACCCTTTATTTACAATATGCAATTAGGTACCTACATATTATAAACTAGCTGTGCGCCGCGGTGTAACCCGCGGTTTATCGATCTTCCCATGGGAATAACATATTTTCCCGCAGTAAAACGTGGCCTATGTGTCCAGGGTGTCGGCAAGCTCCATACCAAATTTTATTAATATCGCACCGACCGTTTAGACAGCCCTTAATATATGTATTACACTCTTTGTACGTAATACAGAGAATATTGTAGAGGTTCGAAATTTCACTGATGCCGGCGAGTCGCCCATTAGCTCAGTTGGAAAGAGCGCTGGCACGGATAGCCAGAGGTCGCGGGTTCGAATCCCGGCATGGGTGGAATTTTTAGCCTCTAAATAGGTTTTTAAAGCCCTTAAGTATGCCAGTATAAAGGCCCCAGTACACAATGGCTCATGCTGGCCCACTGCTCACCATCGCCATTGTTACAGGGGGCAATGGTGTGTAGTGGCGGACAATTGTCTATCGTGGCGCGCTATCGGGAAGTTGTCTGTTTTTGGACATATGTACTTCAAAGGAATAGTGGCGTAGCGTGGCCTGTCGTGTTTACACAGTGGCTCATCGTTTAGTTTGTCACCGACCTCTGACGGGAATAGTTATAGAGTACTTTTATTGTTGCATTAAATTTTTGTAAAACTACTTGAATTGTAGATCGCCCAAAATCTCCGTATCGTGGAACAATGAAGAAACCTGCAAGTTTATTGCTTTATATCAATCTGAACCCGTAATTTTGCGCCTTTTGCGCCATTTTGTTAATAACTTTGGTATTGTACACACTACTGTAATACTTGTAAGTAGTAAATAAATAAATAACTGCGGCCGCGATTAGGTTCACGTCCATCGCAAGTGTTTTGCCAGACAGCAATGAGCCATGCGCCATTGTGTAAACACTAAGTGATCGTGGCCTACAGTTGTGCATTGCAAAGCATGGCCCATTACAGGCCATTGTGTACTGGGGTCTTTAGACTCTAAGGCCTGGTCCCAAACTAGGATACCCTGTGTATGGTAATCAGACTTGATACCGCTTGATCAACAAGCCAGTCAAGGGGTGTTATGAACTGACCATCACACCAACGTCAATATATCCCCTAATTTGTGCACCAAACAGACGATGCCTTTTAATTTTCAAGCTCTGAGCGGCCATTTTGCAAGAGCCTGCAAATAACAAAACTACGTCTATCTCGTTTCCACCTTCATACGTTCGCTAACGAGGTTGATGGAGAAAGGAGAGAGTAAATGACTGAACTTCATTTAGTATTCAGAAAATGAATCTCAATCATATTATTTCTAGGCGCATTTATGAGTGGGGGAGGGTATTATGCATACACGCTCGAGTCGTGTTTTCCATCGCCGTTGGTGATAAAACAAAACGATGGTAGCATTCGCGTCTTAATAAGCCTTCCCCCCGGTTTCTCAAACAATCCAATAATCTTAAAAAAACCTATTTAGAGGCTAAAAATTCCACCCATGCCTGGCACGGTTAGCCAGAGGTCGCGGGTTTGAATCCCGGCTTGGATGGAATTTTTAGCCTCTAAATAGGTTTTTTAAATTGTCTTTAGCACGGATTAGTGTATTAAAAAGAATATAATCATATGAGTACAGCGATATCATTCCGATGTAAAAACCTAACTGGGTTTGGGGCTGCAAATGATGCAAATTACTTCAGCCAGATGTCGCTGCATGTTCGTAATACATTGTAAAGAGGTTCACTGATGCCAGTGAGTCGCCCCGTTGGAAGAGCGCTGGCATGGATAGCCAGAGGTCGCGGGTTCGAATCCCGGCATGGGTGGAAATTTTAGACTCTAAATAGGTTTTTAAATAAACATATTAAGAAAAGTTTTATACAGAGCAGGAAGTAGTATTACACTCGTGTGCTTTCGGAAGCCTACTCTAGAGTCAGAGGTATATTCTAAAAGCTAACAGACTATCTCTGAATACCTTAAACACTCAGGTTTGCTCACAATGCTTTGCTTTGCAGTTAGGGATAAGTATTGCTACTACTTTGCCAAAAGATAATCAATGAAGTCTTGAAATTTCGCCAAAACATCCTCTTGGTTCCTTCTTGGAGTCTCGTGGAAGCCGTCCAATCCCTAACGTATGTCTGAAACACGATTACGTAGAGAAGAGGAAATTCATTTCATACGGCGCGTATTAGTCGTTTAGTTTGGTACAGTCTGTTAGCTTTTAGAATATACCTCGGGCTCTAGAGTAGGCTCCGGTTTTCGCCGAAAGCACACGAGTGTAATACTACTTCCTGCTCTGTATAAAACTGTTCTTCACTATTTGGAAAAGTTATGACAGATTAAGCTAGGCACTACAAGAACCAATGCCGGTAAGAGAGCACCATTGTATCGAATGTGTGATACCTACAATATTTCCTTCACAGATGTAGACATCTTAATTTGCTTAAGTCAGATGTCGCTGCCTGTACGTAATACAGAGAATAGTGTAAAGAGGTTCGAAATTTCACTGATGCCGTGAGTCGCCCATTGGCTCAATTGGTAGAGCGCTGGTACGGATAGCCAGAGGTTGCGGGTTCGAATCCCGGCATGGGTGAAATTTTTAGCCTCTAAATAGGTTTTTAAAAGATGTAGACATATTTTTTCTTTCCAAACAGTGTTGCAGGCGGTCGTTTATTTTAATTTTAAGAAATTTGTGAGTCATATTTTGCTGTGTACCTAATTGTTTGCTCATAATTACCTACTTAGCCAGATTTTGATATAAGAGCCTCTATTATATATATTATTAAACTTTTCCGATATAACGACACCCGTAAGTAGATCCGAACTAAAAGTCTTCAATATATTATTAAATTTTTATCTCATTGAGTTTAATAGTTAAACTATCAGCAATTTTCTCGTAAATTTTTTTTTTGTTAATTGCTAAGTATACATAGATGCTTTGTATTGTTTTGTATCTTTTTAAGTATCAAGAGATTGTCTTCATGAATTCTATATACCTATTCTACTCCTATCGCATACTAAGCTCTTACCTAGCGGTGAGGAATGGTTAGGAATTAACAAAATTTAATAAGCTAAGTAGTTTACTGTATTTAAGTGCTTGTTGTTGATTCTGATTTTACTCCTTTATAGAATAAAACTAAAAGAAAATAAATATTAGTTCCGATATTCCTATTACACGAATATATCCGATTCTATCCGATAGTAGCCGAGCTATATTCTAAAAGCTAACAGACTACGTAGATGGCGCATTATGCACCTACCCAGCTAGTCTTTCACATCGTGAGGAAACCCGCTGCTTGGTTGGCACCGCACGTACCGACTAGTCTTGCCTGTGGGCCTTCTCTCGGGGACAGAGTATGGGCTTAATTACCACGCGTTCCCACCACAGATTGGCAATTTCGAGCGCTGGGGTTTTCTCACGATGTTTTTCTTCACGGTCAACGTGTACAAAATAAACGCCGCAACAAAATAACAACTAAACAGAGAACCAATAAATAAAAACACTCACTGGGTATAGGTACACGCAAAGTAATTAATGATCGTGTAATCGCTCGTATCACCCTTAATGACGTAATAATGACTATATCCCGCAGACATGCGATACGGGAATCGAACCCGGGACAGCACTCTGGAGGAGAACAGAGGGCACGAGTAGGGCCGATAGAAAGGAATGAACAGTAACGAAGAATCAAAACTAAGTCTTATCCTCATAAGGTTGTCTGGAAGAGATCGCTTTTAGGGATACGACCGCCGATTGTTTGCCATGTGTAATATTTAAGTTTTTCATGTATTCTGAAAATGTATGGTGTGCAATAAAGCGTATTAATCTCATACAATTAAAATTACGAATGGTGACCGAAAAACTTTAATTTCTTTTTGAGCGCTGTGTCATGAAGTGACGACTAGACCATTGCGTCTAGTCGTCACTTCATGACACATTCATGAGTAGGTAATGACTTAAAGTTGGAAACTCTTGTCAATTAAGTTCGAAATCAACCATTGTATGTCCCCACTGCTGGGGCACGGGTCTCATCCTGCATCGCAGAAAGGTTAGACCATACTCCACCACGGGGCCCAAGTCCGGGTTGGTGGAGGATTGTAAGACAGTGGCGCTCCTTACTGTCAGAAGTTATCAAGCTGCCCATAAGGCGTCTAACATGGCTTAACGACTGCCATTACACGACAGCCGGCACCAACCACTTAACGTGCCTTGCGAAGCACGGAAAAAATATGCCACGAGCGGTAGTCATGGGACGGTCACCCATCCAGCACCTGACCGCGCCTGTTGTTGTTTAACTCAAGTGTCAATCACTCGTAGGCCACGAGCGCTTTTAAGGGTCTAATCGCGGTTTACTTGGTTACTAGCTGGTGCCCGCGACTTCGTCTGCGCTGGATTAGTATTTCGAGTTTCACCAACGGAGGAGATATGTGATTGTGGAGCCTCATCGCAATCCGTGGTGCACCTGCTCCAATGCCCATTGTGCCCTCACACCTGCACTCTGGAGGACCTAACAGAGGCCAACGCTGCTGCAATTGCAGTAGCCAACTATTGGGCAGGAATAATATAGACTGGTCGAATCGCTGACACGAAAAGAAGAAGTATTTCGAGTAGCTTATATTAGCGTGGCAGAGACATTATGAAAATTAAAACTATCACATAAATAATTTTTGGGTCGCATTTGAAAAGTATAACAGCCTGACAATATTGAGATGTTACAGTCGCACTATAATTACAAAATATTGTCTACATAACAAATACGGTAGGTAACTAAGCACTGCGGAGCCCTAATTATAGGCCTATAGGTGGCTTAGTAGCCACTATAGTATGCTCCTATAAACCATATTTAACGATTTTTTAAACATTTCCATTACATATGTGTAACTCTAGCGGTTTTGGCAGCGCACGCCAGAATCGTAGCAGATGGTAGATTTTTTCCTACTTGACACTTATCGTCATGTTTTGGACAATTCACAAAACATCTTTAAAAATTTTAGCCTATGTGTTATTCTCATGTATAAGCTATATTATTACAAGGTTCATTAAAGTCCATTCAGTAGTTTTTACGTGAAATAGTAACATCCATCCATCTATACATACTTACGAACTTTCGCGTTTATAAAATTAGTAGGATTCGAACCAAACTCATTACTTACCGGCTCTATGCTAATGCAGAAAAAGGGGCTGGCACAAAATATACTTCCAATAAAAGAAAAAACAATAAAAATATAAATTAAATCACTACGGCGTAGTATACAGGGTGATTGTTTTGTGAAGGACTACGCACGATTTTTTATTTAACTTTTTTTGTTGGGTATTGTTTTTCATAAACAGAATTATGTATTCAGAAGCATGTGCGATATTAACATGTCATAGGCTTAATTTATAGACAGGGTTTCAGCAGACAAGAAGAGAAATATTGTTTCAGCACGTACTTAGGGATTTATTTATTGAAGCAATATGAAGCTAAGAATTACAGTACCACTCGTCCCACAGCGCGGAAGTGAGGTATATTATCTACGTCTAGGCGTGATCGTTGCAAAGACGAACCGTTTTATAAGACCGTTTTGTATTCCGCGACGATAGGACCGTTTTACGTTTCATTCTAAAGCAGTGCCAGCGTTTGTTCGTCACGAGACCAGTCCTTAGATTGTTTGACGCGGATATGTCCTTTAGTGCTATATTAATAGAGCTTAGAACGTAATGAGATCATTGCGACGTCGTCGTCGGCTCCTTGCTCGTTTTGGTCTGTGATACAATAAAGTAATCTTTATGTCTATGAGTATACAGTCGAATATCGTGTAAAACAACAATTTTTTTCCGATGTTTCGTGATTTCGTCTCGTTCGCACTCGTTTGACCGTCCTCTGCGCCTTGCTCGTTCGCATACAATGAAACCAGTTGCGAACGAGGACCGTTTCGAGGACCTGTTTTCGTTCCAGTTGCGTTTCGTCGCGAAAAAATCGGACAACGACCCACTCCTATCTACGTCACTAGTAGGCGTGATCGTTGCAAAGACGAACCGTTTTATAAGACCGTTTTGTGTTCCGCGACGATAGGACCGTTTTACGTTTCATTCTAAAGCAGTGCCAGCAACTCTAAAGCAGTGCCAGCGTTTGTTCGTCGCGAGACCAGTCCTTAGATTGTCTGACGCGGATATGTCCTTTAGTGCTATATTAATAGAGTCTAGAACGTAATGAGATCATTGCGACGTCGTCGTCGGCTCCTTGCTCGTTCCGTTCGTTTTGGTCTGTGATACAATAAAGTAATCTTTATGTCTATGAGTATACAAACAGTGGAATATCGTGTAAAACAACAAATTTTTTCCGATGTTTCGTGATTTCGTCTCGTTCGCACTCGTTTGACCGTCCTCTGCGCCTTGCTCGTTCGCATACAATGAAACCAGTTGCGAACGAGGACCGTTTCGAGGACCTGTTTTCGTTCCAGTTGCGTTTCGTCGCGAAAAAATCGGACAACGACCCACTCCTATCTACGTTAGGAGTGATCGTTGCAAAGACGAACCGTTTTATAAGACCGTTTTATGTTCCGCGACGATAGGACCGTTTTACGTTTCATTCTGAAGCAGTGCCAGCGACTCTAAAGCAGTGCCAGCGTTTGTTCGTCGCGAGACCAGTCCTTAGATTGTCTGACGCGGATATGTCCTTTAGTGCTATATTAATAGAGTCTAGAACGTAATGAGATCATTGCGACGTCGTCGTCGGCTCCTTGCTCGTTCCGTTCGTTTAGGTCTGTGATACAATAAAGTAATCTTTGTGTTTATGAGTATACGGTCGAATATCGCGTAAAACAACTTATTTTTTCCGATGTTACGTGATTTCGTCTCGTTCGCACTGTTTGCTTAATATATATAGGGCCTTCGGACAAAACCATACCGCAATTTAGAACACAAACAGCGTCATCTGTGGTTGGGTAGAGGAACTAATGCTACAAGCCTATAATTTATAATTTTGCGTGCCCTACAGGGTCCACAAAGATTCATATTTATAGTAATGTCATCTGTATATACTTATGGAATGCAAAAAAATATTGAGTATCGAGTATCAAAATAATTCGATTCAAGTTTTGCTTCTGTGCTAACAAAGTTTACTGCAATCGGACAAATGGGGCATCAATCCAATGAGTTTCATCGCGTCGCCATCTTGGATGTCCCCCAAAGCTATTTGTTTAGATAAAGAAGGAATTAAAGGACCCCGCGGTATGTAGTCGGCGTCGCTCTACAAGTTGTAGACGAGATCGAGTTATTATCAAGTCCAAAACGCCTTTGCAACTACGTATTGCTGTACTTTATTATAAGATATATATATATATATATATTGTGACGTCCCTACCGTGAAAAAATAAATAAAAGAAGGTAGGTCGTCAACAAAATAATACTTTAATCAAAAAGAAAAGAAAATGATGTGTTTTTTAATACTACGGTACTTTCACCGTAGTATTAAAAAACACATCATTTTCTTTGGGTAGTCGAAGGCCTATCTGACTTCACCTACGCAGCGCGGTTCCTTATCTGTATCGGTGGCCGAAGATGGTGGGTGGCCGCGGAACGTCGATTGAAGGAGTTACTTGAGCAGTGGCCTCACGTCCGATCAGAAGTCATGTACGCAGGAAAGCGGAGCGGAAGTAACTCTCAGCAATGTTTATAATAAATTATAAGTCACTATAAGTAACGGTATGTAAGTGAAGCGCTCGTGGCCTAGCCAAACCGAGTGATTGGAATCAATCACTTGAGTGAAGCAACAACAGGCGCGGTCAGGTGCAGGATGGGTGACCGTCCCGTGACTACCGCTAGTGCCATTTTTTCCGAGCGCTTTTGTGCTTCGCAAGGCACGTTAAGCTGTTGGTGCTGGCTACCATGTAATGGCAGTCGTTAACATGCCAGCACCATGTCAGAGGGCTTATGGGCGGCTTGAAAACTTCTGACAGTAAGGCCCGCTACTGTCTTACAATCCTCCACCAACATTGGCCCCCGTGGTGGAGTAAGGCCTAGCCTTCCTCCGATGCAGGAAGAGACTCGTGCCCCAGCAGTGGGGACATACATGGGTTGATATCAATGTAAGTGTATTATTATTATTAAGTCTAAGTATGTATCAATATTCAAATTTGCACTGGCTACCCGTCTTTCTAATTTCCTTCAGCAACTTTCCATCGTAAGGTTGTCTGAAAGAAATTGCTTTTAGCAATAAGAGGCCAATTGTACTATGTATATTTGTAATTATTTTGTATTTCTTGTTTTTCCAGTGTACAATAAAGAATATTCTTATCTTATTGTCTGAAGTGTTAACATAAGTTAACAAGTGTGGATACATTAAGTCCTCAAGCAACTTTTTACTAACGGTGCATGTTGTGACTGCCTGTAAGTGAGGTAACACTTAGTTTGTTTCTAGTTATGGTCTATTGTAAATGTATTGGTGTATATCTTGTTGGTAGTCCTAATGCTGCGTGTGGTCGGCCTAGAGAATAGCACCAACCCAAATTCTTCCCGAGGGTGTCGTAAAAGGCGATTAAGGGATGTGTCCGGGGGTAGGCAGCAGCGCCCCTTGCAGTACAATTCCACCAAACTGCGATCCCCGACCCGCATGCCCAGCGTGGGGACTATGGGCATTATCCCCCAATGATGGCACAACCGTGCGCTGTGGGGCTCATTAGGGGAGGGCTATGTCCGGCAGTGGACTAAGATAGCCTGAAGAAGAAGAAGTCCTTATAAATAAACTAAAAAATAAAATTAATACCTCGCTTGCGACGCAAAATGGTCCAACTATGAGGCTAAGTGCGGAAATCTTAGGTCTTGGCCTTTCAATATCCACCCCTGTATGTCCCCACTGCTGGGGCTCGGGGCTCTTCCACCAGGGGGGCCAGGTCCGGGTTCGTGGAGGATTGTAAAACATTGGCGGGCCTTACTGTCAGAAGTTATCAAGCCGCCTATAAGGCCTCTGACATGGCTTAACGACTGCCAGTATATGACAGCCGGCTTATCGTGCCTTGCGAACGCGAAGCACGGAAGCGCTCGGAAAAATGCCACTAGCGGTAGTCACAGGATCGAGGTATTATCAAGTGCAGAAGGCCTTTGCAACTACGTAACGTCTGAAATATTAACGTACCTCAGCGCTTTGGACTTGGACAAAGTGTGTCCTTAGAGGGAGTTGTTATATCTCATATCTTTGCTCACTGAGACACACTATATCTCTATCATATCTCACTCATCACTTGTGTCTTATAGCTCATACGAGTACGACGTCCAATCAACTAAGTGCGTGTGGAAACAAGAGACACAAGTCACAACTGGTGAGTCAGCCTAGTCTACCTATTCCCTCCTTTATCCAAATCACGTTTTTTTGGTGAACTTTCTCTCATTGCTTGTTGGTTACGGCGAGAAATGCGACCGAATGTAACCGATGTCAGACGATGTTGATCTCGGTCTCGCGTATTGTGTGTGAGCTGGATAAAGTAGCACGAGATGACTACCGTACGGAGTTGAGAGTATGTGTGAGGGAGCCAGATATAGTTGACATCTCTGGGATACGAATGGGACACACTTGACGGCGAGGGAGTTGTGTGTCCACTCATATCTGGCTCTTGAGTTACCCAAGACTACAGCGCTTGCTACGCACAATGGCCCAACTATGAGGTTAAGTGCAGAAATCAGCGCTAGAGTTTTTTTAAGCTCTCAGCACAGCTGAGTGGCACAGATCGTAAGCACTATATATTATTAACTTGGTCCAAAGTTACGAGAAACCGGAAGAAACTTTATTAATAGTTTTATTTTTTATGCACTAACCCTTGCTCAGGACCATTTAAAAAATACTATTTACGTCATACACGTAATACAAATTTTACTGATGCTGGTGAGTCGCCCATAAGCTCAGTCGGAAGAGAGCTGGCACGGATAGCCAGAGGTCGCGGCTTCGAATCCCGGCATGGGTGGAATTTTTAGCCTCTAAATAGGTTTTGTAAGAGTTTTATAATTATTAAAAAATATTATCACATAAAAATTTTTTTTAAGTGTTAGTAATAAGTGTCGAGGTCGATAAATGCGAGGTGTTGAACTACCTAAGCGCTTGAAATTGCCAATCCGCGGTGGGCACGCGAGGTAATTAAACCCATACTCTCTCTTTGAGACAAGACCCTGTGCTCTGCTGTGGGACGTTTATAGGCTACATAATAAAAATGTCCTAATGTTCTGAAAGTGAATCACGCGAACATAGTCGCATGTACAGTGCTACACAAGAAATAAGTCTCGCGGATGTACCTGCGCAGATGACCAAATTTTGGATGTGCGGCAAGTTGATCGACCAATCAGATAGTTTCATTTTATGGCAGGCCGCGCACCTTTGTTGCTATTGGTTGATTCAACGTCATCGATGCAGGTGACTATTAGTTTGGCAATATTAGCGTGAGCGAAATAGGTAGCGCTACTGCGGCAATCAATTCTGCACCTTAGCCGTATCGGTTAAAGATGTATTTATAGCTTCGGGTTAGATTCCCGAAGGGACTTTTATTATGTGTAGTACTGTACTGCTAGTATTTTATGAAAACGCGGAATTCAACTCTACCTATAAAACATTCGATTGATTTCTAACATGACATTAATGCCTTTCAAAAGGCTGCACGAAGTCAAACAAAAACTTTTAATAACATTCCTAGATAAACATCCATCAGACAAAGCTCTACTTTTTAATTAGCCTCTATTGCATACAAAATAAGAGCTAAAATTCCAAAAAAAAAGAGAACTATCACAAAAATTACACAGTGTACCTTGTCCAACACATGTCACATGGGTGTAGGGTGGCAATTTAAAACGAATTAGGTAGATAGGAGGGACTTTTATAAATACCTATTGTCTAGTACCAGTTTCGTTCTGGTGTCGGGTGACCATAAGGGCATAGAAAACGAAAGGAAAAACGGAAAATAATGTTTTTTCTCCCGTATGATATGATATTCATATGTGATTATTTTATTTATGTATGGTCCCGAAAATTTGTACCTTTTAAAAATTATCAGAAGATATCTAATATATTATAAAAATCTCGTGTCAGTGTTTGTTATTAAACTCATAGGACTAGGGGTTACCGAGTTTTATGATTTTTTATGTATATTTGGTAGGTCGTAGAATAGCTCGTGTAATTAGCGCAAAACAACGTTTGCCGAGTCAGCTGGTTAATTGATAATTTTGGTTACTTTCAACAGGCCACTTTATTTAATAATGGTTACTAACTGTCGTCAAGCTATACTAGTCCACTGCTGGACATAGCCCTTCCCTAAAGAGCGCCACGATGTGCTATCATAGAGGGTATTGCCCATAATCCCCACCCTGGGCATGCGGGTTGGGATCGCAGTTCGGTGGAATTGTACTGCAGGGGGCGCTGCTGCCCATCCCCCGGTTTGTGTGCCTTAGTAGCCTTTTGCGACACCCGCGGGAAGAATTGGGTTGGTGCTATTGTCTAGGCCGACACCACACCGCTAACGAACTGTATTTTTACTATATTTTTTCTTAAACAGAATAAACATAAGTAAGGGCCGGCTCAAGCGTAAGTTTATTGTAATTTTCTTGGAATTTTTAGCTATTTCTAAGATTTACTTTCTAAATACGATTTTAAGAGAATTATGTTTTTATAAATAACGATTCTCTTAAAATACTCCATAAACGCAGCATAAGCAGTTTGTGATGATGTCTTCCCTAGTAAAATCTCTACCACAGACAATTTTTACAGCTTTACGAAGTGTTTAAAGGAATCAATGTTTGACATGCAACCTATACTATCTCCTGAATTATAATTATTTATAACATAAAAATAAGATACGATATAAACCTAAGAATTTATTTAAAAAAGCGTTTTACCACCTTTTGCTATCACCAAGTAGCAAGATACAGCCTACGTGGCAACGAAAATATAACATCAACTGTTTGGTCGCCGAAATGCGCCGCACTTACGCCGCATTAAAATACCGCAATTGTCGTAAAAACATGGCCACCCCACTCGAGTACTGATAATTTTAGGACTGGCAAAACAATACAGCTCGGTCTCATTTGTCAACTACCCGGCTACCCACCCTATCGGCCATTAGTCAGATTGCTAGCGATACATGCCCTATCTGATAGGGATACCAGCTCTGCATTGTTTTAGCCGAGTTAGATATACCGGTACCGACGAAGAATAGGCATGTCAAAAGATTTTTAAATTCTGTTCCATAATGTGGGTATACATTTACTATTTACAAAAAAACCTCTATTTCAGTAATAAACTAAAGGCTACGAAACAAATCTCGAAGTAACGTAAAATTTACGGAGCCTAGAACTTTTTCATATTCATATTCTTTATTGCTAAATCACATACATAGTTATAGTACAGATGGTGTTGGTATTTGTAGGTAAGTACATGATACCCTGTGAGGGCACTGCAATACAGTTAGTCTTATTATGTATGACAGATCCTTGTAGAAGTTTGATTTTGTAACGCAGACTACTTGACAGTGTTGACAGTTGTCGGATGAGTTTATACACAGAAGAGTATGTCTTCTGACAGTAAGGCCCGCCACTGTCTTACAATCCTCCACCAACCCGGACTTGGCCCCCGTGGTGGAGTATGGCCTAACCTTCCTGCGATACAGGAAGAGACCCGTGCCCCAGCAGTGGGGACGTACATACCTCTCAGCTACAGATATGGCGTCTGACTGGATATGAAATGATCTCTAACTCGATGAAATCCCGCCGTAATCGGTTAGCTCGACAGTCTCGATTGCTTGATTTGATATCGCAATGTCGCGTGAGACAATGTGTTAAACGCATCCGGGTGGCCGGCCACTATATTATACTCTGAGTCAGATCAAATGTCAGGGAATAAAAAAGGGAATAAACGGCGCCGAACAAGCCGCCGTTTATACACAGAAGAGTATAAACGGCGGCTTAAGTCTAATATTTTAAAGTTAATATATAAAAATAGATATAGTTACTCAATTTTATCTTGTTTAATATTGTACTACCTGCTAATCATGTCTCCAAAACTTAGTTTAGCTGGTAGATAATGCTAAGTAGCATTAAGCTCGCCTATGTGCACAAAAAAAAAACACGGGTCTTGGATGTTTACACGTTTGTGATGTCGCTGTTTCTGGTTCCCATGACACAGGGTATCCTAGTGTGGGGCCGGAAGAAATGTATGTGTCTGTCTGTATGTCACGTCACGTCACGTCACGTCACGTCACGTCACGTCACGTCATGTCATGTCATGTCATGTCATGTCATGTCATGTCATGTCCTGTTATGTCATGTCATGGCATGTCCCTTTTTTTAACACATTTAAGTTTTCAATCCTCTTAATAGCGGATTGCTTACTAGGGTCACTGAATAGGGTTTTTGTATTGAGAATTTCACCAAGTAAATAGTTAACTATAGTGCTGTCTCTTTGAATTTCTCAGCAGAGAGCGTGACAGAGCGTTACTTAAGTACATATTTAGTTAGTGAAATTCTCAATTCAGGAACCAGCCTTATTTTTTTTACGGATGAGTATATTACTACAATAAATTTATTATTATTAGTGTTGACTTGTGTTTCCTGTAAGTTAAGCTGACTAAGCTATCAGGATGGCATAGGTTCTGGGGCACGCATACTGCATCTGAACCAGGCACTGTAGCGTCCGAGTGGTCCCTTCACCCGTCTCGTCTGAGTGGAGATCTTCCCATTACGTAGATCTCATCTATCTATTACGATCGTGGCAAACCTTGGTCCCTGCCTACCTCTTTACGATACATGCCCGAGTTTATTTATGTTATGTATCTCAAGAAAACGAACCACAAGCCAATTTATTAAGTTATTCCAACCAAACACATTATGTACCGCTATCGAATGCTAATGCAGAAAAAGGGGCTGGCACAAAATATACTTCCAATAAAAGAAAAAACAATAAAAATATAAATTAAATCACTACGGGGTAGTATACAGGACAGGGTGATTGTTTTGTGAAGGACTACGCACGGGACACCTGCGGGTCGCGTGTTCTGCGGCTATAGGCTGCGCGTGCGGTCTTGATACTTGACACACTTGATGTCCTTGAAAAAGATCCTTTTGTCCGATAGGAATGCAAAACATTTTATAAGTTAATAGTGCTTTTTAATTGTAAATTAATACATTTTTAAATAGTAATTTTCTAAAAACCTATTTAGAGGCTAAAAATTTCACCCATGCCGGGGTTCGAACCCGCAACCTCTGGCTATCCATGCCAGCGCTCTACCAATTGAGCAAAGAAAATAGTAATTTTCTGTAACTTAGGATAGCTGGTAGATACTGCTAAATAGCTTTAAGCTCGCCTATGTGCAATTTTTTATGCAATAAAGAATTTTAATAATAATGATCGACCGTTTTCTTTACGTACTTAAATCACTTCATAGATAGTCTAAATTGACTGTTCTTTCGTTTCGTTCTTGTGAATATTAACTGTTGGTATAAGCTTACCAACAGTTAATATTCACTACATTACCCAGGAAGTGCGCGTGAATTAATTGTATTATGTCACCAAACCAACGCCTTATTCCAACGTACCTGTGAACAAAAGAAGCCAAAAATTAGGACAATAAACATGAATATAAGAAACTAACAAATGAAATATTTGTTTGTACCTAATTGAAGTCAAAGTCACTAATTAAAACAATTGTTTTTTTCTATTTACAGCATCCCCGCTTTGTTCCCTTCTTTTACCCAAGTTGTTGGGTATTATGTTGTATATTGCGATTCTAGAAACCGAATTTGTGTATTGTACTTTTCTTTAAAAAATACTTAAAACTGTTTTATACATATACAGCTACCAAAAAAATTATGCCGACATTTTGTGACCACTAAGACATGTTTTTTTTCTTTTAAAGTGTTGCAACAAAAATGTGACACAAAGTTAAAAAAAAATTTCTGGTTGACATTCTCCGATGGCACCAACACTAGGATTCCCCGTACCGTAAGAGTCAATTATGTTTTTTAATAGTCTATATTATGGGCTTAGTTACCAAGCGTGCCCATAGCGGATAGGTAAGCTGAAGCGCCGTGGCATATCACATTTCCATAATTATACCATAATATTTCCGTAGGAATACCTCAGACACTCAGGTTTTACAAAATTTTTAAGAATGTACGAAATAAATGTTATTCAATATAATATGATAAATTTGTCATGTAATACAATGGGACAAATAATAATGAAGACTATATATAAAAAAAACATTATAATATTTTTTCTGTAATCACTGAAAGTATCACGACTGCCCGGCTCCGGTATTCCTCGGAAGATGTAAGCAGTGCCCAGGTGTTTTAAAAGGACGTTTTTCTTTGTCTAAGTCCCGCCACGGAGTCTGTCTTACATTGCCTGTAGGGAGGGGACATTCGATAGCGTGATTCATCGACATCGATAGAGAAAAAAGTTAACGTCTTATTTATAAAAAAACGTTTGCTTCACTTCTCTAACTCAGCCTAAATAGTCTTTCATAAAAAAAACACTGTACCACAGACCATTTAAACTGCCTTTGAGGAGTGTTTAAGGAGTCGTGCTTTTGTAAGCACAAGGCCTCAATTCAGTGAAGTGCATGGTCAAGTGAAATTTTTTTTGAAGCAACAACTTGTTTTATTATAGCGCGCGTCAGGAGCGGTCATAGGTGCTTGATAGGTGACCATCCCGTGACTACCGCTAGTGGCATTTTTTCCGAGCGCTTCCGTGGTTTGCAAGGTGCGTTAAGCTGTTGGTGCCGGCTATCGCGTAATGAAAGCCATGTCAGAGGCCGTATGGGCGGATTGATAACTTTTGACAGTAAGGCCCGCCACTGCCTTATAATCCTCGGCCAACCCTGACTTGCGCCATGGTGGAGTATGGCCAGGGGTGCGATGCCAGATTACCTCCCCGTGTGCCCTTCCGCTTCCGTTCCTACTGATTCATCTTGAACCAGTGGGAAGGGTAAGTGGCAAGGGCTGGTGCACCCTGGGCGCTGGTCAGTAACTTCTCTTTATGGGATCTTGCTGGCCAGCGGCGAAAAATCTGGCGGGAGGGGTCGCGTGGGCCCTGTTTCACTTTGTGGGGCGGGACCCAGGCGACCAACCGATTGAAGGACCGACTGGGGGGGGCGCCGCTGCGCGGAAGCGCGCGCGCTTCGTACCAGTCGGACCAGAGTGGCCGCCGGGACGCGGAGGGTCGGGGGACCCTCCGCCTCCATCACGGCGGGCCGCAAGGCGCCCTTGCGTGTTCCGAGGGTGCCTTCTGGCACGGAGGGGGCCCGCGCGGTCGCTCACCGCCTTCTCTGCTTTCAGAGAAGTGCTGGTGGGCGACGTGACGGGCCTCACGTGTGGGGCGTGTGGGGACCGGGGCGCTTGGGCCCCCACGCGCCTCAACGAGGAGGTGCGCCGCCCTCCCCGTCTCATCGACCGGGTTACGATGGGATGGAGGGGGCGGCGCGTTGGGGCGTATGGGGGCCAAGATCATACGCACTTGGCCCCTATGCGCTCCAACGAAGAGATGCGGCGTTCTAGCCCCGTCGTCGAGCACCGACGGGGCAGAAGCGCCGCCGAAGGAGTGCCCGAAAGGGCGCCCGCAGACGGGGTCGCGGAAGTGTGCGCAAGCGTCCCCGTGGCCCCGTCCTTTGCGGTGCGGAGGAACACCCCAGGAGTTTTAGTCGGTATACCGCCCTTTTCAGGGCGGGGAGTCCGACATAACCACTGTGCTCCCCCGAGCCGGTGGTACCCGTAACTGGGGTTTCTCCTGGGTGAAAAAATAAAAAAATGGTGGAGTATGGCCTAACCTTCTTCTGACCTTCCTTCCAGACCTGTGCCCCAGCAGTGGGGACATACAAACGGTTGATACTATACCAAACACCAGAGAACAATTATTACAAAAACAGCTACCAAAGAAAAAAATCAATATTTCTTAGATATACAGATTAGAGCTTGAAAGTGCCAATCCGCGGTGGGCACAGGTGGTACCTATGCCCATACTATCTCTCTCTCTGAAATGAAATGAAAAGGTTTCATTCAAAGTAGCGCAGAAACTGCGGCTTAATGAACGTTACAATTCAAATTCGGTGTCCATTCCAAAATCTAGATCATTTTGGAGAAAAAATGGACAAAAAAACTCCAAACTTAGTCTTTTCAAAGTCCTTTATTAACATTAACAATTACATAATTCTTATAACACATAGAACTCTCTGAGAGAAGATCTGTGCCTTGGTTGTTTATAGGCCACAAAAAAGGTAGATAGAGAATACTTTATTGCACAACCAGAAAAAAACAACCATGATTTCTTTAACCTAAGTAATGGTCTTACGCTTAAATCGACATTTGCATGGCGTGGATTGCATGAAGAATATAGTCGGTAGGTAAGTCGTTTCAAGATATCGACAATCCACCCAGCACTAGAGCCCGCCAACTATGACAAATATTGTTTATACCGCCATCGCTTGCATTATAGTAGGTATCTTTTGAGGCATTGTTATAGCCCGGGTAGAAAGGGGCGCATTTTCCACATAAAACTCGGGGCTTTTCCAGCTTATTATGGACAAGTTAGGTCAGGTTATTTTAGGCCACTTGCGCCCAATGACGGGATAAGAAATACATTTGTTTATCGCCACATAGACATACTCGTATCATCATGATCAGCCATTTGACGCCACTGCAGGACACAGGAATACCTATGGTTTTCCAAGCTTAAGGCTGGGCGCAGGCTGAGACGCAGGCGACGCTGCACAGTTCAGACTGAACTGTACTGAACTGTTCAGTACAGGGCAGTTGATGCAGACATAGGCCCCACCGCATGCTGCGACGCAACTATTCGATCCATTCCTTGGCAATTCTCACCCATAATAACTCTTTCAATGTCTTTCTTTAATAGTCTGGTTGATACAAGAAGCAGCCAGTGCTGCCCTACGGCTTCGGACAACCGGTATATGGAAACAAAACAGCTACACCCCACACACACAAATCCTAGCAGCCGCTGTTTCGGACCAGCCTATGATGGAAGCGGTGTGCGACAGAATACCAAACACTTATATTTTTGACAAAAAATATAAGGTACAACTGCAAGAGGAGCCTACCGACTACTCGGGAATATACGAAGTCAGAGTGTATACGGACGGCTCCAAAACTGAAACAGGAACGGGCGCAGGAGCCTTTTCCAACGAACTAAATCTAAAAATATCTACAACCCTAGGCAACCTAAATACAATCTTTCAGGCAGAATGCATCGGTACCATAACAAGAGCTGTCGCGCTGTTGAACACAAGAGATGCGAAGGCTTACACAATACGCATAATCTCGGACAGCGCCTCAGTCCTACAAGCACTCAACAGCAATCTTACAAACAACAGCTTGATACTAGAGTGTCACCATGAATTGGAAAAACTGTCAACAAATAACAGAGTCACTTTACAATGGATAAAGGGTCATAGCGGCTCCCTGGGCAATGATGCCGCAGATGAACTCGCTAAAACTGGCTCGGAAACTAGAGTGGAAGGACCCGAAACCCTTGCTCCCACTCCCATACAACCAGTTTAGAAAATGGTTGAGGTCGCGAACAGAAAGCCAGCATGCTGAACTTTGGAGAACAGAAACCAAATGTAGATAAGCCAGGGAGGCCTTACCAACAATCTCGAAACGTCTTTCACGTAGCCTGCTGCGTCTGAGAAGAGAAAATCTGCGCAAAGCTGTAGCAATCTTAACAGGCCACTGCTCACTGAACAGACATCTCTACAACATGGGTCTAACCGACAGCCCGCTTTGCCGGGGATGCCTCAAAGAAGAGGAAACACCCGCTCAAGTGACCATTCACTGCGAAGGCGTGGAAAAGCAACGGACCGCCATCATTGGGAAGCCGGGGTCCCTTCAGGAAGCCTGCAGTGACATCGGAGCACTGCTGGCTTTCAGGAAAGAGATAGGCTGGCTGGAGTAAACGAACAGCTCCACTACGTACAATGGCCCAATCATGAGGCTAAGTGCGGAAATCTCAGGTCTAACTAACTAGTATGGTTGATTTGTATCATACAAACAAGGTTCACAGCGAACTAATTAAATTAAATTTTGCAACAAAATTGTTAGTAAACACGCCTCGACGTGCACGCGTCGCGCAGAAATCTGTGCCGGCACTACAACGAGACGCAGAGCAGGGCAGACACATGTCTGCGTCGCACGCGCCTGCACCGCAGCATACCTAGCTCAATGACGTTCCATGCTTTAAAAAATCTGTGCTGCGGTGTGCTGCGTCGCCTACGTCTCAGCATGCTAGCTTCACGGTCTTGTGCCGTCCGCATCCAGCGACTGCCCGCCACCATAATCAGGTCGTCTGAACATCTGGTGGAGGGCCTGCCCACGCTGCGTCGTCCCGTCAGTGATCGTTATCAATCCTTGTATGTCCCCAGTGCTGGGACACGAGTCTCTTCCTGCATCTTAGGAAGGTTAGGCCAAACTCCACCACGGGGGCCAAGTCCGGGTTGGTGGAGGATTGAAAGACAGTGGCGGGCCTTACTGTCAGAAGTTATCAAGCCGCCATTAAGGCCTCTGACATGGCTTAACGACTGCCATTATATGACAGGCGGCACCAACGGCTTAACGTGCCTTGCGAAGCACGGAAGCGCTCGGAAAAATGACACTAGCGGTAGTCACGGGACGCTCACCCATCCTGTACCTGACCGCGCCTGTTGTTGCTTAACCAAGTGATTGATTCCAATCACTCGGTTCGTGGTCGCCAGATCTGAACTTTTTCGCCCTAACGGCCATCAGTTCTCCGAGCTATGTGAGTCTACTGCCACTTCAAGTATGCCATTCTTTGAGCTACATCAATAACTCGGGTTATAGACAATCGATACCAACCCTTTTATGTCCCCACTGCTGGGGCACGCGTCTCTGCCTGTATCGCAGGAAGGTTAGGCTGTACTCCACCACGGGGGCCAGGTCTGGGTTGGTGGATTGTAAGGCAGTGGTGGGCCTTACTGTCAGAAGTTATCAAGCCGCCCATAAGGCATTACTTAACGACTATGATCACTTTGATCACTACGTATGTACATAGATATATATTTGTGAGTGTGCTTGTATGCGTGTAAGTATGGCTGCATATATGAGAGTGTGAGTGCGTGTTTGTTCCGTTTTGATGCTCCGTGAGTCACCAGAAGGCCCTCGCTGAAAATCAGTGTTGGTGGGTGCAAACCCTCAGCCTACACTGAGCATGAGGCCGTTTTTCCGCTGCATCATACTGTGTAGCGTTGGAATTTGTTTTCATTTCATTCATTTCTAGTTCATCTTTTCTTCTGCTTTTGTTGTATTCCTGGTTTTTTTCTGTATTTTCCTTTTCTTGTCAAATTTGGTATGTCTATCTATATATTCTACGAGTATAAGCAGCCCACATCAACCCACTGCTGGGCATAGGCCTCCTTTTTATTGCGCCATTCCTCACGGTCTTGTGCTAATCTGATCCATCTCTGTCCCGCAACCCTCGCGATGTCGTCTGACCATCCTGTCGGTGTCTGCCTACCAACCTCCTTTCCTCCCTTGGCCACCACTCCGATACTGCTCTGGTCCACCGGCCGTCTTCCCTTCTAGCCAAGTGTCCCGCCCATCTTCACTTTAACTCTGTGATCCGCTTACCAACGACTTCGACCTTGGTATGTCTATGTGGTGTTCAATAAATGTTTTTTTCTTTCTTCTTCTAAAAAACCTTCTACAACGACGGCCTCGGTGGCGCAGCGGCTTGGCACGCTGACTGTAAATCCAAAGGTCTCGGGTTCGATCCCCGGCCGGGTTTCTTCTAAAAAAAACTTCTATAACGATGGCCTCGGTGGCGCAGCGGCTTGGCACGCTGACTGTAAAACCAAAGGTCTCGGGTTCGATCCCCGGCCGGGTCAAACTAGGAAACGAACTTTTCTAGTTTGTCTCGGGTCTTGGATGTTATCTATGTATTTATTGTATTAAATCTATCGTCGAGTTAGCACCTGTAACACAAGTCATTCAGTTGTAGGTACTTAGTATAGGGCTAACAAGATCTGTGTAATATCTCCATGAATATTATTATTATTTAAAAGCAGAATTAGCTGTCTAAAACGTGAATTAAATCGCCATTACAGGATCTCAGGTGTCACAGCGACGCACTAACCGTACCTACGCCGCGCGAAAACAAAATTAAAGCACATCTTTAAGAGATACTTTGAGAGTCGACTTAAGCCTTGTTTAAGGGACACGTTACGAATGATACAATGGTGCGCAGAAGGTCGGATAGATGGTCAGACGTTATGGCCGGTGTCTGAGTTGAGAATTTAACTAAGTAAATACTTAAAAAACGTTCTGCCACGCTCTTTTCTAGAAAATTTGAAGAGACAGAACTATAGTTAACTATTTACAGTATACTACACATCATTAAAGTCCCTTCGGGAATCTACGTTCGCGCAGACTAGGAAGAAGTGTAACGAAAGTACCCGAAGCTATAAGTACATTCAACATGATCTTTAACCGATACGGTTAAGGTGCAGAATTGATTGCCGCAGTACCGCTACCTATTTCGCTAATATTGCCAAACTAATAGTCACCCGCATCGATGACGTTGAATCAACCAATAGCAACAAAGGCGCGCGGCCTGCCATAAATTTAAACTATCTGATGGGGTTGATCAACTTGCCGCACATCCAAAATTTGGTCATCTGCGCAGGTACATCCGCGAGACTTATTTCTTGTGTAGCACTGTACATTGTTTTTAATGCGCTAACCCGTGCTAAGGACAATTTTAAAAACCTATTTAGTGGCTAAAAATTCCACCCATGCAGGGATTCGAACCCGCGACCTCTGGCTATCCGTGCCAGCGCTCTATCCAACTGAGCTAATGGGCGACTCACCGGCATCAGTGAAATTTCCAACCTCTTTACAATACTTCTCTGTATTACGGTAAGCCAGAGGTCACGGGTTCGTGTCCATGGATGGAATTTTTTGCCTCTAAATAGGTTTATAAATTTAACGATTTACTTAGAAAAAATCTTAATTCAGAAATATGGCTCTTAGTCTCATAGTAACTCTGGAAAGAATTGAGTCGATAGTCGATACCAACCCTTGTATGTCCCCACTGCTGGGGCACGGGGCTCTTCCCTCTAATATAATTACAGCTAGTTATTAATTACTTTAGAATTTTATTTGTGTATTGTACGGCTTATTCTGTCACTTAATTTAAACTATTTAAGTAACTTTTTCATTCGGTATACATAATACATATTCTGTTCTAAATAGGTATTATTCTACTTGTATAATATAAAAAATAATCGCTGAATGTGTTGGTAAGCGCAAATCTCGAAAGAAGCTGAACCGATTTTGCTAATTCTTTTTTTAAGAATATTCCTTGAAGTACGAGGATGGTTCTTACGGAGGGGAAAATAAAAAAAAGAATCGACTGTTAGGTGGCACGAAGTTCGCTGGGTCAGCTAGTAACAAATAAGTATTCTACTCTATATGGTATTGCCCACGGTTGTACCGCACCGCAGTCTGCGACGCTCGTGGAGTAGCACCTGGCACTGACTGAAAATCAGCGCTGAAGGCTTGTGCATCAGCATATCGCTGAGTCAGTTGCCATTTATAGCAGCAGTGACACGCCGTGACCCTTCGTTTTAAGTCCTTTTGTTTGCGAATGATTGCTCGTAGCCCCGGCTGCCTGAGTGATCTTAAACGCCACGAACGTTAAGCAGCACAGGGCGCGTTCAGTTCATGGATGGGTAAAACCGTCTATGACTAACGCTAGTGGCTTTTTTCCGAGCGGTTCCGTGCTTTGCAAAGCACGCTAAGCAGTTGGTGCCGGCTGCCGTCGATAATGGCAGTCGTTAAGCCAAGTCAGAAGCCTTAGGGCGGCTTGAAAACTTCTGACAGTAAGACCAGCTACTAGTCATGCAAGCCTCCACCAATCCGGACTTGGCCCCCGCGGTGGAGTATGGCGAATATAATGGGTTGTTTATGATGTTTAGTAACATGTTTTAAGTTTGTTTTGTTACGGTGGCGTGTGCACTGTTTCAAAAATAAATGATTTTATTCTTCTTCCAAATCAGCATTATAGCTTTCTGTAACCTTCTGTCGGAGTTCAGTGAAACTGTGCGAAAAGTAATAAGAATAAATTCGCGCCGGACATAATTGGGATCCCTTAAACTGCGATTTAAGTCTTAAACCCTCGTTCAAATTAAGTCGTTGGTTACGCACGTGTCCGGGGCAAGATGGCGGGTTAAGGAGATAGGTATACTCTGAACTAGAGGCGGGTTTTGCTAGCCAAATACCGATAAAACGAGAAAGAACTTGGAAAAATAATTGAACAAATAACACACACACACACGTAGAGACAAACAGACACACACACAGCCACACACACAAACAACACACACATACACACCGTATTCGTGGACATCATATTTCGGATCTCGATGCCGGAATTGAAACCCACGGCCTACCTGAGAAGCGCCGGCGTTCTACCGCCCGCTCCCCTAGTTGTATATTACGTATGAATTTAAACCAAATTACCCTCCATCTGGCGCAGTCGGGTAAGGTACGTAAGGAACGCGGATCCATTGCCATGGAGATCGTTAAAAATACATAATAAAAAAATATATTATTAAATTTATTCTTAATATTATTATTAATTCTACTTTTTTTTAATTCTGCTTTTCCAGTTGAAGACAGGGCGCTATGGCGCTTATTCGATATCGATCGATGTCAACCCTTTATATGTCCCCACTGTTGGGGCACGCGTCTCTTCCTGTATCGCGGGAAGGTTAGACAATACTCCACCGGTTCTTGGAGGATTGTAAGACAGTGGCGGGCCTTACTGTCAGAAGTTATTAAGCCGGCCATAAGGCATGGCTTTACGACTGCTATTACATGACAGCCGTCACCAGCGGCTTAACGTGCCTTGCGAAGCAGGGAAGCGCTCTGAAAAATGCCACTAGCGGTAGTCTATGGACGGTCACCCATCCTGCACCTGACCACGACTGTTGTTGCTTAACTCAATTGATTGCAATCACTCGGTTCGACAAGGCCACGAGCGCTTCAAGCCTTCCTAAAATATCGATTGAATTGTCTCGTATTCCTTCGGGAAACGAAGTTTTTGACGCAAATATATAGAGGCGACTCGCTCTCTCGAGATTTCAATGTCCATCGTCTCAAAAGTATGGAAATGGAGACATTTGAATGTCTTTGCGTGTGTCGTGACATAGGTGACGCACAGATGGAATGGGGATTTTCCAAATAGGGGAATAGGCATGACGAAAGATTTTTAAATCCTCTTCCATAATGTGAGGAGACATTATTTACAAAAAGAATAATCAAGTTCAGTAATAAACTAAAGAACAGCTCGCATGGCGTTGAATCTAGAATTTTAGACAAACATCGCAATTACTAGTAGTCACAACAAAGCACGGGTGAATTTTACCAATATTAATCTAAGCGTGACGTCATGCGGTTTGATGGGTGTTTCAGTCAAAATGGATGAAAGCAGATTTAATTAAAACTGTTTTTATACGGATTTATGCTCGTTTATTACATTATTACAAATTTCCGACATTTCGGCTTTATAAAACTTCTATGTAATGCACCGACTAATGAACGCAGATAAAGCGAAGGAGATCTGTCCGGATCGTGGCAAATAGCGGTCCCTGGTCTCTGCCTTCCCTTGCCTTCGCAAATAACATAGCCGTGAGGCTATGTTATTTCAGTCTCTCTTCCTGAGAGAAGGCCTGTGCCCTGAAGTGGAACGTACATAGTATCTGGCAATAACATCGATCCACCTTGAAAAAAGCATCGAGGTACGTATCGTCACACAATGTATGGTAAGCGATTTACTGTATGATTATGTCCCGTACTAGGTACGGTGGTACGCGGTCATATGGTGGCATGACTAGCAAGGAATCATATGCTACTAGCTGAGCCCACGACTTCGATCGCGTAGGATTGATTTATTTATTTACTCTCTAAATAAATAAAATAAAAGTAATAATAGATAGAAAAAACCCGCTCCGCGAAGCGCCCGGGTCAGCTACGGGATGGGTGACCGTCCCGTGACTACCGCTAGTGGCATTTTTTCCAAGCGAAGCCGTGCAAGGCACGTTAAAACGTTGGCGCCGGCTGTCATGTAATGGCATTCGTTACGCCACGTCAGAGGCCTTATGGGCGGCTTGATACGAGTAACTTCTGACAGTAAGGCTCGCCACTGTCCTCCTCCCATCCTCCCAATCTTCCACGAAGCCCGATTTGGGCCCCGTGGTGGAGATGGCCTATCGTTCCTGCAATACAGAAAGAGACCCGTGTCCCAGCAGTGGGGACATACAAGGGTTCACACACAGCGTTCAGCAAGAGGCATTGATGGACGACTGTTTGAATGTGGGTCTAAGCGAAGCCAAAGCACACATACACGTATGTCCATCAATGCTTAGTTTCGGCCAAGGCTTGTATTGTATAGTACTTTTCTTAAATAACGCACGAAAATTAAAACTAAGAAGTACCTAGGCAGAACTTTTTATGTGAAAACTATATTTTTTGAAATAAATTGACAAGCAACAATATTTTTTCCCGCGTTGGCGTTCCTTTGTTTTTTTTTTTTCAATAAACAGCTTTCTTTGCAAGTCTGTTCGATTTTTAAATATAAACTTTGATAAGTTACCTTCTTGGTTGCCATGTTTCGAGGTAAAAGATCGTTCCATTTTTAAATTACACGACAAATATGTTTATTAAGTTTACTACATACCTAATGTAATTTATTTGGGCGCTTAAACAGGGTATCCTAGTGTGGGGCCAGAAGCAATGTATGTGCCAGTATGTAAAATGTTATGTTATGTTAAACACAACAGATAAGGATTTTCATACAACTTTTGACGTCCTCTGCTCGTATGCCAACCTTATGGCAATATAGTATTGAGTGTATTTGGCCAGTACCAATTTCGATTTATCTCCAAGATGGTTGTCAAAATAGTGCTTAGTATTTCAACCGAAAAGGCAAAAGTCGAAATTTACAGTCAATAGTAACTTGACAGTGTAAGCATAACTTGCACACGTGTTTAAAACGTTGACATGCTGTCAAATTTATGTCAAGTATTTTAAAAACTTAGTTACACTAGCAAGACTGCTTGAAGGGGAAAAGAAATTGAACCTCGGGTTACGAAGCAAAAAACCACAGTAAAAAATTATAAACTAGATGGCGCTGTTAGTTTCTACATCGCGGTATGGTTCTGTCCCAGTTACCATTATATAATCCCGTGGAATATACTATTATCTATCTCTCTCTCTGAGTGGGTACTCGGTTGAGTACCTACCTTTTTTTGGAGGGCGTCTATACCATTTTGATATAGCGTTCCTACGTTACTATAATTACTTTAAAATTAAGATCCAATTTTTCACATTGGTACTATGTTATAGAGTGAAACTTCTCAACTTAATAAAAGGACATTCTGTCGACTGTGCCACAAACGTAATGTTTTAATTTTTGACAACTTCGTTGTCTCGAACCTACTCGAAGAATGTAATAGGTACTATTATAGTATACAAGAATTCCTGGAAGACACGTAAATTCTTTATCTCTGCCCATTTTTGACAATTGTCATTTATGTAAGATAAGCTACATACATTTGTAAATATTATGCAAAACGTTGCTATGCCCTACAGGGTCCATAATGGTACTTATAACAATATTAACACTTTGTGAACTTATGGTTGCAATAAATGATGATAATGATCTATAATTATTCCGATTTCGATATTTCTTAGTTGGCAACGCTTTTCATCTATCTTTTACGTTAGGGTAAATCCCTCAATAGTAATAGTATGAACATAGAAAATGAGAAGTTAATTATTGCACGACCCTTGAGTCCTACAATTCGATGTTAGGGGTTTCCCACTTGAGAATTCACTTGATTATTATATGGTCGCTAATTGTTATAACTTCCAAGATTAATTCAAAAAATTAAATTAATTCAAAGAATATTGGTTTGATCCTAAAAGATATGAATTACACTTAAGTATACTTATTTTTTTAAGAATATGATTCAATATCGTGTTTTTGGCACTCTGAAACAATACTCGCGATCTAACGCCTCCAATAAGTTTGTGGTTTAGGAGCATCGTATCGTATGTTTACTCACCACTACAGTCTATCCGAAACCACTTTTGGAACTTTTGGTGGGTCTTGTTCAGAGCGCAATGTTTCTGATTTTATCGGACAAAGTAGTGATACGCATGCTTTAAGGCAATATAAAATAGATCATGTGCCATGTGTGTCACGTTTCGATGAGATAACGAAACAGTAAATTTTATTTAGATTTGTGCTTCATCACGGGCATCAGGGAACGCCCTTTATAATAAAGAGTTACGTGTTTAGACGGCATAGTAAAGTTTGTCATCAACTTGTATCATCTACTCGTAATTAATAGATCTATCGCCACGAAATATTTTCATTCTCATTTCGCAGAAAAATAAAAAGTGTCGCCAGGTACAAATTACCAAATTAATGTCAATATATATGTAGAAAAAGAGATGGATTATCTATATAATCTTAGTTCATACATTGAATAAAAGAATTGTTCTCAAAATAATAGGTCTATTCCAAAAAAATCCGTTCTCAGCATACCTAGTAGATGTCATCAAATAAATCGATTATCGTCCGCAGATTGAGTTTTTTTTTATTTGTTATTTTGTCATCAGAACAGTAGTGACAAATTATTTCGATCAATTCTCCAAATAATACTATTCGTAACGAATTTAGTAGTTTAGTTCATTAATTTTATGAAAAAATTTTCAAAGGGGCGGAGCCAAATTGACTTCGTAAAAGTCAAAAGTAATTCTGTGTTTCATTTATTATTCTAATACATTCACACTACTAACTTATATGTAAATAATAATTGTGTTGGCTGCCTGCAGTTTTAAAGTTGCTAATATTTTTCCTGACATTATTATTTTCAGCGCTCGTGGCCTCAGCGAACCGAGTGATTGAAATCAATCACTTGGTTAAGCAACAACAGGCACGGCCAGGTGCGGGATGGGTGAGCGTCCCGTGACTACCGCTAGTGGCATTTTTCCGAGCGCTTCCGTGCTTCGCAAGGCACGTTAAGCCGTTGGTGCCGGCTGTCATATAATGGCAGTCGTTAAGCCATGTCAGAGGCCTTATGGGCGGCTTGATAACTTCTCACGGTAAGAACCGCCACTGTCTTACAATCCTCCACCAAGCCGGACTTGGCCACCGTGGTGGAGTATGGCCTAACCTTCCTGCGATGCTGAAAGAGACCCGTGCCCCAGCAGTGGGGACATACAAGGGTTGATAACGAACGAACGAACTTATTTTCATAGATATACTGGCTGGCGAGTAGTTAAACTCATATTTTTTTTTTAAGTTACATATTTATTTTGTTAATGGCCGTTTTGCTAGATTGATTATACAGTTATCAGGACAAGCTATTAAAATAAGTACAAACCTATTTATTTGATACTTGATAATATATCCCGATGATTATAATTATGTGATTTATTATGAAATTGTTTTTATATTGTTCGGCGACTATACTTTGATGAAAGATCTATCATTTTACGGACAACCTTATTATTTAAAACAGTCAAAAGTTAATAAATTGATGATAGCTTAAATCATACCCTTAATGAACGTCGAAGTTGATAGTTTCACCATTAATAGATTATGTGGAGAATTGCTCGTAGCCCCGGCTGCCTGAGTGATCTTAAACGATCACGAAGGTTAAGCAACATAGGGCGCGTTTAGTGTATGGATTGGTGAGCGTCTATGACTAACGCTAGGGGCATTTGTTCTAGCGGTTCGGCGGTATAGTTAATTAATGATGATGATTATTCGGAAGGTATTAAATATTACGTAAGTGGAACTTTGGTAGTCAATCGAATTAAACGAAAGGTATACGGACATATTAGTTGCCACTTGCCACCTATATGTATGATACAATTCCGTAATTGCCATCAATAACTTTAAATGCCAAAGAATAGTAAAAATTCCTCCCATGCCGGGACTCGAACTCGCGACCTCTGGCTAACCGTGCCAGCGCTCTCCCAACGGAGCTAATGGGCGGCTACCCGGCATCAGTGAAATTTCGAACCTCTTTACAATACTCTTAATGCTTTTATAACACACTTAATGCTTTAGGCCCAATAAAGAAACACACAAAGCACTTTTGCTCACTATAAAATAAAATAAAAAAAAAAAAACAATTGTAAACTCCATACGTTGCCTCGTATGCAACAAAAAATATATATATACATATATAACTACTAATATCAACAATTATTTCCTAAATATCACTATTAACCTAAATAAATATTACCATTGTACGAAGGGCTTCCAAATACACACACACATACGCGCGCGCACCCACACACACACGCACACACACCCTCACACACACATACACACATTATTGCATACAACATAATAATAATAATTAAACTAATCATTCATTTTTAATCACTAGGTCTTTTTGAAATGTCCTAGCTCTAGCAAGTTTCTCTGTTTTTGCTTTGTATAAAATTTATAACTCTTTAGTATTTTCTAAGGTTAACACGAGCTGTAGACATAATTAAAACTGTTTTTATACGGATTTATGCTCGTTTATTACATTTTTACAATTTTCCAACGTTTCGGCACTTTTTCAGGTGCCGTGGTCCCGGATGACTGAGGTGACAGGTGTCTTTTAGAAATCATTAACGGTTAGTTTACTACCCTCGGCAAAAATTACAAAAGTTAATTATGAAGTTACGTTCCAAAATAGACAAACCAATTATTTTTTATATAAAGTCAACAATATTGATTATTAGTAATTGAAGTTAAAATTAAATTTATAAACTAATTACTTTATATGAACTTAAAGATACAGATTATTAATTGAAATTAAATTGATTTTTTATTATTTATTCTACAGTCACACTTCTAGCAAGGGGGTCTCATGCACTTAAGCACTGGTTCCCATGCTACCGGTATGTTCCAACCACGATCTCTATTAAAATTTGGATGCCGGCGGATCTCTATTGCCTCACGTATCATTCTAGGGAAGAAACGTTCTTCTCGGGCTAGAACTTTAACTTTATCGAAATGTATAAAGTGGTTGGTACCGCTAAGTGTATGCTCGCTGACTGCAGATCTACCAGAGCGCTTATGTTTCACATCAGCGATATGTTCCTTCACCCGCTCAGCTATGGTACGCTTCGTTTGACCAATGTACGAGGAACCACATTCACAGTCAAGCTTGTATACTCCTGCCTCTTGTAAGGGAATCCTGTGCTTGACACTTCGCATGAATTGGTGTATCTTTCTTGGCGGCTGGTAGATGGATCTGATTGAGGCGCGTTTCAAAATACTCCCAATTTTGTCAGTCACTCCTCTCACGAAAGGCAGGTAGGCTGGAACTCGCTGTAATGTAAATGTAATAAACGAGCATAAATCCGTATAAAAACAGTTTTAATTATAACTCTTTGTTATACTTTTTTGTCTGGTACATTGTTTAGCACTAATTTGCACCTGATTGTTACACTTAGTTAAGGGAAGACACTTGCTCTTGACGCACAGGTTATCCTAGTTCGAGAGCAAGGGCTTCATAAATAACTGTGGCAAATTGAATTTCTCAATAAAGATATTTCTATTTCTCTGTATTACGTACAAGCAGAAAGTAGTATTACACTCGTGTGCTTTCGACGAAAACCGAAACCTGCTCTAGAGCCCGAGGTATATTCTAGAAGCTGACAGACGAGTAGTCGCGGATTATAACATATTTTAATATTTCTTCTTCCGTTTGTTTCGAATGCCCACCATTTAATTTCTCGCACCACCTGTGGTTGACTGGTAGAAAATGCTTATAGCATTAAGTCCGCCACATTGCCATTGTATTTTTTTTACTTATGTGCAATAAGTATTAATAATAATAACATATTTTTAACTTTCGCGACTCGAACTCGTAGTTAGAATATTTTCGGAGCTTAATCGGATAGTAATTTATTGCTATTTTACCTCAACGTTTGAAATGAAATGAATATACTTCATTGCACACCAGGAATTACAATTTAGAAAATAAGAAGATACAGATTAAGGTACACTTGGCGGTCTTATTCGTTATCAACCCTTGTATGTCCCCACTGCTGGGGCACGGGTCTCTTCCTGCATCGCAGGCAGGTTAGGCCACACTCCACCACGGCGGCCAAGTCCGGGTTGGTGGAGGATTGTAAGACAGTGGCGGGCCTTACTGTCGGATGTTATCAAGCCGCCCATAAGGCCTCTGACATGGCTTAACGACTGCCATTACACGACAGCCGG
The DNA here is from genome assembly GCA_934045075.1 of Yponomeuta sedellus. Taxonomy (NCBI): domain Eukaryota; kingdom Metazoa; phylum Arthropoda; class Insecta; order Lepidoptera; family Yponomeutidae; genus Yponomeuta; species Yponomeuta sedellus. The sequence goes on along the minus strand of OW203751.1, from coordinate 4,455,038 downwards.
CACCAACGGCTTTACGTGCCTTGCGAAGCACGGAAGCGCTCGGAAAAATGCCACTAGCGGTAGTCACGGGACTCTCACCCATCCCGTACCTGACCCCGCCTTATTACTAAAGGCGGTCTTATTACTAAAAGTAATTTCTTCCAGACAACCCTTGATGGAAAGCACAAAAGAACTGAAAGACGGCTAGTTGGTGTAACTAATGACATAATTAGGAAAAGAAGGCAAATTTTAATAAACATCCAAAGACAATACATAAATAAAATATAAAATAAACATTCATAATATATACTCGTACAAATAATATCATCCGGGAGAAGAAGATAGATGAATATAATACACATACGCAACATTTGAAAGAGGTAATATTTATTGTACCAGTTTTGTACTCAAGTAGTAGTCTCTGACGCTTCCTTTAAAAATAGAGAGAGATGGCGAGCGTCTTATTGCAAGAGGAAGATCATTCCACAGTTGGACAGCTGTGATTGTAAAAGAGCTGCTGAAGAATTTAGTCGAGTGACTCGGTATCGTCAGCGTCATATTCTGTGATGATCGTAAGGTCCGACTGTGGGAATCACTTAAAAACTCCAGGCGCATATTGAGGTACTGGGGAGTGGCGGGATTGAACAACACCGAATATAGAAGAGAAAATATGTGAGCATTCCTGCGGAGGCGGATGGGGAGCCACTTGAGTTTGACGCGATATTCGGAAACATGGTCATATTTTCTCAATCCAAATATGAACCGGATGGAAAAGTTTTGTAGGCGCTCAAGCTTATTACTGTAACGTCGTTTCGACGACATTACAGTCAGCGATAGCGGAACATCTGCTTGAATCAGCGATGGTTTGTGAATCATTACACAAACCATCCGTACTTTCCACCGATCGCTATTATTATAGCCGAATTGTGCGTGAGGCGGTTGAAATTAAGAAACACATTTTTTTTTATCGGGAATGTGGTTTTAAACTGTCGCAAACGTGGGATCCGGTCATCAAGACGTGTTCGAGTGGAAAAAAGTCGGATGGCTTATAGTCCGACATTGTCAGCGTAGTGTGTCGCAACCCTAATAGTGCTTTGTGCTTTGTGATGGCTGATTGAGGGTAGTCTGAAACCTCATCAGCCGAAGATACGAACGGGTGGTGCCAGCCATCAGTCTTCTCGTGACCACGATGCGACTGATCGCGTAGTAATCTATTGTAAAATAGCAATAGATTACTACGCGATTAAGCCCCGAAAATATTCTAACTAGCCGTGGATTCTTCAATGTCCCATGCTAGGATGGCCGATAGAGTTCCGTTAGACTGTTGTCACGCAACAAAAAATCAATGGTTGACAAAGTTCGGCGAATCTCGCCCCTTTTAATAGTTTTCCGAGTTCGAACATGAATTTTTCATGTCTCCTGCAAGGTACCCTGCAAGAATCATGTAATCTAGCACTGAAGTCTAACACTCGGATCGTTTCTCATGGGAAAATGTAATAAGCGCGACTATAGTTTACTTTTATAATTTTTGTAATACTTATAGTTTTAAAAGTAAAATTATAACACTTTTACTATTATATCATCGTCATCACTATTAACCCTTTGTATCGAGGGGCACGGGTCTCTTCCCTAAGGAAGGTATAGGCCGTACTCCACCACGGGGGCCAAGTCCGGATTGGTGGAGGCTCGCAACACTAGTGGCTGGTCTTACTGACAGAAGTATTCAATAAATATAATTATTTAGTAGACTTTTAGTCCGGATTTACTTACGGGTGTTGTTATATCGGAAAAGTCCGACCAGGTTTCGCTCCGATTCGCAGAGCTTAATCATGGTGAGCAGAGACGGAGCTCGCGTCGTCGGTTGCTTGTCTCACACTGATATAGAATTATTTAATTTAATAATATCAATCAAATCAACTAGGTTACGTAACAAGTTAGACTAGGTTTTTTTTTAAAATCTAGATAATTTTAGAGAAAAAAGGGGCCAAACAACCTCCAAACTTAGGTAGTCTTCATCTCTTTAGGACTGATTTTTCAATCCTCGGATAAAAGTTATTCGTTGAATATCGTAGGTATTAAACAACCAATTCAAAAATCTGTTCTCAATGCCTTTATTTTGTAATTTCACGGTGACATTTACATATTATTGTATAATACTTTATATAGACGGATAAATTTTATCCGAGGATTGAAAAATCAGCCCTTAATGAAGAAAAATAAGTTCGAATCCCGGATTATCTTTGTATTCTAAATTACGTACATTTGTGAAGTTACAGTAGCAATAATAAATCCGGGTAATAAATCTTATTTTTTTCTTTTCATCTACTAATACTGCTCGCTAACTGTGAAGGAAAACATCGTGAGGAAACCTGAATGTCTGAGGTGTTAGCGCTTGTGATTGCCAATCCGCGGTGGGCACGAGTGGTGATTAAGTCCATACTCTCTTCTAGAGGAGACCTGTGCCCTACAATGGGACGCTTCACAAATGTATGTAACTTAGGAAGTATTGATTAATACACGCCAGGAGTCAAATTCATGACCTCTTGAATGTGATTGATCCCTCTTTCCCGATGAGAACATTAGCTGACACAGGAGTGCTACAATGTCAGTACCACTGACATCTAATCGCAGTGTTGCCAGATGGAAGGAATTCCCTCCAAATGAGATACAAGATACAAAAGAAAATCCACCAACCCGGACTTGGCCCCCGTGGTGGAGTATGGCCTAACCTTCCTGCGATGCAGGTAGAGACCCGTGCCCCAGCAGTGGGGACATACAAGGATTGATATCGATACAAGAGAAAATAAAATAAATCCTCTAAAATTTCCTAGCCTCAATTTTTTTTTTAAACTGTGGATAAAAATTTTCGGCACAAATTCACAAAGCACTACATAAATGAACATACAAGAACAGAGACACATCTGTCAAATTTTGATTAGCACAGATTAATTTTGACAGCCGCATTCCGGTTCTTCTATGGCCACGCCTGTCAGCGCCATCTATGAATTGCTTTGAGAATTTGTGCTGAAAACTGTGCACCCACAGGTTTGTTTGCTTAGGGGAGAATTTCGTAGGAAAAAATGAGGTTAGGATATTTTATTATTATTATTAAAATTCTTTATTGCATAAAATTTTTGCACATAGGCGAGCTTAATGATACTTCGCATTATCTACCAGCTAAGCTAAGTTTTGGAGACAAGAGTAGCAGGTAGTGGTAGTGCATTTTGGAGGTTATATTTTATTTTCTTTATAAGGGATGACAAACAGAAGTACAATGTTTCTTAAACACATAACTTAAACGTTAATAAATATAATAGTTCGTTGTCGTCCAGCTCCGTTACCCCCATTTTACAATATTGTTATTCTTGGAGGTTAATGTTTTATCTAAAAATGATGAAATTAAATGAAAAGGTTTTATTCAAAGTAGCGCAGAAACTGCGGCTTAATGAACGTTACAAGTCGAACTAGGTGTCATTTCAAAATCTAGATCATTTTGGAGAAAAAATGGACAAAACTTGCAAACTTAGTCAAGCAAATAACGGCAACATTCTCACAAAAAGGATCTCATATAAATTTCGCAATACCTAGTTTGTCAATTGGCCCTGCAGGGGCAATTCTTAGAATTCGTTATTCAATACTTTAATTCTTTTTGGTACTTGCCGTATTTTGTACGGAGAAATTGTACGTAATTTTTTTTCCTCTGTGTATTTTGTTACTTTTGTCCTAATCCTTTTGTTTTATGTACTTACGTGTCATGTGTGTGTGTGTAAAAATGAAAATAAATGGTTTATTTATTTATCCACCTATAAACCTACTACTTAAAAACTTATACGTACCTAATTGAAATGTTCGAAGATGCATTAGAAGTTATGGGAAATTTCATCTTTTTATTTTTTATTTGATTACAACGTATCTACTTATACTACTAAACAATTTGCGAAAGTTTAGTGGAGGTTTTACTATTATTATTTTAAATGTTATTTTATTTGAGTGCGTCCATATAATTAGTGGAATACATACAAGGGCGTGCTGAATGCAAGAAGCAGTCTTTTCTTTTTTTAATGGTTTGCTTCGGAAAAAGGCTATTATTTCAGACTCGAGGAGAAATTCAAAGGGCTGTCTGGCAACACTGACCAACACCGGTCTGGCAACACCAATCGCAAAACCACACTCGAAACTACTTGACACGTATCACGGTGTCACGTAGACGCTAACACCAGTATACTCGATCCAAACGAAAGGTTTACGATAGGTAAACAAAAGCGGTTAACCCGCATGATTACCAAAACTGAAGTAATTCCCACAGGAGACCGCCGGTTTTATTTTACTGTATTTTATTGGAAAGTGCTCGTGGCCTCGCCGAACCAAGTGATTGGAATCATCACTTGAGTTAAGCAACAACAGGCGTGGTCAGGTGCAGGATAGGTGACCGTCCCGTGACTACGGCTAGTGGCATTTTTCCGAGCGCTTCCGTGCTTGGCAAGGCACGTTTAACAGCAAGCGGCTTGATAACTTCTGACAGTAAGGCCCGCCACTGCTTTACAATCCTCCACCAACCCGGAGTTGGCCCCCGTGCTGGCGTATGGCCTAACCTCCCTGCGATGCAGCTTGAGACCCATGCCCCAGCAGTGGGGACATACAAAGTGTTGATATCAAAGCAATATTTGACAGACATGCCCTGTTCTTGTGTGTGTACGCCTACAAGCCCCATCTATGAAGTTTTTTGTGCTGTAAATAACTCTTTGTCATGGCATTAATTTTGCTATGGCTTCTATCTCTAGCATATGCTGAGCCCACTCACCTTCTTATATCCAGGACACACATTGCCGCACTGACTAATTTCAACCATTTGATTACTGCGATCATTCCAAATTTTGATCGAAAATTGCATGTTATAACATAACTTGACTGCGCTTCTTGTATAACATAACTTGACTGCGCTTCTTGAGCAGCTCTCATTGAATGTTCCACGTAGGTTACCTAGATATCCTTGTACTTTGCTATAAACATTCGACCGTGCAGGACTAATTTAGGAAAGTACGCGCCTCTGCAACGTTTGTCCATATAACATATCCTCAGTCAAAATACATACCGTGGGTGCTTTCAATGATACCTTACGAAAATTCAAAAGAAACCTGTTTAAATATCTTTAATTTATGTGTATTTAATTAGTTTATTTTTTTATTTAAGTTTAATTTGTCTTTATACAATATATATTCTATAACTTTAAAAAGGAATAATATGTATTACAGTTTGTTGATTTTTACATGCATGATGCGATACTATAAGTGGGTGAGCAATTACCATGTTATTTGTGTGTGTGTTTTTTTTCTCTGTGACTGTATTGTATCGCCTGTTGGTTGTCCTATTTAAATAAAAAAAAAATAAAAAAAATAACATAACATTTACATACAGGCACATACATTGCTTCTGGCCCCACACTATGATACCCTGTGTCGTGGGAACCAGAAACAACGATGTCACAAACACGTAAACATCCAAGACCTGGCTTTTTTTCCCCAGCCGGGGATCGAACCCGGGACCTCTTGCATGGTAGGCAAATGCGCTACCGCTGCGCCACAGAGGCCGTCAAACTGGTAACACTTGCATCTTAATATTTCTAGGTATGTAGTGATTTTAAGTGTTATGTAGTTGGATTAATAGGGTGTCAGTATGGTTATTGTTATATGCAATTGAAATTGTGTTTTAATCTTAATTTCACCCAAATATTTTAATGTGATTTTTGGGTATGAGTTTTCTTTTTTTGTGTTTAGTGTTAATTTCATTCAAATGCTTTAATGTGTGTTTTGTATATGAATAAAGCATTATCTTATATTATCTTGTCTTATCAAAGCACCCAAAATTCATGGTGTAGGTACAGACGAACGGCGGAACTTATCCTTTACTGCAGTCGGTTAGAAAGACGCGTAATAATTATTCAAATGGACTCCTAAATGAGTTGTCTTGTCCCGGTTCTTTCGACTCCATTGTTCAGCGAAATGGCTGGGGCGTATCCTTCATCAAATGATACTTTTTGTTTTTGCTAGAAATGAATGGAAGAGCCTTTTATACTTTTTGACACCTACTTAATTTTTCGTCTCCTCTTTCAGGTTCTTAATAGTCTTCGAAACTGTTTGGTTGTACCATCGGGCGGCGGTTGGACGTCGGCTTCTCATGCGGGAGATAGTGGGTTTCAATCTCTGCACGTATTGAAAGAAAGAAGAAAGAAAAATATTTTTAATGTTTTTATTTGACCATACTCAAAAACACAAAATCACGCAACATAATACAACAATCAGCAGAAAACACAAAGGGGTGACGGTAGAAATACAAGTAGTTAACAGTTAACACAAAGACAAACTTACAGAAATCTAAATATCTAACAAAATATCGGGAAGTTTTAAGTATTGACTCCCAAAAATGGGCCCGACTCAGCATAATGTTGCAACCGAGAGATCAGTTGCAACGCTCATTTTCAGTCGGGGCCATACTGCGGTTATAAATACAGTAATGTACGTGTATTTGTTGATTTATTAATGACTTTGTTATCGAAAATCACATACGAAATATCACATTATGAGAGAATATAACATAAAATTTACATACAGGCACATACATTGCTTCTGGCCCCACTCTAGGACAACCTGTGTCGTGGGAACCAGAAACAACGACATCACAAACATGTAAACATCTAAGACCTGGAGTTTTTTTTTATCTCCAGCCGGGGTTCGAACCCGACTTATTTTCCATAGTTAGAAAGGGCCTTAACCGTCACAACGCACTCCCTCTATACTACGACTATAACGTCAGCTAAATACATTTCCCAGGTGAGCATTATTATTCATGTCACGGAGCGAAATTGGGGCTGGTTCTTAGAGCCCATTCCATTTCAGAGTCGAATCCACAGACGGGAGTCTAGCTAACCAACTTTGGTATTTCCAAATGATTCGCGATACTCATACATAGTTATATATTAAACGGGTCTAATCGGGTCTAATCGGGATTATTTATTAGGTAAAATGTAATTACATTATTTCCCGACGTTTCGACGCCACGACGTCTCGGCTAGACTAAAGTGACGAGTACAGTTATTTATTGTGGGTAGTCACTTCTAATTTTTCGCAGGTGGCCGACACACAACACTCACTACGTCCACGGACTAAGCCGTAGTCACGGGACGGTCACCCATCCTGCACCTGAACGCGCCTGTTCTTGCTTAACTCAAATGATTGTTACCAATCACTCGGTTCGGCTAGGACACGAGCGCTTCGTCATGGGCGTTCGGCCATGTCAGAGGCCTTATAGCCGGCTTGATAACATCTGAAAGTAAGGCCAGCCACTGTCTTACAATCCTCCACCAACCCGGATTTGGCCCCCGTGGTGGCGTATGGCCTAACCTTCCTGCTATGCAGGAAGAGACCTAGGCCCCTACAGTGGGGATATACAAGGTTTGATATCGATCCATTTTAACACTGATAGAATTTGCTATCTTTTTACAGTGTTAGGTCAACAAATCATCAGCGCCTGAACGTTATTTCAGGTTCACTCATCTCTTCAGAGCCCAAGACAAATGTATCGGAAGAACAACATTAGGAACATTTCACACTATCTGTCACTGCGGATCTGGACGCCTGTCAGTTTATACCGTCTCGGGTCCATTACCGTGGCCGCATTTGTTTCAATAACAGGGCTAACGCGAAGGCAACGAGGTTCTGCAAGTCAAAATAGGAGCATGCCCACTGTCCAGCGTCTTGGTTCTCGGTTATGTATCTTTTAACGTATATGTGTAATTATAAATAACTAGCTGACCCAGCGAACTTCGTAGCGCCTAACAGTCAATTCTTTTTTTTCTCTGTAAGAACCATCCTCGGACTTCAAGGAATATTCTACCAAAAGAATTAGCGAAATCGGTTCAGCTGCTCGGCTCTCGAGATTTGCCCTTACCAACACATTCAGCGATTTATTTTTATGTATATTACTAGCTGACCCAGCGAACTTCGTACCAAGTCGATTGTTTAATTTTTATTTATTTTTCTCTCCATAACAACCATCTTCGTACTTACTTCAAAGCATATTCTAAAAGAAGAATTAGCGTAATCGGCTTAGCTGCTCTCGAGATTTGCGCTAACCAACACATTCAGCGATTCATTTTTATATTATAGACTAGCTGACCCACCGTACTTCGTACCGCCTAAAATTCGATTCGTTAATTTTTTGTTCTCCGTAAAATTCGTCAAGGAATATTCTAAAAAAAGAATTAGCGAAATCGGTTCAGCTGCTCTCGAGATTTGCGCTTACCAATACATTCAGCGATTCATTTTTATACATATAAGATAGATGATGCACCATGTGTTCGGTCCGCTTGTGTAAACCATTTTTATGTTTCTTCCAGGAGAGACCTGCTATATTTATAGATCGAAATTTAAAATTATGCTACATTACTTCTGGATTTTCACTTACTACTTCAACTTTTGACGAAACCCCACGACTGACACAACAGCATCAAATTTTGTATTCTACTTGTGCCTTTTATTTTGTTTCTGATTCAAACCAGTCTTTTACATATTATTTTATTGATTCTACATTAAGAACCTGTGGCAACATTGTAATTATCGTTCACTCACGGGCACGATGGATTTCCATCGATTGACCGCTCACTCATTCAATTCAATCATTCACTCTGTAACTCGGTCAATCGTTCTTCTCTCCGCTACGTCTGTGACAGCAGGACGTGCTCGTGGGATTTTTGGTTATAAAGAGACGCTATAACCTCAGGTGAATAGGAAACTGTTTATCATCGTCATTGTATTTGCTGTTGTGTGCTGGTGTAAAATAAAAGCCTTAATTTTGTAAAGAGACTGATATTATTGTCACCGACATCCTCTTAAAACCCTTGCAAGAGTGTGGGGCTTGACCACCACGCGTGCCCACAGCGTATAGGCGATTTCAAGCGCAGAGGCATACCTGAGGCACCCGGGTTTCCTCACAATGTTTTCTTTAGCAAGTGGTAGCAAAGGCCTGCTTGTCATTATGGAGGGCGCGAGTTCGAATCCTGGCACGTACCACTGACTTTGTTTTATAACTCCTTTCTCCTTTCTAACGATACTCGCAGTAGCAAAAAATAATGTGCGAAAAAGGAATGTTTACTGAAGTCGTTTCCAAGGAGCTCGCTAACAAACGAGATTATGATTATGGGTATTTTTATATATATTAATATCAAAAATGTGAATGTCCGTTTGTCTGTTACGCTTTCGCGAGAAAACTACTCAACCGATCATCATGAAACTTCGTTCACAAATTCTTGGAGGCATCATAATACCCATAGAATACTTTTTGTTCAAAAAATATGTTTTACGTACGATAAATAAATTGTTTGAGAAAAAATATCAAAGTCTAACTGATTCAACGCCATCTAGCATTTCAGTAATGTAGTTTATGCCCCGATTACTATAATACCTACGCACTGTATTAGTTTTTATTTAAAAAAAACATATTTTTAAGAAAGATAAAATATATAACTTTTTCATATTCTTTAATTTCTACTGTAACGATCTCTGACACTTAATTAATGGCTTCAATGAGAGTGAAGCCGCGGGCAAAAGCTATGTACAGTCTGTAAGTTTTTAGAACATACCTCGGGCTCTAGAGTAGGCTTCGGCTTTTGCCGAAAGCACACGAGTGTAAAACTACTTCCTGCTCTGTTTTTCGAAATTAAGTGTCATATTAGTTCCGATATTTCTATTACACGAATATATGCGATTCTATCCGATAGTAGCCGAGGTATATTCTGAAAGCTAACAGACTGTATCTACGTTTACACGTTACCACTCTGCACTATCTGAAAGGTAAACTAAAACGCTCACTATTCGCCGTATAAACCATGTAATCCGATTTAGGTCCACCTTTATACCACCGAGAACCCTTCCAACTCGCTTTTAACCAGCAATTCGTCACTGGCCGAGGACCTCATTCAATGGTCTACTTTAGTTACTAATGGATTGCTAGCTGTCACAAAATTGTAGTCTAGAAGGTTGCAATGGGGGGCTGTCTGAAAAAATCCCACAATTTTAGTTTTTTTTTTTTATACACACACACACACACATATATATGTATATATATATATATATATATATATATATATATATATATATATATGTACACACACACACACACACATATATATATATATATATATATATATATATATATATATATATATATATATATATATACAACCTTCCTGTGACGCAGGAAGAGTCCCGTGCCCCAGCAGTGGGGACATACAAGGGTTGATATCGAATGCATTTTACGGTATTTATTTTACGTATTCACCTACTCGTCGGACTTTCTGTTAGTCTCCAATCTGGTTCCCTGATTGAGTTACATGTATGCAGTCTGCAGCCAGTACTGTCTGGAATATCTCTTTGATCAGAACGCGTGGGAAGATGGCTGTGATTCAATAATACATCGGTGGATAGAGCCTTTAGAGCCAATGTCCGCCAATGTTCGCCAATTTAGGGTTTGGATCTTGAAAAAGCTTCGTTTGGGTGAGGGTTGCCATGCTAAAAAAGGCAAGTGTTATCATTTCACTTTAGGTAAACTTAGTATGTTTTGGAAATGATTAAAGCATTTTACAGTTTCATCTTAAGTACCTACGTTGGAATGTGGATTTTTTTTAGCCTTGAAGAAACAAAATCCTTTAAAACAATGTCTCTAAAAAATATGATGTAAGTTTATTTGTACCTTATAGTTTATCAGACTTAACAATGTTTCAGAGGAAAAATCAATTTTCCAGCCATGTATGAAGATTTATTAAACATTTTACATCGGTTTCAGACCAAAACAATTCCATTGTCAAAATAATAATTTCCAGCTCCCATCTTTGAAGTGGCGTTGGCACGAAAAAAGTTCTGTCTTTCCGGAAAACTTTTCGAATTTCACTGGCAGGCGAAGACGTTTTCAGGAATAAAAAGAAAATAATGCTTACATCGACAATGAGGATGGGACACGTAATTTTTTTTAGCAAATTCGATTGGTGTATTCGAGTGATCACGAGTGATCCATACGGGTGTATCCCACTATTTCTATTAGGTATTTATATTGATAGAAATACTGGGACACATTCGGCGGCAAAATAATCGTCATCCACCTCTCTCGTGTCGACTTGCATATAGAATTTATTTATCAGTATGTTGTGGAGAATTATTTACATAAATAGAAGATCATTAGATAGATAAATAGATAGAGAACACTTTATTGCACAACCAGAAAAAAAATACAACCATGATTCCTTAAATCTAAGTAATCTTACACATTTGGTGGTCTTATCGCTAAGAGCGATCTATTCCAGACAACCTTTGGATGGAGTGAATTGCATGAAGAATAGAGTCTGTAGGTGCATGTACACAAATAATTTGTTCTCCTTTTTTTGAAACGAGAAAACGTGTGTTTGTTTTATTCTATTGATTAAATTCTCAATATCTCTTTAGAATTAAAGAGATTCTCAAATACCACTGTAAATACTATAAATACTGCGTTTTTTTTTCCCAATAGAACTGCGATATTTTGTGGAAAATAAGTTGGTCCTACTTTTTCTATTATTCCTACGATCCTACGACTACGGTCCTACGAATTCCAAGGAAATACTATATTTAGTATTTCCATGGAAATCGTGGAATAAACCCGAGCAATAAATTCCTAAGAGGAATCGATTAATCGCCTAACTATAATCGAACACTTTTTGTTCGAATACATCCCTAGCTTCCTTTTTCTTAATTTTAACTAATGTCTTGCCAGATTTTCAACGTTTCATGCCAGCTCAATAATTTCAAAAGAGGAAACATCTAAGGTGGAACCTAATTGGTGTCAAATAAAGCCACAATTTTCTACAAAATAAAATGTCAACAAAAAGGAAACAAAATATGAAATCAATCAAATGGATCAAACAAAAGAATGCAATGAAATCTCGTTCTTTCTTCAGAACTATTTCCCTAGGGATAAAGCAAAACGGACTTTAGTGCCATTGACCGCATATAAATCTTTACACCAGTATAATATACTCCGTTACATTACAGGCGACTTTGTAACAAAAAATAATAGTTACGTGTCTCTCTCTTTCTGAGAGAGGACATACCCCGCAGTGGGACTTATCTAAGCTACATAAAAATAACTTTAAATATCAGTTTCGTTTTTTAATTCATCTTCAAGTCGATAATGATGTCCTTACCCCCGGTTGCGTGTTAACAAACCTTTACACAGGTTTCACACACACACAGGCAAACACACACAGGCGTCAGTTGTTTCTACAAAGAAGGTTCTGACAACCATCACCAGTTAACAGATTATACGAGAAACCGGGGCTTAATTCTGTTGTTTTGAGTAGGTATACGACACCCGAGGCATGTTAACGAAGAATTTTAATAACATTACTTGCTTCCGGATTCGCTTGATTTTCAGGGTCGAGCAACTTAGGCGAGTTCCGTCTCTACCGAATCAAAGCGAAACCTGGTCGGACTCTTCCGTTTAAAAATCAAGTAAATGAATACGGAATTAAGTTATTAATGTTGTTAGGATCTTTCCCTCCACCAAGAATACAGTAAAAATGAGCCAGCTCAGTTTTTTTTATTTCTGAATTTCCCCAATTATCGATGATGCACCCCGCCATACTTTATCGCAGGGATGCCAACATAACGACCGGTTACTTTTGTTTCTTTTAATAGTGACAACGGCACTTACGATTTTATGACACTATTTTTTTTAATACTTTTAGATGACATTGACTCGATATCAACCCTTTGTATGTCCCCAATGCTGGGGCACGGGTCTCCTGCATCGTAAGAAGGTTAGGCCATACTCCACCACATGGTCTAAGTCTGGGTTGGTGAGGGATTGTAAGACAGTGGCGGGTCAGAAGTTATTAAGCCGCCCATAATGCATCTGACAAGGCTTAACGGCTGCCATTAGATTAGCCGGCACCAACGGCTTAACGTGCCTTGCGAAGCATGGGAGCGCTCGGAAAAAATGCCACTAGCGGCAGTCACGGGATGGTCACCCATCCTGCACCTGACCGTGGCTGTTGTTGCTTAACTCAAGTGATTCCAATCACTCGGTTCCACTAGGTCACGCGTATAATAGTGCTCACGAAAGTTTTAGCCAAGAATTTTAATCTAAGTCGCAATTGACAACATTTCATATTTTACAACGCCTAAAACTAAAAATTCCGTTTCTTAATTTTGCTATCCTGATTAAGATAAAAATATTTAGAAATTTTATTATTGCTTAATTTTAGAGAAAATTAATAAAAACTAAAAATTGTGTAATGACGTCACACATACGATGGAATGAGGAGGTACCGTTGCCTAATATTAGAATTTGTTATGGCAGGTGTCATTTTCAATTTCATTCAAATGTCATGTCGGAGTACTTCCTTTTCCTTTCCTTTCCTTAATTCCATTGGTTTTAAAAAAGTCGGCAAGGGTGTTAGTATTATTTATTAAGCCGTATATGTGACGTCATTTGGCGTTTGCGTCCTTTTAGATTAAGACGAAATTCAAACATAAAAATATGAATGAATATCATCGAATTTCTGAAAATAAAAAAATATGGGTCGTTTTATTTTGCATCTAGTTTCCTTTAACACAGCAAAATACGTATGCTAAAAAATTTAAATGTTGTCAATTAGTCAAACAGAACGCCTGTGCATTTTAACTGAAGCTACGTGACTCCCGCTCGCCTCCATTCGCTCATTGTTTGCGGTCTTCCCGGACGTATAGCTATTTGTGCGGGTGTGCATGGCCCCATACAAACAGTGCCACAATAAAACGCAGCGCCGAAGGAACAAATCGTTATGTGCCGGCGCTCCAGTTAATGGGGGCGGCTGCAAGTGTGCAGTGGCTGGCACGGAAAACGGGTCACTGGTTGTGTTTACCTTTCATTAACATTATATTTCTCTAAGAACTCATAATATATACATTAAAAGATAAGACCAGCTAAGAATATTCTTTATTGTACACCGGAGTACATATTATAAAACATGTAAAGATACAGAGTCTCCAGTTATGTCCAGCAGTGGACTAATATAGCCTAAACAAGAAGAAAATATACAGAATAAAATTGGCAGCCTTACTGCTAAAAGCAATTTCTTCCAGACAACCTTACGACGGAAAGTTGATGAAGGAAATAAGAGACCGGTAGTCGGTGCAAATATGAATATATTAATACGCTACTTATACAAATAACAATATGAACAAGAGAATGCACGAAAACTAAACTCGCAGAGACGGATTTTTTTTTCATAGCGTTTAGTAATAGCGTTACCGAACCACTCGAAAATTACTTTAGCAAGTTTATTCAGGTCTCTGCGATACAGACTTAAAGTCTAGTGCAAATATGTAGCGCAAGTATTGTAAACATGGTAATATCTCTTTAGCAAATAAATATATTTATCTTTAACTATCTCCCGCCTCAATTACTCCTTTTGCAATTTTCCGATATTAGGTTGTCTGAAAGAAATTGCTAATGCATAGTGCTTACAAATGTTCTAGTAAAATAATCTTATTTATTGTACACCAACGACTTGACTGTGTAATTTTCCACACAGGTATACATCTATGTGCAAAAACGAAATATCCACTTGACTTTATCGTACAACTATGGGGCTTAATATCTCTGTCACGTATCAGATATCCACCGAAATGCGGTATCCACTACGGGTGATACATATTACGCCCCATATCTACACGGCAGAGCTAAGTAAACATTCCGCTTTCGCACACAGATGTTTACGTGAAAAGTTACGTAATCAAGGCACTGAGCACATTATATGTGGAATACAGTAGGTCAGACTATAGCTGCTGACGATCTCACCGCAGCTATGTTTCAACAAGCCGCGCGAATAAAAGAGCCAACCTACTTAACTAAATCGCGGTAACAATAAACCTAATGGGCCATTTTCCCGGGCTGCAGTGTACGAGCCTAATTAAGCCCACTCCGGGAAGTGTCCGCAGGTTTGTAGGCACTGGGTTGCCAGGTGACAGGAATTTTATGGAGATAATATCTGGACTGGGCTTCAAATCACACGAACTTGAGGCGGGAGAGATATTGACGACGGATGGGATGACGATCTGCGAAAAACTGCCGGCAGCGGCAAGCTGAAGACAGGGCGCTATGGCACTCATTAGGGGAGGGCTATATCCAGCAGTGGACTGCATAATATAGCCTAAAGAAGAAGAAGAAGAGATATTCAGATACAGAAAAAAATATGTATCGGTATTGCGGTATCTGCACTAGACTTTTAAGTCTGTATCGCAGAGACCTGATTAAACTCACTAAATTAATTGTCGACAGGTTCGGTAACTACTGAAAATTGAGATTAGATTAGAACTCTTTATTGTACACACCAGAAAACAAAATACATAAAAGGGATTACACATCTAAGCTATTGCCGTATACAATTGGCGGTCTTATCGCTAAAAGCGATCTCTTCCAGACAACCTTGGGATGACTGGGTTTCAAGGGATTCTATGCAGTACAGTCTGTTAGCTTTTAGAATATACCTCGGCTACTATCGGATAGAATCGGATATATTCGTGTAATAGAAATATCGGACTAATTTGACACTTAAATTCGAAAAACAGAGCAGGAAGTAGTATTACACTCGTGTGCTTTCGGGGAAAACCGAAGCCTACTCTAGAGCCTGAGGTGTATTCTAAAAGCTAGCAGACTATAACTCTAGCAGTAAACCGGTTGTTTTTGATATAAATACTATTCAGGCCCAGAGGCCTAATAATGCGCACTAAATCCTGAGCGATTCCAGTAGTCTTACAGTGAAATTCCATAATAATTTGACACTTGGACAAATTAGAATCGTTTAGGATTTGTGTGCGTAATATAACCGCAGGTCCGTGATCTAAGGTTCTATTTCATAGGCCCTAAAATCACTACTAATAAGATTGCGAGATTTATCTAATACTTTTCTACAAAGGCAATAAATAAACGAATCCGTTGATGGCTCTCCATGCAGTAATATAAAACAAATTAGTTACCCAGAAAAAAAAGACGTTTCGTATTCCTAATTATGCGCAGCATACCCGGCAGATTCCTGCAAATTAGTATAGACAGCAAGGCGATAGTAATAATTTAGTTAGTCTAGACTGAGTTTTAATATTTTATTTAAGTAAAACTTGTCAGAGACGGGCAAGCGACGGACGCGGGCACCGTCTCACTTCACCATGATTAAGCTCTGCGAATCAGAGCGCAACCAGGTCGGACTCCTCCGACAAAAATCAACTAAGTCCGGAATCAAGTTAATGATATGTGGCGAGCACATGTCAACTCTGCGCGCGCACTACAAACTTAAACATTCCTGCATCGCGCAATCAAAATGTTTCACATGACATACCATAAATATAGCGTCCGACGAATAATAGTTGGACCGGGCCGTCCCCAGGCATACGATCTGCCTGGCGGGAAATGTCCCTTTAAATTGTATAATATTATAATATAATATGGAAGAGCTCGATCACCCGATCACCCCGCTCTTCTCTATAGATACTTCTAGGTCTTCCCATCCCCGCCCAAACGTTTTGGCGTCCGGTTATTGGACGCCCCTACTTACATCTTCCTAAGAGACTCAGTCTGGTGGATGTTGTCTGTCTTATGACTGATTATTGCCACAGTAAAAAATCTTTAGCCTTTGTATCAACGAAATGAGATTTTTATACAGGTTACAGTGGCACCTCATAACACATCTGAGAATGACACCCTCATCCACACTACGGTCTATTTGTCCTTACTAGTCCAATTTAGTAAACAAGATAATAAACTAAGATCTAACCTCAAAATTTATTTTTGGTGCCAAAACTAGATATTTTGCCGCAAATGAATGTATTCATTTCAATTCATGAAATTTGTTGACTAAATTGGCAGCGTATTATCTAAAATAATGCCCCACGTTACTTCATTAATGAGAATATGACAGTTTTTGACTAAGAAGTCGTAGTATTTCTTAATAATTCGCGATAATTATATGTATGAGTATCGCGATATGTATGAGTTAAGGTAATTACGTTTAACCTAATAAATAATCGCGATTTGACCCGTTTAATATATAACTATGTAAGAAGTCTTACTTGACCGGTAGAATCTGTTTCCTAAAATAGACCAAGTAAGGATAAATAGCCTTAGATGGATGAAGGGACTACTCGAGCGTTGCATTGTTTGTCACAATAAAATAAAAGAAAAAAAATATGACACAGTTTCCGATGAAATTTGCCAGAGCCGTTTTCCCCGGCCTGCAGTGTACCGGCCTAATTAAGCCTACTTTGGGAAATGTCCGCAACTTTGTAGGCGCTCGTACAGTTCGCGACAGGAACTGTAGTAAAAAATGGCCAAGGGCGACTCTGACTCACGGCACAAGACTTTACAAACTGATTTTAAGTTTTAAATTCTCTCTTTAAATTCTCGTTTCGTTGAGTCTATACCGAGTTATAGCAAAAGTAAAAAATATAATAAATAAAATAATAATTGAATGGCTCCTGGCCTAGTCGAACCGAGTTATTGGAATCAATCACTTGAGTTAAGCATAAACAAGCGCGGTCACGAACTGGATGGGTGACCATCCCATGACCATCCCGTGACTACCGCCAGTGGCATTTCTTCCGAGCGCTTCCGTGGTTCGCAAGGCCCGTTAAGCCGTTGGTGCCGGCTGTCCTTTTGACTTGATTTAACCGGCGTACGCGCAAGCTGCAATAATGAATGTTTATGAAGAGAATGAGATTTGTCAGGATAGTGGCAAGTGGCAAACCCTGGTCTCTGCCTACCCCTCTTGGACACAGGCTTGAGTTTATGCAATATAACGTGTACTATATTATTTTTCATGCACTAACCCGTGCGAAGGACAATTTTAAAAACCTATTTATAGATCCTAAAAATTCCACCCATGCCGGTATTCGAACCCGCGACCTTTAGCTATCCGTGCCAGCGCTCTTTCCAGCTGAGCTGTACGTAATACAGAGAATGTTGTAAAGAGGTTCGAAATTTCACTGATGCCGGTCAGTCACCGATTAGCTCAGTTGGAAAGAGCGCTGCTGGCACGGATAGCCAGAGGTCGCGGGTTCGAATCCCGGCATGGGTGGAATTTTGAGCCTCTATAAATAGGTTTTTATAACGTGTACTGTAAACAACTAGTTCTAACAACTATTTAAATTTAAAAACCTATTAGAGGCTAAAAATTTCACCCATGCCGGGATTCGAACCCGCAACCTCTGGCTATCCGTACCAGCGCTCTACCAATTGAGCCAATGGGCGACTCACGGCATCAGTGAAATTTCGAACCTCTTTACAATATTCACTGTATTACGTACAGGCAGCGACATCTGACTTAAGCAAATTGCATTACTTACAGCCCCGACTACCTACTTTGCAGTTAGGTTTAACATCGGAACGATATCACTGTACCCACATGATTAAATTTGTTCCTTAGCACGGGTTAGTGCATTAAAAATAAAAATAGTGTAAACTATTTAAAGTTTTGTTTTTTACTTAACTAGCAATTTATTTGGACTTTGTACATAACTGTAAAGACTGTAACGACTCATCCTAGGCATTCTTAGGCCGACTGAGTAAAAGCATAATATACATTTCCCATATTTGCTGAATTTATTCCCGTTTATTAAGCCCATATTGTTTTACCTGGCGAGAAGGATATGCCGGGTAATTTTATTTATACGTCCTGTACAAATTTGTCACCAGCGGCAGCGCGGGAAAACAAATAAATAACCGCCATTTTGTTATTTACGCGCGCTTTTCCCGAAACGTATTTATAACCTCACGCGAAATAAGAGTGTGTACAGATACATGCAATGTCCGAAATTGACGATAATATGAAAGTAATAAAATTACACTATTTTTATTTTTAATGCACTAACCCGTGCTAAGGACAATTTGAAAAACCTATTTAGAGGCTAAAAATTCCACCCATGCCGGGATTCGAACCCGCGACCTCTGGCTATCCGTGCCAGCGCTCTATCCAACTGAGCTAATGGGCGACTCACCGGCATCAGTGAAATTTCGAACCTCTTTACACTATTCTCTGTATTATCGTGCACAGTGTAGGTGTAGCCCCACACTCAGTGCTGCCATCATAACGACATTATCAGTTGTAAAACCGTTGCCAACGTAGCGTGAATATTAATAGGGCGGGAACACACTGGCTAATCACTGTTTGTAACCAGGATATACGTTGTACGTGTGCTTATTGGAATAATTGATTCGGGCTTGTGCGCAGGGAATAGAAGCATGAAAGAGACGTGATGAAACACAGCGCATTAGCAAGACGGAAATCAAAGTCAGGGCCGTTTTCTGAATTGTGAATTTTGCTAAGTAAATAGTTAACCGTAGTGCTGTCTCTTCGAATATCTCAGAAAAGAGCGGGACAGAACGTTACTTGTGTATTTACTTAGTGAAATTCTCAAATCAGAAACCGGCCCTAAAGGTCAGTTTCTGAATTGTGAATTTTGCTAAGTTAACCGTAGTGCTGTCTCTTCGAATATCTCAGAAAAAAGCGGGACAGAACGTTACTTGTGTATTTACTTAGTGAAATTCTCAAATCAGAAACCGGCCCTAAAGGTCAGTTTCTGAATTGTGAATTTTGCTAAGTAAATAGTTAACCGAAGAGCTGTCTCTTCGAATATCTCAGAAAAGAGCGGAACAGAACCTTACTTAAGGCGCTTCCGGGTTCTAACTAAACCTGCGCAGTTTATGCTAAAATAGGGGCCTGTAGGAATGGAGCAAATAACTCCTGTCGCCTTGTCCGTGGAAAACATCGTGAGGAAACCTGCAGAACTGTGAAGAAAGTGTATCCTGCGACCCAAGGACCGGTAAGAATGGAATTGAGTCAAATACAGTAGCGGAGATTGAACTTTTAATTTTTAATTGCAAAGTCGCCCTTGAGGGCTTTTAAAAGCGCCATTAAAAACAAAAAACAGTACCGCAAGTTACCGATAGATGGTGCTGACGTCATATAATATGTCAAAATTTACGTCATTTAGGAAAACGGTGAGTGCCTATGTTTTTACAAAAATGCTCAGTGCACGGGCTAGCCATTAGTTAAGACACAATTCACGTACGTATGTAATGAACAAAGTAAAAATACTTCAAAACTTTCAAATTTCAACAGTTTCGAAACATAGTTTAGATTACAAAGAGATGTTTAGGTTATCACAAATAATAATCCGTGCGTACACATAAAACGCGATAAAACGTGTGATGGGTGACATTTGTTCTCCTTGCAGCGCCATTTTTTTTTTAATGCAATCAACTCACAGCTGTCATTGAAAAGCCCTCAGTAGATGAGGAGGGTTTTAAGTGATGGCGATTACACTTACATTTTTTTTAACCCTTAACCCTTTAGGCCAGTTTCAGAATTGAGAATATCGCTAAGTAAATACTCAACTGTAGTGCTCTCTTCTCGAACTTCTCAGTAAAAAGCGTGACAAAACGTTACGTAACTATTTAATAAGTTTAATGCTCAATTCGAGACAGAAAGCGAATAAAGGACATTAGGGCAAAAACAAAGATTAAAGATGCTCTACAAACAGCTGCAAAACTTAAATGGAAATGGGCAGGTCACGTTGTCCGCTCTACAGACGATAGATGGAGCGAAAGAGTCACGCACTGGTACCCTAGAAACGGCGACAGAGGTCGAGGACGACCGCGACTACGCTGGAGTGACGACATTGTTAGGGTAGCGGGTAGATGCTGGACGCGCACTGCCCGTGATAGAGTCACCTGGACTCAGATGGAGGAGGCCTACACCCGTTTATGGGCACTCTCAGGTTGATAAGTTTTTAAAAATTATTAACGAATTTTTAACTAATATTGTAGCTCTAAGAAATTAACATACCTACTAACCAAATCAAGTTGCTGCTATAGTGTTATCTAAGAGAGTGAAAATAAAGGCTATTTTATTTATTTAATGCTCAATTCAGAAACTGGCCCTTTACCCGGCAATGGTATAAAAATTCCCACCACAAATTGAATTCCTACTACTTTGAAACAAAGTACAAAACCGATGAAAAACGTGTACCTACCTAACAGCCCTGTCCGTGAAAGGGTTAAGAAAAACATTAAATGTTAAAAAAAAGTTAAATATTTTGCCCCATTTTTGTGAAAACGACGGAGAATTCGAATCGCCATATTTTCCGCGTCTGACAAATTCGATAAAGGTAAAAATGCGTTTTCTCTTGTTACCAACGAAGTCTAAGCTGTCGCTAATAAATCCGATGCGGGTTAAATGACGTAGGTACGCCCACGGCTCCAAAAAAGGTTAATGTTTATTTTTAGACGCTGGCAAGGCTATTTTTAGTCAAGAGTAAAAAACAAAACATTTTCGAAGATAAAATCCTGATATTAATCTTCTTAATTAAAACTGTTTTAATTATGTCTACTGCTCGTGTTAACCTTAGAAAATATTAATCTTCTTCTTCAGGCTATATCACTCCACTGCTGGACATATCCCTTCCCTAATGAGCGCCATAGCGCAAGGTTGTGCCGTCATTGGGGGGTAATGCCCATAATCCACGCTGGGCATGCGGGTTGGGGATCGCAGTTTGGTAGAATTGTACTGCAGGGGGCGCTGCTGCCCACCCCCCGGTTTGTGCCCCTTAGTCGCCTTTTACGACAGCCGCGGGAAGAATTGGGTTGGTGCTATTCTCTAGGCCGACACCACCTGATATGAATCCTGCCTTACAAAAATGCAGCCTGCCTTTACTCAAAATTTATTTTCGTTGTAAGTTTTTGCAAACTCTCACTTTAGTTAAGATTGATAAAAAGGCAAATATGTATTGTATTGCTTTCTGTTGGTGCTCCTTAATAAATATATAAACAATAATATGTATAAAAAAATCCTCATAACACAACCATTTGCCCTGGTCCCAAACTAGGACACCCTTTACTACGGTAGCAAACAAAAAAATATAAATATATTTAATTGGTGGCGCTGGTAAGCAACTAGGAGTCTTATATGTAAGTCAAAATCTAAACATAACAACATGGAATCTTTATGTAAGTCTAAATCCAAACATGGAGCCTTAATTATATTCTCTTTAATGCACTAACCTGTGCTAAGGACAATTTAAAAATATATTTAGTGGCTAAAAATGACACTCATGCCGGGACTCGAACCCTGGCCTCTGGATATCCGTGCCAGCGCTCCCCCAACTGAGCCAATGGCCGACTACCGGCATCAGTGAAATTTCGAACCTCTTTATAATATTCTCTGTATTACGTACAGGCAGCGACATCTGGCTGAAGTAATTTGCATCACTTGCAGCCCCGAGTACTTTACTTTGCAGTCAGGTTTTGTACATCGGAATGATATCGCTGTACCCACAAGATTATATTCTTTTTAATGCACTAACCCGTGAGAAGGATAAAAGTTATGCAACGCCCCACGTTGGGCGCCAGTGGAACGTTGTATTAATTTTATAAAAATAATAAACTGGAACGACTTCAGGTGTGGTTTAATTTGTAGATATTTGTAGTAATATTAATAGAAAACTGGATTAAAACGGATAAACGGAGAAGCGGGTAAAATAGTCAGATCTGGTCAAAGGGTAAAGTAGTAGTGATGAAAAATGAGGGAAATCGAATAATGTGTGACGTTCATAATTTAAATATTTGAAAATGATTGATTATAGAAAAAGAAATAAAAATAGTGTGAAGAGGTTTGCACCGTTACAAGGACAATTTTAAAAACCTATTTAGAGGCATGGGTGGAATTTTTAGCCTCTAAATAGGTTTTTAAAATGGAGCATTAATGTAAATCAAAATCCAAACAAAAGAACATGGAGTTTTACTGTAAGTCAAAATCCAAACGCAACAGTCGGAACACAAAACAACAATTTCAGCCTGTACGAGTGGGTACTATGATCCGTCGTGCCATAACATAACCTATATAGCGCCAAAAAGCATCGACAAAGACCGTAACTATTTAAACTGCAGTAAAAACTATGCTTTTGGCCATAAAAGCCCTGTTGGCGACACAGTTATACTAGCATTTGCGCGCGTGTTCGCTTGTTGTATCGTGACAGCTCTTGAAATAATTACCTACGACAAGGTTACATACGCGCTCATAAAAATATATTCCTTTTATAGCTGGTGCCCAAGAGCAGGATTAGTATTTCCAGTAGCTTATATTAGCTTGGCGTAGAAAAGAAGTAGC
The DNA here is from genome assembly GCA_934045075.1 of Yponomeuta sedellus. NCBI lineage: Eukaryota > Metazoa > Arthropoda > Insecta > Lepidoptera > Yponomeutidae > Yponomeuta > Yponomeuta sedellus. The sequence goes on along the minus strand of OW203751.1, from coordinate 4,431,838 downwards.
AGTACGACATTAAAATTATCACATAAATAATTTTTGGGTCGCATTTAAAAAATATTGAATAATATGAAATACAGCCTGACAATATTGAGATATTACAGTCGCACCATAATAACGTAACAATATTGTCAACATAGGAAATACGGTAACTAAGTACTGAGGAGCCCTAATCATAGGCCTATAGGTAGCTACTGCAGTATGCTTCTATAAACTATATTTAACGATTTTTTTTAACATTTCAATCATACATTACATATGTGTAACTCAAGCTGTTTCGCAGCGCACGCCAGAATAGCTCGCAGATGGTACATTTTTTCCCACTTGCTTGACACTTACCTGCTTATTCCGTTTTTATCCAGTTTTCTGTTTTTTATTATAAAAAGTTAAAGTCGTTCCGGTTTTATTATTTAAAAAAGTTTTACAAGCAACAGCTTGCTTTTGCTACAGCAAAAGGCTGCATTATACTCGACTTTATGGGAGTATACTGCATATACTCATATACTCGCTTTATGCATATACTCAGGTTTCCTCACGATGTCTTCCTTCACTTAGCTAAAGCTAGAGCCGGCATTATACTAGCTCTTATGCGCGCAAACATGGCATAACAACCAGTCAGACAGACATATTCTTTTTACTATAGTGGATTTAGGCCTAGCCCAGAAAATAGGCGGAAGTTTCAGCTGTACAGTTGTAAAACGAAACTGGCCATAACCGGTTACGAGTAGGATGTTATTGGGCATTCTGGACCAGCTTCCATTCGTTTGAGCTCACGACGCACCGCGCCGGTTGGCGCGGCTTGTCGTTCACTCAAACTCATTACATCTGTTCCAGAATACCCAATAATATTGATTGATTCTGAATTTTACTTGCGGCAGGAAATGAAATGATGTTAGTAACACAGATAAATACTGAAGTTTAATCGTGATGATCGCATTTCAGTAATGAGGACATCACTGGTAACATATTTCTCCAAAAATGAAATTTGTTAAACAACCTACATCACTAAATCTTGAGAATATTGATGTAGGATCTGAAAAAAATACATATCGTCACGGAAAGCTTTTACCAAACACCATCCGTTGTATAGTTTGCGGACCGTCTAACTGCGGAAAAACAAACTTAGTCCTTGGGTTACTTTTACATCCTAATGGTTTACATTTCCGTAACGTGTACGTTTATTCGAAAACGTTGTATCAACCAAAATACATATTTTTAGAGAAGGTAATGAATCTCGTTCCAGGAATACGTTATTATAAATATCGCGATAACAAAGAAGTCTTAAATCCAAGCTTAGCGTCTCAAAATTCTGTCATTATTTTCGACGATGTTGCCTGTGAAAATCAAAATAACATTCGTGATTACTTTGCCATGGGTAGACATAAAAATATAGACTGTTTTTATTTGAACCAAACTTATAGCAAAGTCCCAAAACAACTGGTTCGCGACAATGCAAATCTACTCATCATATTCAAACAGGATGATATTAACTTACGTCATATTTATGATGAACATGTGAACACTGATATGCCTTGGCATCAATTTCGCGAACTTTGTTCACAAGTTTGGAAAGATACATTTAGCTATTTAGTGATTAATAAAGACTGTCAAAGAAATAACGGATGCTACAGAATGAAATTCGACACCTTTATTACTTTCGACGAGTGAGATACATAAATGCCGTTTTTTTTAAATCAGAAGCCACTTTCTTATCTTCTTTATATGCGAGTAGTTGTAAAATAAGAAAAAATGTGTGATGAAAAATCAATTAAACAACAAATAATTAAGTCTGCTGAGGCTGTTAAAAAGAAGGTTCAAAACATGAAAAATACTAAAATGGATTCTGAGTTGGCATTAGAAACTATGTTCAAACCAGTAACAGATCCACTTAAACAGCTAACGAGAACCCCGTATCAAGAACAGTTAAGTAATGAAGATGTTGATTCGCTTGAACATTTAGCACGACAGTCTACACCTACGAAGAAACGAAAATTTTCTGAAATTAGCTCTTCAAGGGAATCACTCCAAGAGGTATCGAATGCTAGTAACAGCGATGATAACATAAGTGACTCTGAACTGAATCAAAGTCTTAGAAATAACATGAGTGACATATTTTTTGAAACAAATTCGGATGGTGCTTCAACACCAAATGCAAAGTCTTTATCGTCATGGTCTTTATCATCAGAAGTATTCAAAGATGTACCTTATGGAATTAGATTGGAAAATGGAAAACCTATGATAGGATCAGCACCGCTCTCCATAACTAATGATGCATTTGAAATAGCAGGTCATTCGTATGTCAAAACTAATGGACTCAGTGAATTACTTTACAAAAAAAATCCTGATCTAAACATTATCACTGAAGATGATAAAAGGAATTATAAATTTATACTAATAAGCACAAACGCTCATCGACGTAAATATGATCCCAATCAACCAATCAATAGCAACAGAGGATTTAAGTATTTACAAATTGTAAAACCCTTATTATGTTCCGCCAATGTTTCCAAAGGAAAGGGTTTATCATTGCTTAAAAAAGTTGATAACAAAGTAGATTACATTTTTTGGAATGATCCAAACGAATTAGTTGAAACATTGAAATTATTAATAGCTTCGAAAGATGCCGGTAATACTGGCTTAGATGATGAAATTGTATCAGTTTTAACAGAACTGAAAAAACGTGGTGTGATATAAAATGAATAAATACTTATGTAATCTATATTTTATTTTATTTCTACTCTAACCTTCACACTATTTACAAGATGAATATAGATAAATTTGGACATCATGTTCATAAAAGACTGCGTGTGTCAGATCCATTAAATTTGGTTCCTATAAACACAGGGCTAAGTAAAAATGAGTCAGGAGTTTACGACTTAAAACAATGTATATTGAGAGGATTACCGTTAGCTGTAGCAGCAGATGAAGCTGTTAGCAAGGAGTATGTAGAAAAAAACAATAAATTATATTGTAAAAAACAAGATTTCATTAATGAACTTAAAAGTATAAAAACTCAAATACAACTGCTACAGAAACAGTTAGATGAGAAGTGTTCAAAGGTAGAAGCGAGTAATATTATTAAAGATCATATAATAGCACTCAGAGACTCATCGAAACCAGCATGAGCAAACAATCTGTTGTAAATGAAATCCATAAAGCAGCTAGAAGAAATTTCCCACGTCGTTCTGTTATTTTAAAAGGGATTGATGATTTATGGCAAGCCGATTTGATTGATATGCAAAACTATCAGAAGGTTAACAAAGGATTCAAATTTATTTTAGTAGTCATCGATGCTTTTTCTAAATACGCATGGATCGCTCCATTAAAGAATAAAACAAAAACTGAGGTGTCTCTAGCGTTTGATAAGGTTTTACAAGAAGGCCGATCACCTGCTAATTTACAAACCGACAAGGGTACCGAATTTCACAATGACGTTTTTCAGAAGCTTACGAACCGATGGAAAATAAATCATTATTCAACTTATTCAACAAAAAAAGCGTCTATAGTAGAAAGATTAATAAGAACTTTGAAGAGCAAGTTGTTTAAACATTTTAGCTTGTTTGGAAATTATAAGTGGATTGGAGAACCTTTATGTGATATAGTTAAGAGCTATAATAATACTATGCATCGCACTACAAAACATATGCCGTCTGAAATAAACAAGTTAAATGAATCACTCGTTGCATGTAATATAAACAAATCACAACCTTCCTTACCTGCAAAGAAAATTAAATTTCGTGTTGGAGACTTTGTCCGTATCAGCAAGCACAAAGGAGATTTTCAAAAAGGATATACACCAAACTGGTCTACCGAATTATTCACTGTTGTAAAAGTAATAAAATCTATACCCACAACATATTACATACGAGATCAACATTGTATACCAATAAAAGGTTGTTTTTACGAACACGAACTGCAAAAAACTAGCTGTCCCAATATTTATTTAGTTGAGAAGGTAATTAAAAAAAAGGGAAACAAATATCTTGTTAAATGGCTCGGCTTAGGTCAAGAGGAAAATAGTTGGATTAATAAAAGTGCTATAATAAAGCATTGAAGTATATTACTACAGATTAGTTAACTTATTTTTCATTACATCGTTAGTTATGAAAGGGAAAGGACTTCTCAATACTTTAATCAATAATTTACCAATAGAGTTACACTTACCAGGCTACAACTACTGCGGTCCAGGTACTCGATTACAAGAACGTTTGCAAAGAGGCGATAAAGGCATAAACCCTTTGGACAGCGCTTGTATGCTGCACGACATAGCTTATTCAAAGTATTCAAGTTTAGAAGATCGGCATAAGGCTGACTTAGAGCTAAGAAAGATGGCAAAGCAACGATTAAAATCAGAAGATGCTAGCAGAGGTGAAAAAGTTGCATCATGGTTGGTGAATAAAGTAATGAAAGCAAAAATTAAATCGGGTGCTGGAATTAAATCATTCAAAACTTCTATGGCTAAATTAAAATCGCATCTGAAAAAAAAGAAACCTAAAAATATTCAAGATGCTATTCAGTTTGCATACTTAGCAGCAAAAAAAATATTTCATAAGAAAAATAATATGAAGCTGCCAAGAATTATTCCCATCCCTAAAACTGGAGGAATACTTCCACTCATTCCTATTTTTGCTGGTCTATCAGCATTGGGTTCTTTAGCTGGAGGTATTGGTGGAATAGCAAAAGCAGTTAATGATTACAAGTCAGCCCAAAAAAATCTTTCTGAATCCGTGCGTCACAATAAAATGATGGAATCGATCTCCTTAGGCAAAGGTTTATACATCAAACCATACAAGACAGGTAAGGGATTGTGCGTACATTCTTCAAAAAACTAGTTAAAAGGTTACCCAGACGAGCACTGAGTAATATAGATTTAATATATTATACTCGGGACATCCCATACTTTCGAGGTGTCTATATGAGAGACACTTTACCAAGCAAATCAAATAACATCGAGTGCGCTATCCTGAATCTAGATAATTCAATAAATCCGGGAACTCACTGGGTAGCCTACATTAAGATAAATAATTACAGCGTGTACTTTGATAGTTATGGTTTAAAACCACCTGTAGAATTAATCAAGTACTTAACAAAAAACACTAACGTTTATTATAGTTATATGAACTATCAACAAAACAACACCTATAATTGCGGTCATTTATGCATAAAATTTTTAAAAACATTCTGGTTGAAACATTTATATTAAGAAATCATAAACTATTCTCACCATTATTACGATGTCATTCACGCTATCAATAACCGGTTGTAAACCAGCTTTGTCAACATTTTATTCGCCGGCTCTGCAGCTTGATGGTGAATATGAATGTGGGCTGATCTTTTTTTCGACGTTTAATTCGATTCCTAACATAGAATGCTACAACAACAAATTTCATTATGGCGACAACGAAATGATTGAAATACCCGAAGGATCATACGAGCTATTAGATATAAATGACTTTTTAAAAACAAATTTAGTAGACTGTACGTTTAATTTGATATGTAACAATAACACTTTGAGCACAAAAATAATTTGTTCAAAAGATATTCATTTTGAGAAATCCGGTTCAATCGGAAGGATATTGGGTTTTGGAAATCAGACTCTTAAAGCTAATATATTACATGAGTCTCTCTTCCCTGTAAACATTCTACCAACAACCATCGTTCGAATAGAATGTGATATCGTGAGCGGATCGTACATAAATGGGAAGCCTAGCCATATAATTTACGAATTTGCACCTAATGTACCGCCAGGGTACAGGATTATAGAAATCCCAAAAAATTTGATATATTTCCCAGTAAATCAAAATACAGTTAGCGAGATTAATATAAGGATTTTGGATGCAAATAACAACCTTATAAATCTACGACAAGAAGAACTACAGTTATATTTACACCTAAGACGAAAATGATAGATTTCATAAATAAAACATTGGTACCCGAAACCAAAGATCTCAGTACAACACATCCACCGCAACAGAAACCACCTGCTAAAAAGAAAAAACTGACTAAGGAAAATAAACAATTTCTCAGATACTTAAAAGTCATAAAATGAATATCTTAAATATCTTGGATTCTTTCGCCTACGACAACAGCATTGAAAGCTACCAAATCCATTCGTATAAGCCCTACATTAATAGTTTTAACAAAAACGATGAAATACGCATTCCCATCAATCAACAAGACTTATACGTCTTACCGTCACAGAGTACACTATACATCGAAGGTTCTATCACAGTGCACCGTCCAAATGGCGATAAAAAAGAGAGAGTGAGTAATATTGAGTTGGTGAATAATGCAGCGCTTTTTCTTTTCCAAGACATTCGATATGAACTAAATGGCGTAGAAATTGATAGGATAAAAAATGCTGGGATCACAACTACTATTAAATCATTGCTCTCGATGAATGAAAATGAATCAAAAATGTCACGGCTATGGGGGTGGGACATTGATGGAATAAAAAATACTACTGGTAATTTTTCCGCCTGTATCCCATTGAATAAAGTTTTAGGTTTCGCTGAAGATTATAATAAAATAATAATGAACTGTAAACATGAGCTGGTTCTTTTGCGTAGTAATACAAACCTTAATTCTATTAAATTAACCACTAATGAAGTGTTAGATGACATAACCATTAACAAAATTGTATGGAGAGTACCGCATATAAAAGTATCTGATCGTGAAAGAGTTAACTTGCTGAGATGTTTGGAGAAAGATAGACCTATCAGTTTAGCATTTAGGAATTGGGATCTCTATGAATACCCTCTTTTACCACAGACTACAAAACATACTTGGTCTATAAAAACCACATCTCAATTAGAGAAACCACGTTATGTGATTATTGGTTTACAAACTAATCGGAAAAGTTTAGGTATGAAAGACATGTCTCACTTTGATCATTGTTATGTACGTGATGTCAAGGTTTTTTTAAATTCAACTTACTTTCCATATGAAAGTCTCAATATTAAGTTTACTGAAGAAAGGTATATGATATTATATGAGCAGTACGCTAGATTCCAACAGTCTTACTATGGACGTCGGTGTGAGCCGTTGTTAAATCTGAAGGATTTCAAAGATAAAGCACCATTATTTGTAATAGATTGCTGCAGGCAAAATGAGACCCTGAAGACAGGTCCCATTGATGTTAGAGTAGAAATAGAGAGTGATTTAGAAATACCAGATCAAACTTCTGCTTACTGCCTCATACTAAACGATTGTGTAATCGAATATAAACCACTTTCTAACATCGTTAAAAAAATAACATGAATTCTGAACATATTTTTGTAGATTTACAAGGATTTAGAGATTATAAAAATAATTTTATTATTAAAGAGTTTGCTCTCGCTACTAAAGAATTTACTATGGTCTACTTGGTAAAACCTCCTTATCCATTTTCTACTTTATCAGATAGCGAAAAAAAGCAAGTTGTTTGGTTGGAAAAGAATAGAGGAATTTATTGGCGTGAAGGTTTTATTGACTACCGCGAATTTCATAGGTTAATTTATAGTTTATTGAGGAATAAGAAAATTTTTGTAAAAGGTTTAGAAAAAATCATGTGGGTAAATAAACTTTGTGGTGATTGTTGTGTTATTAATATCGAGGAAAATCAATGTCCTAATATAAAATACCTGCATGATAAATATAGTGTATGCAATTTTACGTGTTTTTCTCACCACAAACAATGTGCGTTGAAAAATGTACTATGTGTCAAGAAATGGTTTTATGAAAATAATGTTATAGAATTTATTTAGAATAAGCAAGTATTTATGTAACTTTTTTATTGAAAGTAAGAAATAAATGTAAATGTATTTAAAAAAGAAAACATGTTTTATTTAATTAATTTTTAATTTAAAACGAAATTAATAACTATTGCACATATTTTTAGAAATGTTCTTAACTACGTTTTCCACCATGTCCATTATTTCGTCTACAGGATCTATCACAACATATTGGGCACTTAACACCGCACTTTCACTGTTTGTGTCCTTACACTCATTTAAGTCGAATACTTCTATTTTTATCAACCGATTTCCTCTTCTTGCCGCCTTGCTAACCACATATGATGTAGACGTGGAGTCCTTTGCAACCCGTTTCCTTGAAGTCTTACTTTTCCGCTTCCCCACGTCTGATGGAGCCGGGTTTCGTATTTCTTCGACATCACTATCGAACCCACTCAAAATATTTTGCGCGTAGTAGTAAGGGTCAGTCGGATCAGTCTCGCCTAAAATCTGAAAAAAACAAAAAAAAAAATTATTAAAAATATTCAAACCTATTTCAAACTGTGTAATATAAATTGGATGGAAAAAAATAATGCTTACCGAAATCGACATGTTTTCACGTCTGCTGATCTTCTAGTTGGCTCGAACGATGCAGTAACAATAAATTACTGAACCACCAAATATAAAATGGATTTGTAGATGAGTGTAACTTACCTATTCATACGTTTCGATCGCTCTAGAAAATTAATCCTGTCTCTTTTAATACATATAAGAGTGAGCGAGCTCGAATTCGTAGTCAGCATTATCAATATCGAATGTGTTTGAATCAAGTATGTCATTGCTGACTAAGTAAATAGTAGTCATTGAACCCTTGCGCGCTATGCAACATCGATGCGCCTCCCTTGCTGTTTGCAACATCGCTAACACCTTGACTTGACCTACTTTTGACTGTCTCGTCGGTCTAGTGATGATAGCGTTTGATTACTATTGCAGAGGTCGTGGGCTCGATTCCCACAGGGAGCTGTCATACTTTCAGTAGACACGAAATCAAAACTTCATTGAATATAGTTTAGCTCTCCTCATCCCACCGCGCTCAAGACTATGTCTATAGCAAAAATTTCTGAGATATGTAGGAACTAACAATACTTACATATTCTTTTGTTTTTGTAACATTAGGTAACAATGTTAGGTCATGGAAATAAAAGAAGCTGGTAGTATAACCCAATTTATTCACCCAAAACTATACTTATTAGCTTATAGTACATAACACTTTTATAACTAAGTACCTATCTATTTTAATTCATTACATTATTAGTTCACTTAAATAAATACGCTATTCTTAACATACCTAAAGAGCTTTAGCTTTAACTTGAAGAGCATAAGAACGAAAACATAATATTAAGCTTATTCCACACTAGCTCTATCGCGGCGGTTACCGCAGCCGCAATCCATACACATAGCATCTAAGACTGAAACAGATCTATGAAATACATCATATCACGATATTTTGATTACATATTTTTAAATTTTATCCCATGGTCAATTTTACTATCTTATTTTCATAATATTGAGGTATGGCCCCACGCTTTAGTTGAGATTTGATCCCGATGAATCAAACGTTTATCATCATTTCTCGATAGAGCTATTTTGTTGACACTTTGCGTAAATATTTCATGTTTTATCGATTTAAACAAGATATTTCTCTTGCGCAGCACATTACCTTCAAACAAGGTCTGCTCATAATTACTAAAGTTAAGACCGCGAATAACGCTCATTTTTACTCCTTTGGCCTTTTTGACAGTTTTTTCTAAAGTTTTGAAACAGTACAGTTTTGATCGTAATCCTACAAATTCTGTAATAATTTCACCACCCATTTCATCCTTAAATAGCCCAGGAATCTTTTTGTTTTTTAATGGAATTTGATGTATATTATTACTATCGTAATTACTCGTATCAAAGTAAGGTAGTAAACGGTATTTCAAATCTAGGAAGAAGTCCTCTGTGGACAAATGATAGATGAAGCTATCCGTATCAGTATAGCACATCTCAACATATTTCCCATACATAGGTTTAATAATTGAATAATGAAAGTCATACATGTGGCTTTTGGATAACTCAAGAACAGTAAACCCAATGTAGATAGGTTTATCTAAAACCACACGTTCTGGTTTCATTTGGATGGCAACCAAATTTTCGGAAAAAACTGAAGCACTGTGAAAGTTTGGACGGGCTATCAATTTTTCTGCCGATGTGCATTTTTTCGTTTTGTTTTGACTATCGCTCCATTGATTTACCAAATAGACGTTTACTCTGTGTTCAGTATTTTCTATAGTCTTTCCAAATATGCTGTTGTTCAAGAGTTTGAAAAAGTCTTGTTCGAAAGTTGATTGGGCTTGTTGCCTCAGTTTTGTATTAAGTTCAATGTATTGTTTGAGATAAGCACTTTGACGAAAAGTAATGACTCTATGGATTTTTCTTAGTATTAATCCATGTTTCAAGCATGTTTTAAGATGCACATAATGAATAACATATCGATATTTATCGTATAGGTTAGGGATTAATTTCGAACTCTTTCCACCGGGTGGTATGCATCGCTCAGGACAAAATGGGAAATCATTGTGATAGTCGTGTAGGTGTGTGGGATAAATAATATCCACTTCAAGAATATAACCAAAAGATGCATTATCAGGAACTGATGTGATATCAATGGTATTCACTTCAGACTGTTCCAAAAATCTGAAATCTGACAAAGGTAATACTTGAGACATGCTGAAGCCGTATAAATTGTTAGCATCAATATACGTTATGAAGGACTCGGGACGTGATGGGTCGTACTCAGACATGTATTTATTGTTTGCTTTCGCATGTCGCTTGGAACACATACATACACCACCCCGTATTCCATCCTGAATCATCCGAATAATCGCTAAGTCGCTAAGCAATTCTAATCTGACCTTAGTTTTCAAAAGCATCGCATCAAATGATAAGCTGGGTGCTGTGAGGTAGAATGCCGGGTCTAATTGATAATATCGTTTACATGTTTTGCGGAAATGTTCAAAAATATCGGCTAGTAGCAAGACATCTGTTTTAACGTATAGATCAGTGTATTCACCTAAGTTACGAATGGAGAAAGTTGACCATACTGACTTGGCATGTTCATAATCTTGATCAGAAATTTCTTCACCACTGATAGTATTATAAAAAGCAGATTTGGGTGGGAGGGAATTTTCTTCGTAGCATTTCCAATGTGACATATAGTCATATGGATAAACACCTTTGCGAGTGAGTAATTTGAGTTCAGTGTCATTTGCAAAAAATGATTTCAACAACGAGAATTCCTCCACCTTCATTGTTTTCGTGAGTTTTTCTAAACTGGTACCTAAAAATTTAAATGAATCGATAAATCGAAGTTGGATACCTTCATCTTTCGATAATGGTATATACTTCGTGAAAGAAATATAGTTTTCTTTTGTTTTAGGTATTATTCTAATCGGACCAGGCGCCTCGCCTAGTTCTTTGATAAATAAATGGCAATCGTAGCCTGACAAATTGTGGAAAACAACTGGAACAAAATTTGGTAGTTTAAATTGTAAATTACAATGCTTGTGAGCTGCCCCCCGATAGTGACCAGTGATGTGACAGTGGTCTCGAACCTTGTCAAATATTAAAAGATTATCACAAATATGACAGCGGACAGCATTTTCAAAATTTTGTGAATCATTATCCGTGAATATAATTTTAATATTAGCTTTTAAAATAGTGTGTATTTGCTTCATGTCTCGATACAACCATTCTACAAATTTTGATACACAGTCTGATCCCCGATAGCTGACGTAGCGATTATACTTGGCATCCACTGTACAAACAATATAGTAACCAAACGCTGAGGGCACATGTTGTTGTAGCAGGCTAGTGCTCGCAATGTTAGGGTCTGCTTCACACCCCAGATGACGTTGAAGCATAGTCTCAAAATCAGCATAAATGATAAAGGGTATGTTTTGTTTTCGTTCGTAATTCTTAAATTGAAGAACCGACCCTTGGTTAGGAAGAGCTGTAGCAATACCACCACATGCATGAATGACTAGTTCATTAGATGTTTTAAAAAATAACAGACATGATGAGCAAAAATGCAGTTGCTGATGGTGTTTAGATATTTGGCTTCTAACCAGACGGGGAAGGTTTTTGATCAAACAAAAGTGAGAGCCCTCATCATTCTCGAGAAATAGCAGATGAACGATATTTTTCGCAGTGGAAGACTCTGATCTGTATAGTGGACCTACAACAGTTTTTTTGCCTTGTAAGCCATACACAAAAATAGCGATATCTGGATTATTTTTTTCAAACACCGGGATGTCAGAAAAAGTTACTGGATATGATAAGCCTTGAGTGTTAAAAATATCGCGAAAATCGGGATAAGACGAGACACGATCGGGGTGGCTCTTTGAAGGGAATAGAGCAGCTGTAACACACCAAAGAAAACAATAAGGATCATCATTTTTTATATTCAAACATGCTTTTTTGTTTTTTATAAATTTTGGTAAATCTATAAACGATGACCCACTCAATGGTTGATATTTATTTACATTGATTTCCAAATGAGAGTTACTCAAAAATGTCCAACCGCTATCTCGCTCTTGAAACTCTTCAAGCTTTTTTTTCAATGTATTTATGATTTCTGAAAAAATGGAATTGAAGTTGTGGTTCATGTGTATGGTAATGTTTTTCGTGCCAAACGATTTTAGTTCTTGCAAATCGTTTTTGTACATAAGGAAAAATGAAAAAAGCTCAACATTGACTTTTATGCAAACGTGTTTTTTCAATGAAATATCAATCAGAGATTTTAATTTATTATGGATAGACTCGAAAAAGGTTTCAATTGAGTGCTGACCATCACCGTTAGCCTGTATCTTATAAGTTGCAATACGATTACGGAATGCAGAGGTCAGAACCTCAACATCTTCTGACAAATGATGAGTTGCGACTTTGCTTTTGTGGTCAGTGCTGCGCATATGACCCACCCAACTTTTTGGGTTGACAAGAGTTTTGCAAGTAATGCAATAAGGCATTGTAAATAAAAAGTAGTAAGATTGACCAGGAAACAGATAATTAAAATTTAGGTTTTAGACACAAAAATAAATAGGTAAGTAGCAAAATAATATGTTTATTATAAATTAAAGGAATTTTATTTTATATTTATCTTATCACTAAAAAAACTCGCCTCACTATTATCATACAGTGAATAAACTTGTTTAATAAATTTCTGTAATACGTCCCAGTGCGGTGTGTCCGTATCAGTCTGCAATTTTATTACCATCAACGCTTTTTTCCACCTCTCTTGAACGTTGGTACTTGCAGCATCGGTAGTGTTGTAGACCTTCAATTCTATATAGAATTCTCCTTCCGTCGTTGCTGTCCGACGAACGTGACCATTGGCGACCCGCGTCACTAGACTCGACCCCAGTTGGTGCTGCTCGGGAGTCGCTTTAGCGACCTTCTCTGCGTCTCGCAAAATCCCGAAAAGATCTCCCACCGTCTTTTTCTTTAAGGTGCTTGCAGACCTGTAAAAGTGAACAATATATTTTAAAACATAAGTACCTTCATAAACTTATACCTATATTCCGATTGGGTAGGCTATCTATAGGAGATACACATACATTGAACGAGTATGAAGTGGATGATAGTTTAATATGAAGGGTACATATCTACTTTTGATCTATCCCATATATGTCATTCTTAATAAGCAAATATCCCAAGTGATTCTTAATAAGCATATCTTACATGGAAAACAAAAATACTACGCGAAGCGGGTATCGAACCCACGACTAGTAAGATGCAAAGTAAACAGTCGACAGCATGTTAACCTTTACGAGTACATGCCTGCAATGTAATCAACGATTCAATGACTCAGCGGTGTGCTAGAGTCAAATGACGCGACAACGTAACAACGAATAATATAACGAGACTAATTCTATTCCAGTAAACTTTTCCCTGGATGTAAACATTTACCGTAACGATCAATGTTAAGCCGGGTCCGCTGCGCCATGTTACGCGTGTTACAAAAAATGTAACACGTTATTAAAACAAAAATGGGGAGTGGTATTAACACTTTACGTGTTACGTAACGTAACGTTATATAACAAGTACCTAACGTGTTATACCATGTCCCACTTTTATTATATTTAAGTGTTACGTTTTTTGTAACACGCGTAACATGGTGCAGCGGCCCCGGCTTTAGGCTATAGAAAATAAGGTTTAAGGGTCAAACCTATGGTTTGAATTATTAAGACGAATAAACAACTTTTAGTTATGAAACAAACAAATAAACAGTTGTTATCTCTTTCAATGTTCCAAGATTTTCATCAACAGCTTGATTACATCGAGGGAATCGTCATTTGAAACGATGTGTAAAGTGTACAATCATTTATAATAAACTATAGATGTATTGTATTCTTACCTAACTGTCTCCTCAACGTAGCTCGATGCTTTGCGTTTGGAGCTGGTTGGAGTCTTTTGCTTCTTACTCGACTGCACAGCAATAGGTACACCAGAGAATTCAAACTCGGAGTCAGACCTGAAATAATAATAACATAGTTTTATACCAGTCTTATACATTTAACCTAAACGATTTATACACCGTATTGTAATTACTATACTAGATAAATGTAGTGACTGGAACATATTTTTTAGACATAGTTCGGGACATAGTTTTCATATAGGGACTAATACGGTTTAGTCAGTGGAACACGTAAAAAAAAAAATTAGGATGTAAATAAATATACTTACTAACATTTTGATACCGATGGAGTGACTGGTAGCGAGGAAGTCGTAGATAATTACACCACACGGAGACTGTACTGAACAGCGTTATCACGTTATCGGAAGTGATGAGAATTTTAGATAAATCAGGGTGTTATAGGTTTATATCCTAAATGTGTATGTTGTTTTTTTATTACAAGTACTGTAATGAAGTAAATGCGAAAATCGCCTTTATTTATAGGTGTATGAATATAGGTGATTGTTGATAAAAGTAATACATATTACTTTTTAGTATCGAACACCCAAAATTTTTGCTTTGCCTTCAAAAGTAGGTACTTAACCAAATCATCTTGACCGGTAGCAAGGTCAAGCCTATATATTATTCTCATAATGTCAGCACTATTTAATAGCTCAAGTTAATGTGGCTGGTTGCCATTGCAACATAATGTGACCAATATATCGATTATTGTAGGTAAGATGTTTCGCAATCAGAAGCTTGCAACGGATCCAATAACGTTAACGTAGCAAATTCGTAGGTTTCATACCTAGGTAGGAGTAAATAGTCCTAGATACACATGTTGCAATTTACTTTAGATTTTCTTGATCTTAATCAGATAATGTTCGAATTGAGTGAATATTTCACTATAGCAGAAGAAAATAAACTGTTATTTCCAGTTACCAGAAATCGGATGATGAGCTAAATAGGAAATTATAATTAATTCCTCTAGCTTATCCATAGAAAACATCGTATGATATCGATGAAATTACTATATAAATGTATTTCAGGATAAATAATACTTATCTAGGTATTCTTTATAAAGCATTTGGTAGACTCCACAATATTATGTGAAAGTCAAACATTAGGTATTAATGATACCTACAGCTAAATATTTTGATGCAACGAGTTTTTTCCGTGTGGATCTTAGACTAGAGTATAGCTAGTATAGTCAACCTTTGGTTATCTCTTATGTAGGTGATACATTAAAATATTATGACCCCTCTAAATTCTTTATTTATGGGTTATGTAAAATTTACTGTATTTATTTTACTGTATGTTACAGATAAATTTAGATAGAAAATGAACGAGAACTGATGTTAGAAAACTGTTGAAAAAATATAAAACTATCTGCATAGGTTCAGTTACGTATAATGGGATGAGAATAATATCTTCAAGTTTCAATTAAAAAAAGACAAAATGCTGTCGGTCGTATTTACAAAATCATGATTTCTTAAAATACTTTAACATCAAGTCTTAAAAAAATAATAACATGGAAAATGCTTTATTACCGGAATACCTTTAAGGAATGTTCAAAGGAACCAACTTTTATAAATAAAACTGTACTTTTTGACAACATATTTTTTCTTACACCGTGTATACTTCGTATCAAATTTATAACTCCTGCGTCAACAGCTAAAGGTTGACAATCCCTGCCAGCCACCTATCATATTCGCATTCGCGTTAACTAAAGTGACACGTTAGTAGGAAATAGATTTCCATTAATGAAAGTATACTTTTATGTGTCAGTGATATTATCATTAATTCACGATTTTACTTAAGTATACCCAAGGATTCAAGTAACTGTAGAAGTACATTTTTCCTACTGTGCAATGTTTTGTGTTTTCCGTAGTGAACGATAAACAGGAGACTTCAATCTGATCACTAACATTTTTGTGGGAAAAGTAAGGTATTCTTTGTGCCGACCATAAAATATGCCTAAAATACAAGTATTTCCTGGTTCTGCCAATCACCCAGTATTTGTGTCACATGAAAAGGATCACAAAATTTTGTTGTGTTGGAATCACCTTTTTTACAATGGGAGACGTCAATCTGACCATAAAATACAGTTAAGACGAAAATGTTTTGTGTCACTGTTGCGCAAGAAGGTTCATCACATGAAGTCAATCTGATCACAAAGTAATTTGTGGTGCTGAATCTTTCTAACAGTGGGAGCCGTCAATCTGACCACAAAATATGATTAAGTTGAAATTGTATTTTTATGTTATTGTATGAAGGGCCATCACGGGAAGTCAATCTGATAACAAAATTTGTGGTGTTGTACCTTGTTCATGTGGGAGACGTCAATCTGACTACAAAACAAACTGGGTTGAAAAAGCAAAGTTTTGTGTCACTGTTATGAAAAGTAGACACCAGTGGTGTTAAACTCATTCAGTGGGAGAAGCCAATCTGGTCACAAAACTATGACTGGGTAAATACAAGTATCACTTGGAATATTTCATGTCATTGTCTTAATGAGGAAACCTAACCGATACCGCAAATAATGTGTGCTGTTTTATCTAGTATATTACGAAACTGCACAAAACATAGCTAGTGGGTAAATACAATTCAGTTGAGCTTGGGGATCCTTTATTTAATTCAACTCAGTGACTATGCGGACCTATCTCCACCAAGATGATGGTGAGTTGCATTCACTCAAGCTTCCTAGTGTCATTCGTTTTCATTGATGGAATTTATCATAAACTGTGTAGGTTGCTCGTAAAATTATTGAAACTATAAATTAGAATCACTCGATGTTATTGGGTATTCTGGAATAGCTGTAATGAGTTTGAGAGAGCGACAAGCCGCGCCAACCGGCGCGGTGCGTCGTGAGCTCAAACGAATGGAAGCTGGTCCAGAATGCCCAATAACATCCTACTGTTACGAGTTAGGGTGACGGCACACTGCGGTGTAAGCGGTAATTTTAAGGCGCCTCGCGGTGCTAACTAGCGCCACAAGTGGAATAAAAATGATAACTTGTTTTATAATGCGTTTTTTTTTTAAAGTAAACATGAGAAATCTTAATATGTGTGGTAACAACTTTTCGGACTGCAGCTTAGAATGTAGTATAAATATCCTAGGATTGCATTAGAAAGTGAAGATTAAATAAATTAAATCCTTACTTTTAAGTATTTTGCTACGCCTTAATTGGTAAAATTACACGTGCAATATAAAATTAAAACATCTATGAATACTGTAATTGATGGCAATAAATGAATTAAATTGAAAAAAAATGAATTGATTATTTGCTAAATCCCGCCAAAAATCCCACAAGCACCATGCGGTTAGTTAATGCACCGCCCTCCCTCCAACTTTTTCAAGCAGCAGCAAGACACGAACACGCCACCGCCGACACCAACGCTTGTGTGAGAAAACACTGCTTGAAAAAGTGGGAGGGAGGGCGGTGCATTAACTAACCGCATGGTGTTTGTGCTGTGCATGGTGCTGTGTGGTGTCGGCCTAGAGAATAGCACCAACCCAAATTCTTCCCGCGGGTGTCGTAAAAGGCTACTAAGGGACACAAACCGGGGAACGGGCAGCAGCGCCCCCTGCAGTACAATTCTACCAAACTGCGATCCCCAACCCGCATGCCCAGCGTGGGGGTTATGGGCATCATCCCCCAATGATGGCACAACCATGCGCTATGGCGCTCATTAGGGGAGTGCTATGTCCAGCAGTGGACTAATATAGCCTGGAGAAAAAGAAGAAGAAGATGGTGTTTGTGGAATTTTTGGCGGAATTTAGCAAAGTAATCTTCACTGTTTAATGCTATTATGGATTTCCGCAAAGTAACGCCTGATTCTATACAATATCCTAGGATTTTAATCGGAGACCGCAAAACATGGCCGAAATTGATTAGTCTTAAATTGTTGATGCTAGGTTCTAGACTGTATTATATATTCAAGCAGCAGCAAGACTTGAACACACCACCACCGACACCAATACTTGTGTAGGTGGGATGGAGGTCGGTGCATTAACTAACCGCATGGTGCTTGTGGGATTTTTGGCGGAATTTAGCAAAGTAATCTTCACTTTTTAATGCTATTATGGATTTCCGCAAAGTGACGCCTGATTCTATACAATATCCTAGGATTTCAATCGGATTCCGCAAAAAACGGCCGAAATTGATTGATTAGTCTTAAATTGTCTAGAACCTAGGTTCTAGACTGTAGGTTCTAAAAATATATATCGCAATTTTAAAAACCTTTTTAGAGGCTAAAAATTCCACCCATGCCGGGATTCGAACCCGCGACCTCTGGGTATCCGTGCCAGCGCTCTATCCAACTGAGCTAATGGGCGACTCACCGGCATCAGTGAAATTTCGAACCTCTTTACACTATTCTCTGTATTACGTACTGGAACCCGCGCCAGTCCCGGCATGGGTGGAATTTTTAGCCTCTAAGCAGGTTTTTTAAAAATTGTCCTTAGCACGGGGTAGTGCATTAAAAAGAATATAAAGATTTCTCATGTTCAGTTTTGGATAAGAAAAAAACAAGTTATGACTTTCATTCCATTGGTCAGCGCCCCTAAGACCGTTCAATCGGCTGTTTTAGCACCGTTTGACAAAATGTCAACAGCGGCGCAGTGTGACCGCGCCCTACCTACAAAGTACATCCAGCTGTTTAGGATCTGCGACACGGCAAATCCCTGATGTTGCGGGGCATTCGGGGAAACCTGGTTAGCGAGGTTGCACTGCCACATAGAGCGGAACAGAAGGTCCGACCGGTTTCAGCATAAAGTTCTAGATGGTTATTATTTTTTTTACATACATACATAACCTCACGCCTGTATCCCAGAGGGGTTGGCAGAGACCAGGGACTATCACTTGCCATGATCCGAACAGATCACCTTCATCAACGTTCATAAGTCGTTGCATGCACGCACGCCGCATTGTTTTTTTTTCTTTTATAAAAATAGTAATAATCATTTCAATACGATACATTCACAAGTTGTGTATAGCATTTTACCAATTCAGCTACCCCATAGATGTAAAGGCAAGGTAATGTCCAGCATGTCGATTCAGTAAGTTCGTTGATCACTTCGATGGTCACTTCGTCGGTCACTTCGTCGGTCACCTCGTCGTTCACCTCACACTCACTTATGAGTCACCTTAATTTGACCTTCAGAACCCGAAAATATGACATTCCTTGCATAGGGGTTGACACTAATATTATTTCAGTCGAAGTCGTAGGCTATAATTTGTTTCGCATGTTTTGGCAAAACGATGCTATATAAAAATCTTACAAACATGTTGCGCTGTCTAAAATTGTACAGTCTAAGTATTTACTAGCCTAAATCTATTGAAATGTATAAAAAAGATTATATCATTGGCAGTATACAGTGTATCCAAGTCGCTGGCATAAGAAGCAATTCTCGTGGGTTTACCATACGAGTAAAATAAAAATGCCACGATTACTGATTTATTTGCTTACATATAGTTCAGTAATTCAGTAATTTTTATTCTTTAAAAATATAGGCAATACATTCCTTACAGACATACATAGCACGAACACACCCCGTTCACACAAACACGTGTGAACGGGGTGTGTTCGTGCTATGTATGTCTGTAGGTATAGGAAAAATAAATTGAAACAAATGAGAAGAGAAAGATGAGGTACGATAACTTTATTTGTGGGCTAGGTTTTACTGTATGGGTTTTAGTAGATTATCCGTTATTTAATAGTTAAGACGAAGGAACTATTTTGTTGTTTGGGCTTTACGTTATTTTATTTACTAAAAGTGTATGAACCTACTACATAAAAATGTCACCGGGAAAGTTTGGTTCTATGGGCTAACGTTTGGTATACTCTGTCGATTCTTAAGTACTAGGGAAACGTAGGTCATAGATGTGTTGTTTCTGTTTAATAATTTTGTGAGGAAATCAATCAAGTCTCAATATAAAAGTGTAATCGAGTATCTGGCTGAACTACTAAGTATTACTTTTATCACAGCTCTGTAAGCTCTTTCAAGACATAACACGGAAGTCTGGGGAGCACGCCATACGCCTATATCATACGTGTAGTCACCAATCCTAACTTGTCGCTCATTTATATTGCCTTGAAAGGGCAACTCTCCGATTCCAATGGTTTCTTGTTTATCCAGCAGAATGGGAACAGAGACAGTTTCGACAGCTTTGGAAAGATCCAAAAGCATATTATCTTTAGTATTTTGCGTGTGATCGACAAGCTACTAATATCACACCGTTAGTAACATTGTTTATTAGACGCTTTATATGTGCGTCATATTAACATACATTAGCAAGTATTTGGTGAACGGGTTTAGCTGCCGTGGATTTTCTTCTTCTACTTAAAGTGCTTCTCCATTACTTAAGGTTGGTAGTCAGCTCTTTACAGCGTTCTCTGTTCCGTGCAATTCTGAATAGCTCTTCCGCGGTTTTAACGACGGTCCACTCTTTGATGTTACACAATCATGACGTCTTACTCCTTTTTATTTTGTAAATGATTCATTAAACAAGTTGACTGACTCATTTACGAATCATTCATATAACAAAATACGCAATTAACTTCATGGTTGAAGCCTGTATTACAATTTCAAATCGTCGATGGAACTGTAAAGAGAACATTGTATAAGTCACTATTAACAGCTTCTCTATGTTCGCCTTCTTACAATATGTTATATAGTTCTATAATATAATAATAAAAAAAACACACGGCAGATAATATAGATAAAATCTAGCAAAGCGAGAGTCAGACTCGAATACAAAGAGGGACGTATTAATCTATTCTGCGTTTTTTTTATTTCAGTAAACTATTTAGTGGGGAATTTCGCACATAGCCGAACTGTATTATTAATTTGTTACATGCTTTCGCCATAAGTAAATCAAAAACAGAAATCTTAAAAATTACGTTTCTTGGCTCTTTTGTTTCTTTTTATATTTTAGCGTTTTGGAGCGTTTAAATATGACATCTACATAATTTGGGTAGTTAGCACGCAAACACTGAGTGTGTTTTCAAGTAGACTTTACCGTTTCTTTATTTTTTTTTCTATTTACAGATAAAATCACTTTCTATTTAACATGAAATCACAGTAATTTGCACTCGATGTCATGTTAAATAGAAAGTGTTATATGAACGTACTTACGCATAGAAGGTATTTTTTTCATATTTTTACTCCGTCATGGTTAGACCCAGTTTTTCCAAACTTTGGCAATATTTTCCGGCCAGCATCTGGTCACACTTCACACACACACAAACGAATAGTTTGCTTTTAAATCAAGACTTAATTCTACACTGGCGCTACGGCGGTGAAGAGAACTACAAATGTCAATGAAAATGGTATTCTGAAGGTTCGATTCGCAGCTCACTTCGATCATGAACTCGCACATGAGTTCGATTACATCTGTCAAAATCAAAAGTTACTCTCCTATAAGTGAACTCACGATCGAATCCCATAATGTAGAAGATAACTCATATTTTTTTGTTGAAACCAGTATTATTATAGTAATGGTTTGTAACTCAGGCACATTTGTGAAGTTAAAGTAGAAATACCACTCGCTTACTGTGAATGATAGATAACATCGTAAAGAAACCTGACTAACTCGCTGTTCGCATATCTGAGGTGGGCACGCGTGGTGATCAAGCCTATATTCTTTCTGAAAGAAGACCTGTGCTCTACAGTGGGATGTATATCATATGCTGTATATTTTAAGAACAATAATTATTATGAAGTAAGAAAGAATAAATATAATGTGGGTGGAATGGCGAATGTGAGTGGAATGACCGATAAGGAACGCTCCAGGCGAATATACTTCGACCCCTAATTTATCGAATAGGGGACGTGATAGCAAAGGGCAGGATAAAAAGTACCCAAAACCGTCTGGCATGCAACGACTAATGAATGGCGATGAAGTGAAAGTAATTAACCAGGATCGTATAATAGCAACTGGCAGTCCCTGCATCTGCTCACCCCTCTGGGATACAGGCGTGCCCTTTTTTGATATCCGCCCTTTGTATGTCCCCACTGCTGGGGCACGGGTCTTTTAAGGTTAGGTCATACTTCACCACGGGGCCAAGTCTGGGTTGCAGGAGGATTATAAGACAGAGGCGGGCCTTAACACGAAATGGCGGTCGTGGCACGCGACAACTGCAAGCGTCGACAAACGTCAACGGCTGCCGCTTACACGTTGACGGCTGCCGTCGACGCGCTAACGACTGCCGTCGAATGCCGTTGACGGCAGTTGACGCCATCCGTCGACGCTTGCAGTTGGCACGTGCCGTTCGTCTGCATGAGCCCTAAGTTATCAAGCTGCCCATAAGGCCTCTGACATTCAGGTTGCAAACAGAAACCCAGCATGCTGAACTATGGAAAACGGAAACAAAATGCAAAGAAACCAGAGAGGCCCTGCTAACAATATCGAAACGCCTCACATGCAGCGATCTGCGCAAAGCTGTGGCACTTATGACGCTCCATTGACCACTGAATAAACACCTCCACGCTATGGGACTGACCGACATCCCGTTATGTCGAGGATGCCTCAAGGAAGACGAAGGACCCGCCACGTGTCCATTCACTGTGAGAGCGTGGAAGTGCAACGAACATCGATAGCAGGAAAGCTGCTGGTGCACTGCTGGCTTTCTGAAAAAAAATTGGCTGACTGGAGTGATCTCGCAACGGCCCAACTATGAGGCTGAGTGCGGAAACAACAGGATAAACTAACTAAAGCCTCTGACATGGCTTAACGACTTCCATTACGCGATAGCCGGCGCCATCGCCTTAGCGTGCCTTGCGAAGCACGGAAGCGCTCGGAAAAAATATCACAAGCGGTAGTCACGAGACGGTCACCCATCCAGCACCTGACTACGCCTGTTGTAGCTTAATACAAAGTAATTGATTCCAATCATTCGGTTCGTCTAGGCTACGAGCGGGGTGGCCTTATGTTTGTGATATCACGAAGTAGGTTTAGATAAACCAGCTAGGTGACAAAGATGTAAATACACTGATACTGAGGCATGTATTTGTTCAAATGTACAGCGAAATCCAAAAAGAAACAAAACCACGACCTCTGGCAGTACTTTTTACTTTAGATAGATATATAGATACAACATTTATTCACATAAGACACACACACGTATACAAAGCAAAGCAATACAAAACCAAATACAAGTCACAACACGAACAAAGCAATAACAAAAAAGTAGCATAAATAAAACGCAAAAAAACACAGAAAATAAGGCATACACGGTACTGTAGTGTACCTGGGCAATGTACCTACTGGACTGGAAGTGATCAACGTAGGTGTGGCAAATGTGAATGGGCTCCGACTCAGCATGTGCTGAAAGTTCAGGAAGAACTTCAGCGCTGGTATTCTGCCGGTACCCGGTGTGAGCGGCATGCAGCGCTAAGAGAGCTGAGGTATGGTAGTCATAACTGCTATCGTACCGGATTAAATAGTGTAAAATCTGGTTGGAAATATCAGTATAAATTGTATTTTATTTAAGTATATTATTGTATATATTTGCGTGAAATAACCACAGAAGTTAATGTAAGAAAAAAAAATATAGTGATGCCGGGTAGTTGCCCATTAGCTCAGTTGGGAGAGCGCTGACGTGGTTAGCCAGAGGTCGCGGGTTCAAGTCACGGCATGGGTGAAATTTTTAGCCTCTAAATAGGTTTTTAAATTCGTCCTTAGCACGGGCATTAAAAATAAAAATAGTATAATCATGTGTTGCAATCTCAAGTACCTAAGTGGGCCATAATTTTTATATTTCGTGAAATCTATAACTTAAACGCAACAACTTAAAACAGTTTTAATTATAACTTAAACGCAATTTGTTTCATTCCTGTATACATGTGTGACTAGATTATATTGTAATATAATTTAGTTTTGTTTACGTGTTTGTTTTATCGTACCTCAAAATTTACGGGTGATGCCCTAGGCCGATAAGTAGTATATTCCAATAATGTGTGCAATGTTTATGTTTGGTTTTTGTGTAGGTTAACAGTGTTTTTTTTTTGTCTTGATAGGGGTTATACACTCCATGAGGTACTAGCCCTGCTAGAAGATAAGGAATTTGAGCCGCAGTTGCTATACATTGAACCTTCAGAACCCGCAATCGACTCTGATCAAGATTCGGGCGACGAAGAAGGGGTGGTTTTGTAATGATGTGACAGGTCGACAATTCAACGCTGGGTGTGAAGTGGTATTAGGGTCTTCACCTCTGTCAACACACCAATCACGATAACAAAACGCAAAAATGTACGGGTGGTACCAAATATACAACCTGAAGCCGGATCTACTCGGACGTTGCGTTGATTTATTTCGGGAGCCACCCATGTTTCCCGAAGCAAATTTTAGTTTCCTTCGAGGGAAGTCTTCTACTGAATTTCTGGACTAATATTTTGGATTGTGTGTCTACAACCTTTTAGCAAACCAGCCGCAAAAGTATGCAACTTTTTTGAATTGCGCCGAACCGAAAATATCCACCGAAGAATTGAAAGCATTTATCGCAATTCCTATACTGTCGGATCATTACGGAATCACTTCTTAGTTCCCAGCGAATTTCGTCGCAAATGTGCTTTGGAGATGTGCAAGAGACAGACAAGACTGCAATGCAATAAATGTGACGTAGGGCTCTGTGCATCCTGTTATCAATTCCAATCAATTATCAATTTCACGTCCGCATTCAAAACTAAAAAAGTGTGTATACTAGTACATAAATGCCTTTAACATAAAATACTCAAATGCTGTTTTTATTTATTAATTCATACATTACTTAAAATCTTCATGATTTTACAAATAGATTATAAAAATAGTTCGCTAATAAAAAGCTAATATATGTCTAATAGAGGGATTTTTGCTTACGTATTTGCCGATCGGTGCCATATGGCACCCATTGTTTTTTCACAAAGTAAAAGATATATAAAATAAATAATTATTACAAATAGCTAAGGGAGCCGTCAAAAGCAATGTATGTGAAAATTACAATTTTTTATGCCTCTAAAATAATTCAGGTCATAATGGGTTAGCATAACATTTACATATAGGGAGATACACTGCTTCTGATCCCACACTCGGATACCCTGTGTCGTGGGAACCAGAAACAACGATATCACAAACATGTAAACATCCAAGACCCTTTTGTATCCAGCCGGGATTCGAACCCGAGACCTTTTGCATGGTCGTCAAGAGGTTTTCGGGGGTCAAATATTAAGCTATATTTTTATAGTTTCATATTTAAAGAGACGTTTTTAAATTAGTTTATTTCGTTATGCTAAAACTAGTTCTTTTACTAGAATGAATTATAACTTTTGATGCCTGATAGTGTTATCGACCTTGGCTTACAATTCAATCTAGTAGCAAGTAAAGAAGAATTGGCACTTAATAGTTTAAATATTTCTATGCATTAGCATAATAAAATAATGGTAATGATTTTAAATGTTGTTTTGTAGATGACACTTATAACAAACTACTTTGACCAAATAAATAACAAAAATGTATCATGTTGGTGGTGGTCTTATAATACAGAGTTGTGCCCTCAGATCATAGAGGTTGTGCCCAAATTAGAATTTTCTCATTGGCATATAATAGTGTTACCATATAGGTACTACCTATTTTCGATTTGTACCCAACTGTACAGAATGATACGTGTAAAGGTCGACATGCAGTGTGGATTTAATGACTATTAATGTACTGTGGATTGTACCTACCTACGTAGGTACAATCCACAGTACATTAATAGTCATTAAATCCTTGCTTGTTGCAGGTAATTAATGAGTATAATGTTGGTGACTTAAAAAATTAATTTGAATCCATAATCAATTCGTTTTATTTAATAAATGTACAAACTACATTTTTTATTGTTTATTTACATGAAAAATATTTATTTCAAATTTAAATCAATCAATTTAAATAAATCTTCCAGATATTTCGTGTAAAAATATGTGGCATTTCTAAAGTAACAGTAACTTAATAATTATTTTTAAAATTCACCGTCTACATTAATGGAGTATGGTCTAAAATACCATTTTGCTAAAACAGATTAAAAACAATGTTTCGTTATTTTTATATATCTCTAGATGATGCACAATCTGCATTTCTTTTTGTAATTCTCGATTATTAACATCTAGGGAATGGTGGGGACCATTCCTTGGGGGTCATCAAGAACTGTTACATGCTATGCATTGCTTTTTAGTTTAATTCTTCTACCGAGGGCTGGAGTATCCTCAACCAGAGTTGTCATTATCTATGCTCTCTCGGAGTATAGCGTGAGTCACCTAGAAAATACAGATTTAATTCAAAAGTAGTACAATAAAAGTATAGGCTGTTAAAATATCTAAATTGCAATAGATTTAGCTAATTGTTTACCCAGTGAGGCCTCGCTCTTTCCAGAGCTCAGCACATTGATGAGATGGTGCCTTAAAGGGTTTTTGCTAAACACATGGCTGTCATGTGAGACATCTCTCAATGAAGAAGCAATCCTTGAAATATTTCAGTCGGCATCAGGAGTCTGGAAAAGATTTATGGTTGATAAGATAACTACCATTTATTTATTGCGCAAAATGTGTTTACCAATACAACATCAAGGACTCATCATTAAAATAAAAACATTTGTAGAACAATCTAAAAACAATTTGGCACGCATAGCCAGAGGTCGCGGGTTCGAATCCCGGCATGGGTGGAATTTTTAGCCTCTAAATAGGTTTTTAAAATCTAAGAATGTTATTACTTTAATATCAATAGGAAACTAGTATTTCTACTAGTTTCATCTTGATTGCAAGATGTCATTTTGATGGCAGGGTCAAGAATTAATGTACCAAATCACGTTTGCTGAGGCGAGGTTCTTCGTTACTACGAGTACTAACCTTATGGTTTTTTTTTAAATATCCCTTCTGTTTCTTTCATAAAAGGTTTCAAAATCTTGGCCAAAGTTTTTGATTTCGTCCTTAGGTAGACGAATATTGGTCTGGGATTCGTGATCTCCAGAGAGGTGTCCAAATAAAGAAACAACCGTTGCAGATTTTGTGGTTTTCTCAGATCCCCTTTATGTAGATCGTGCAAAATTAATGTAGAGCTAACCATGCCATATTGTCCCAAATACATTTCCGCACATATCTCAATAGCGATCATTACTTCTGATGGAGCACCTGAGTATGTTGGTGTCAGGAGCCTTCAAATAGTTGATTGACTGGAATAAAATTTCGTGATTTTTTTAAGCAGGGAAGGTTATATGACACGCAATGTAAAATTTGTTACAACGTATTTCAAGCATTTTGTACTACCTACACAATTGATTAATCATCCATATGTGTGATAAATTTAAGCCAATCTTGGTAAATATTTAAAATACATTTTTGCGGTTACCTTTGTTTATTTGTAGAAGAAGAAAGCTTCGCCGGTGGGTACTCTTAGGTGAACAATATAAGATATTTTTTCCACTCTTACATAAGACGTAAACTCGAAATAGCTTAGACTTTATAAAAATGAAGCAGAACGATTTATTTGTAAGAAATATTTTGGGAGCGTTTAGCTAATTAAGCTGAACAAAATTATAATGTGACATGTGACTTTTCGACTGACAAACATTGGTGTTCCATCCCTAATAGGTATCCCATGGCAACATCACTTGTGGGTATTTTGCTTCTGAATACGAATTAAACGTCACGCACAAGTGAGTGTGATGTGAATGGTGATGTGAGCTCACGATCGAATTAACCCTTTCATGGGTACACGAACTTCTTGCCAATGCCAATATGGTAAATTAGCTGATGCCCGCGACTTCGTCTGCGCGGAATTAGTTCAGACCGCGTTGGCGGGATATCAAGTAGCCTTTGTCTCAATTCAGAACTTTGTCTATCTGTACAAGATTCATGTAATTCCATTCAGCCATTATTGTCTAATTGAGTACTAACAGTCATCTAAACTACTTGAAAAACATTGACATGTATGCAATATTATATAGAAATTGACAGAATATTCTTTATCCCATGTTCACCAAGAATTACATAAGAGACTTAAATAATAACATAGTACACTACAATTGGCGGCCTTATTATAGTAGTATTATCAATGCTTAATATTGATAATATTTTCGCCTTTACCGATAGTATGGGGTTAATATCCCCAAATAATAACTTGCATAAGCTGAAAATGCAAAATTAGATAAATCGACTTCAAAAAAAGACTAACGAAGAAGGAGGAATAGTGAAAGTCAGTAAAATTTTTCGATTGAATTTGCATAAATCCTAGAGTTTGCGAGCGGTGCTGAGAGCGAAAATTAAAGCACTCTAACTACCTGTTAATTTACAAATATTTTTGAAAAAAAGATCATATTTTAATCAAAACTGTTGTTATACGGATTTTACTCGTTTATTACATTTTTCCGACGTTTTGGCACTTTTCCAGGTGCCGTGGTCTCGGATGACTGAGGTGACAGGCTCTTTTTGAAAGCATTTACTACCCTCGGCAAAAAATATTTTAGTAATTATTATGCCGTTGTCCGCGAAAGGGTTATTTGACAGATGTAATAAAGTCGAGATTCGAACTCCCTTTGTTTTAAACGTAACTTCATAGAAATAAGGGTCAATATCCCACCTGCACAACTAGTTCACTTCACCGCCGTAGCGCTGGGGTAGCTTATATTATATATATATAAAGCTGCAATCCGGTATACTCACTGATCTATTCATCCATACGTTTTCTCCGAAACGGTAAGATTTGGACGAAAATGATGTATGAGAAAGTTGTAGGAAATGTATGAATTACAGCCATCCTATGAAGCCGATTTTTGAATTTCGAACGCGTTCCACTACGCGAGGGTGCTAACTCTGTCGTTTACCGACCGATTTGGATGAAATTTTCACCCGGCCTTTTCTTCGACACGCCATTTTCGGTTCCGTCGACGGTCGTTCCAAATTCAAAATAGCACCGGAGCTATAGCCCTCCGAAAATCGGCCTTTTTTCGACCTCTACGCAAAAAAGTCGGCAGCCAACTGGGCGCATGCCAGGGACCAGCCGTAAACGGCATCGTGTCGTCAAAGGACCCAGGTATATGAGAAAAATCCGACATTCTGACATTTCAAGATGGCGGCTGAGATATTGGCTTTCAAAGGTGTCAAATTTACTATGGAGAATTTCTACAAAAAATTTGTACTGAAAATCATCTTTTTCGTAGAAAATCTTAATTTTTTTGTACCATCGATAGAGGCTAAGCGCCAAAATGAGTACTTGGCTGAGAATGGCGTCACCACGCCGAGGTGCTGTGGCATTCCAGTTGGCCATCGACCCATTAAAGTTTGAAAATCACCCACTTTAATAGAAAAATTTCACCCGAAATAGTTATTTTCATACAAAAATGCATTTCTTTAGTACCACCGTTGGAGGCCAAAGGCCAAAACTACTACTCGGCTGGGAGCGGCTACTTAGTGCCGAGGTGCTGTGGCATTCCAGTTGGCCATCGAACCATTAAAGTTTGAAAATCACCCACTTTAATAGAAAAATTTCACCCGAAATAGTTATTTTCATACAAAAATGCATTTCTTTAGTACCACCGTTGGAGGCCAAAGGCCAAAACTACTACTCGGCTGGGAGCGGCTACTTAGTGCCGAGGTGCTGTGGCATTCCAGTTGGCCATCGACCCATTAAAGTTTGAAAATCACCTACTTTAATAGAAAAATTTCACCCGAAATAGTTATTTTCATACAAAAATGCATTTCTTTAGTACCACCGACGGAGGCCAAAGGCCGAAACTACTACTCGGCTGGGAGCGGCTACTTAGTGCCGAGGTGCTGTGGCATTCCAGTTGGCCATCGACTCATTAAAGTTTGAAAATCACGCACTATAATAGAAAAATTTCACCCGAAATAGTTATTTTCATACAAAAATGCATTTCTTTAGTACCACCGACGGAGGCCAAAGGTCAAAAAAATTGCTCATCTGTGAATGGCATCGTGTCACGTAGATATTCAGGTCCCTGAGAAAAATCAAACATTTTGAAGTTTCTAATTGCCGGCCGAGTTATTGACGATTGATCAAGGCCAACTTTGTATGAACATTTTGTACTGAAAATCGATTTCCTATAGAAGCCCTCCGCAAGTACTGCCTGCCGCAAATACCTACCGGGTGAACGACCCGAGTCATTATATATATATAAAGCTACAATCCGGTATACTCACTGATCTATTCATCCATACGTTTTCTCCGAAACGGTAAGATTTGGACGAAAATGATGTATGAGAAAGTTGTAGGAAATGTATGAATTACAGCCATCCTATGAAGCCGATTTTTGAATTTCGAACGCGTTCCACTACGCGAAGGTGCTAACTCTGTAGTTTACCGGCCAATTTGGATTAAATTTTGATTGAATGGTGATATAGTGATCCGATTGAAAAAAAAAATTTTGTTTGTTCGAAATTCAAAATGGCGGCGCAGATATAGCCGACCGAAAAATCGACCTTTGCGCAAAAAAGTCGGCAGCCAACTGGGCATATGCTGGAGATATGCCGTAAACGGCATCGCGTTGCCAAAGGACCCAGGTATATGAGAAAAATCCGACATCTTGGAATTTCAAGATGGCGGCCGAGATATTGATGATTGAAAATGACAAATTTTTGTATGGAGATTTAGTACTAAAATTGACTTTTCAACAGAGAAATGGGACAAACTTGCGAGGCCGGAGGCCGAGCTCCGCGAAGCGGGCACAAAAAGTTCTGCCGCGGCGAGGCCGAAGGCCGAGCTCCGTTTAGGCCGAGGCCGAAGGCCGAGACGATTCAGGTTAAAGTGCACAAGTACCAGCGCAAAAGCAAAAAGGGACAAACTTGCGAGGCCGGAGGCCGAGCTCCGCGGAGCGGGCACGAGGAACTCCGCCGTGGCGAGGCCGAAGGCCGAGCTCCGTTTAGGCCGAGGCCGAAGGCCGAGACCATTCAGGTTACGGCGCACAAGTACCAGCGCAAAAGCAAAATGGGACAAACTTGCGAGGCCGGAGGCCGAGCTCCGCGAAGCGGGCACGAGGAACCCCGCCGCGGCGAGGCCGAAGGCCGAGCTCCGTCCAGGCCGAGGCCGAAGGCCGAGACCGTTCAATTTACGGTGCATAAGTACCAGCGCAAGAGCAAAGAGGGACAAACTTGCGAGGCCGGAGGCCGAGCTCCGCGGAGCGGGCACGAGGAACCCCGCCGCGGCGAGGCCGAAGGCCGAGCTCCGTCCAGGCCGAGGCCGAAGGCCGAGACCATACATGTTCCCATGCAATAATTCACTACAATAAGTGTCTAGCGAGGCCCTAGGCCGAGCGCCGCGGAGAGCGGAGCTCGGAGCGGCTGGGGGTTGGCGCGCGTAAGCGCGCAGGGGGCTCGCCCCCTAGTTACTGAATACGAATTCGATCGAACTCACTAGCGAACGGGGCTAGTGAATAGCACTGCAGGTTTCGTAGCTTTTTAAAATACTCTTCACAGCTCGCTGTCCGTAAGTTTGAGGCGTCGCATTGACCTATAAGTGGAATAATCCTGATAAACAAATGGAACTATACTTTGATCGTAGATTCACATTCTGTTATAGTCTCATATAGTCTCAGAAGCGCTCGTGGCCTAGTCGAACCGAGTGATTGGAATCAATCACTTGAATTAAGCAACAGCAGGCGAGGTCAGTTGCAGGGTGGGTAACCAACCCGTGACTACCGGCTAGTGGCATTTTTCCGAACGCTTCCGTGCTTCGCAAGGCACGTTAAGCCGTTGGTGCCGGCTGTCATGTAATGGCAGTCGTTAAGCCATGTCAGAGGCCTTATGGGCGGCTTGATAACTTCTGACAGTAAGGCTCGCCACTGCCTTACGATCCTCCACCAACTCGGACCTGGCCCCCGTGGTGGAGCATTTTTTTTTTTTATTAATAACAAAAAAACAACCTTTACATTCTTGGTTTGTTGGCGTTGCGCTCTTATAACTTAAGGCTTAATTTAATTATTTTACAACTACCTATATTAAGTAATGTAAGTACCTATTTATTTTCTTACACAAAAATAAGTTTAGCCTCTAAATAGGTTTTTAAAAATAAGTTCCTAAGTGGCCTAATTAGGATATCTTCCAACACCCCTGTCACACAATGTCATACTTCATCGACCCCCTCCGTCCCCCTAAACGTTACGTTACGTTATCAACCCTTTTATGTCCCCACTGCTGGGGCACGGGTCTCTTCCTGCATCGCAGGAAGGTTAGGCCATACTCCACCACGGGGGCCAAGTCCGGGTTGGTGGAGGGTTGTAAGACAGTGGCGGGCCTTACTGTCAGAAGTTATCAAGCCGCCCATAAGGCCTCTGACAGGGCTTAACGACTGCCATTATATGTCAACCGGCACCAACGGCTTAACGTGCCTTGCGAAGCACGGAAGCGCTCGGAAAAATGCCACTGGCGGTAGTCACGGGACGCTCACCC
Source organism: Yponomeuta sedellus (assembly GCA_934045075.1). Taxonomy (NCBI): domain Eukaryota; kingdom Metazoa; phylum Arthropoda; class Insecta; order Lepidoptera; family Yponomeutidae; genus Yponomeuta; species Yponomeuta sedellus. The sequence goes on along the minus strand of OW203751.1, from coordinate 4,399,225 downwards.
ATCCTGTACCTGACCGCGCCTGTTGTTGCTTAACCAAGTGATTCAAATTCAAGTTAATTTATTTGTGGATCATAGGTAATTATTTTACATAATTGGTGGTCAGTCTTAAATTACAGATCACTATGGTCCTACCAGTACATAGGCATACAAATATAATAAAGCTATTAAGAGGGTAAACAAGTTACAATGTGTCATTTAGAAAGTCTTCAATTTTATAATAACATTTTTCAACAAGTAGATCTTTTAACGTCTTTCGAAATAAATCTAGATTTAGTTCTTTGTACAGTGTTGGTATCTTGTTAAAGATTATAGGCGCCATGCACAAAATACTTTTTCGCATCATAGTAGTTTTAGCTGGATATTAGCGTAGTCTATTTTTATTGCGGAGGTTCCTATGTATCGTGTCTCCTAGAGAATGAAATAGATTAGGGTTGTTCCGTACAAACATAGCTACCTCAAATATATATAAACATGGAAGTGTCAGAATTCGGTGAGTATGAAACATGGGCTTGCAGCTTTCTATGGACTTCATGCGAAACATGGATCGTATACATCTTTTTTGAGTTTTAAAAGCTAGTTTTTTATTAGTGGAATTACCCCAGAATATTATACCGAACCTAAGAGTTGATTCAGCTAGACCGTAATAGGCAGTAAGAAGCGCCTCTACACTTACTGATTGATGATTGGAATCAATCACTTAGTGATTGATTCCAATTACTCTGGAATCTACTGGAATCAATCACTTAGAGTAATTGGAATCAATCACTTAGTGATTGATTCCAATTACTCGGTTCGCCTAGGCCACGAGCGCTTCAACGTGTGACGTAATTTCTGGACGAGGACACGATGAAAAAGACGAAGAAGAATGAGTATTCTGTACATTACTAGTTTGTGACTCCAGTATTTTGTTATTTTGTTGAGTAATGGCGCTGGTTTACAGCACGCGAGGCGCGGGTTTTCCATCTTGTATGCATACAGACTTTCTGCCTTCCTTCGGGTTGTCTAGACCTGGTTTATCGCTGTGAAGGTACCGTAGAAATGTAGTCCGACGAAATACTTGAATATATATAAATGCAGGGTTAACTAACACGATATGTTTCCTGAAATACAAGAAAGATAACGAACACCTATCTTAGGGCGACGTGACGTGGCGCAACGTCACTGGATAACTGAGTAGACATATAATTGCTTATCTAGTTACGAGTATCTACCTACTTACTTATTCGTATATCCCGTTTCCGTTATCCCTTGGTATACCCAATACAATTACAAACCAATACAATTACAACCATTTGCCTCCACAATACTTGAATAAAATAATAATAATAATATTTGTTTATTCATTAAGCGGAGCTGTTAAGCCGTTGGTGCCGGCTGACATGTAATGGCAGTCGTTAAGCTATGTCAGAGGCCTTACGAGCGGCTTAATAACTCGGACAGTAAGGCCCGCCACTGCCTTATAATCCTCCACCAACCCGGACTTGGCCCCCGTGGTGGAGCATGGCCTAACCTTCTTGCGATGCAGGAAGAGACCCGTGCCCTAGCCGTGGACACATACAAGGATTGATATCGATTCATAGAACAATACAAATTATAAAAATTGCGTCGGAGCCCTGTATTACGCAGAAGCCTGGGTTACACCAACCTCAGTCGTATAAGAAGTCACTTTTGGATCCCAACGTGGGGCAACGAAATGCTCCTACAAATAACTTCGCCCCCGACCCCGTAAAACGGAGAAATAATTGGATTCCCATATTCACGTTTAACTTAGTTGCCTTAATAATCCATTTAAGCCCTGTTCGAAGGAGGCGGTACCTTTGGCGCCCGGACGTGGAGCCAAAACAAGGCGCGTACGTTAGTTGACTCGCATCATAATAGGTTAAAAAGAATAATAATCTTTATGTATGTACATAAAATTTAAAATGTACGTAATACAGAGAATATTGTAAGGAGGTTCGAAATTTCACTGATGCCGTGAGTCGCCCATTGGCTCAATTGGTAGAGCGCTGGTACGGATAGCCAGAGGTTGCGGGTTCGAATCCCGGCATGGGTGAAATTTTTAGCCTCTAAATAGGTTTTTAAATAATAATCTTGTCTCTTATTACTAAAGTCAGCTGGGTTATTACCCACTTTGACTTGGTTTGACTTTATACCATTGCATTCCGCGTCCGCAGACAACTTTGATTTATTTACCGACAATTTTACAAGTGCAGTCCGCGCCTTAAAAAATCTAAAAATAGATAATGTCGCCGACTTGATTTTGCTCCATATCGCCCTTAAGAGGATTGATTCAGAAACCGTCCGCGCCTTCGAGTTGAGTTGTAGTTCTGAAATACCTACTTTCGACATGTGCCAGTACAGATTGTAATAATGGCAAGCTTAATACTAAACAGTATTTTATTCTAGCCAACCAACAGGTGACGTGGAGGATGTGGGGGCAGTACCTGTGGGGCCTAATGCTACTTAGCATTATTATGCTAAGTAGCATTAGGCCCACCTATGTGTAAAATTTTTATGCAATAAGAATTTTTAATAGTAATAAATACATTAAATACATTAAAACACTGTTCGGTACATCCTCCACGTCACCTGTTGGTTGGCTAGAATAAAATACTGTTTAGTATTAAGCTTGCCATTTTTACAATCCGTACTGGTACAGTAAAGATTTCTTTAACAATAACTTACAAACCTATTCAGAGGCTAAAAATTCCACCCATGCCGGGATTCGGGAGAATATTGTAAAGAGGTTCGAAATTTCACTGATGCTGGTGAGTCGCCCATTAGCTCAGTTGGATAGAGCGCTGGCACGGATAGCCACAGGTCGCGGGTTCGAATCCCGGCATGGGTGGAATTTTTAGCCTCTAAATAGGTTTTTCAAATTGTCCTTAGCACGGGTTAGTGCATTAAAATAATATAATCATATGGGTACAACGATATCATTTCGATGTAAAACCTAACTGCAAAGTAGGTACCTACTCGGGGCTGCAAGTAATGCAAATTATTTCAGCCAGATGTCACTGCCTGTACGTAATACAGAGAATATTGTAAAAAGGTTCGAAATTTCACTGATGCCGCTGAGTCGCCCATTAGCCCATTGGAAAGAGCGCTAGCACGGATAGCCAGAGGTAACATGGGTGGAATTTCAGCCTCTAAATAGGTTTTTAAAATAGGCTTAGCGCATTAAAAAAAAACATTACTTAGATTTAAAAAATCATGATTGTATTCTTTTTTCTGGTTGTGCAATAAAGTGTTCTCTATGTATTTATCTATCTACCTCACCAAGTATGAAAGGTCTTGTGAAATCCATTCCTTGCTCCTTGAGTAAGGGTGTGAGACGGGACAGCTGTGATAGCTCTATTAATTACATACATGTTAATCAAAGAGTTATTACTGAGCTAATATCAACATATTGAATTATATGCTTATTCCAGTAGACAATGAGACTGGGTCGACTTGAGTGGAGACTACGACTCGGCAAACGTAGTGTAGGACGCCCTCCCACCAGGTGGGATGACGATCTGCGAAAAACTGCCGGCAGATGCTGGACGCGGCAAGCTGAAGACAGGGCGCTATGGCGCTCATTAGGGGAGGGCTATGTCCAGCAGTGGACTACATAATATAGCCTGAAGAAGAAGAAAAAGACTATAGTTACAGACGTTACAGATTAAATATGACTTGAGCAAAGATGGGCAGAGTGGAGTTTTTCTCCACCCACTACGGCCCGAAGGCAGCGGCTTACGTTTTACATTGACATTCAGCAATCGATGTCAAACCTTCTATGTCCCCACAGCCGGGGCACGGGACTCTTCCTGCATCGCAGGAAGGTTAGGTCGTACTCCACCGCGAGGGCCAAGTCCGGGTTGCTGGAGGATTGTAAGACAGTGGCCGGCCTTACTGGCAGAAGCTATCAAGCCGCCCATAAGGCCTCTGACGTGGCTTAAGACTGCCGTTACATGACAGCCGGTACCAACGGCCTGCTACTAAAATGACGAAATTGTAGATTGCTTAACGAGGGTAGAAAGAATCAATTCCCGAGGTATTTAGACTACAGTCCGAGGAGGAATTGATTCTTTTACCCGTGTTAAACACTCTACTTTTCATTTCGAATATGAGGAAAATAAAAACTCAATTTTAATATCCAAATCATTTCATAAAATAACTTTTTTGAATTCCGTCACAGATACTATAACAGATTAGTACCCGCCAATTTAAGTAGACTTTAAATTTTAAATATGGAATTCACCGCGTAATTTGCTTATTCCGCTCAAAGAAGTTTGCACCAAGTTCACACTGGCTGCTTAGAAACTCACATGACCTCAATATTTTTATAGTTTTTTTTACATAAAACACTTCACAACTGACAGTAGTTCTAATTTTAAAGTGATTCCGACCATTAGGTGGGAAGTAATTTGTATGAGTTTTTCCCTCCCTATGGGGGGAAGCAGCATTGTCCAACCAATGATCAGTTGAGGCCATGAGAGCCAGAGCAGCCTAACTGCATTTTTTTCAATACTAATTTTATTTGTGCAAACTATTGTAAACAGCAATTATCTCATAATTAAAACACTAAAGCAGCAAAGGATGTTATGACACATTTATTTACTAAAGTTACAAATATTTTAAATCAGGGCTGCTAGTTTTTCTGTAATACTGTAAACTTTTGTTTGTGCAGTTAGGTCGCTCTGGCTCTCATGGCCTCAGTTCAAAACAAACCTGCTTTCCGAGTATAAGAAATGAAAAATCTTTTTACGCGGACGAAGTAGCGGGCTCGTTCATATGACTATCTACGCTTGTGTAAAACGTTTTTGTAACTAGTTCACCCAGCGAACTTCGTACCGCCTAACAGACGATTCTTTTTTTCTCTCCGTAAGAACCACCTTCGTACTTTAAGGAATATTGTTAAAAAAGAATTAGCGAAATCGGTTCAGCTGCTCTCGAGATTTTCGCTTACCGACACATTCAGCGAATATTTTTTGTATTAAAGATAAAATGGGACGACTTCAACTCTGTGTTTTTTTAATAATTTGTTTTACTTAGTATAACAGAAAACTTGATAAAAAACTAGAATAAGCAGGTTCTGGTTGAAATGTAACGTAGTAATGCCAAAAAATCAAGGAAATCTCAAAAATGGGTGACGTAACTTAAATTTTGAAAATGATAGACTGAATTAAAGAAATATTAATCAACTATGTTGTAAAGAGGTTTGCACCGTTACACGCTTAGTAATGTTTAACAAGATAGCTGAAAGCACTTTACCTGCTGACTGTCTTTCCTTCACTGTAAATAATTTAGTCAGTGCAATCGTAACTAGAGAACGGGGTGGGGTAGTAACCGAGTACGTAGCTATTTGCCAATTATACCGGAGTCGGCTTTCAGTGATACCATCAATTTTACTCGTAAATGCTTGTACTAGAGCTGGAAAGATAGATATACCTATATATATTTAGCTTTTGCCCGCGACTCCGTCCGCGTGGACTTTTTTTGCAACTCTGTTCTCTCCCTTGAGGGTTAAATTTAGAAAAACGGCGAAACACGTGTTCAATCATTTTTGTTGAAAAGTATTTAATTTAATTTTCAAGTAAATTAGACAACATTCTATATACCTCTCATACAAATTTTGGCAACCCTTTTCGCCCCCTTAGGGGTTGAATTTCAAAAAATTCGATCTTATTCTTTGCTTACATTATATATAAACTATCTGTGCAAAATTTCAGCTTCCTAGGTCCAACGGCTTGGGCTGGGCGTTGATGAGTGAGTCAGTCAGTCAGGACTTTAAATTTTATTTATATAGAGAATTCTTTATCGTACTTAAGCGGGTTTAAAAAAGTAGGGTCGACAGCATATCAACCATTCTATTTCCGTTGCAAAGTCAACCATATCGCAACGGCGTAGAGTACAAGGGTGTTATGGTTGGTGTTCTGTCGACTGGAGGAGTAGGTTTCCTGCCCTGAACCAACCATTAAAAGAATACTTTGGAAGCATTTCAAAGGCTCTTTGAAAATAAGTTAAAACTACTTTAAAATTATAGCCTCTACATAAATAGTATAGTCTTTTAGCTTTTAGAAATTACATCGGCTACTATCGGATAGAATCGGATATATTCGTGTAATAGAAATATCGGAATTAATATGACACTTAATTTCGAAATCAGAACTCGATCATCAGTACGAAAACCTGCGAAAATTGGCGAAAACCGAAGCCTACTCTAGAGCCCGAGGTATGTTCCAAAAATTTACGGACTATATTTACATGACTTGCCGATGATAATATAGAAATTGGCCTGGGTATATTTTTACCTTAGCGGGATAGTTCCCAAAATTCTCAGTGCCTATTTTTTATTGGCGTCTCTTAGAAAATTTCGGTAAATATTTGTTTAAATATAGTAGCTAGTTTTTAAAACGTACTGACAAGACCTTCGTCGCTTCGACAAGAGCTGAACGAAGCGCTCGTGGCCTAGCGGAATCGAGTGATTGGAATCTATCACTTGAGTTAAGCAACAACAGGCGCGGTAAGGTGCAGGATGGGTGGCCTGCCCGTGACTACCGCTAGTGGCATTTTTCTGAGCGCTTCCGAGCTTCGCAATGCACGTTAAGCCGCTGGTGCCGGCTGTCATGTAATGGCAGTCCTTAAGCCATGTCAGAGGCCTTATGGGCGGCTTTGTAACTCCTGACAGTAAGGCTTGCCACTGTCTTACAATCCTCACCAACCCGGACTTGGCCCCCGTGGTGGAGTATGGCCTAACCTTCCTGAGATGCAGGAAGAGACCCGTGCCCCAGCAGTGGGGACATACAAGGGTTGATATCGACAAGAGCTTAAAGCAGATTTTAAATCAGTTTTGCGTAAAACGGTCGTTTTTAGCGGAAATCTATTTAAGTCCTATATTGTTAAGATTATGATTTGAAGAAAGCGTATTATAAAACAAATTATGATTTTTTTTCATTGGCCGCGCGCACCGCGTAGCGCGTTAAGCCGTGCGCAGACGTGGGTGCGTCAATATTTCCCCTGGCGACGATAGTGTGCACAACCCTAATAACTGTAACGTGGCTAGGCTGGGCTGGGCGGTAAGAAATAGAAGTGTTGTTTGTTTGATTGTAAGCTCTGGGCTTTTTCCACAAGATACTAATGGTTACATTATTTTTAATGCACTAACCCGTGCTAAGGAAAATTTTTAAAAACCTATTTAGAGGCTAAAAATTCCACTCATGTTGGGATTCAAACCCGCGACCTTTAGCTATCCGTGCCAGCGCTCTTTTCAACTGAGCCAATGGGCGACTCACCGGCATCAGTGAAATTTCGAATCTCTTCACAATATTCTCTGTATTACGTACAATGTTCTCTGTACTAATGGAAAAACAACGATCGTCAAAATCATTGCTACATTCATTACAGTACATCTTAAGCGGCGTGTAGGCTTCTTAGAACAGGTTTTCAATTCACACAATAATCATCAAAAGCACATTTGAATTTATACGACTCCCGGTTTCTGGTATACTAACGAGCCGTTAATCAACTGTTAGCAGGTGTCAGTTGGCCAAAGTACATACAGAAAAGACATTTGACAGGTGTCAACAGCTTGTTAGTATACGAGAAACTATGGGTTAGCCTGAGCCGATAAAGCAATAGATTTAATCATATGAGTGGAAGAAGATCAGAATCTCAAAATCATATTTACATTCATTACACACCGTCTCTGAGGTACATTAAAATTAGTTAATCTTTAGTCTAGGAGCTCAATAATGCCGTTTTGCACAATGATCGTTACACTAATTTATTGAAGGGAGAGTTCACTGATTTTCCAGGGCATATTATTTCAGTAACATAAACGCCGTACAAAGATCGCCAAAATCATCTTTACATTCATTACACTCCATCCCGGAGGGTACAGTCCTCACGCCACAATATCGCGGCACAATTGCAGATCCGCAGTGAATAGCAAGCGGGTTAGGGCACGTAGTCACGCCAGCCGGGGCGCGGTTCCGTAGGCTCGCGATACGGGAAAATTGTCGTGTTTATTTTATTACCAATTGTACTCTGTATAAATGTTATGTTAATGTTATGACATTAGTCATAACATTAACATAACATTTTACATACAGGCACATACATTGCTTCTGGCCCCACACTAGGGTACCCTGTGTCGTGGGAACCAGAAACAACGACATCACAAACATGTAAACATCCAAAACCTCAGGATACCGCGCGCGACAAAAGACTTTTAATAAAATTTATTTTGCCATCGACTCGCTATGGAGAAAAAGACCGTACTACTAGAAGACTGACCAAAATCATACCATTCTATTCAGCTAAAATTATAAGTCATTCGTTTGCGAAAGTTTTATTTTGATGAGGCAATAAATATTTTTTATCTTTATCGTTTGTCTATCGACTACACGTTATACTCCTTGCTCTAACACGCTGTCCGCAGCTACCGACACGCACGTCAATGGGTGGCCTTCTATCATGGTAGTGGTTTTCACTGGAGATCATAGGTCTTTTCAGTCTGCGGCCGTGGACTTGACTTCAAATGGCACACTGAGAACGTCGGTATTTATAGTCCGCAAAAAAAAATCACCTTGCGCGATGCAGGGCGGCACAATGGAGCCTGACGCCGCGCGCGTGTTCGCTATCGATCGGTGGCGCGGGAGAAAACAAATTAACAAGCCGCCCGAGTGCCCGCCACGGCCGCAGAGCAGGGAAACGCGTAGAGGCCTCGGGAATCACGGATAGAGGTCATTATTTAGTATTTGTGAGATCATGGGTCGAATAGCTCAACTTGGGCTGCTTTAATTAGTTTTCAAAGCTAAAATTAATGAATTAGAGTCTAGGAAACCGGAAAAAACCGGTCTAATCGCGATTGGACCGGTTTAATATATAGTTATGTTTGAGTATCGCGAGTCATTGAGTAATATTGCGAAACCGGAAGGACGTCATAATTGTGTAGTAAAATCCGGACGCGATAGAGTATAAACATTTTACTTAGACCCTCTTTATCTTTTATCCCTCTTTTAGGAAGCAGAGGCTCTAAATCTTAGCGTATTCACATAATATTATTTCTGTATTAAATTAAAGCAAAACTTGATACTAAGTTTGTTGTATCAACTTGATGAATAAAATTACTTACTATTAGGTATTAAGTTGCTTACAGTTACATAAAATAATAAAAGTTGATACGTGTGACAACGCGTCTGTCAAGCACCCTCTCTTGCCGTTTGAGTTTTCTTTATTTTTAACCGAGTTCATCAATCTTAACCGATTTTGACAATTCTTTTTTAGTTATTTAATATTGTAAACTAAATTGTTCTACACGCACGAAGACGTAATGAAATGGCAAACCTATACACGCATAATATTTCAAAATTTCCACGGCACAGAGAATCCTAGTTGGGAGACACCTTTTTTGAAACCGTTATAACACTGTTAGTTAAAGAAAGCGACTGGAGAATTATTTGGTTCTCGCTTCTACAATAAAGCGGTGTGGGAGAGAGGCAAATTTGGTTTTTGTCAAAGATGGATGAATGTAAGATTGTGAGAGGCTGTTTTTAGTTCTGTAATTATTTGTTGTTTACTGTTAAGTTTCAAGAACTCTGTAAATAAGTTAAATAATAATTTACCCAACTTTGCAAAATAGTGTTTTTTTCTGATACGAAAAAACTGTACATTGTTGACGACGACTCGAGCGAAAAACGTACCTGTAACCAAAAGAAAATATTATTTAGTATACAATTTCTAGCCTTCTTTTTTTCTTGTCACCCTCTGAGCGATTCCCTGCTCTATCCACAATATCGGTGTAGGTTCTGCTCAATTTGACCAACGACCACCACCTTGTAGGTTTCACCACTCACAGTGCAGTAGTGTGCTACAGCTCTTTTGCAGGGATCTAGGCAACGCTACATGCAAATTTAATTACTTGAAGAAAACACTCTGCACTGTATTAGCCCTACATAAACTTTAGGCACTCTTGAACTGACAACACGACATAGCTCAGAGAATTAGCAAGCTGAAGTAGCAGTGGCCAGCTGGCCATATCTCCCGAAGAGCCGACAACCGTTGGAGTAAACGTGTTCTTGAGTGGAGACCGCGACTCGGCAAACGTGGCGTAGGACGCCCTCCGGCTAGGTGGGATGACGATCTGGGAAAAACTACCGGCAGATGCTGGATTAGCCTTGGGTAACTCAAGAGCCAGATATGATTGGACACACAACTCCCTCCACGTCAAGTGTGTCCCATTCATATCCCAGAGATGTCAACTATATCTGCAGGCTCCCTCGCACATACTCTCAAAGTCTCAACTCAGTACGGTAGTCATCTTCTGCTACTTTATCCAGCTCACACACAATGCGCAAGAGCGAGATCAACATCGTCTGACATCGGTTACATTCGGCCGCATTTCTCGTCGTAACCAACGAGCTACGAGAGAAAGTTCACCAAAAGAAACGTGTGATCTGGATAAAGTAGGGAATAGGACTGACTCACCACTTGTGTCTCTTGTTTCCACACGCACTTAGTTGATTCGACGTCGTATGAGCTAGGAAACAAGTGGTGAGCGAGATATGATAGAGATATAGTGTGTCTCGGTGAGCAAAGATATGAGATATAACAACTCGCTCTAAGGACACACTTTGCCCAAGTCTATGCTGGATGCGGCAAGCTGAAGACAGGGCGCTATGGCGCTCATTAGGGTAGGGCTATGTCCAGCAGGACTAATATAGCCTGAAGAAGAAGAGGAAGTAGAACTGACAACAAAATGGTTGATGTTCCGTCCGTAAATCTTTTTAGTGAGATTTTTTATTGAGATTTGTCTTAAAGAAAACTCTTTTTTTCGCGACAATTGGTACTATTGAGATCATTGGTCGAATAGTTCGATTTGGGCTGCTTTAATTAATTTTCAAAGCGAAAATAAAAAAAATACAGCCTAGGAAACCGGAAAGAAAATCGGACCAAACGGACCGGTTTAATATTATAACTATGTTTGATCATCGCGAGTCATTGAGAAATACTGCGAAACCGGAAGGACGTCATTGTTTGAAATTAGTCATCGTTAAGTCAAGAAACAAAACTAACAATTATCTCAATCTGTGCAAACATGTTTTTTTACAAAACACCGAAATGTTGCTTAGCGTTTTAAATTCATAAGTACTAAATCTTTTTTCATTCACGTGTAAAACGAAAGTAATAAGGTGGTATGAAATAAACTTATTTACGACTGTAGCATTATGTGCATACCAACATTATTAATTTAAAATGCCGTATCGTTTGTAACTGATAAAAATTTAAGAAAATGCCCATTCCGTACTGATAAAGCTGGTGGGTGGACGGGTCGCGGCCGAACTAAAATACTCTTAAGTGGCAATGAAATAATATCTTTTTACAATAGAACCGAAAAAAAACCGTAGAGTTTGTAAAGATAAACACTGGCACTGCAAGCCATTACGTCGAAAAAAGAAGAAAAACATTTAACTTTTTTTTTTTTCAAACGGCTGTTGTTGCCAGCTGTAGGTAATCGTAAACTTCTGACGTACCATGTAGGTTCGAGTTTTAAATTTCAACCTCCATTAATAAAAAAACAAACGTGTCGCTGGCAACGGACAACTCAAAAGCTGTCAAAACCCTCTTTGTTGAGAACAATGCAGGTTTAATGTTTCAAATGTATCAATTCGTCTGTAAAGTTTATTTCACGGATTAAAGAGACAAAGCGCGTATTATGTAAGTTTTATACGTTTGGGCTAAAACTTTGCAGCCATCACTTTGAGAGAAAATATGACGTCAATTTTGCATGTCACAAACTATAAGGGGTAAAACAGCCTCCTTTGTGGTATGATAAAATATTATGTTCTCTTCCTTTTTATTTCAAAAGATTTTTCTATCAGAAGACACTTAAAAATTAAGGGATAAATTAAGTTTAGTTTACGTCAGTTTTACCTCCAAACTGTAAAAAAATACCGACACCATCTTGTAAGTTTCACAAGATGGCGTTATTTGTAAAGATCCATACCCGAAGGGTAGAAACAGGTCTTTCTATATAACGCATGTATGTCTGTCTGATCTCTGAAGGGCATACATAATTACTATTGTATATCTTAATGATTCGTAATACTCATTCATAGTTCTATATTAAGCGGGTCTAATCGCGATTATTTATTAGGTAATCAATGATAATACACTTGCATATAGACTGTTGGGTAGATGTAGGCTGATTATAGATGGATATAGAATTATAGTCTGTTAGCTTTTAGAATATACCTCGGGCTCTAGAATAGGCTTTCGTTTTCGCCGGTTTTCGTACTGATGATCGAGTTCTGATTTCGAAAGTAAGTGTCATAAAGGTTCCGATATTTCTATTATACGAATAAATCCCATTCTATCCGATAGTAGCCGAGGTATATATTAAAAGCTAACAGACTATACCTTTATATATACCTATGAACTTAAAATTATAAAAATACATATATTTCTTATAAAAAAGCTCATACTTATATTAAACGGGTCTAATGGCGTTTATTTATTAGATAAAACCGAGTGATTGGAATCAATCACTTGAGTGAAGCAACATCACGCGCGGACAGGCGCAGGATGGGTGACCGTCCCGTGACTACCGCTAGTGGCATTTTTCCGAGCGCATGTAAAGCTGCAGGCACGTAAAGCCGTTGGTGCCGGCTGTCATGTAATGGCAGTCGTTAAGCCGTGTCAGAGGCCTTATGGGCGGCTTGATAACTTCTGACAGTAAGGCCTGCCACTGTCTTACAATCCTCCACCAACCCGGACTTGGCCCCGTGGTGGAGTATGGCCTAACCTTCCTGCAATGCAGGAAGCGACCCGTGCCCCAGCAGTGGGGACATACAAAGGCTGATAACGAACCTTATTTCCCGACGATTCGGCAAGGTAATTACGTTTTACCTAATAAATAGAGAGCGGTGGTAGCGCTCATTCGGGAGGTCGTAGGATCGAACCCCGGCACGCGCTTATGACTTTGTTTACTAAGTTATGTACATTTGTGAAATTATAGCAGCAATACTACTCGCTGACTGTGAAGGAAAACATCGTAAGGAAACCCTAGTGTCTGAGGTACGTTAACCTCAGCGCTTGCTACGTACAATGGCCCAACTATGAGGCTCAGTGCGGAAATCTCAGGTCTAACTAATAAATAGTCGCGATTAATCCCGTTTAATATTTAACTATAAGATAAGTTAAGATAAGAAAGTTCTTTATTGTACACACCAGAAAATAATTACAGAGACAACAGTTATGAAAGAAGAGGTACTTCCAGGCAACCTTAAATCGGAAAGAAATGTACGAGTATCGCGAATCATTAAGTAATACTAAGTTCATACTCTCTCTCTCTCTCTCTCTCTAAGAGAAGGCCTGTTCCGTTAACAGGCTACACAAAACAATATAGGGGATGAACAATAATCACACCACGTTTGACAATTGTAAGTATATTCGTATTTATGCCACATCAAAAAAAGGAGAAAAAAAATCGTTAAAAAATCAGCCCTTCGCCAATCCTTTCGAATGTCGTTTGGAAGACATCGCTTCAGGGCGAGAGTCGCCCGTGTTTCGCGCGCCGAGCGCCAGACGTCCGAGCCGATGTGTTTTAAAAATGCATGAATTATTTCCCGGAGAGTGTGGCCATGTCACAGGGCCCGCAGGGAGGCCGTAAACTCGAGACTGTGGCGACAGATATCTACTCACAGAGCGGTAACTCAGTCTGTGTGTACCTTTGTTGCTACATTAAGATAAGACTGCTGTGTGGTGTCGGCCTAGAGAATAGCACCAACCCAATTCTTCCCGCGGGTGTCGTAAAAGGCGACTAAGGGACACAAACCGGGGGGTGGGCAACAGCGCCCCCTGCAGTACAATTCCACCGAACTGGGCTGCCCAACCCGCATGCCCAGCGTGGGGATTATGGGCATTACCCCGTATGATAGCACAACGTGGCGCTCTTTAGAGGAGGGCTATGCCCAGCAGTGGTCTAGTTTAGCCTACGAAGATAAGACAAGATTATTCTTTATGGGAGTTACAGAAACAGCGGTTACAAAGGATAAGATACCTTAAACATTCGAAGATGTCTGTTAAATAATTCGTTTGTTAAGCAAAATTGAGGGAAGGGAACGACGAAGTGTGACATTGTGTGGCAGGGGGGTGGGAGGTGTCCTGACGTCACAATTCCAAATGTACGTGTTAAAACACGATCTTTACACTATTAATGACTCAAAAATAAGATAAGAATAATACTCAAAACATTTGTGTTGGCGACAGACCTTTTTTTATTGTTTTGACTTTTTGTACATATTATTGTCTTTTTTTACTTGTGTCAGTTTTTAAATTTAGTTCGCTGTCTATTCTTGTTATTAGTTAGTTTGTAAATATTATGGAATAAACACTGATTTAATAATAAATTATTAACCTATTATTAAAACAGAAAGGTAGGGCACAATACGGTGCTTAACAATTTGCAACTCCAAAAACTACAAAAATAAGAATAATACTCAAAACATTGCAACTCTTGATATAAATTTCGGATCTGCTGTTTGAATTCAATAATTTCTAAATGTAAAAATTGCAAAATATGTGACGTCACACTAGCCACGGGGGAAGGCTCACAAATGTGACCAAACAAGGACGGGGGAGGGGTCAAAAATTCGTGTGACGTAATTTATGGATGGCCCCTAACTGTAAAACATCGAATTATTCAATTCAAGCAAGAACAATAAAAACAACAATTTCACAATTAGGACGCCCTTCCATTCATCACTTTCACAATATTTCAAACATTCCTCTACACGTCTAAGCCCGTCAGCAATCAAATCACACTCTGCTGCTGACTTAAAGAGGACGTTAAGGAAGGAGAGGCCACGGACGAGTGAAGAGTAGGAGACAGTTTTAGAATTGAGAAATTTGCTAAGTAAATAGTTAAATATTTACTTAGCGCATGTGGCCTAGTCGAACCGAGTGATTGTAATCAATCACTTTAGTTAAGCAACAGGCGCGGTCAGGTGCAGGATGGGTGACCGTCCCGTGACTACCGCTAGTGGCATTTTTCCGAGCGCTTCCGTGCTTCGCAATGCACGCTAAGCCGTTGATGCCGGCTGTCATCCAGAGGCAGTCGTTAAGTCATGTTAGAGGCCTTATGGGCGGCTTGATAACTCCTGACTGTAAGGCCCGCCACTGCCTTACAATCCTCCACCAACCAGGACTTGGCCCCCGTGGTATGGCCTAACCTTCCTGCAGGAACAGACCCATGCCCCAGCAGTGAGGAGGTTGATATCGGCTGTGGACTCAATAATTAACTGTAGAGCTGCCCCTCCGAATTTCCCAGAAAAGAGCGTGACAGAGCATCTACTTAAGTATCTACTTAGTGAAATGCTCAATTCAGAAACGAGCGCTGAGAGTGGGAATATCACTGAGTTTACACTCTAATGTTAAATATTTTCGCACATTCTATAGTGGAGTGTCTACCAACACCATTTGCTCTGAAAAGTTACTCGTTGAAATTGCTCCGGACCACGATGGCCGGAGTTTTATTGAAATGCATGCGTTATTTTTATTTTAAAAGGTGCATTAACAAAACAAAACAGGTGGTTCAGACAAATCGTTTGAAATCATTCCGTATGTACACGTCGCCGGCAACTGGTTAAATTGACCGACGAATTAACCGGCATTAAAAATCGACTCGAAGACAGCTTTACTGCTTTACATTGAAATTTGACTTTTTACAAACACATTTTATGATAAATTCGATTTCCACCCTCTATGTCCCCACTGCTGGGGCACGGGTCTCTTCCTGCATTGCAGGAGGTTAGGCCATACTCCACCACGGGGGCCAAGTCCGGGTAGGTGGAGGTTTATAAGACAGTGGCGGGCCTGTCAGAAGTTATCAAGCCGCCCGTAAGGCTTCTGACATGGCTTAACGACTGCCATTACATGACAGCCGGCACCAACGGCTTAACGTGCCTTGCGAAGCACGGAAGCGCTCTGAAAAATGCCACTAGCGGTAGTTGATAAATGATAAATTATTTAAGTTGAAATAAATTTCTGAATTCATTACGTATAGGCATCTAGTTAATTTATAAAGGTCAATTCAGCCATGTGATTGAAGGAACGTTCCGTAAAATGACTGAAGGTGGCTAGCAATCCTGTTTATACTAGATTGTTATTATCTACAGTTCATGTTTACGTCGTTTATTTATTAAATAAACTGTCAAGAAATAGTAGACGGAAGTCGGTTTTCGACGGTAGTCAAGATAGGTCAGCCAAGTCGCTAAGCGTGAAAAAATGCTGTACTTAAACTAAAAAGCAGCCATAAAATTAAAAGCCGACAGATTACCCCTGCATAGAAGCTTAAAAATATTATAAACTTACAAACTTTTTTTTAAATATTTGTGTAGATATCTTCAAAACATGTGTCAGAAAACAAAAATATAGAGATGTCAGCCGAAAAGATCATGTACCGTCAACAAAGAAAGTATCATGAGTGACAAGTCTTAAAATGTCTCACATATAATTTAGTCTCCAAGTTATAAAAGTGATTTATGACAAACTAGCTGTGCCCCGCGGTGTTACCCGCGGTTTATCGATTTTCCCATGGAAATAAGATATTTTTCGCAGTAAAACGTATCCTATGTGTTAATCTAGGGTGTCAGCTAACTCCATACCAAATTTTATTGAAAGTTACAGCCGTTTAGACGTGAAGAAGTAACAAACTTACACACTCACAAACTTTCGCCTTTATAATATTACTGTGAAGTGTGATAATGTGATGTCATGATAATATGCAATCTTGGTAAAGTATTGTTAACACAAAATATAGTTGGCACAGGTATCATCTTAACAAGACGAAATGAAAACAAAACAATAACAAAACTCATTTCTTATAAGCACCGGACCGAACCTGCACCCCTCTACCCCAGAGGCCGAGATGCGAACCCCATCACGTGACAAGGCGCAAATGTGCGCTCGCCCTTATTCCCTAGCGAACTTCGCGTGTGTGCTCCCCCTTAAGGGCGATTCGTTATGCCGCGTTTACATAGCTGTGCTCGCGCTGCCGATTTCATGGAAAACACAGCACCTACTTGTCTACAACGTTCGACTGCCTCGTTGGTCTAGGCGTTAAGGCGCTTGGGTATTAAGACCGAGGTCGTGGGTTCGATTCCTACTGACGGCCGCGGTACATTTGAGCAAGAGGCCTCAGTCTGGGTGTGTTTTCATGTTTCTGTCGTCCTTGCCTGGTTACCATAGTACAGGGTATCCTAGATCGGGACCAGGTCAAGTTGGAACGTTGTATAACTTTTATAATTAATAATAAACTCTAGAACGACTTTAGGTGTGCTTTTATTTGTAGATTAGTATGTACTTAGTAATATTAAAACAGGAAAACTAGATAAAAAACGGATAAGCAGGTACAAAGTCAGATCTGGTCAAAGGGTAAAGTAGTAGTGGTGAAAAATGAGGGAAATCGAAGAATGTGTGACGTACATAATTTAAATATTTGAAAATGATAGATAGAAAAGAAATAAAAATGGTGTGAAGAGGTTTGCACCGTTACAAAGTGATAGTGTTGTGTGGAAATTATCATTACTATTTAACACAGAAATTGTTACTGATAAAACAATGCTTCAAGTTTATAATAGCTTTCATGTCTGTTTTATTTCTGTCAGTCCGTGCTCATCCACTACGGAATATAGGTCTCCCCAAGCACGCCACTCCTTTCTGTCTTCGGTCATCCTCAGCCACCCTCAATCTTCAATTTTTTTTCCTTGATCCGTGTTCAAAATTCTCATACTTATGTAGCCTAAGTCTCAGGTTTCCTCACTATGTTTTGCTTTACAGTTGGCGACTGGTATTGCTACTTTAAGTGAATAAAATAATAGTGAAAAAATAAAGCTACGGTTTCATAATTAACTTCAATTTTACACTTTATCGCACACGAAACATTTAACATCACATTACATAAGAAATAACATGTACAAAGGCGAGCTTATCTCTGAAAGAGATTTTGTTAGAGATTTATACGACATCAATTTCACAATATTTTTCTATTGCATCTAGCTGGCTATTATTATTATTAATACTTTATTGCACCATAAAATTGTACAATGCGGCGAACTTAATGCCATAAGCATTTTCTACCAGTCAACCGCATGAGGTAGAACGAAAACTTGGCAGGCGTGCAATAAAAAAAAAGGAAAAAGACAACCTTCCACATTATTATATACTTACACATATAATACACTTACACATATAATACACTAAACGTATATATTAAAATAATAGTATATATATATATATATATATATACATACTCATCACTCATCACATTACATACAAATATATATATACATAAACATCACTATAAAATACATATGATATGTACACACTGTAAGAGACAAGGAATACCATATAAATTACCATACATATGAAATCTAAATATAATGAATAGGGAGGACATACATCGGAAAGACTTTTGACTATTGGCTATTGACTTTAATATGGCATTAGCTTGCAGTGTAGTATAAATAAAAAAGTACCGGGCAGCAGTGCGGCCGTAACAAGAAAGCTCGGTCTGTGCCTGTCTTTCCGGGATACAAGTTTCTGCGCGAATATTTTTTTAGTAGCTACATAAAGTGTTTACACGAAGGCAATTCGCACTTCCCTGCCCATTCCTGGGGCAGTGGCTTGAATGTTAACTCAGCATTAAGGGAACGGACGGATGGAAGACGTTATTTGAAGAAAGGGAATTAATAAATAAATACCTTCATGGTCATATTCCCTCAAGGTTAAACAGGAGAATTAATGCTTTATTTTTTGGATAGAACGAAATAATGTAACACGCCTGTATCCCGGGGGGGGGGAGGGGGGGAAGGCAGATACCAGGGGTTGGTTGCCACTTGCCATGATCCTGACAGATCACCTTCGTTTCATCAACTTTCATTAGTCGTTGCATGCACGCACGCATGGGCACTTTTCATTCCGGGCACTTTTTATCTTCCCCTTTGCCAAAAAATCAATTAACATAAATCAAACAAACTCATTGGTCGTTGCACGCACGCCTGTTTTGGGTGCTTTTAATCTTGCCCTTCGCCAATACATTCCCTATTCGGTCGATGTACGAGTATATCCGGCTGCGATACAAAATTCTTAACATACACTGTGAATTTTGGTTTGTTTGAAAGCGGTAGCAAATTGAACATGCATCAACAATAGTTATATAATATATAGTTAGTTTTAAAAAGGCACTTTTTAAAAGCATCTCGTAACCAGCCAGAGCGGTGCGCACGCGCCGCGTGTCCGCAAGTCAGGCTGGGCTCATGCTGAGACGCAGGCGACGCAGCACAGTTCAGTACAGGGCAGGGCAGTTGAGGCAGAAATATGCGCACCGCATCTTCTCTCTCTCTTCTTCAGGCTATATTATGTAGTCCACTGCTGGACATAGCCCTCCCCTAATGAGCGCCACAGCGCCCTGTCTTCAGCTTGCCGCATCCAGCATCTGCCTGCAGTTTTTCGCAGATCGTCATCCCAACTGGTCGGAGGGCGTCCTTTACTTCGTTTGCCGAGTCGCGGTCTCCACTCAAGAACACGCTTACTCCAACGTATGTCGGACCGCATGCTGCGACGCAACTATTCGCTCCATTCCTTGGCAATTCTCACCCATAATAACTCTTTCAATGTAATTTTTTAATGGTCGGGATGACTTGTATCATACAAACAAGGTTCACACTGATGTACGGAGAGGTGTTATTAAGACGCTACGCGCTGCGAACTAACGCCGCCAATGGAAAGAAGCATATCCTACTCGGAAAATTGTGAAAATGTAATAAACGAGCATAAATCCGCATAAAAACAGTTTTATTTATATCCTACTAATATCATAAACTTTGCTGTGTGGTGTCGGCCTAGAGAATAGCACTAACCCAAATTCTTCCCGAGGGTGTCGTAAAAGGCTACTACGGGAAAGGACAAACCAGGAGGTGGGCAGCAGCGCCCTCTGCAGTACAATTCCACCAAACTGCGATCCCCAACCCGCATGCCCAGCGTGGGGATTATGGGCATTACCCCCCAATGATGATACAACCTTGCGCTATGGCGCTCATTAGGGGAGGGCTATGTCCAGCGGTGGACTAATATAGCCTGAAGAAGATCATAAACGCGAAAGTTTGTACAGTCAATTTATTCTTACTTGTCCAATTTAGTAAACAAGATTCTACCCTTAAACTGTGACATTTTAGTTCAAAACTGCCATATTTCCATAAATGAAGTAACCTGGAACACTCTTTTAGATAACACGCTGCCAATTTTATAAACATAGTTCATGAATTTGCGAGAATATGTCTAGTTTAGGCATCTAATCTCAATTTTAAGGTTAGAATCTTGTTTACTAAATTGGACAAGTAAGAATAAATAGACTGTAAGTATGGATGGATGGATGTTTGTTAGTTACTCTTTCGCGTAAAAACTACTGAATGGATTTTAATGTAACTTTACAATAATATACTCGGAGCTTATACAAACAGGTTACAATTTATAAAAGATGTATTGTCCAAAATATGGTGACTGATAACTGATAAGTGTCAAAGTATGTAGGAAAAAATCTGACATCTGCGAGCTATTCTGGCGTGAGCTGCCAAAACCTTTTCTACGCCACGCTAATAGAAGCTACTCGAAATACTAATACTAACGCGCGTGCGTGTTATGGGGATAGCGTCGGCTGTCATGTAATGGCAGTCGTTAAGCCATGTCAGAGGCCTTACAATCCTCCATCAACCCGGACTTGGCCCCTTGGTGGAGTATGGCCTAACCTTCCTGCGATGCACGAAGAGACCCGTGCCCCAGCAGTGGGGACATACAAGGGTTGATATCGACTTTTTCCAAAGAGGCGTTATAAAAAATGTGTTTTTTTTTCCATTGGTAGCTAGTTACCTAGGTACATTTCTCAATTCGCAAAATATATACCTCCCACTCTCTCACTCTCTCTGTCTCCTTCACATTTCCGATATTAGTGGGATGGTTAAGGATTCCGTTTAGAATTTCGGCGGCTACTTTGCCCAAAACCCTTGTCTGCGACCTGACAGCTACTCTGTCAAATTGCTACTAGCTTTTTGTGTCAGGTAAGTATACTCTGTACGAGACAAGCTTTTAAAAACATATTTATAATAGGTATAAATAGGTTTTAAAAATTGTCCTTAGCACGGGTTAGTGCATTAAAAATAAAAATAGTAGAGACAAGCTTTGTTTAGGCGTAAACATGCTACTGAGTTTTACATCGATATCACTCTGGTACGTCCCCACGTTGGGGCACGGGTCTCTTCCTGAATCGCAGGAAGGTTAGGCCAAACTCGACCGCGGGACCAAGTCCGGGTTGGTGGAGGATTAGATAGATAGACAAGTAGAGAAAACTTTATTGTACATAAAAATGGAAATTACACAGATATTTCTTAACCTAAGAGTACAGACGGCGGCCTTCTCTCATCACTAAAAGTGATCTTCCAGACAACCTTTAATTTTGATTAATTTAATTTATTTATTTGGAGAAAATACGAGCACAGATAACGAATACTTTTACAATATAGGGTATGGACTTATCTGTCCTATGGAACATTTCTCACTTGCAGTTAAGAAAAAAAGAATAAGCAGGTAAGGGAAGATTTATTTCATTTCTTGATTTGTGATCTATGTGTAGATTTACGTCATTTGTACTATATTTTTTATATAATTTCTGTTACTGTAATTTCTGTGTACAATAAAGAAAATTCTATCTATCAATCTATCTATGTGGTCTGGTTTAGTCGAAATGTGAAGTAATAATGCCAAAAAAGAAAGGAAATTAAAAAAATGGTTGACGTAATTTTAAATTTTGCAAATGATAGACAAAATTAAAGAAATATAGAAACAAAGGTGTAAAGAGGCTTGCACCGTTACAAACTTAGTTGTTTTTAAGCCACGCTTCGTTCAGAAGTTACGTACGAAGTTTTTCCAATGTTTACATCCCGGGAAATCCGATTTGGTACAGAGTATAAAGTCGACAGCAGAACCTTTACGTGTTTTATGCAAAGTCGCCCGCAACTAGGGCTTGCGATTCGAATATTCGTGTTGTTCGAATATTCGTCTGTTTTCTATTCAAATATTTTGTAAGTACTAATTTAGCATTTGAATTTTCCGAATATTGAATAAAATTTGCGTTATCAAAAAACATTATCCTACTTTTGTTATTTAACGTTACCACCGTTCAATCAATGCTTCCTACCTATCGTGACCTACGGAGCCGAGACATGGACACTCAGGAAAAAGCTGGTCTACCAGTGCAAAGTCGCTCAGCGAGCTATGGAGAGAGCTATGCTCGGAGTTTCTCTGAAGGATAGGATTCGTAACGAATACATCCGACAGAGAATCAAAGTTATCGGTACAACTCAGAGAATTAGCAAGCTGAAGTGGCAGTGGGCCAGCCGTATCTCGCGAAATTGCCATTCCGCGGTGGGCACGCGCGGTAATTAAGCCCATACGCTCTGTTTCCGAGAGAAGGCCGGTGCCCTGGGAGCCAATTCTCACTTCATTAGCAAATATTATTATTAATACGTTTACGAAATACTTAGTTAAAATTAGATAAGGACAAATACTCAATAAGTACATATTTTTTTTATTTTTAATGCACTAACCCGTGCTAAGGACAAATTTAAAAACCTATTTAGAGGCTAAAAATTTTCTCCCATGCCGGGATTCGAACCCGCAACCTCTGGCTATCCGTGCCAGCGCTCTACCAATTGAGCCAATGGGCGACTCACCGGCACCAGTGAAATTTCGAACCTCTTTACACTATTCTCTGTATTACGTACAGGCAGCGACATCTGGCTTAAGCAAATTGCATCACTTACAGCCCCGACTACCTACTTTGCAGTTAGTTATATAAAGTTATGAAATTTTTAGCCTCTAAATAGGTTTTTAAATATTTCATGTTTTACAACGCGCAAAACTAAAAATTCCGTTTCTTAATTTTGCTATCCTGATTACGAAGAAAATATTTAGAAATTTTATTATTGCTTCATTTTAGAGAAAATAAATAAAAACCATAAATTGTGTGATTACGTCACACTTACGGTGGAATGAGGAGGTACCGTTGCCTAATATTAGAATTTGTTATGTATGACAGGTGTCATTTTCTATTTCATTCAAATGTCATGTGGGAGTACTTCCTTTTCCTTTCCTTAATTTCATTGGTTTTGAAAAAGGGGCAAGGGTGTTTGTATTATTAAGCCGTATGTGTGACGTTTGGCGTTTGCGTCCTTTTAGAATAAGACGAAATTCAAACAGAAAATTATGAATGAAAATCATTGAATTTCCGAAAATAAAAAAATATGGGTCGTTTTATTTCGTATCTAGTTTCCTTTAAGACAGTAAAATACGTATGCTAAACAATTGAAACGGGCAATTCGCATGGGTGAGAATGGGCTCCCAGCAGTGAGACGTATAGGCATTTTTTAACTAGTCACTACAGCGAATCATGGTAGGTCCCCAGCATCTCTCCGATATGTCGCAATCAAAGGGGTAGCGATGCAATCATGGTTGGCTCGAATCTAGGCCGCCTGGTAACGTGGTTAGTGGAGTCAACTAGTTCGTTTACAATTCCAACTATGTAGTTCGTCGGCGCTAGCCGGGGCCCAATTTCCTAGACGAGACTGAACACGGTTTGTTGATAAACTTGGTTTAAGGTAATTATGTTTTACCTAATAAATAATCGCGATAAGACCTGTTTAATATGTACCTAAGGATTATGCCTCCACCAATCCGGACTTGGCCCCCGTGGTGAGTATGGCCTAAACCTTCTTCTGAGAAGAGACCCGTGCCTCTCGGTGCGGACATGGGTTGATGATGCTATCTTTCTAATTTTTAATTGTTCATACAAATTTATGAAAGAAAGAAGATATTTTTTTGTTGGTCCTACATTTTGCGATATCAACGAGGTTCTGTCAACATTTGATTCAGTTACTTTTCAGCAACCGCAGGATAAAAAAATAACCCTGTATGCTGTTTAATGCTTATGCAAGCCTACAACGACACTCCTCGCCCGCGCTGTCAATTTCCCGCATCGCGATTGGATAATGGCTACCGGAAATAGAACCCGTGACGTCACTGCCTGCTCGCTAATCAGGCTTCTAAATGCAACGTTTCCACCGTTAGAAGGACGACACACAAGACTTAGGGCAAGTTTCTCTATTAAGAATTTCGCTAAGTAAACGGTTAACTGTAGTGCCGTCTTTTCGAATCTCTCCCAAAAGAGCGTGACAGATTTGGCCCTGGCTCAGAATTCAGAATCTGGCCCTACGCCATCGCAGTCACGATGGATAAGATTTAAAGAGAAGAGAGATTAAAATTGTTCGATTTTAATCCATCAATTTTATTAAAAACAAATAATTTCCTATCCGATTTCAAGAAAAACACGCACTGCAAAGATTTCACTGATTTTCTCATGAATCCCACGACGGATCTTGACATAATTTACACACCGTGAAATTTGAGGGGTTTAAAGGCGCAGGATGGGTGACCGTCCTAGGGCCGAAAATGCCACTAGTAGCATCTTTCCGTGCACATCCGTGCTTTGCAAGGCACGCTAAGCCGTTGGTGCCAGCTGTCATGTAATGGCGTCGCTAAGCCATGTCAGACAGAAGACTTATGGTCAGCTTGATAACTTCTTACAGTATGGCCCGCCACTGTCTTACAATCCTCCACCAACCCGGACTTGGCCCCCGTGGTGGAGTATGGCCTAACCTTCCTGCGATGCAGAGAGAGACTCGTGCCCCAGCAGTGGGGGCATACAAGAGTTGATACTCGTATCATCAGAAATGATTCGGATTGATACATCTCACCAAACTAAATTCAAAGTCACGGTCACATTACTCGCGCAAACCTAATTACGACCGAAATAGTTCAAGTGATGCTTCCAGCTACCATTGTATATCTATCGAGGCAGAATCGAGCACTAAATTGATAAAATGAAACTATAGTAGTCTCAATTCAATGTTTCGCGGAGATAAATAAACGCCAGTCCAAACCCTTTTATCTATTAGGACATTTTGAAACACACACATTAAATAAGCTCACGCCTGTATCCCAGAGGGTTGGCAGAGACCAGGGGCTCCCACTGGCCACGATCTTGACAGATCACCTTCGCTTCATCAACCTTCATTAGTCTTTGCGCGCACCCCGGTTTCAGGTACATTTTATCTTGCCCGTTGCTAGTACAAAAAAACCTAAGACCAATAAAATTTCTAAGACCTAAAATGAAAGAGCAAATGATACACTTTGCTTCGTTTATTTATGCAAGAGGTCCCTGGTTCGAATCCCGGCTGTGGACAAAAAAAACCCAAGGTCTTGGATGTTTACATGTTTGTGATGTCGTTGTTTCTGGTTCCCACGACACAGGGTATCCTAGTGTGAGGCCAGAAACAATGTATGTGCCTGTAGGTAAATGTTATGTTACGTTATGTTGTTATGTCATTTAGAGCCACTTTCTGAATTGTCAATTTTTTAACTTAATATTTAACTGTAGTGCTGTCTCTTCGAATTTCTCAGCAAAGAGCGTGACAGGTGTCACGTTATTTCTTAAGGGCAGAAATAAAACGGGAGCAAATTATTATTTACAACTATATTTACAAATGTACAAAGTAGGAGTGAGTCACTAAGCCTGAGTCTTATTTCACTCGCAGTTCACATTTCGTTACACAGGACGTAACTAAATTAAGTACTTACTTAGTAATTAACTCAGTGAAAATTTCAAAATTTTAGCCTCTAAATAGGTTTTTGAAAATTTCAATCCAGAAACCAGCCCTTAGTAACATAAACATTTAATTTTACTTTTAATTAGGCACTAAACAGCTTAACAGCACATGAACCTTGAAATGAAGTAGCGTGCTTGCGTTTGGGCTTATGAAACATATATTTAAATAAAAATATAATTCTTCTTCTTCAGGCTATATTAGTCCACTGCTGGACATAGCCCTCCCCTTACGAGCGCCATAGCGCAAGGTTGTGCCATCATTGGGGGGTAATGCCCATAATCCCCACGCTGGGCATGCGGGTTGGGGATCGCAGTTTGGTGGAATTGTACTGCAGGGGGGCGCTGTAAAAATATAATTGAATAAAGAATATTCTATCTGTGTCCAAGGGTGGACGCATACGCTGATTGATTGATTAATTGTTTGACAAAGGGAACTTTCACCTGAAACGGAGTATAGATGCGAATGTTTCGATTCTCTCGAATGGTCGGTCTCGGCCATTCGATTACGGCCTGTACTTGAAAAACTCCAGTCAATTTGGCTAATAAACGTGTTATGGGGCGAGGGGCATTCGTGGTACTCTCGGTACAGATGCTCAATAGCCGATTACTGTATTGTTACTATTGACTTAAAACATCTTTCATACATACATACATACATACATACATACATACATACATACATACATACATACATACATACATACATACATACATACATACATACATACATACATACATACATCGCCTCGGCAAGGGCTGTAACTCAACAACTACGTGTCGTGTCACCATCAACTCATTATATCCCCACTGAGGGGCACGGGTCTCTTCCCTGAGGAAGGTATAGGCCATACTTTTATTACATTTAATTCCGTGAGAACAAGGACGGGCTGAAAATCAGCGCTGTGATGATGCATGCACTCACAGCACTAAGCTGAGCCCTAGCCAGGAGCTACTTATGAATATAATATAACATAGATTTCTTAAAAATACAGTTCAATTATTTCAGCGTTGTGCGGGAAGGAATAATATTTTCATACTTACCCAATTTTGTGCAAAAATCACAGTTTTCATGAACCTACTTTCGTAACACTAACAGAATAATAATACACATTTTCTTTAAATATAACCGCGACCTTTTTTCAGAGCAATTTCCAGCCAGTCTTGAAGGAATAGAAAAAAACCCAGCAGTAGTTCTATTTACTTTTAATTCCGAGAACGATACAGCAGTTTCACCGGATCGTGAAAACAAAGGGTGGGTGGGTTTATTCGTGAATCGAACGATGATTTTTTTGCTATGAAATGTTTGCTTTCTGAGAATGGTTTATCTACAGTCTATTTATCTTTACTTGTCCAATTTAGTACACAAGATTCTAACTTCAATTGACGTCAATTGACATTTCGTGAAAAAATTTTCTCGCAAGTTCACGATTTTTGCTTTGGCAACGTGTTATCAAAAGTAGTGTCCCAGGTTACTTTATTTATGGGGATATGGCCGTTTTCGACTAGAAAATCACACTTTACCGGTAAAATCTTGTTTACTAAATTGGACAAGTAAGGAAAAATAGACTTTACAGTCTATTACTACTTACTCTGAAGAATCCATTTTCATCTTCTGCGTTATTTCTATGACTCAATGTCTTCGTCACAATTTAGACCACGTACGTTCTCTCAAAGTGAGAGAGAATGTATTGTTTTGGATGGGCTTAACCACCACCCGTGCCCACCGCAGGTTAGCGATTTTAAGCATCGTGGACCACACACATGGTTTGTTCAAATGGAAGGTTAACTAATAGACGATTTTCTTGTATTTATTTGTATTCGTGTATTTATTTGTATTCTTAAAATTACTTGCGTGTTTTTATTTTCGGCCATAAACTATTTTAACCTTTATTAGTTAAATAGCAGTAAGTTTGTCACGTTCCTTTGTTATTGATTCAGATATTTTATTTTCTACACAAATTCAAATTCAAATCAATATTATTTCAACGTAAAGAATTTACATTCTGTTTGTTGAATGTTAATGTAAAATGTAAGCCGCCCCCTACGGGCCGTAGCGTAGTAGAGTAAAAGGCAGCGGAAAAAAACCACGCAAGTCATCTTAAACAGCTTTATCAGTTGCATAATAATGTTCTTTTAATACAAAAAAAATACTTTTTAATATAAAAATAGAACTAAACCTAAAATTGATCCAGATAGCCAGTATACAAAATCACAATCCACGACACGAAATTCAATACACAGACTGAATGATGACTGTCGCATTTAGTCCATATCTGGTAAGCCGTTTAAGAGCTGATTGTAGGGATGAAAAGAACTGTCTCGAAACAAGATATTTTTACAATTCCCGTACAGAGATTTTAAAACTTATTTCTTTTTCTCGCCCGGGTTTTTATTGTTACATTTGGTTTTTTTTTCGCGCTCTGTTCGAATGCGCCGACTCGAATCGGAGTGGGCCGATTAAAAAATAACTTCGCAGGGGCTGTGAATCGGCGATAGTCTAATTTGACTGCGAACGAACCTCCACCTCTTTCGAGGGCGTTCTTTATTTGAATCACAGTTTTATTATTTTTTATTAGTTTTATATTTTTAACTTTTTAAAAGACATAAAATGGAATGTTGAATAATGTCAACGGAATCGGTTTGAATTGGGAAATTCTTCATTCCACTAAAAGCTTTTGTACGAGCTTAATTTCCTACTAGTATTACAAATATGAACGGTTTGTTATTGAATCACGCAATAAGGGCTGAACGGATTTATGTGAAACTTGGCGTACAGATTTCAGGGACACGTTTTACCTACTACTAGTATCCTATGGATACTTGATATCCCGGTATGCGAGTCCGTGGGTAAATCTTGCGCGTTATAATTCTTTAGAGAATACTTTTAAACAGACTAATACTGAATACTTTTAAACAGCTTAATTAGACTGCCTCTGTGGCGCAGCGGTAGCGTAGCGCTCGTGGCCTAGGCGAACCGAGTGATTGGAATCACTTGGTTAAGCAACAACAGGCACGGTCAGGTACGGGATGGGTGAGCGTCTCGTGACTACCGCTAGTGGCGTTTTTCCGAGCGCTTCCGTGCTTCGCAAGGCACGTTAAGCCGTTGGTGCCGGCTGTCATATAATGGCAGTCGTTAAGCCATGTCAGAGGCCTTATGGGCGGCTTGATAACTTCTGACAGTAAGGCCCGCCACTGTCTTACAATCCTCCGCCAACCCGGACTTGGCCCCCGTGGTGGAGTATGGCCTAACCTTCCTGCGATGCAGGAAGAGACCCGTGCCCCAGCAGTGGGGACATACAAGGGTTGATAACGATAACGGGCCATGAAAAAAAAATTTGAGTGTGTGGGATGATATTTACAAGGAATATTTACATTAGGCAGTTCCACTTTTATTCATCATCTATCATTCATCCCTAGCATGCATCAAAGTGTTCTCTATCTCTATCTATCTAACTTAAGATTAGATTAAAAAAAGATTATGTCACCACAAGAACTCCAGACACTTTCTCATCTCGATGTTGGTTCATAACGCAATCCCACATAATCTATCCCAACTCTTAACCGGGACTAAACCGAGTCAGCTCTAGTTAGAATTTAATCAAGCAACGCTGATCTGCTGCTAAGCCGCGAGTGTAGTTACTTGTGGATTGTGCAATAATGCGCTAAGCCATCTTGCGTGTCACTGTTGCACTGATGAAAAACTCCGTGAGGAAACCTGTAACTAAAAGTGACTCGAGGGCAGACCTACCCTAACTACAGATAGATAGAGAAAACCTTATCTTCTGTAATATAAACAAGATACAAGATATTTATTTGCGTCAAATATGGTACATTATGGTACAGAGCGGTGGTAGCGGAGCGGTGTAGAACGCCGGCTTGTCAATCGGGAGGTCGTGGGTTCGAACCCCGGCATGTACCAATTTCAGACTTTGTTTTCTAAGTTATGTACATTTGTGAAATTATAGTAGCAATACTACTCGCTGACGGTGAAGGAAAACATCGTAAGGAAACCCTAGTGTCTGGGGTGTTAGCGTACCCCAGCTCTTGCTACGTACAATGGCCCTGATCTCAGCTTGCTATCAGCTGATCAGCGCTTGCTTCGTACAATGGCCAATGAATCAACTATGAGGCTAAGTGCGGAAATCTCAGGTCTAACTAACTATGGTACATTTGAGATGTTGTAACAAATAGTATTTAAGACATATTTTAGCTAGTCTAGGCATGCAAATATTAAGAACTAAAACAATTAAATTATTTTTACAAATGAAGATTAAAATATTACATTAAACATTAAATTATTTAATTTTTAAACAGTCAGAGCAATTTCAATGTCAAGTGGCAATAGGATGTGAAAATTATAATAATCTGAATGTCATACATAAAAATGAATCGCTGAATATGTTGGTAAGCCCAAATCTCGAGAGCAGCTGAACCGATTTCGCTAATTCTTTTTTTAGAATATTCCTTGAAGTACGAGGATGGTTCTTACGGAGAGAAAAATAAGAAAAAAAATTAAGAATCGACTGTTAGACGGTACGAATTTCACTGGGTCAGCTAGTCTATAATATAAAAATGAATCGCTGAATGTGTTGGTAAGCGCAAATCTCGAGAGCAGCGAACCGATTTCGCTAATTCTTTTTTTTAAATTGCTTGAAATACGAGGATGGTTGTTACGGAGAGTAAAATTTCAAGAATCAACTGTTAGGGGTGCGAAATTCGCTGGGTCAGCTAGCTGTACATAAAAATGGAAATTAAAAAGAAATATCGTAACCTAAGTATAGACGGTGGCCTTATAACTAAAAGTGGAGAAGGAAGTAGATGTACAAACATACAAAATTATAATTTTAGAGGTATATGAATACATGCCTAAATAACAGTGTTAATGTAATAAATTAGCTACATAAAATATATTTACAAAAATTTGAATAATTTACATAAACAATTAAAAAAAAACATATTCAAAGCATATAAGTAAAACACAACAACAACAGAACAAGATTACAAATAATTACAGATTAGTACAGTAATTGACTGTACTCGCCACTTCAGTCCACCCGTGACCACTGCAACTGAAACGTTGCCGAAACGTCGGGAAATAAGGTAATTACGTTTTACCTAATAAATGTCATGATTTTCCACATTTTAATAAAAACAGAGTTACATTTGATCATTCTGGCATTACTTTGCAGTGATATTGTTTGCATTGGACTTCTGCTAATGCTTTGTAGTACAAAGACAATTGCTTGATATTGGCGATTTAATTTCGTTGCTGCTTTAAGTCTCACTCACACGCGCTCACATACGTCGCGCCTTCTAGCCGTCAATGGTATGAAAAAAACATCCCACTTGACCCGACCATGTATCTGTCATGGTACTACAATGCACTAAGAGAATCGAGGCCCTGGTGGGATGACGATCTACGAAAATCTGCCGGCAGATGCTGGATGCGGCAAGCTGAAGACAGGGTACTATGGCGCTCACTACGGAAGGGCTACGTCCAGCAGTGGACTAATATAGCCTGAAGAAGAAGAAGTTATTGTTTCCCTATTCTTTGATCGGTCAATAATCACGATATTGAAAGTATTCAACAAAATAATGTCATGATACCTTTAAAACCGGAAGTGCCGTTGTCACTATTCAAAAGTAAACGGTCGTTAAGTTGGCATCCCTGCTACAAAGTATGGCGGGGGCATCGATTAATTGGGAACACAGATCTTAGAGTATGTTGGGAAAGTCAGTAGGTACCGGAAAATTGAGCTGGCTCACATTTTATTTATTTTGCGCTCAGCGACTCTGTAATTAAGTTTTTATCCCTTAACTTGCTGTGTGGTGTCGGCCTAGAGAATAGCACCAACCTAAATTCTTCCCGCGGGTGTCGTAAAAGGAGACTAAGAGAAAGGACAAACCAGGAGGTGGGCAGCAGCGCCCCCTGCAGTACAATTCCACGAAACTGCGATCCCCAACCCGCATGCCCAGCGTGGGGATTATGGGTATTACCCCCCAATGATGGTACAACCTTGCGCTATGGCGCTCATTAGGGGAGGGCTATGTCCAGCAGTGGACTAATATAGCCTGAAGAAGAAGAACTTAAAGTTCTAAGGCTTTTGCTGAAAATCAGCGTCGGCAGTGGAGCATGTTCCCTGGCGACTTTAAGCTGAGCATAAGGCCTTTTGCCAATAGTCCTTAAGATATTTTTCTTAGTTATTGTACCTTGTTTATTTTTTTTTTGTTGGCAATAAAAACATTTCACTTTCATTTACAGTCTATTTATTATTTTTTTACTAATAAGTTATAGTTTACGGGTAGAATCTTGTTTACTAAATTGGACAAGTAAGAATATTACTTGTCCAATTTAGTAAACAAGATTCTACCCGTAAACTGTAACTTATTAGTCCAAAACTGCCATATTTCTATAAATGAAGTAACTTCTCTTTTAGATAACACGCTGCCAATTTTAAAAACATAGTTCATGGTAGTTCATGAATTTGCGAGAAAATGTTTAGTTTAGGCATCTAATCCCAATTTTACGGTTAGAATCTTGTTTACTAAATTGGACAAGTAAGAATAAATAGACTGTACTGTATTCTTGATGGAGGAAACATAATATAGCAGCGTTCTTGGCATGATAGCGGATAGGTTATACTGTACCTGAATAACCCGCTGTTGCTTTATCTCCCATGGGATTAGGCAGCACTGATAATTTGCAGTATACCTTTACTACTAACAATAAAATAGAATTTTACTATTATACAATGTACATACACTCGCGGTCTGAAAATGTTTACCACCTTAAGGTTGGTAATTGCATGCACAAATCTATGCCACATGGTCGATGATATTATGTGATTTGATTAGGCATAGAGCACAGATTAGGCATAGAGCATAGAAGAAGCAATAGAGATTCACCCAAGCGAGGTTGCCATGGTTTTACAATCAATTTCTATTATTTCAATCCTAGTATTTTTGATAAATGTCATTGTAAAAAATTCAAATTTAAATAAAGAAAAGAGTTTCATCATCAAAACGTCTTGAATACTCTTTTTGTTAGAATCGATGCTACAACTATTAAAAAGTAATACGTACCTAGATATTGCATTTTAGACTTTACCGCACACAGTGTGCTAAAGAATCTAATTTGAAAACTGATAAACATTTTTAGACCGCGACCGTACATGCTAACACAATATGGATGCCATGTACCTGTAATAAAATATATAATAATAGTAACTATAACATCATCGTAAACCTCTAAGAGTAATTTTCCTTTCTAGGTGCAATAAAGTGTTCTCTACCTATCCTATCTATCTCTCTCTAGCGAGCGTGTAGGTACAAGTTCGGGAACAGAACTCGGGCCCTCGACGTGGGTAATCCCGCGCAATCCCGCACTAATCCCGTATTCTCGGCAGCGTCGAGTTGTGCCGGGTCGCGCCCGTCAAATGCAAAAATTTGAAGTGTCTTCTTTAAAACATAATCTGATTGTACTATTTTTATTTTTAATGCACTAACCCGTGCTAAGGACAAATTTAAAAACCTATTTAGAGGCTAAAAATTTCACCCATGCCGGGATTCGAACCCGCAACTTCTGTAATACGTAATACAGAGAATAGTGTAAAGAGGTTCGAAATTTCACTGATGCCGGTGAGTCGCCCATTGGCTCAATTGGTAGAGCGCTGGCACGGATAGCCAGAAGTTGCGGGTTCGAATCCCGGCATGGGTGAAATTTTTAGCCTCTAAATAGGTTTTTAACATAATCTGTTTTTTTGATTTTTGATGAAACATAATTAGTTTACTTAAGTGGTGAAGAAAGGACTAGGGCCTGCTATAATAGTTTACAAATGTACTTTTGTGAATATTATTTAGGCCCCATTAATACAAATAGAGATACTCTATTACACAGCCAGAAAAAAAAACTGCAATCATGATTATAAAAAAATATTTTTCAAAGAAAGAAGAACATAACACCAAAACAATATAACTGTTACGTAATTAACGTATTAGGTGAAAGAAGGAAATCCTATTACATTCTATTAATAGTTCAATCTCTCCGACCACATTTATCAAAATAAAGAAATGAGTGTATCATTTCATTATAATCACTGTAAATGTCAAATAGTGCGAGCGAGACAGCATGCTAACACAGAGACAGCAGAACGTAACAGCACCGCTAAGACATTTTTAAAACCGCATCGGAGGTAAATCTAATATCCCTTAGGGAACCTTTTGGTATAATCTCGTACAGTGCCCCAAAACTGCCGAGAAAAATAATATGTATAGCCTCCTAAGCCCTGGCGTCCTAAAATAGGACATCACGGATACCTAACTTTCTAAATTCACACCCAATGATTTAGTAGGAACTCTGGAAAACTTACTGTTCCAGGTCCAATATTTTCCTCATCATTTTTTGGACAAGAAGAAAAAGTTCTTCAAAATCTACTTAGTTTTGAAGTGTTATCTCTACTTGAAGTGTTATCTCCAGGGCCTAGGAGGTTAAGCTTTCTGGACTCGATAGGAAAAACCCGCAATGGATCAATTCTGTACAATGAGTTATCAATGGGATGTAACTACGAAGCAACGTATAGAGAATAGAGAACATCTACTTACTGTCCATAATGCATAGTATCCTGTCGTCTATATTTCGCACTGGTTACGCCAGGTCTTAACGTGTATGGCGTAAGGCCTAGTTTAGAACAAAAGGAGCTGGTTTTGAGAATTAGTTTTCGTTCGCTTGTATTTAAACGACTAACAGGGCGGAAATTCATAAAACTACAATATAAAGTCTATTATGACAATTCTATGCACTTTTAAAAACCTATTTAGAGGCTAAAAATTCCACCCATGCCGGGATTCGAACTCGGCTATCCGTGCCAGCGCTCTTTCCAACTGAGCCAATGGGCGACACACCGGCATCAGTGAAACTTCGAACCTCTTTACAATATTGTCTGTATTACGTACATTCACTGATGCCGGTGAGTCGCCTATTGGCTCAGTTGGAAAGAGCGCTGGCACGGATAGCCAGAGGTCGCGGGTTCGAATCCCGACAAAGGTTAGTGCATTAAAAAGAATATAATTCTATGCACGTTTCGTGGCCGAGTCATCTCATAGTAGATAGATCTTCTTCTGCCCCCCCCCAATGAGCGCCCTAGCGCAAGGTTGTGCCATCATAGATAGATAGAGTAGATAGATAGTTAGCATATTTTTTATTGTACACAGAAATCTTATATTATATATGAGAATAATCTCACTAGTTAATCTGTGAATTAATTTACTTCGCCACGTGATATCAACCCTTTGTATGTCCCCACTGCTGGGGCACGGGTCTCTTCCCGTCGCAGGAATGTTAGGCCATACTCCATCACGGGAGCCACGGTTACCATGGCACAGGGTATCCTAGTTTGAGACTAGGACAAGTGAGTATGTTGTGTGGCAGTTAACATAATATTTACATACAGGCACATACGTTGCTTCTGGCACCACACTAGGATACCCTGTGTCGTGGGAACCAGAGCGACATCACAAACATGTAAACATCCAAGACCTGCGGTTTTTTTTGTCCCCAGACGGGGTTCGAACCCGGGACCTCTTGCATGGTAGGCAAATGCGCTACCGCTGCGCCACAGAGAAAGTCATTATTATTAACTACCATGTCTTTTAGATGCGTCCACTTCACACTTAACATCCCCCGATCAAAGGCTGAAGTGACCTCCCTAGCCCCCTCACCTTCGAAACAACCAATAAAAATGTTAATAAAACACCACCAACAGTTAAAAACACAATTACTTAAGTGTCACCGCCCTTTTTCTATCGCCCTTAATATTTTTCTCGTTTCAGGCCGCGTTTAGACCAGACATCGAAGCTGGTTTACTAAACGATGACACACACCAACGCGGTGGGACGGTCGGTATGTTTATATAAATTATGTATCTCCCCACTGTTGGGGCACGGGTCTTTTCCTGCATCGCAGGAAGGTTAAGCCACACTGCACTACGGGGGCCAAGTCCTGGTCGGCGGAGGATTGTAAGCCAGTGGTGGGCGTAACTGTCAGAAGTTATCAAGCCGCACTTAAGGCTTCTGACGTAGATTAACGACTGCCATTTGTAACGATGCAAACATCTTTACACCATTTTTATTTCTTTTTGTATCTATAATTTTCAAATATTTAAATTACGTCACACATTTTTAGATTTCCCTCATTTTTCATCATTACAATCAAAGAGTATATAACCACTAATGACAACTTTACCCTTCGACCAGATCTGACTATATTACCTGCTTATCCGTTTTTATCCAGTTTTTCTGTTTTATTATAAAATATACTATTTATCTACAAACAAAGCCACAATTGAAGTCGTTCCAGTGTTTATTATTATTATAAAAGATACAACATTTCACATTATATGACAACCGGCATCATCATCACGTCTAAAGTGTAGAAGAGCGGAGTTCCTGATAAAAGTAATTTTAACCTTAAAAGGCAGTTCTTTTTCGATTATTTAAGAGCTCGAGCATTTCAGTTAAGCAACAAGTGCGGTCAGGTGCTGGATGGGTGCGCCGTCCCGTGGCTACCGCTGATGGCATTTTTTCGGAGCGCTTCCATGCTCTGCAGCACGTTATTGCCGGCTGTCAAATAATAGCAGTCGTTAAGCCATGTCAGAGGCCTTTAGGACGGCTTGATAACTTCTGACAGTAAGGCCAGTGGCGGGCCTTACAATCCTCCACCAACCCGGACTTGGCCTCCGTGGTGGAGTATGGCCAAACCTTCCTGCGATGCAGAAAGAGACCCGGGCCCCAACGGTAGAGACGTACAAAGGGTTGATACCGGAGGTTTTTTTGAATAAAGCTCGCCGCCCGACCATTTATTTGTCCGGTGTAAACGCCCCAGGCCCGCCTCGGCGACGCCTTAGCTAAACGCGCATACATATTGTATCGTACGTACGTACCTATAGCGAATGAATTCTATCTTATTTCAGTCTATAGGGAATAAGAACGGTCGGCAATGCAAGTATTGGGAAAGCTTTATTTACTGTTTTTATTTTATCTCTAACTTCGTTATGTACATTATTGTGAAGTTATAATAGCAGTTCCACTCGCTAACTGTGAAGGAAAACTTTGTGAGGAAACCTGAGTGTCCGAGATGCTCAAATACCTCAGCGCTTGAAATTGCCAATCCGCGGTGGGCACGCGTGGTAATTAAGCCCGTACTCTCTTTCTGAGGGAGGCCTGTGTCCTGCAGTGTGACGTTTACAGGCTAAATAAAAAAATATATATTACATTTATGTTAGAAAGGGACCAGAGTGCTTAGTGCGAGTTTTTTAACTACTCGATCGCGTTAACGTAAACTCATATTTCTATGGCATCGAGGAAGCGCCACCTAGCGACAAGTATGGAAATTAAAATTGCTGAGTGCGAGTTGTAATGGTTTACGTGGATAAGTGCACACGTTTACCAGCCAAAACACGAATAAACGCGAGTGCGAGTTGCACTGTGACAGCGTTTTGCCAGTTCGAACGGTCAACTTACTCATACTCACTACTCAATGCTCGATTAACGCGGTAGTAAATTTATTCGATTGGATCTGTCAAACTCGCACTAAGCACTCTGCCCTCCTATTACGTAGCACTCCACTCTATCGAGTGAAGCATTTAGACGACTCCTAAGTGTCAAAGAATGTATGCATTTGACAGTAGCTTATCGGAGTAGCTTAAAAAAAGCAAAAATCAACGTCTCTCAACTCAGTGGATACTTACGTAATAATGCCCCAGGAAAAGCGATTGCTTTGCGTGAAAGTTATTATTAGTTGTATATTAAACGGGTCAAATCGCGATTATTTATTGGGTAAAACGTAATTACTAATAAAGAATCGCGATTTGACCCGTTTCATATTATAACTATGTATGAGTATCGCGAATCATTATGAAATACTAAAGTTATTATTATTTTTAAGGTCGTAGCTTAAATACAATTATGTTTTAGAATGTTTGAAAAGTAGCTTGGCCATTACGTAAATTTATTTTATTTGGGGCGTTTTTTGGTATTCAATTTGTATTATCATCATCAATGTCGCCCACTATGTCCCCACCGAGGGGCACGGGTCTCTTCCCCGAGGAAGGTATAGGCCATACTTCACCACGGGGGCCAAGCGCGGATTGGTGGAGGCTTGCAAGACTAGTGGCTGGTCTTACTGTCAGAAGTTTTCAAGCAGCCCTAAGGCCTCTGACTTGGCTTAACGACTGCCCTCTATCTATATGGCAGCCGGCACCAATTGCTTAACGTGCCTTGCGAAGCACGGAACCGCTAGGAAAAATGCCACTAACGTTAGTCATAGACGGTTTAGCCATCCATGCACTGAACGCGCCCTGTGTTGCTTAACCGTCGTGATCGTTTAGGGTCATTTAGGCAGCCGGGGCTACGAGCGATTTAATTTGCATGCATCCTATTTTATTCTTCGCTGCTAACCCTCCTTGTTTCAGTCGCTAAGTACAGCGGGGCGGCGGACCGTAAAAAGTATAGAAAAGGCGAATACATTATTATTTATGACCTCTCGCCGGGCGTTTCGAGGAACGATCGCTTTACGACTTGCGCCGCGACATGCGGACATGCGGCCGAATGACCGGTCTCTTGGCTCGACAAAAAAATATGAATGAAAATAAGAATTTTAAAAACAAAAAACCCTAGTGCTGAAATAAAAAAAACATAAACAAAGCAAGTCTGTTGAGTTTCAAGCTCATATAAAGGGGGAATGCCAATTAGCCCATTCACAAATGTACAGGTTCCACATTTTTTTGGCTTCATCAAATAACATTTAAACTAATTCCACAACATATTTTTCCCGCGGGTGTCGTAAAAGGCGACTAAGGGACACAAACCGGGGGGTGGGCAGCAGCGCCCCCTGCGGTACAATTCCACCCAACTGCGATCCCCAACCCGCCTGCCCAGCGTGGGGATTATGGCATTACCCCCCATGATAGCACAACGTGGCACTCTTTAGGGGAGGGCTATGTCCAGCAGTGGACTAGAATAGCCTGACGACGACGACGACAACTTATTTAAATGCTTCAAAAAAACCTCAGGAGCATTGGTTTTTGAGATTAAAAAGTATTCCTCATCATCAACCCATTATGTCCCCACCGAGGGGCACGGGTCTCTACCCTGTGGAAGGTACAAGCCATACTCCACCACAGGCCATACTCCACGTCACACATGGCCGTGTGACGTAATTTTAAATAGTCGAAAGTGATAGATAAAGAAATATAAAAAATGATGTAAAGAGGTTTGCACCGTTACACTGTTAGAAGTTTTCAAGCCGCCTCAAGACCTCAGAGTGCTTAGTGCGAGTTTTTTAACTACTCGACCCCGTTAACGTAAACTCATATTTCTATAGCATCGAGGAAGCGCCACCTAGTGGCAAGTATGGAAATAAAAATTGCTGAGTGCGAGTTGCAACGGTTTACGTTGAGAAGTGAACACGTTTACCAGCCAAAACACGAATAAACGCGAGTGCGAGTTGTACTGTGACAGCGTTTTGCCAGTTCGAACGGTTAACTTACTCATACGCACTACTCAATGCTCGATGAACGCGGTAGTAAAGTTATTCGATTGGATCTGTCAAACTCGCACTAAGCACTCTGACTTGGCTTAATGAAAAATATTGCAAAGTGGAATGCTCGATTAAATTTTGATCAGAGAGAGAGAATACGACCTGAAGCACCTCATGTGCCCACTGCAGATTGGTGACTTACGTTACTGTCCGTCTATCTGTATCGTGCCTTGGATTAACTATCGCATCAAGAACTTAAAAGCATCGTTATCGTTATCAACACTTGTATGTCCCCACTGCTGGGGCACGGGTCTCTTCCTGCATCGCAGGAAGGTTAGGCCATACTCCACCACGGGGGTCAAGTCCGGGTTGGTGGAGGATTGTAAGACAGTGGCGAGCCTTATTGTCAGAACTTATCAAGCCGCCCATAAGGCCTCTGACATGGCTTAACGACTGCCATTATGACAGCCGGCCCAACGGCTTAACGTGCGCTCGGGAAAATGCGACTAGCGGGAGTCACGGAAAGCTCACCCATCCTATACCTGACCGCACCTGTTGTTGCTTAACCCAACTGATTGATTCTAATCACTCGGTTCGCCTAGGCCACGAGCGCTAAGCTTAAAAGCATCACCTAATATAATTATAGACAACAATGTATCGCTGAGCGCAAACACAGCTTAAAATAAACTCTAATAGGAAACGCTCTAGCCAGTAAATTTGCAGCTCGGCGTGAAGTTCCAGACGTTTCCCGGAAAGGCAAAATATTTATGACTTTACCCGCGACATGTGAGGAAAGTGCTGGGTCAAGAATTGTTAAGTTCAGGACGCTTAATCGTCATCTATAGTTAAAAGTGTTAAGTTTGTAAGTTTGGATGTAGGACGTAATTACTGTAATTAGTATT
Source organism: Yponomeuta sedellus (assembly GCA_934045075.1). NCBI lineage: Eukaryota > Metazoa > Arthropoda > Insecta > Lepidoptera > Yponomeutidae > Yponomeuta > Yponomeuta sedellus. The sequence goes on along the minus strand of OW203751.1, from coordinate 4,359,027 downwards.
CCTTAATGTTTCACGATGCTCATTCGTTATCAAACCCTGTATCGCAGGAAGGTTAGGCCATACTCCACCACGGGGGCCAGGTCCGGGTTGGTGGAGGATTATAAGACAGTGGCAGGCCTTACTGTCAGAAGTTATCAAGCCGCCCATAAGGCCTCCCACATGGCTTAACGACTGCCATTACATGACAGCCGGCACTAACGGCTTAACGTGCCTTGCGAAGCACGGAAGCGCTCGGAAAAATGCCACCAGCGGTAGTCACGGGACGCTCACCCATTCTGTACCTGACCGCGCCTCTTGTTGCTTAACCAAGTGATTGATTCCAATCACTCGGTTCGCCTAGGCCACGAGCGCTTCATTATAATAATATATTCTATGTAATATCATAGACAGCATGCAGTGGAGTCGTATCTTTCAGCGTTTTTTTAGCACGGAACGAAAGTATAAGCCAAACTTCCATCCATCCAAACTTTCACATTTAATTTTATAAATTAGTATGATTATTTAAAACCGTTTATGTAACAGCATTTTCATTATTTTTAATTTCTCGTTGGATTCTCTCAGGAACAGAAATAATAAGAAAAGGAATGAGACTCCTCTAAACAGAAATCCGTGTTCAAAGTGGAATTGCACTTCGATGCATTCGAATAACTACTATATTATTCTACATCGGAGCTCTTAACAAATACTATTGTTAAGGGACCGGGCAGAGGGGTGCAGCCTGGGCAAAAAACGTGAGTTATATTGCGATTGGGGCGCACATTCTGGTGCCAAATTAATAAGAAAGCTCGCTGGAAAAAAAATTTGAAATATGTCTTTTGTACGCAATTTCTAACACAAGCCTGTTATTTAAATTCTATTTATGTTTTTTTATGGTTCAATAAAATGTAACAACATGTAAAAATTCACGCGATGTTAAGGGTAAAATTAACATTTTAGGTATTCGAACATAATCGTCCGAAGTGATATTACATTACGTCGAATATTTTGTAAAAGTCACTTTATCTCGTACTAACTTTAAATGTAAAAAATACCTCATTTGAATTGCACAATACTTGTGTACTATGTACTGATGCACAATGTACTGATACGCTGATAGTATTTTTATGATTTATTATTTTATGATTTTTTTATATTCACTTTTTGTTTTTGTATGAAAGATTAAGATGAACATAACAGTTGTATATTGGGGTAGAATTTAATCACTTCTTGTTATACCTAAAGAGGGATAACAGGAACTCATGATGATTATGTGGGGGGTAACATGAGAGAGGTAACCCTCTGTGGCATTGTAGGCGTGTGATAACATTGTCATGTCATGTTATGTTTTAATTTAGTTACTTTCACTGTTATAAGAAATGGCATCAACGCACCGGACACTAGTGGAGCAAACTTAAAAAATATAGAAAAAAGATGGCCGCCACGCGGCCGGATAAACAAGAGGGTAATTGCAATTTCAATGCGGTTTTGAAAATACTGAGTGTTATTCAAGCTTTGTCCCCGGTGGGGTAGGTAGGCGAGTAGGCTAGAATAATATTATCGAGTGAAGGTTTGAAATAATAATGAATTTAATATGGAGCGACTGTTGAAAAAAATATTGAGTTAATAATCTGTAATTACGAAAGTAACGTTGAGAAATTCTTTAAAATAATTGAAAACTTACAAAAAAACGCTAAAATATTTATGTTCGTGATAAGATTTTTCTCTACAGTTAAATACTTCAATTTGGTCACTTGGTATCAAAACGCTCTGTACAAATCGGGCGTAAGATATTACGTCACAATTTTAAGGTTTTAAATTTAGAGGAAAACTACATTTAATCATTTTTTTATCAAATTATCTCGATTGTTCGCAGACGGCATGCCGTCTTGCTGAAGTGATCATTATTCGCATTTATGAGTAAAAATTTTTATATTTATAAAACACAAAAATTATATTGAAGAACATCGATTTAAGGAAGCGATGTATTTCACTAAAGACTATTAAAAAAATGTTATCAACCCTTGCATGTTACTGCTGACGTACGGGTCATTTTCCTGCATTGGAGGAAGGTTAGGCCATACTCCACCACGGGGGCCAAGTCCGGGTTGGTGGAGGATTATAAGACAGTGGCGGACCTTACTGTCAGAAGTTATCAAGCCGCCCATAAGGCTCTGACATGGCTTAACGACTGCCATGACATGACAGCTGGTACCAACGGCTTAACGTGCCTTGCGAAGCACGGAATCACTCGGGAAAATGCCACTAGCAGTAGTCACTGGATGGTCATTCAGCACCTGACCGCGCCTGTTGCTTAACTCAAGTGATTGACCCCAATCACTCGATTCGACTAGGCTACGAGCGCTCCACGAAAAATTTTGGTACTTAATATTTTTTAACAACGTAACATTTTATAACCACGGCAAATCATCGACGATAGAATTTCAAACCGTAAAATTTTACCGTTAAAAACGTCAAAGTCACCATGCCCTCAGCACAAACTACCCAGTTTACCCAAATCCTAAACCAACATCCAATCTGCGTTTACCCAGTCACCTCAACCAAACAAAGAGTCGAATCCTACGGAATGACTTGCCGTTTTATAATGATTCTGCGGAAACTTTGTTAATAAAGATATTATACACGCGCCAATATGTCGTATTGCAACATTCGCCACCACTTCGCCGGATGCAATATGTCGTTTCGCGTGAACGTTTGCAGTGTGCCACGCACTTGGGTCTAAACAAGCGGCGTTTTTGCTTGAGCTACGTGGTAATTCCAACATTTTTTTAAACCACTAAAGCCATCTATTGGCAATCGCTAATAAATTTTAAATTCTGTCAATATCTTCTTGTAGTGAGACTTTTTTGTCGTTGAGCTTCAAGCGTTTGGCGATCGTTTGATTAGGCGATCAAAAGATAAGTATTGTATCATAAATTATTGTGTTGCCAATGCCAACATTCTCAACCACTCTACTCTGGGTTAAAAGAAAAGGCGTTTTTACTGGAGCAACAATTAAATTAATTGTATATTTCTAATAAAATATTAGGCTGGCATAACAAAAGTGTTGGCTATTTGAATTGTAAATGAGCTTAATATCTGATATATTATTAATATATTTTTTTGTTCAGGTAACTTTCCATGTTGTTGTGGAGGAAGAAATATTTAATTTACATTTCTGCTTATTGAATCAGAGACGTAACTGAATTTTATTACAAGACTGATTTTTCTTCTTCAATAGTACATTAAACGGCGTATTGGGGCAGACATATTATTTTTTTCTTTTTTCCTAGGTTACCTTTAAAAAAAACTTTATTACCATGAACAAAATTATACAAAGCAACTTTTTGTTAAAAACATTTTATTTATAAAAGAAGATATAATTTTAAGTCTATGAACATAACTAACGTTATATTCTTTTTAATGCACTAACCCGTGCTAAGGACAATTTTAATAACCTATTTAGAGGCTAAAAAATCCACCCATGCTAACCATGCCACGACCTCTGGCACGGTTAGCCAGAGGTCGCGGGTTCGAGTGCCGGCATGGGGGGAATTTATAGCCTCTAAATAGATTTTTTATATCTAACGTTTCTTCCACATTGGTTAAGTTCATCCCGCGGAATTAAACTTGTAGACGGATAAAAAAACGCGGCGTTTTTCCTACGCAGTGCGTTCGACGTTCAACTTTACCAAATAGAACTTTCAGAACTAAAGTGATTATCGCGGTAACAATCTAGAGGGCAAGAAACAGCTTCGTCATTATGATTCGGCTCTGCCCGATAAATGCACGGATTGAGGGGTCAATATTGCGTTTGTTTTCACGCTGCGTGCCTTGAGGGGTGGGTAGAGACTTCGGTATGCTATGCGCGAGTTTTCATTGTTTTAAACCTAGTAACATTAAAACTCTGCGGAAGCGCTCGTGGCCTAGCCGAACCGAGTGACTGGAATCAATCACTTGAGTTAAGCAACAACGGGGCGCGTTCATGTGCAGGATGGGTGACCGTCCCGCGACTACCGCTAGTGGCATCTTTCCGAGCGCTTCCGTGCTTCGTTAGCCCGTTAAGCCGTTGGTGCCGGCTGTCACGTAATGGCAGTCGTTAAGCCATGTCAGAGGCCTTATGGGCGGCTTGATAAGTTCTGACAGTAAGGCTCGCCACTGTCTTACAATCCTCCACCAACCTGGACTTGACCCCCGTGGTGGAGTATGGCCTAACCTTTCTGCGATGTAGGAAGAGACTCGTGCCCCAACAGTGGGGACATACAAGGGTTGATATTGTACCTAGTAACATTGGCATCTGCATCTACGGAATGAGATGATTTATACAGCTCCCAGTGGCATCTTCACTTACACTAGATGAGTGAAGGGACCTCGGACGCAGCAGTGCCTATTGTTTGTCAATTTTTAAAAACCTATTTAGAGGCTAAAAATTACACCCATTCGAACCCGCGACCTCTGGCTATCCGTGCCAGCGCTCTTTCCAACTGAGCTAATGGGCGACTTATGGCTGCCTGTACGTAATACCGAGAATAGTGTAAAGAGGTTCGAAATTTCACCGATGCCGGTGAGTCGCCTGGGTGGAATTTTTAGCCTCTAAATAGGTTTTTTAAAAATATGTACACAATGTATGATTGAAATGTTTATCTTAAATAGTCCTACCAAAAAGACCACCACAGTATATATCTATATCTTATGTGTTAGCCATTGTAGCCAAAATGTGTAAGCCGTTATAGCCAAAGTATAGTGAATGAAAATAGATACTTATGGTTTATAGGTATATAAATAAGTTTATCTTAGCAATGGCTTGACCAGGGCCCATAATGTGAGACTTAAAACATGTGTAACATCATTGTATTATACCATTATGATCGCTAATAAATGAATATGAATATAGGAGCATACTGCAGTAGCTACCTATAGGCCTATGGTTAGGGATCTGCAGTGCTTAGTTACCGTATTTCTTATGTTGACAATATTGTGTAATTATAGTGCGACTGTAACATCTCAGTATTGTCAGGCTGTGATATTTTTCGAATGCGCCCCAAAAATTATTTAAGTGATAATTTTAATGTCATAATGTTAGTTCTTCTCTACGCCACGCCAACATAATCTACTCGAAGAGAACAACATAATCTTAGCAGTCTATCAATAACTAGCACCAGCTAGTTATTGATAGACTGCTAAGCCCGGTCTGACAAGCCTAAGATCGAAATGAAATGCTCGTCATTAGAAAAGACCTTCACACAGCAATGGGTGGCTGTAGGTGGTAGAAAAAGAAAGGTTGTAACGGTGCAAACCTCTTTTTCATTTCTCATACTCGGAAAGTAGTGTTGTTTTAATCAGATTATTGGGTGGAAAATGCTGGTTCCCTCCATAGGGAGGGAAAAACTCATACAAATTACTTCCCACCCAAGGGCGGGAATGAACTTTAAAAATAAAACTATACTGTCAGTTGTGAAGAGTTGTTGTAATAAATAGGCTTTTAAAAAAACTAATTACAAAAAATGCTGCGGCCATGTGAGTTTCTAAACAGCCAGTGTGAATTTAGCGCAAACTTCTTTAAGCGGAATAAGCCGCAACAATTACGATTTGAGTTCCATATTTAAAATTTAAAAAGTCGACTTTAATTGGCGGGCAATGTTGCCAACGTGGGCGATTTCTCGCCATTTAGGCTACTCAGATAGAAAATCGGCGACGAAGAAATGTGAACGGCGACCAGTCGCCTTTTAGGCTATCTAAGAGGGCAACTGAACAAAAAAAAGAAAAAGGTACAGTCTATTTATTCCTACTTGTCCAATTTAGTAAACAAGATTCTAACCTTAAAATTGAGATTAGATGCCTAAACTAGACATTTTCTCGCAAATTCATGAACTATCATAAACTATGTTTATAAATTTGGCAGCGTGTTATCTAAAAGAGTGTTCCAGGTTACTTCATTTATGGAAATATGGCAGTTTTGGACTAAAAAGTCACAGTTTAAGGGTAGAATCTTGTTTACTAAATTGGACCAGTAAGAATAAATAGACTATAGTGTCGAAATGTTGAAATTATTAATGCGGCCAGTACACAATGGCCCATGCTGGCCCACTGCTCGCCATTGCCATAGTGTACACGGGGGAATGGTGTGTAGTGGCGGACAATTGCCTATCGTGGCGCGCAATCGGACAGTTGTCGGTTTTTTGGGCACACTTCAAAGGAATCGTGGCATAGCATGGCCCATCCCTGTTTACACATTGGCCCATCGTTTAGTCAATTGACCTTCAATGTTATTGATTAAATCAATCTGAGCCCGTAATGTTGCGCCTTTTTTTTAATAACTTTGTTGTTGTACATACTTCTGTAATACTTGTAAATAAATAAAAAAATAAAATAAATAAATAATAAAGAAACCAATAGCTGCGGCCGCAATTACTTCCACGTCCATCGCAAGTGGTTTGCCAGACAGCAATGAGCCACGCGCCATTGTGTAAACAGCAAGTGATCGTGGCCTACAATTGGCAATGGCGAGCAGTGGGCCAGCATGGGCCATTGTGTACTGCGGGCTTAAAGCTAGGAGATTCTTTGCTGTTGCTAATAGGAGATGAAGCAGTATCTGTTGTGTACATTATTTTTATTTTAGATTATGTAAATAGTAATTTGCTTTATATATACTAGTGTTTAAGTCTACAGTCTTTAAGAATAGTATATTTTTAAAGCAAAATATGTTTTAAATTGTACATTACAATAACAACTTTAAAAAAAAAGTAAATACCTAGAAAATTATTTTTCAAAACTATCTTTTTATTTTATTTTTAACGTTTTGAGTTTAGGCTACTTATTTAGGCTACCTTGGCAAAAATTGGGCTACTTTAGGCTACTTAAGCTTTGAAAAACGGCGATATCATTCTGTGAGTCGTTGGCAACACTATGGCGGGTACTAATCTGTTATAGTATCTGTGACGGAATTCAAAAAAATTGGTATGAATCGTGTAATAATCTTTTATGCTAAGATTTGAATATTAAAAATGAATTTAAAAACGTATTTAGAGGCTAAAATTTGTTCCTTAGCACGGGTTAGTGCATTAAAAACAAAAATAGTATATTAAAAATGAGTTTTTATTTTCCTCATATTCGAAATGAAAAGTAGTGTTTAACACGGGTAAAAGAATCATATCCTACTCGGACTACAGCCCCTCGCTGCGCTCGGGCGTCTAAATACCTCGGGAATTGATTCCTTTCTAAACTCGTTAAGCAATCTACTATACACCATTCTTTATATTTCTATAATTTTCATAATATTTAATATATAATTTTAATTTTCAATTTTATTTAAATTATGTCACACATTTCAAAATTTCCCTCATTTCATAATTACCACCTCACACGTTGCCTAGATCTGACTATTTTACGTGCTTATCCGTTTTTATCCAGTTTTTCTTTTTATTATAAAATAACAGGAGGTACTGTATGTACAAATAAACCAACAGTTGAAGGCGTTCCAGTTTGTTATTATTTATAAAAGTTATTCAACATTACATTATTAAGGTTGATATGTCGCCGGCCGTATTGAGGCTTTGTTTTCATCATCATCATCTTCATCATCCGAGGGGCATGGGTCCCTTCCCTGAGGAAGGTATAGGCCCTACTCCACCGCTGGGACCAAGCCTGGATCGGTGGAGGCTTGCAAGACTAGTGGCTGGTCTTACTGTCAGAAATTTTCAAGCCGCCCTAAGGCCTCAGACTTGCTTAACGACTGCCATCTACGAGTATGGATCTACGACTCATCTACGACTACGGATTGGTGGAAGACTGTAAGACAGTGGAGGGCCTTACTGTCAGAAGATATCAAGCCGCCCATAAGGCCTCTGACATGGCTTAACGACTGCCGTTACATGACAGCCGGCAGCAACGGCTTAACGTGCCTCGCGAAGCACGGAAGCGCTCGGTAAAATGCCACTAGCGCCAGACTAGTGGCTGGTCTTACTGTCAGAAGTTTTCAAGCCGCCCCGAGGCGTCTGACGGTTGTCATGTGAACAGTAAATAATATTAACAACGCGTCGCCTACCATCAATAACCGAGGGTTGGTCAGACACATATTAGTTCAATTTTGAACCTTAAGTCAAGTGGAAAAAGAACCAAAAACGACAGTCACATTAATGTGAAACTACCCAAAAAGCAGACATTTCCATCTGTCAAATAATTAATAAACTAAACAGAACCAAGTGGCGTGAAATTTGTTTTATGCGGTTATTAATAATGTAATAACGTTTTTTTTGTATTGTTATTATTTTAATAATTAAGTATGACGTCACATATTTTATGCAAAGTTCACGGCGGCTGCGTTTTAGGGTTCCATGGTCAATTTGGAACTTTTATAGAGTTCTTTTTTTATCGATTTATACGAAAAGCGAACCAAGCCGTGGCTGAGCCGATGAATTATTTTATTATTTTTACATTTGGAGATCTTACAGCTTGTAGTTAAAAATACAAAAAGCCATGGGTTAGTCTCGCAGTTAGCACTGAATTTAAAGGAAAGGGGTTCTAATTTTGTGTTAAAGTTCATTGTTATACTTCAATGTTGAAAATATTTATAATTTAGCATATAAGCGTCTCGCTGCAGAGCACAGGAGACCGATTCTCGCCCATGCGAATTGAAAGCGTAGACGCACAATATAGACTTTGTCGCATAAAAATAAGATAACTCGACAAAGTCATTAGACACTTATTTTCTCATTCGAATTCAATCTAGCATGGTGTGTAGAATACAGATTTTGGGTGCTGCTTGACTTTTTACGTAGAATTCCAAGTCATAAGCTTGAGTTTGGGTTTCAATCACCACGCGTGCCCACCGCGGATTGGCAATTTCAAGCGCAGAGGTAGTTTAAGACGCAGACACTCAGGGTTCCTCAAAATCTTTTCTTACATCGTTAGCGAGATATAAGTAATTCCAGTAATTCTGCAGTAGGTATTTCCACCGAACTGCGATCCCCAACCCGCATGCCCAGCGCGGGGTTTATGGGCATTACCCCCCAATGATGGCACAACGCGCTCATTAGGGGAGGGTTTTTTTTATTGTTATGTCCAGCAGTGGACTAGTATAGCCTCACGACGACGACGAGATATAATAATAAAATTAAAAAGTACACCTAAAGTAGAGAAGAATTTTTCTTAGTTGTATAAAGCAATCGATCAATCCCTTTTTTTCGAACATAATCTTTTGTACAGTACTACACATAATAGAAGACCCTTCGGGAATCTACGTTCGCGCAGACTAGGAAGAAGTGTAACGAAAGTGTCCGAAGCTATAAGTACATTCAACATGATCTTTAACCGATACGGTTAAGGTGCAGAATTGATTGCCGCAGTAACTCTACCTATTTCGCTCACGCTAATATTGCCAAACTAATAGTCGCCTGCATGGATGAGGTTAAATCAACCAATAGCAACAAAGGCGCGCGGCCTGCCATAAAATGAAACTATCTGATTGGTCGATCAACTTGCCGCACATCCAAAATTTGGTCATCTGCGCAGGTACATCCGCGAGACTTATTTCTTGTGTAGCACTGTAACACATTTTAATTTTAATTCTTCGATATATTACTTCAATTTGAAGTAATCTAATATATAAATGATGCCGCCAATTGTATCTTATCTACTGTATCTGCTGTTTCTGTAACATTTTTCCGGTATATCTAACCTTACCTTAATTCCGAACTCACTTACTTGAAAATCGAATAAGTAACGAAATTAACCTATTAAGAAATCTCTCCTACCAAAACCTCCATGCGCGTGGCGTGACACAATCTTCGCCGGTTTTTAAAATAATTAGGGTTAACGTGTCACTGAATAAGTAATACTCTGACACTATACAGGGTGTAAAAATATTCTTATATACCTACATCCTAAAATGAAGGGTTCTCCTCGTCAATACGAACAACAGAGAACACCTTCAAAGAGTAATCTTGTTCACTTTTGCTCTATGCAGGCTCATATCGCAACATAACGCTAACCAAGTCAAGTCTAGCCAAGTCTCACAACATTGACATATTCTCTGATTACTGTTCAATGTTTAAAATGCGTATCCGACCTCTGAAACTTAGATTTTTATTACTATTAAATAACGAACGATTGACGAAACAAGATAATTTAAAATAAATAAAAATAAGATAGATTATTCTTTATTATACACGCTAACGGTGAAGGAAAACATGGTGAGGAAACCCGCGGCTTGGTTGGCTCCGCACGTATTGACTAGTCTTTCCTGTGGGCTAGGCCGTCTAAGCTGTCAGGATGGTATAGGTGCTGGGCAAGCTTCACCATCTATAAAACCATGTCCCACGCACTACAGCGTCAGAGTGGTCCCTTCACCTATCTAGTGTGAGTGAGGACTGGACGCTGTATAAATCATCTCATTACGTAGATGCAAAAAGGCCAATCATCATCACACTAGGAAAAATACAAAATATTTATTAAGGTACATTCTTGCTTAAAGCAATCACATCCAGACAACCTTACGACGGAACGTTTCTGAAGGAAATACCAACTAGGTATACAAAAAAATCTTTTTACAGAAATATTTCGTTTCAAGATTTTTTTTTGTTGGATTTGTTTTCTAGCGAATTCTTCCGTCTTTGTTTTACGTAGTAAATAATTATCGAACATTGATACATGTGACTACATATACCTAAAGAGATACCTTTTCCATCTTTTATTGAAGTCGGTTAAAAATGAGGTCGTAAAAATTCCTTCAATAACCACACAGAAAAACATAAAAAAATTATCACAGACTACAAAAGCAGGACTCCAGCCTTCGGCTTCAATCCCGTCAAGTATTTCACCGAAATAACGCCGGTAATAACCCACATAATAAATCACATTACTGTAAAGCGGTTTTCCAACAGAAATCAATCAATTTCCGGTCATTGTGACGAGCTCGGAACGCACCCGTGACTGCGACATTGTTACGGAGTATTTTTTTTAAGTGCCTTTATGTGTTGTATTGTGTGCGTCGGACGATCATACAGTGTTGCCAGACGCGGCGGTTTATCGCCACTTGGGCTACCTCGGAAGGTGAATAGCTGCCGAAAATTCCGAAAGTTCCGTTGCTTAAGTCGACTTCTGTACGTCCCCCAGTCTTGTACATTACGGCAGAAACTGCCAGTCTCCAGTTTCTGCCCTGAAACTATAACTTCCACTTTATAAAAAAAGCAATTTTAATGAGCCGATTTTGGACTACATGGCTGAAAAGAAAAGCGATTTGGACTACGCTAACTAATGCAATTTTTATGTCTTTTAAAAATTTTGGCGACGTTGGGCGGCCAGCGTGTGGCAACATTACGATCATATTCTTGGTTGTCCATCCGTCTTTACAAAATAAGGAAATCCGGGTCACCAATATCCTTGCTAGTGGCGCAGTGGTAGAACATTAGCTTCGATCAAGAGGCCGAAGATACAAACCGTGTATGTACCAATGACTGTCTTCTCAGTTACGTATATTTGTGAATATTTTGTAGATGCTACAACAAATTCGCGAATTTACTGGCTAACTGTGATGGAAAGCATCATGTGAAAACCTGAATGTCCTAGGTTTTCACCTTAGGGCTTGAAGTGGCCAATCCGCAGTGGGCACCCACGGTAATTAAGCCCACGCTCTTTTGCTGACAGCATGTCTGTGCCCTGCAGTGGGAAGTATTTAACTACATATGATATCAATCCTTGTATGTCCCCACTGCGGGGGCACGGGTCTCTTCCTGCATCGCAGGTAGGTTAGGCCATACTCCACCACGGGGGTCAAGTCCGGGTTGGCGGGCCTTACTGTCGAAAGTTATCAAGCTGCCCATAAGGCCTCTGAAATGGCCTAACGAGTGCGATTACATGACAGCCGGCACCAACGACTTAACGTGCCTTGCGAAGCACGGAAGCGCTCGGAAAATATGCTACGGTAGCGGTAGTCACGGGACGGTCACCCATCCAGCACCTGATCGCGCCAAACCAAGTGATTCTGTTTGCCACTTAATTGTTACGAAACACTAAGGGCCGATTTCTGAATTGAAAATTACGCTAAGTAAATACTTAAGTAACGTTCTATCCCGCTCCTTGCTGAGAAATTCGAAGAGACAGCAATACTGTGAAGTATTTACTTAGAGAAATTCTTAATTCAGAAACTGCCCCTGGCCCATAGCCTTCAAAGACGACCGCGTATTTTCGGTCGGTCTTAGTAAGAATTACTCGCCCTACAAAGTACTTACGATGTGTGATAGTGGGTTCCAATAAAATATTATTATTATTCCTAGGGCAGGGGAACATCAACCGTTCTAGTATCATTAATCACACGCAATTTGGGGGTGGGCAGGGACCATTGACACAGAATAGGCCACTGTAGTTGAGTGAACCGAGCTTTGCTATTATGGTCGAGAGTCCGTAACAAGGATTCTATAGAAATATTCTGCGGGTAACTCTTACTTTTATAAAATGCTTCAGGAACCTATTCCGCTATTGTTCAATTTTTGGTCGAAAAATTACAATAGGTTTGTAACACGTGACCTTAAAGGTAATACCACAGACTAAATAGAAGGTAATAGGTACTGAAATAAGCTCTATAAATTGCTTATTTTATTATTTATCAATGCACCATATTAACACCACGTAGGTGTTAGTTCCAGACTTTTTCTCTTTAAAACCATAGTACTGATACGAAACTTAAAAAACAAAAAATGCCAAAGATGACTCTGCCTCTAGGGATGTGAAATAGAACTAATACATATCATTCGAACATGTTTGGTAGACTATGCGCCAGTTTCGGAATTGAGAATTGTGCTAAGAGAACAGTTAACTGTAGTGCTGTCCCTTCGAATTTCCTAGAAAAGAGCGTGACAGAACGATACTAAATTAGGTATTTATTAGTGAAATTCTCAATTCAAAAACCGACCCTAATTCCTTAGAAGACTTTAATGGTTGCATAAATGTTACATATCTTGTATAAATGTCTATACCAGGGACGAATTTATTAGGGACTTACATTCGACGTTACTTTGAACATAATGTGTTGAGTATGTCTATTTATAACTTAATTATTTAGGTAAAATACTATTTGTTTAACGTAGATGCAGGTACTCGGTCTCTATTTCAGTGTTCTGGCTGACACACAAAGACGTCAAAGAGGCTAAAGACGCGAATATTCGATTCTAAACAATAAAATCGAAATAATCGAGTCGCACCTACACGCCCCGGCACCTCCCTACAACTGTCACGTAATTTTCTTTTAAAACCTGGAACATAGACTTACCTGCCAGCATCAGGCCAATATAAAAAAAGTTCCATTTTCTATCAAAGAATCTGACGAATCTGAAAACGTTAGTTATTTCGCGGCCTCTTTGGAACAAATTCATTGTAGAAAAAAACAAAATTAGCAGACAGGTAGGCGTTGTTTTCGTACAAAGCTTGGGGGGAAGGGTGACGGAGGCTGTGGGGGTGTTGAATTATGAATCTGTGAATAATTTCGCGTTTCAGCCTGCGAAATACTAATGTTGAACGATGGCTGTTTGGTCTTTAGGGCGGGGGGACACCGGGTTGCTTTTTGTTATTTAATAAGTTGGGAACACAGTAATTACTCATTAGATGAACGGCTGTATACCGGAGATGTAGAGCATTGTCTGCCACTTCCCACGTTTCTGGCAAACCTCGTGGCTTCATCAATGTTAAAGCTAGGCGCATGCTGAGACGTAGGCGACGCAGCTCAGCGCAGCGCAGGGCAGCGAAGATTTTGTAAAGCATAGAACGTCATTGATCTACGTACGCTGCGGCGCAGGCACGTGCGACGCAGACATGTGTCTGCCCTGCTCTGCGTCTCGTTGTAGTGCCAGCACAGATTTCTACGCGACGCGTGCACGTCGAGGCGTGTTTCCTAACAATTTTGTTGCAATGACAGAACATTGGATTAAATTAGTTCGCTGTGAACCTTGTTTGTATGATACAAATCATGCAGACTATTAAAAAAAGACATTAAAAGAGTTTTTATGGTTGAGAATTTCCAAGGAATGGAGGGAATAGTTGCGTCAAAGCATGCGGAGGCATCTATGTCTGCCCTAACTGCCCTGCCCTGTACTGAACTGTGCTGTGTTGTACTGCGTCGCCAGCATTTCAGCATGCGCCTAGCCTAACGTTGCGTTGCACGCATGCCGGTATTTTTTTATAGTAATACTAGCTGACCCTGCAAACTTTTTTTGCTATATAAATTTTATTAGCCTTTGACCTACCCCAGGTCTACCAAATATATACAACAATTTCATAAAAGTCGGTTTCGGAGGAGGTCGATAACAATGTGACATATGACCTAATGTGACATTTTTAAATATTAGATTAATTTCATACTTATTTTAGTATAGTTCTTTTTGTGTACTCACGCAGATTTTCGGTATCAGCTGGATGACGATGGCCAGGACAGAGAGATGTGGCGTGGTTTGGAGTTCAATAATTGATTGCATTCCACGAGTATATACAGATGATATTTACAATGATGGATGTTTGTGGACCCTGTAGGGCAGGTAACATTATAAATGATAGATTATAGGAGGCCTTTATGAATTAAGAATACGCTATTTTTATCCTAATTATATTACACTAATGTTGGTTGATGGAAGGTACGTAGGTACGTAAATTTATGCTGAATTTATATAGTCTACGAAATTTACGTAGATTTATGCTGAATTTATAAAACCTATGACACTGCGTATTTATGCTGAATTTATTTAGTCTATAACACTAACGTAGATCTATGCTGAATTTATATACCCTTTGAACCTTACGCAGTTTTATGCTGAATTTATATAGCCTATGGCACTGACGTACATTTATGCTGAATTTACTAGGAGTGGGTCGTTGTCCGATTTTTCGACGACGAAACGCAACCGTTTTTTCTGGAACGAAAACAGGTCCTCGAAACGGTCCTCGTTCGCAACTGGTTTCATTGTATGCAAACGAGAAAGGCGCAGAGGACGGTCAAACGAGTGCGAACGAGACGAAATCACGAAACATCGGAAAAAATAAGTTGTTTTACACGATATTAGACTGTATACTCATAGACATAAAGATTACTTTATTGTATCACAGACCAAAACGAACGGAACGAGCAAGGAGCCGACGACGACGTCGCAATGATCTCATTACGTTCTAGGCTCTATTAATATAGCACTAAAGGACATATCCGCGTCAAACAATCTAAGGACTGGTCTCGCGACGAACAAACGCTGGCACTGCTTTAGAGTCGCTGGCGCTGCTTTAGAATGAAACTTAAAACGGACCAATCGTCGCGGAACACAAAACGGTCTTATTAAACGGTTCGTCTTTGCAACGATCACGCCTAGAATTTACATTGCCTATTAAACTTACGCAGTTTGATGCTGCATTTATATAGCCTATGACACTAACTTAGATTTATGCTGAATTTATATAGCTTGCAAACATGACGAATCTGACCATTGGTTAAGAAGACATGAGGGAACATAGAGCGGTCATACTTACTTACAATTGCATACGTTTATTTATTTACAGAAAGAAATTAAATTAACTAAATTCATACAATGCTGAATATGACGAATCTGGTTCAGCACCGTCATGTTCAGCAGTCGGGTCGTTGGTAATTTACAGTCAGTTTTTTTTACTCCTGAAACGCCCCCAGCCTAATAATAAACAGGAAATTAGTACAAATCGCTCCTCTAATATAAAACTGGCCATTATATCATATTTTACAGTCTATTTATTCTTACTTGGCCAATTTAGTAAACAAGATTCTAACCTTAAAATTGAGATTAGATGCCTAAACTAGACATTTTCTCGCAAATTCATGAACTATCATGAACTATGTCTATAAAATTGGCAGCGTATTATCTAAAAGAGTGTTCCAGGTTACTTCACTTATGGAAATATGGCAGTTTTGGACTAAAAATTCACAGTTTAAGGGTAGAATCTTGTTTACTAAATTGGACAAGTAAGAATAAATAGACTGTACACTTAAAATGTTATTTATTTCTAAAGATACAGGTGGGCAGACAAATATACAAAGGCATTTTGTGTACATATGTACATTTAGGTGCACAAACATGTATGCTCTTCAGTATTTTGTCAAAGTCAAAATATGTTAAAAACCTATTTAGAGGCTGAAAATTCCACCCATGCCGGGACTCGAACCCGCGACCTCTGGCTAACCGTGACAGAGCCGTCCTTAGCACGGGTTAGTGCATAAAAAAAAAAGCATATAAAGGGGCCGTTCAAATATTACGTAAGCAGATTTATTACAATCATTTACCCCCCATCCCCCTTGTCAGCAAAAGTAAGCAAAGCTCTTACCCCCTCCTCCCATGCTTACGTAAACATTTTTCAATTATAAATGTATTTTTTTTATAATGTAATTATAATGTTATAATTATAATTTTAAAAATAAGAAAATAGATTTAGGATAAAGATTAGATTTTACTGATACAGTATTCAACACAGAGTAAGGGACAAAAATATTATAATCTTACGAACACAACAAACTTAAAAACGAATCAACGGTAACACAAATGTTAAATTGCTTTGCTATGCTTACAATACGTCTACTCGCTATAGTATCCAAACAAAACAATACACTAACTAACGGAGAAAATTTAGACAAGTGATTAGCGCGCGGTAATTCCCCTAATCGGTTCTAAAGCGAGTGCCCCACCCCCCCATAGTGCTTACGTAATACTTGAACGGCCCCAAAGTCAAAAAAATAGTCACTTTCTCATACATCTCATAGTGCACGCAACTGTACTTACGTACCTAATACAAATGTTAAGTGAGGTGTGTCTTAATTAGACAATCCCATTACAATAATAGGAAATAATCAGTATGAAATAGCCGCCAAACACATGGCTTCAATCTGGGTGTATTCTATGTCTGGGATGCCTTTGCTTGGTTACCATAGCCCAGGGCATCCCAGTTTGGGGCCATCACCTTGATTGTGTAACTTTCAACACGATATCAACCCTTTTATGCCCCCACTGCTGGGGCACGGGTCTCTTCCTGCATCGCAGGTTAGGCATACTCCACCACTTTCAATGATGTGTCTATCATTATTATTATTTTTATTATTATTAGTTATTACATGAAATATGGACTTGGCAGTCGGAGAGGATTTTTAAAAAACAAGGAGAAAGTTCAACTTTGTGTTGTTTCAATGAAGTCTCGATTGAATTACATAAATTATACTATTGCACGCTAACTGTGAAGGGGAACATCGTGAGGAAACCCGCGGCTTGGTTATCTCCGCACGTATTGACTAGTCTTTCCTGTGGACTAGGCCGACTAAGCTGTCAGGATGGTATAGGTGCTGGGCAAGCCTACACCATCTATAAAAACCATGTCCCAGGCACTACAGCGGCGGAGTGGTCCCTTCAACCATCTAGTGTGGGTGAAGATGCCACGGGACGCTGTATAAATCATCTCATTACGTAGATGCGAAAGGCCAATAGCGTTAAATACTAAGTTATTCTAGTGATCACGATGATCAGAGTGCTTAGTGCGAGTTTGACAGATCCAATCGAATAACTTTACTACCGCGTTAATCGAGCATTGAGTAGTGAGTATGAGTAAGTCAACCGTTCGAACTGGCAATACGCTGTCACAGTACAACTCGCACTCGCGTTTATTCGTGTTTTGGCTTTTAAACGTGTTCACTTCTCAACGTAAACCATTACAACTCTCACTCAGCAATTTTAATTTCCATACTTGTCGCTAGGTGGCGCTTCCTCGATGCCATAGAAATATGAGTTTACGTTAACGCGATCGAGTAGTTAAAAAACTCGCACTAAGCACTCAGGGATGTCCTCGCGCTACCAGCGGTGGTGCGGCAAAGGCGTCGGGGCTGCTCGCGAAGACCTCACGTTAAGTGTTTGCTTGCTCGGCATCTAGATTTAGCAATTCGGATGATTCATATTATATTGGGAATCTGCCTTTGTTATAATGCAACCGGTGCAGGTACGGACTCGTAAAACATGCTCAATTGGGTAAGTTATTAAATACGTGTTTATGTTTAGTAAAGTCGTTATATACATATATAATGATACATATAATTATACATAAAATTATACATATATACATATATATATTGCGAATGTGAGTGGAAGGGTTGGTAAGGGTCGTCCCAGGCGGACATACATCGACCAGATAGGGGATGTATTAGCAAAGGGAAAGATAAAAAGTACCCGGAACCGGCGTGCGTGCATGCAACGACTTACATATGAACGTTGATGAAGCGAAGGTGATCTGTCAGGATCGTGGCAAGTGGCAGTCCCTGGTCTCTGCCTACCCCTCTGGGATACAAGCGTGAGGTTATGTATGTATGTATGTATGTATGTATGTATGTATGTATGTATGTATGTATGTATGTATGTATGTATGTATGTATGTATGTATGTATGTATGTATGTATGTATGTATGTATGTATGTATGTATGTATGTATGTATGTATGTATGTATGTATGTATGTATGTATGTATGTATGTATGTATGTATGTATGTATGTATGTATGTATGTATGTATGTATGTGCCGGAATTCGAACCAATGGCCTCCCGATTGAGAAGCGGGTGCTCCACCGCTCCTCTAAAACATAGTTCAATGATAACTCCGTTGTTTTCTTAGCTTACCATCAACTTCTTGGAATCCTCCCGATTGAAGCCTGCACTTACCTGAAAAGAAAATATGCGAATTAATTATAATACATTTAAACGACTGAATAATTCAGGTGTCGAGTCTACCCGTCGCTCGTAGAGTTACCCCCGTTACCGTACACGTGACCGCGGGTGCTGTCAAACGAGTATTTGAGACCACTAATATTACTTGACAGCTTGACTTCGACAGTGTTTAATGAACATAATGGGTGAGTCGCCCATTAGCTCTTTCCAACTGAGCTAATGGGCGACTCACCGGCATCAGTGAAATTTCGAACCTCTTTGTTCTCTTTACAATATTCACGTATTTTAAGGTTTACGGAATTTCTACTAGCCAAATTTTTGCACTGACTATTACACAGGCCCGCGTAGTCATGTGAGGAAGGCTACTGTAGTTAAAAGTAGCGTAGTGTGTACGAGCATTCAGAGGGGTTCACGGCCAATGTCGTTTTTTGTCTTCGTCATTTGTATGGTAATACGTAACAGAGGGAGCGCTATATTAACTCGTCTCCGTGGATAGGGTTAACATTCTGTTAACAGCTGTCAAATGTGTTTCTTCGTATGCACTTTGGTCAACTGACAGCTTATATTCTTTTTAATGCACCCGTGCTAAGGACAATTTAAAAAAAAAACCTATTTAGAGCTAAAAATTCCACCCATGCCGGGACGCGAACGCGACCTCTGGATAACCGTGCCAGCGCTCTCCCAACTGAGCTAATGGGCAACTCACCGGCATCAGTGAAATTTGGAACCTCTTAACAATAAAGAGGTTCGAAATATCACTGATGCTCTTTACAATATTCTCTGTATTACGTAAAGGCAGTACAGTATACAGTAAGAGGTTCGAAATTTCACTGATGTTGGTGAGTCGCCCATTAGGTCAGTTGGGAGAGCGCTGGCACGGTTAGCCAGAGGTCACGGGTTCGAGTCCCGGCATGGGTGGAATTTTTAGCCTATAAATAGGTTTTTTACAACTGCCAGTTGTTAACATTAGATCAACAGCTTGTCAGTGTACCAGAAACTGGGGGAAAGACACAATTTTTGTGCGAATCCAATTTTAAAACTGGCTACTTTAAAACCAAACGATAATAAAAATGGCGGAAAATTATTCCAAACTAAGTTTAATTCCATACAAAGTCCGGTCAAACTGTGCATAACAAGCTTGATTATCAGTCTACCCCCGTGGGGCGGAGCGCAATGGTATCAACAAGTTAGATTGCGTTGAACAATAAGCTTTTTCAATGCCAGGGAGTGACTTGGCAAACGCAAAAATCCAATTTAAATGTGTTATCTACATATCTATCTATCCATCCAATTTAAAAAAAAACTTTGGCTTCTGCATATACCTCATTAGATTATTTATGCAGCGCCCCGTGGCAACTTCACTCTCACTGAACGGCTGAATGGATTTGGATGAATTCGTCACACGAATAGACCGTAAATTCTTCATATTACACCCACACCGAGTCACGGATGAGACGCTTAAAAGATAATAAAATGTTGTGTATAAACAATTAAAATATAGAAAAAAATATATTGGAATATGTCACTAGAAGGTGGGTTGAATCAAATTTAAGGTTAAATAAATAACTTGAACAACTCTTTTGTTTTGAATTCATTAGAAAAAATAGTAAGAAGTTAATTAACTTACTTCCTAATCTTTATAAACATTTATGACAATAAAGTTTTTTGTATTTTTATAATGTGTTTGTACTTAAGCTTAACTCTCAACTTTGTATAAATTTGTTTATAATTAGGGTCTAACGTGACACCGAACTCTTAATACCTTCAGGTGTAAGTTGACGAAAGGATTCAAGCCTATCACTGTTACCACACTTATAAATAATTTCAATTTGAATTTTTTCAATAGAAAATCAATAATTAAGTATGTAGACGTAAAAAAATTATTTGTTCAACTTATCGATAGGAATAAAAAGTGAATGCACAACTTGAAGCGTTTTATAAATAATACATATAATATTATAAATCCGAACATTTTAGGACATAGACAAGTTCTTCTAACCTTTTTTGTGCCCCGGTCGTATCTTGAGTTTTATTCTATAGACTGTATAATCGTAGAATAAAACTCAAGTTACTAAACTACTGGCCGAAAATAAACGAAAAAGGAAGCGAATCGAATCAAAAATAAAACATTACCTACTTTCAGCGTGTCGACACTCTGAAATAAGAATCCTGGAACACTGGCCACAGTTATGTCATACATAACTCACCCACAAATAAATCCCCTTTAACTCCTTATAATATAGAGTCGATAATCTTTCAAAACAAATAGCGAGATAGGTTCTTTTAACATTTAAGAAGAAAAGAGTTTGAATTTCGAGCCATTATTGATACCCGAACCATTGTACTCGTAACTCTTAACTCATTTTAACTTCTAATGCGCTTTCAGCTTAGGATGAATTTTCTGTATCAAATTACGTGTATTGAGCAATGAGGAATTACGTATTCCAGAGGAGGCGTCCCAACTAAGTTTAGTCTTAAGTAACTTTAGGTCTAAGCTAATTAAGGGCTAAAAGGTAAGATGTAAGGTCTGACCTTGAATAAAGAACATTTGTTTTTTTTTTATGTAGCTTAGATAGAGTCAGGGCTTAATTACCACGCCCGCGATTGGCGATTTCAAGGGCTTTCAATATGAACACCTCAGACACTCGGGTTTCCTCACGATGCTTTTAAGATAAGATAAAGATTTATTCACATAAAAATTGTACAAGTTATTTTGTGAAGTCCCTGATCTCTGAGCTAGGTAAACCTGTGTTACAAAGACCAGTGCCCTCTACCAATTTAGGTGATACGTGGTCTTACATAATTACAATACACTAAAAAACAATCAGCAGAAAAAGAAAAGAAAAAAATAACCAAAAAAATAAATAAAAATAGATAACAACATAGTTTATGTACACTAGTATTTGTGTGTTTGTTTTTATGTTTGTTTGTTTTCTTCACTTAGCGGGTGTGGTATTGCTTCTATAACTCGACAAATTTTGTACTTTATCTTTAGAAATAATTTCCTTCAATATAAAGGGAAAAAAAACATGATTTTGCCACACAAGTCAGCTGTGATGTCTCCTCTAGAAATGTAGCACCTACACAAACCTTTATAGTACCGAGTTGACACTTCTGGTTTATACCGATCCGAACTAAATGTAGGAATTCAAAAGGTCACCAAAATAGTCATCTTTCAAATTGAATGTTCCTATCGCAACGGATTTATCTTTGAAGGATATCGGTCCTTATTGTAATACCTTCACGGTCTATTTTAGTTGTAAAGTGCCTCTGTCTGTCCCCCTGTGTTGCCATTGCAAACAAAACGCCTATTATAATGTGACAGGAGTGAATTAGTGACGCTCCGTTGAATTGTCGATATTTGTTTTGCATATTGTTTACGAGTCGATACTTTTCCAGCGCTTGCTTTCAGAAGCGCTCGTGGCTTAGTCGAACCGAGTGATTGGAATTAATCACTAGGGTAAGGCAACAACAGGCGCGGTCAGGTGCAGGATTGGTGACCGTCCCGTGACTACCTCTAGTGCCATTTTTTACGAATGCTTCGCAAGGCACGCTAAGCCTTTGGTATCGGCTGCCATGTAAAGCCATGTCAGAGGCCTTACGGGCAGCTTGATAACTTCTGACAGTAAATTACAAGCCACTGTATTACAACCCGAACTTGTCCGCTGTGGTGGAGTATGGCCTAACCTCCCTGCGACGCAGGAAGTGACCCGTGCCCCAGCAGTGGGGACATACAAGGGTCGATATCGAAATTCTGTTAATGAAGGACTTTGAAAATACATACTAACGTTTTTTTCTCCAAAATGATCTAGATTTTGAAAATACTTGTAACGTTCAATAAGCCGCAATTTATGTGCTATTTAGAATAAAATGTTTTTGATCTAAATTGCATTTCAGTGTTTTCTCAAGTCAGAAATCGTATTTTTTACTGTCTTCTGTGAATTGGGACAGTTTCTGAACTAAAACGTACACGCCTTAGCATCACATCGCACAACATTTTAAGAAATATAATTCCACAAAGTGCACGCTCTCAGCGATTCTATTTTATCAGTTTGAAGTTTTTCGATCCGGGTTTTGCTGAAAAGTTTCTCAGGAATGAAAAATACATTTTCTACAGCGCACCAATAATTTCTCACTAGCACAACGGTTTTATTATACGCTAAGCATCACGATTATTGTCTGTGTATGAGTTTAATTACGCATGAAGCCTCCATTTGTTCGAAGATATAATTTAAGCGTTCCTCGTGCTTAGAATTGAGTATATTAGGGCCGGTTTTTGAATTGAGAACTTCATTTCACTTCTTTTAATATCGTGTTACATTGTGTTATATTTGTATCTTTGTGGCTTCAAATAAATGTCTCTCTCTCTCTCTCACTAGGCAAATACGTAAGTAAGACATTCTGTCGCGCTCTTTTCTGGGAAATTCGGAGAGACAGCACTACAGTTAACCATTTACTTCGCAAAGTTTTCAATTCAGAAACGTGGTGCTTAAAATATAAAACTTTCTTTTTGATTAGATTATTTCTAATTTTAAGTACGATCAAACCTCGATTTGTGACCTTTAAAGGTATTGGCAAAGTTCTATGGCGAACTGGCATGTCGTTTGTAAATTAATCCAAACTTCGTTTCTATGGGAAATAACCTTTTAAAAAGATCTTATGGGAATAAGATCTTTCATAAGAAGAAATTTTGACGAAGTAATGCGAAAGTTACGAAAAGCAGCCAAGTACGAACGTGTTAGAAATACACCACGATGTTATTACAGGCTGTATAAATAACAGAAAGAACTTGCCTTAGACAAATATTGTCGTGGGAAGACTTCTCTCATTGCCTAAAAGTGATTTTGTGTGTGAAGGAAACTCTTTAAGGCGTTCCGGAGCGCTAACTACCGCCATACTTATAATACGTTTTAATCTAAAAGTGAACATGAGAAATCTTAACAACTGTGACAACTATTTTAAGAACTTACAGTGTAGACTAATGTATTGTTTATAATATTATTTAATATCTCTTTAATTCTGTCTATCATTTTGAAACATTAAAATTACGATTTTTATTTTTAATGCACTAACCCGTGCTAAGGAACAAATTTAAAAAACCTATTTAGAGGCTAAAAATTTCACACATGCCGGGATTCGAACCCGTTATCCGTTGAATTGATCGCAATTGAGCTCAATTGGTAGAGCGCTGGCACGGATAGCCAGAGGTTGCGGGTTCGAATCCCGGCATGTGTGAAATTTTTAGCCTCTAAATAGGTTTTTTAAATTAAAATTACGTCCACCTTTTTTAATTTTCTTTCAGTTTGTTACCATTACTACTTCTCTTTTCGACTAGACCAGGCCACATAAATCGTCCTTTACCTGCTTATCTTGTTTTAAACCCAGTTTTCTGTTTATATTATAAATAAAAGAAATAAAACACATTATAATTAAAACACACTGTTGAAGTCGTTCGTTTTATTATTTATACAATATCACAATATCGTTTTATTATTTATACAAAATCATTTTGCAATATCACTTTTTAATTTATTTATATTCTTCCGAGTGTTTCTATTATGTATTCTATGGTATAAAAGCAATGCCACTCCAATCTGAGTTTGAAGCAATATCTCTATTGGCTGCTCGCTATTTTTTTAAAGACGTCACGGTAGTTGGCGGCTTAATAAATATAAGAATAGTAGTTAATAAATATAAGAGAAATTTCATTTTACGCAACTCAAGATATTAAACAGTGTATTTCATTTAATTTAAATTGCTATGTATTCATTAATATCTACTTAAGTATTTGTAGTGTAATTATTGCGTATTATTTATCACTATGTAGGTATATAGCTATGATAGCTTAACGTGGCGCTCTTTAGGGGAGGGCTATGTCCAGCAGTGGACTAGTATAGCCTGACGATGACGATGATGTATATAGGTATATATTTGTGAGTGTGCTTGTATGCGTGTAAGTATGGCTGCTTATGAGAGTGTGAGTGCGTGTTTGTTCCGTTTTGATGCTCCGTGAGTCACCTGAGTGCTTAGTGCGAGTTTGACAGATCCAATCGAATAACTTTACTACCGCGTTAATCGAGCATTGAGTAGTTAGTATGAGTAAGTTAACCGTTCGAACTGGCAAAACGCTGTCACAGTACAACTCGCACTCGCGTTTATTAGTGTTTTGGCTGGTAAACGTGTTCACTTCTCAACGTAAACCATTACAAATCGCACTCAGCAATTTCAATTTCCATACTTGTCGCTAGGTGGCGCTTCCTCGATGCCATAGAAATATGAGTTTACGTTAACGCGATCGAGTAGTTAAAAAACTCGCACTAAGCACTCAGATGGCCCTTGCTGAAAATCAGTGCTGTGGGTGCAAACCCTCAGCCTATACTGAGCATGAGGCCTTTTTTCCGCTGCATCGACATACGTAGCGTTGTAGTGTAGCGTTGGAATTTATGTTCATTTCATTCATCTGCAGTTCCTCTTTTATTCTGCTTTTATTTTACTCCTGCTTTCTTTTCTGTATTTTCCTTTTCTATCAAATTTTGTATGTCTATGTGGCGTTAAATAATTTTTTTTCTTCTTTGTTTTTTTTTATTAATTTTCTTTCACATTTTTTTTATGTTTTCCGAGGTAAAAAAGCAATGTAACTGCAATTCAAGTTTCACGCAATGTCTCTATTAGTTGCTAGCGATTTTTTCAAGACAACAGCAGCTAACGAACGCAGATAAAGAGTCGACATCTGCCCTAAAGACCTATACCTAGAAAAGCTTAAAACAAACAAGAATAATCACTTGGAGCGAAAGTTTATCACTGTTTACTCGCCTCTTCGCTAGGACGTACGAAGGTCAACCGAGCCAAGTTCAGACATTTATTGTGGTCTGACTGAACTGATTTTAAAAACCTATTTAGAGGCTAAAAATTCCACCCATGCCGGGATTCGAACCCGCGACCTCTGGCTATCCGTGTCAGCGCTCTATCCAACTGAGCTAATGGGCGACTCACCGGCATCAGTGAAATTTCGAACCTCTACACTATTCTCTGTATTACGTACAGGCAGCGACATCTGGCTTAAGTAAATTGCATTACTTACAGCCCCGACTACCTACTTTGCAGTTAGGTTTTTACATCGGAATGATTTCACTGTAACCACATGATTATACTATTTTTATTTTTAATGCACTAACACTAACCCGTGCTAAGGACAATTTGGAAATGAACTGATTTGTTTGGCCTTTGGCTCTCAGTGTGATATGTTATATGCTTGAGCCACGATGCACGGTTTTTTTTTTCAAATAGATGTAACGTCAGATTGGTCCCATTTTAATTTAGAGAAAATTTGATTAAGAGAATATATATGTTTCGCTACATTACATCATTATACTATACAGAATGCCTGAAATAGCAGGAATCAGCGCCTTAAGAATATACTACCTAAATGAAATTCTCCGCTCAGATAGCAAGCATTGGCAGCACAATCCCATCACTTAATCGATCAATCTCGAAGCAGCATAATTCCACCACTTAATCGATAACCTCGAAGCAGCATAACGCAAACATTAAATCGATAACTCTGCTGCAACATAATCCCACCACTATATCGAACATTTTGAAACAGGAGCCGTACTGAAGGGCCCTAAGATATATTGAATGCATTATTAGATTGTTCGTGGCACCCGTATTGTGTTTTGTAAAGTTAGAGTGAGCTTCAACGCCACTGGACCACTGTAGCTCTTAATACGTACTTATAGAAGCTAGTTTCGAACAAAACTCGGGGCCGACTGCGTTATGAGAATTATGTCATTGGATTGTGGATCATATTTTTATTGTGACTTTCATTAATGGATCAAGAACCCATAGATACTGTTAGATTGAAATAAATATTGTACGGTAATACTGCCCTGCAGTGGGGCACCCATATTATGGAGGTTACATGAAGAATATCGTGTGACGTTTGGTGGTGGAGCCTAACCTTCCTGCAATGCAGGAAGAGAGCCGTGCCCCAGCAGTGGGGACAAGGGTTGATATCGATGTTTTGTGGCACCTTGTTATCAGAAAACAATATGCTTCAGATTCAGAAAGTACTATCGATACCTTTCGTTGCGTAGATTGTGTAAGTTTATTCAAAAATTGTTACCAAGACATCGCCGATAAACTGCATTAGCAGTTTGGAAAATTATGCGACACGGTAAAAGTAGTGTAGGACGCCCTCCGACCAGGTGGGATGACGATCAGCGAAAAACTGCATGCAGATGCTGGATGCGGCAAGCTGAAGACAGGGCGCTGTGGCGCTCATTAGGGACTATTTTTTTGAACAGATTTATAAAAAAATTACTTTAAGAAAAACTTTAATTCATCGTAAAGAATTAAATTTGGTTTGCTGAATGTCGTTTTGCTACGTTAGCCGCTGCTTTCGACACGATAAAAAAAAAACAAATAAAAAAGTTTGTACAATAAAATCCCTGAAGATATAATAAGCTTGTCTGAGACGCGGTTACAAATATGTTTAAAGTTTACTTTGTGCCAAAAGAGCTACTGTAAGATAAAGGATTATGTTTATAAGAAAGATGTCTGGAATTAAAAAAGCCAATACAATGCAGAACCAAAAGACTCCGAAAAGACTAAGTTTAAAGCTTTTTTGTCAGTTATTTTGACATAAAACCAAAATTATCTAGATTTTCAAATGGACACCTAGTTAAACTTGTAAATATACTATTTTTATTTTAAATGCACTAACCCGTGCTAAGGACAATTTTAAAAAACCTATTTAGAGGCTAAAAATTCCACCCATAACGGGATTCGAACCCGCAACCTCTGGCTATCCCTGCCAGCGCTCTTCCAATTGAGCTAATGGGCGACTCACCGGCATCAGTGAAATTTCGAACCACTTTACACTATTCTCTGTATTACATACGAATCCCGGTATGAGTGGAATTTTTAGCTTCTAAATAGGTTTTTAAACTTGTAACGTTTACAAGTTTCACTGAGTCACAGTTTCAATTTTATTTTGAATAATTGTCCCATTTTATGTGTATGTTTATATTGCACAAGGGACATTCCAATTTTTCCCACAACACTTTCATAACTGCCACCCTATAGATAAGACCCTAACCACCCTATAGCTTTGGCCCTAAGGCCGGGTCACGCGCCGACTAATGGCCATACATATTTGTAAATATAATTACGCGATATACCCTAGCACGGTTCAACGCACTTTTTTTTTGTCAACGTGTGAATAAAGTTGAAAACTTAAACGTTAACTACGAAGGAACAAAAATTTATTCAGTCGATATAACTAACTCGGGTTACCAATTGATATTAAACTTACATGGAAATCTCAATGCGAAGCTGTGTGCCAACGACTAAGCTGCACGGCCTACCTCTTATTTACAAATACACAAACACAAATAATATATATTATCGAGAAGAATAATACACAAAGACAATAAAAACTAGTAGAACTGTGTTAGACAAATAAAGGTTTAGCGTGTGTAAGTAATAAAAGCAACGGTGACCCCACACTAGGCACTATTAAGATAAGATAAGAATATTATTGACTATTAAATTATTTAAATTAGCACAAACACTAAATCACCGAGCAGTGGTCACCGCATACCATGGTCTTGCAGCGTCAACTCTAAGATATGGAGTGGTATTTTGGGGTAACTCTTCGCAACGTGAAACCGTATTCAAAGCTCAGAAAAGAAGCATTCGTTCAATGAGTGGTCTTACGACCAAAGAGAGTTGTAGATCAAGTTACAAGTCGCTCCCTTACATTTCGCGTCAGCAGGTCGCCCATGGCGAAGACAGGGCGCTATGGCGCTCATTAGGGGAGAGCTATGTCCATCAGTGAATACAGCCTGAAGACGAAGAAGAAGGTATCCAACTCTGTACCTGACCGCTCCTGTGGTTGCTTAACTCAAAGTAATTGCTCACAATCACTCGGTTGCACAAGGCCACAGCGCTTCGAAAAATACCCTGTATGTCGATTTAAATATTCATGCTAGGGTAACAGCCATATTTTATACTCGTAGATGTTATAGTGAGCTCAGCCGCGGCGGCCAATCCAATATTGTCGATTGACAGTGTCGAAGTTAGATTGTGGGATACGCGAATTGTGGACGCCATTTTAACATAACATTTACATACAGGCACATATATTGTTTACTGGCACTACCCCTTCCACTTTCCACATCAGCGTGGGTTAGCTCGAAGAAAATACTATCTAGTATTAAGCTCGCCTTTGTAGAAATTTGTTTATAGTGCAATAAAGAATTTTCATTCATTCATTGAAGAAGAAGAAGATTCATTGAAGAATGAAGCGCTCGTGGCCTAGGCGAACCGAGTGATTGGAATCAATCACTAGGTTAAGCAACAACAGGCGCGGCCAGGTACGGGATGGGTGAGCGTCCCGTGACTACCGCTAGTGGCATTTTTCCGAGCGATTCCGTGCTTCGCAAGGCACGTTAAGCCGTTGGTGCCGGCTGTCATATAATGGCAGTCGTTAAGCCATGTCAGAGGCCTTATGGGCGGCTTGATAACTTCTGACAGTGAGGCCCGGCCACTGTCTCACAATCCTCCACCAACCCGGACTTGGCCCCCGTGGTGGAGTATGGCCTAACCTTCCTGCGATGCAGGAATAGACCCGTGCCCCAGCAGTGGGGACATATAAGGGTTGATAACGTATTCATTCATTACATTGCTTCTGGCCCCACACTAGGATACCCTGTGTCGTGGGAACCAGAAACAACGACGTCACAAACATGTAAACATCCAAGACCTGGGTTTTTTTTTTATTTTTGAAAGGTTTTTAGAAGTTACACATTACTCCTGGTGTCTTGCACACTATTCAATTATTATAATGTTGTGAGGGGCTCTATTGCAACCAGATTGTATACCTATAGAGTAATTTACTTCATTTTCTTTTTTTCTCTAATCTGGACAAAAGCTCAAACGTTTTTGTGTTATGGTTATTTTTTTTTAACAGATAATGTAACATTAAACGTAATAAGGTCGTCATGTACACTTTTTTATTTTGTAAGTTTTGTTTTTTCCGAACGATTTTTATGTGATTATATTTTTTTGCTGCCTGTACGTAATACAGAAAGTATTGTTCAAAATTTCACTGATACCGGTCAGTCGCCCATTAGCTCAGTTGGGAGAGCGCTGAGTGCATAGTGCGAGTTTTTTAACTACTCGATCGCGTTAACGTAAACTCATATTTCTATGGCATCGAGGAAGCGCCACCTAGCGACAAGTATGGAAATTAAAATTGCTGAGTGCGAGTTATAATGGTTTACGTTAAGAAGTGAACACGTTTACTAGCCAAAACACGAATAAACGCGAGTGCGAGTTGTACTGTGACAGAGTTTTGCCAGTTTGAACGGTTAACTTACTCATACTCACTACTCAATGCTCGCATAACGCGGTAGTAAAGTTATTCGATTGGATCTGTCAAACTCGCACTAAGCACTCTGGCATTTTATGCTTTTTATGTGATTATTTTTTTTTAATGCAATAACCCGTTGCTGCCTGTACGTAATACAGAAAGTGTTGTTCAAAATTTCACTGATGCCGGTCATTCGCCCATTAGCTCAGTTGGGAGAGCGCTGGCACGGTTAGCCAGAGGTCGCGGGTTTGAGTCCCGGCATGGGTGGAATTTTTAGCCTCTAAACAGGTTTTTTTAAAGATTTTTATGTGTGCAATAACGTATAAAATATTCGATTAGCGCCTACTACCCAATTTCGCGTCTCAATTTCTCATTCGGCAACCTTTCCGGTTCTCTGGAAGAAATCTCTATCAGCAAAAAGAGCGCCAATTGCACCTCTTCTTTTGTAACTGTAGCTGTCTCTGTAAATATTTTCCGGCGTGTACAGTAAGAAATATTCTTATCTTATCATTAAATAAAAAAGGGGAACAAAAAAAGTACCCGGAACCGTCGAGCGTGCATGCAACGACTTATGAAAGTTGACGAACCGAAGGTGATCTTTCAGGATAGTGGCAAGTGGCAGTCCCTAGTATCTGCCTACCCCTCTGGGATACAGGCGTGAGGTTATGTATATATCTGTCATTAAATTGCGTCAATCACCCCGGAATCCCCAACTCGTGAACCCCGTAGCCCTAAACAAAACGGTCGAGCCACAAACAATTTAACAGGAAAGGGACAGCCTGCACCGCCTCCAGGTGCGAGCGGGACGGCTGCATCGATAAGTGATTACCGTGTCACTGGAAATTCAATATGTTTTAATTGATACCAGGACATGGTCGCCGACGAAACGAACTTTTGCCGGGTGCTGTAAGCGTGTCGTTTAGAAAAACACTATTCCTCTGAAACGCTCCTCAGAGGCCGTTTAATTTTTTTTATGTAGCCTATAACCGCCCGACTGTAGGTCACAGGCCTTCTCTCTGAGAGAGAGTATGGGCTTAATTACCAAGCGTGCCTACCGCGCATTGGCAATTTCAACAAGAATGAATGAATGAATGAATGAATGAATGAATGAATGAATGAATGAATGAATGAATGAATGAATGAATGAATGAATGAATGAATGAATGAATGAATGAATGAATGAATGAATGAATGAATGAATGAATGAATGAATGAATGAATGAATGAATGAATGAATGAATGAATGAATGAATGAATGAATGAATGAATGAATGAATGAATGAATGAATGAATGAATGAATGAATGAATGAATGAATGAATGAATGAATGAATGAATGAATGAATGAATGAATGAATGAATGAATGAATGAATGAATGAATGAATGAATGAATGAATGAATGAATGAATGAATGAATGAATGAATGAATGAATGAATGAATGAATGAATGAATGAATGAATGAATGAATGAATGAATGAAAGAATGAATGAATGAATGAATGAATGAATGCATGCACGAACTGTTATGTCCGGTTCCCCGCCTCACCTATATTTTGTCATTCTCAGCACTAAAGAGCAAATAAAAGCGTTTTTCCGCGCACATCGCGCAGCAGTCACAGCAGTCACAAAAGTCACAGTAGTCAAGAGCAGTCATGCATAGTCTTTAACATCAGTAATTAGACTAAGTATCAACATGTAGTCCGTTTTAATAACTGTCTTTATCCAACTTATTATTAACGTGTTTCGGTGCCATCAATAAACTGCAAATGTGTACGTGGTGATGTGATTTTCAACCCCCGGAGCCTGCGCTGCCTAACAACTGGTGTCAGAAGTGGGATATAGGTACTGAGCTAATTCGCTTAGCTTGTACCAAGAACTCGGCCGCTCAGCTCCGAGGTTAAGCTCTCACCCCCCGAGTGAAGCCCGTATCATGTTTGGTCGACGGTAAGCCTCAGCCCCATGCGCTTGAGCCCACACCAGCCGCCATGTACTGCAGTTCCGAGGTCGACAGTGAGTCTTCACCCCACGTGTGGAGCCTGCGCCGTGGAAACCGAAACACCTCATCACTTCGTGGTTGCCGAGCCGTCATATGACTTCCTGAGTCACACGGTCCCCGGCCGCAGCATGGGCCAATCTACATCGACTGTTCCTGTTTCCTAAAAACAGTGGTCCCATTGCCAGTGATGAAATTCTGCGAGTCCCGAATCTTGTGCTCTACGAGGTCACGTTTCTTCGCCATACGACTTCGTGGGTCGCCGTCCGCATTTGACCTCGATACTTCGCCGACTCGACAAAATTCGCTGCATCAGCACAGTGTTGTGTATGTATGTTTAATAGTAGGTAATTTCAAAGCGTCTTAAATTATTTCTCAGTGCTAAATTTTTTTCACTGTTTATACGCAATTTTTGTACTTACTGTTTCTTAACTTTTTCTTTTCTGTTATTATTTAAATTTACTACAAATTTACATTTATTTTATGTGGAGATATTTTCTTATTCGACTTTTATATCATGTCAATGTGTTTTTGTAACTCTACCTATTTTGTTGTATTTCCAAATATCGTAATTTTGTTAACTTTTTATGCATCTGCCATTTTTATTGCATATTTCTATGTTTTGTCCTCTGATTTATATTTCATTTTAGAATCAAAAGTTCCATATACGTGACAACCTTTAATTGTGACTCTCAACTTATTATCTAGGTCATACTATTATTGTTTAAAACTGTCTTTGACTCAATGTGTAACGCGAATCTTGCACCGTAGGCAGTTCAAGTTCAGTGGCACCAGACATTCCAATCGTGTACTTAATGATATTCAATTGTCAACCTTACGTCTCTGTTTTTATTTTATTCTTTTACTATACGAGTAATATGTTAACATTATTTTAAAGGATTTTGTGCCAAAATAAATTATTTTATTTAAAGGTCACACGGCAGGGTAACCAGTCCCAAAAAGGAGACCTCTAAATATTATTAATTATCCATTAATTTTTGAAATTGTAAGTAATTTTCGCAGAATCTAGAATTGGCAGGTCACACAACAGGGTAACCAGTCCCAAAAGGAGACCTCTCTATTATATTCATTGGTCACACGACAGGGTAACCAGTCCCAAAAAGGAGACCTCTAAATATTATTATTCATAAATTTTTTAAACTAAGCAATTTTCGCAGTATGTAGAATTGGTAGGTCACACGACAGGGTAACCAGTCCCAAAAGGAGACCTCTCTATTATGTTCATTGGTCACACGACAGGGTAACCAGTCCCAAAAGGAGACCTCTAAATATTATTATTATTCAGTAATATTTGAAACTGCAAGTAATTTTCGCAGTATCTAGAACTGGCAGGTCACACAACAGGGTAACCAGTCCCAAAAAGGAGACCTCGAAATATTATTATTCATTAATTTTTGAAACTAAGCAATTTTCGTAGTATGTAGAATTGGTAGGTCACACGACAGGGTAACCAGTCCCAAAAGGAGACCTCTGTACCTATACATATTAATTCCTGAAACATTTTTTTCTTTCACCTTGAAATATTAGGTCACACATCAGGGTAACCAGTCCCAAAAACCTCTTTATCATTATTGTTTATAGGTCACACGACAGGGTAACCAGTCCCAAAACGGAGACCTCAGGCAATTTCCAAACTCTTCCCTTATCTGCCTTTTTCTTTGTTTACAAATTTGATTTACAATATCACAGTCTTGTTTT
Source organism: Yponomeuta sedellus (assembly GCA_934045075.1). NCBI lineage: Eukaryota > Metazoa > Arthropoda > Insecta > Lepidoptera > Yponomeutidae > Yponomeuta > Yponomeuta sedellus. The sequence goes on along the minus strand of OW203751.1, from coordinate 4,325,267 downwards.
CCACATTGAATTTTGTGTGTTTCTAGTTCATGATTTATTTTTTTTTATAATTATTTCCCAAAACGGAAGCCCCTACCATATTTACTGAATCCGTCTTTGTTTCTGCTAATACTAAAGTAATTATTTCATGTACTTTTTCCGTCTAATAGGTACCTACCTATTTTTGTGTTTCACAATATTTTCTTTTTTTTTACTTATATTCCTGTTTAACAATGTTTTTTAAATATTCAACGAATTGAAAGTTATAAATAACACGTCAGGGTAGCCAGTCCCAGAAGGAGACCTGTGAGATCTCTGTATTAACTCCTCAGAACTCATTCAGTAAATGTCATAGTTTTATTTACTATTATTTTATTTTCTATTGTTCTATCTTGTATTTTATACTTGTCAGTGCTACTTGTCTGAGATTTTCTCTGTATTCATAAGTCTTTATCCGACTTAAAATAGTTTCATATCAAAATTTTGTTTTATGCTTTGGTATTCTAAAGTACTGATTTGTTAATTATATTATCTAAAGTATTTTTCTAACTTCTCTGTATTCATAACTGTATTTATCCGACTTTGAATAGTTTCATATCAAGATTATTTTATGCTTTGGTATTCTGAAGTACTGATTTGTTAATTATATTAAGTATCTTTTTTTCTAACTAAGTTACTCGATTCTTATGTGTATTTTTTAAAGACTGTTTATTACCTCTTAATGTATTTGAAGTTACATGTTTGATCAGTAATCACGCTACTGTCTGTATTGTCCATGTTTCCCTAATCAGCAAACTTTTATTTATCAATGCTTTGGTTTTCCTTTTTGTATTGTGTTCAGTCTTGCCTTATTGCAATATCTCGATGTAGTCAAGTCCTCAATTTTAATTAGTTTTGTATAACTTCGCTTATCACTTGTTAAAAGGGATAAGCTTCGTCAAAAAGGGGGAGCTGTTATGTCCGGTTCCCCGCCTCACCTATATTTTGTCATTCTCAGCACTAAAGAGCAAATAAAAGCGTTTTTCCGCGCACATCGCGCAGCAGTCACAGCAGTCACAAAAGTCACAGTAGTCAAGAGCAGTCATGCATAGTCTTTAACATCAGTAATTAGACTAAGTATCAACATGTAGTCCGTTTTAATAACTGTCTTTATCCAACTTATTATTAACGTGTTTCGGTGCCATCAATAAACTGCAAATGTGTACGTGGTGATGTGATTTTCAACCCCCGGAGCCTGCGCTGCCTAACAGAACGAACGAACGAACGAACGAACGAACGAACGAAAGAACGAACGAATGAATGAATGAATGAATAAAATTTACATTCTTTTTGATGCACTAATTCATGCTAAGGACAATTTTTAAAAACCTATTTAGAGTGTAAAACTTCCACCCGTGCCTGGACTCGAACACGCGACCTCTGGCTAACCGTGGCCAGAGGTCGCGGGTTCGAGTCCGGGCATGGGTGGAATTTTAGCCTCTAAATAGATTTTTATGAATAAGACTTTTTAATGAACTATGTATCGAAGCGCTCGTGGCCTACGCGAACCGAGTGACTGGAATCAATCACTTGGTTAAGCAACAACAGGCGCGGTCAGGTACAGGATGGGTGAGCGTCCCGTGACTACCGCTAGTGGCATTTTTCCGAGCGCTTCTGTGCTTCGCAAGGCACGTTAAGCCGTTGGTGCCGGCTGTCATATAATGGCAGTCGTTAAGCCATGTTGGAGGCCTAATGGGCGGCTTGATAACTTCTGACAGTCAACCCGGTCTGTGGCATTCAATATTTATTGCCGGATATAGGTAGTGGTGGTGTTTTGTATATCTGTCTTTCTTTTGCCAGTGCCAATCGTATAAAATATGGCGGTTTGTGAAAACTTTTGTTGGCTTTCTGCGTCTATCAGTGTAAATTTAATGTGTTAGTGATAAGCTGTTAGTTTTCCTAATAAAATAAATAATAGTCGACACGACCAGAGACTCCTCTTAACTCCGGAAGAGGATAAGTCTTGCCATTCAACGAGGTAATGTAGCCAGCATCCTGGGGACCCTCCCCAGAGGCGGCGATGCTCTGGGCGCAGTAATTGGCTTTTAGGTAGTGTTTAAAATAAATTTATAAATATAATATTTAGGTTTGTTATGTTAATATTTAGATTAAGTTTATAATAATTAGTATTTAGATATGACGTAAATAAGTATTATAACTAAAAGATATTGTGACTGTAAAAGTAAAATAAATTATACATTAAAAAAAATATATAACCACCTATTGCCAAGACCAAAAAATTTCTTACATTAATTTATAAACTTAGATACTAAATAACTCTTATCAGATTATATTTTAAGCAAGTACTAGTGTAAGTAAGAGCTTGGCGAAAGGACTGGACGCTCAGCGTATGCTGCGGGATGCTAGGCATCCTACAGCGCTGATTTTCAGCTGAGTTCAAATCTTACAAATAATAGTGTATTGGATTAAATGTAGAAAGTAGGAAGAACAATGCAACCAATTACATTAAAAAAAATGTAAAGCCATAAAAGTACCCACAAGCTGCGTATTCTATTCCAGTGACGTAGTTTGGTAACATGAAAACAAATTTAAATTTAGGCATAGTTCATTGAAGTCATCTAAAAGGTAAGCTGAGCCATATAATATAATATAATAATAATATATTAATATCAACCCTAGTATGTCCCCACGGCTGCTTCCTGCATCGCTGGAAGGTTAGGCCAAACTCCACAACGAGGGTCAAGCAGGAAGCGCTCGGAAAAAATGCCACTAGCGCTAGTCACGGGACGGTCATCGATCCTGCACCTGATCGCGCCTGTTGTCGCTTAACTCAAGTGATTGATTCCAATTACTCGGCTCGACGACAGCCACGAGCGCTTCCCCGATAAATACCACCTCTAAATGTGTAGCTCAAGTAAACCTTCTGTACTTTCTCATTAGGCGCACTACGCAAAGTAAAATTAGCAACTTTGTAATGCAGTGTTTGGATTAACAATATTTAGGGAGATTCCGTCCATTGAACGATATGAATTCCATAATGAGAAATTAACCTACAATCTCTTGGCTCGCGTGCGGAAAACACGAGCTGGTAAAGGCAGGCCGATTCCGCAAACAAGATTCGTAACCAGTTGCGAAAAAAAAAAGCCTTTTTCGCAACCCTGACAGAACATTGTCAACCTTCCTTCGCTCTCGCAGCACTCCACATACATCAGTCTCAAAGCAAGGCCAGCAATCTTCCCTCTCACTTCATCAGTTCCACTACAGTATCTTCCTCCAACCCCTCGGCACGGCAGCGACACAGCAACAGCACACGTTGCCAGTGGTACAGCAGCTTTCACCGGTTCCTACCACATGCGCGGTCATGGTACTGCCGCCGGTGAAGAGACTGTTAGCCGCCAAACACCCTACACCGCTAGTCGACTCACTGACTCAGCGTCATCTGGCACTTGCAGGCTTTAGAGCACAGCCTTCGATTCCTATCAGACCTAGCTATGCATAGCTACGGTCTTGAAGGGGAGTGATGTGGCGAGAACATGTCAACTCTGCGCGCGCACTACAAACTCCAACATTCCTGCATCGCGCAATCAGTGTTTCAATGACATACCATAAATATAACGTCCGACTAACAACAGTTGGACCGGCCGTCCCCAGGCATACGATCAGCCTGGCGGGAAATTTCCCTTTATAGTGGAAGAGCACGATCACCCGCTCTTCCCTATACACTAACCCGTGCTAAGGACAATTTATAAAAACCTATTTAGAGGCTAAAAATTCCACCCATGCCGGGATTCGAACCCGCGACCTCTGGCTATGGCACGGATAGCCAGAGGTCGCGGGTTCGAATCCCGGCATGAGTGGAATATTTAGCCTCTAAATAGGTTTTTAAAATTGTCCTAAGCACAAGTTAGTGCAACAAAAAGAATTTGAAGTCATAGATACATATCAAATTCAATTCAAATCAATTTATTGCAACGTGAAGAATTTACATTCCGTTTGCTGAATGTCAACGTAAAATGTAAGCCGCTGCTTTCAGGCCGTTTTGTAGTGGAGAAAAAGGCAGCGGAAACAAAAACTACGCTCTGACCATCTTTTCTCAAATCATCTTAAACCAAATACATCAGTTGCCATATGTAAACCTAATAATAAGATTTCATGATTGCCATTAACAACCCTAAATGCCAAATCCGCATTTAGGGTTGTATCCGCACTGGGAATCGAATCTGGGTGTCTCGCTTTCGAGTCCAATGTTCTACCCACTGGACTACCACCGTTTATGTCGCCAAACAAGCTAATTAACAGTCGAGCGGCCTTAATCCTCAGCATTGAGGGACCGAATGATATCAACCCTTGTATGTCCCCACTGCTGGGGCACGGGTCTCTTCCTGCGTCGCAGGAAGGTTAGGCCATACTCCACCACAGGGGCCAAGTCCGGGTTGGTGCAGGATTGTAAGACAGTGGCGGGCCTTACTGTCAGAAGTTATCAAGCCGCCTATAAGGCCTCTAAAATGGCTTCGTTATCAACCCTTGTATGTCCCTACTGCTGGGGCACGGGTCTCTTCCTGCATCGCAGGAAGTTTAGGCCATACTCCACCACGGGGGCCAAGTCCGGGTTTGTGGAGGATTGTAAGACAGTGGCAGACCTTACTGTCAGAAGTCATCAAGCCGCCCATAAGGCCTATGACATGGCTTAACGACTGCCAATACATGCTGGCACTAACGACTTATCGTGCCACGCCAAGCACGGAAGCGCTCGGAAAAATGCCACTAGCTGTAGTCACGGGATGGTCACACAGCACCTGACCGCGCCTGTTGTTGCTTAACCTAAGTGATTGATTCCAATCAGTCAGTTCCACTAAGCCACGAGCGACCAACGGCCTCGGTGGCGCAGCGGTTAGGCAAGCTGACTGTAAAACCGAAGGTCTCGGGTTCGATCCCCGTCCGGGTTAAACGAGGAAACGAACTTTTCTAGTTTGTCTCGGGTCTTAGATGTTATCTATGTATTTATTGTATTAAATGTATCGTCCTGTAACACAAGTCATTTAGTTGTACTTAGCATGGGGCTAACGAGATCTGTGTTATACTCGTATGTCCATATTTATTTATTGGATTGATCTTTCTGTGGGTTTCAAGTCTATGTACCATTAAAGAGGTATTAGGTAGGAAGGATGCTAAAATTAGTAGGAACGCGTAAAGCTGCTTGCAGTGGGTGTTATCGCTTTTGTTGGTAATTTCTAATAGCTGTGAAATGTACAGTAGACGCAGCTCTTATTATCTTATGCGTAAGACAGACAGACGTTGAAAGTGGGGTGGTAAAGTATGAATTTCTGAGTTATTCAGGGACTTTCTTAAAATTTTTTTTTTTTGACATACCTAAATTATTTACATAGACATTATAAAAAACTCAATACAATCATAATCAACATTCACATAAAGTTTCGTCAAAAAGAATGAAATTAAAAGAATGTCAAGGCAATAACAATAATAATAAAATAATAATTAAAACAAAAAAAAAAAAACTATGCAAATAAATCGCTCCGAGCCACATCCGAACCAAAAGTCCCCATAATACTGGCCGCGTTACCGCGCTGCACAGCAAGGGAAATCCTTTGGCTCAGATATGCCCCAGAGCGAACGTCCATGCCACGGTCCCTCAATCGGCGTCCCAGCTCCCTAATAAAAGCGCTGCCCTGCGCTCCCCATACACCAGAAGTTTCTATAGCCAGCGGCACAAAAATGTAGGAATTAATAAGCTGGCTATACTTCTGCGTCTTATGCCTCGCAGCCAGTTCAGCCGCGGCACCAGCAGCAGCGGCAGTGGATACGACATGCGAGGGCGCGAACGTGCACACACAAGTCGCATCCCACAACAAACTTCGACCCTTCTCCCACGGAACCAGAGTAAGGCCGTCCGGACGTTTCCCATCGTTCCGGCATAAGCCCGGAGGCTCAAGGACAGAAGGGATATTTCTTAAAATAATCGAAATCACTTTAAAATATAGGCTCGAACATAAATAATGCCGTGAGTCGCCCATTGGCTCAATTGGTAGAGCGCTGGTACGGATAGCCAGAGGTTGCGGGTTCGAATCCCGGCATGGGTGAAATTTTTAGCCTCTAAATAGGTTTTTAAATAAATAATGCTACTCCGCGCTGTCAAAAAAGGGACTAAATAGATAGAGATACTCATAGAGAAACGCTCGTGTTATAGTCGAACCGAGTGATTGGAATCAATCACTTGAGTTAAGCAACAACAGGCACGGTCAGGTGCAGGATGAGTGACCGTCCCGTGACTACCGCGAGTGGCATTTTTTCCGAGCGCTTCCGTGCTTCGCAAGGCGTTGGTTCCGGCTGTCATGTAATGGAAGTCTGTAGCCATGTCCGAGGCAGTCTGACAGTAAGGCCCGCCACTGTCTTATAATCCTCCACCAACCCGGACTTAGCCCCAGTGGTGGAGTAGGGCCTAACCTCCCTGCGATGCAGGAACAGACCCGTGCCCCAGCAGTGGGGACATACAAGGGTTGATATCGATGTACAGGTTGACGTGCTGTCGACTGTACTGTAGGTAGTAAGTTTTAAATAATTAAATGGTTAAATGTTTTTGTTATTATTACTTTATTCATCTTCTTCTTCTGCAGGCTAACTATTTATTCTTACTTGTCCAATTTAGTAAACAAGATAAACCTTAAACTGTGACTTTTTAGCCCAAAACTGCCATATTTCCATAAATAATCCTGGAACACTCTTTTAGATAACACGCTGCCAATTTTATAAACATAGTTCATGATAGTTCATGATTTGCGAGAAAATGTCTAGTTCTGCATCTAATCTCAATTTTAAGGTTAGAATCTTGTTTACTAAATTGGACAAGTAAGAATAAATAGACTGTACTGCTGGACACAGCCCTTCCTATTGAGCGCCATAGCGCAAGGTTGTGCCATCATTGGGGGGTAGTGCCCATAATCCCCACGCTGGGCATGCGGGTTGGGGTTCGCAGAACATCATTAAACCGCATGCCCAGCGTGGGGATTATGGGCATTACCCATAATCTATAAGTCTCGGGTACTCGCCACTTCAGTCTACCCGAGACCACGGCAACTGTAATGCTGCCGAAACGTCGGGAAATAAAGTAATTACGTTTTACCTAATAAATAATCGCGATTTGACCCGTTTAATATATGACTAAATATTAAATAAAAAGCAATATTAAGAAATCAATTTGACCAATGTAGTAACATATGAATATGTAAGGGAATTAACGTTCTGCGTTTTGACCTTGAAAATTAACAACAGGTTCTTTTGTCCGATTTTTACCGATAAAGTAATAATTTATCGATAGACCCAAACGCTTACCCCATCACTAGTCCTGTCACGTACGCTTAAGGCAATAGAGACGCGTGACATTTCGTATACAAGCCATCACGTCACGTTGAAGAGCGAAATTGAACCCTACCTCCTTGTGATAAGTCCGATTCAGGTACAAAGAGAGAAAGAAATGAAGGCACACAAGTTGGTTATTTTCGTGACTCAGTGACAGTTGGAATAAACATACGGAGGCAGTAAATAGTGTTTAATAAAATAATACGCAGTTCTTTTGCAGTTTCCGATGAAAACTAAATGTCATTATATTCTGCAACCCGCGGTCCTGACAAACACTATTTGGACATAAATAAAACAGAATTGACAATGATTTTTATTATATTCTTTTTAATGCACTAAACAGTGCTAAGGACAATTTTAAAAACCTATTTAGAGGCAAAAAAATCCACCCATGCCGGGATTCGAAGCCGCGACCTCTGGCTGACCGTGCCAGCGCTCTTCCAACTGAGCTAATGGGCGACTCACCGGCATCAGTGAAATTTCGAACCTCTTTACAATATTCCCCCCCGTATTAGATACATGGGTGGAATTTTTGGCCCCTAAATAGGTTTTTAAAACTAAATGTAAATTTGAAAATGTATAAAAGTATTAAATACGTATATCAATCCCCGTGGTGGGGTATGGCCTAACCTTCCTGCCATGCAGGAAGAGACCCGTATCCCAGCAGTGGGGACATACAAGGGTTGGTATCGATCGATGAATATCCATCTTGTATTGCATGTAATTTGTCGATAATTATAATTCTTTCTCAGCAATAAATCACGAAATGTAATCACTTCACTTTCCATAGTAAGGGTGTCTGGAAGAAATTGCTTTTAGCAATAAGGCCGCCAATAGTACTATGTAATTGTAACTATTCTGTATTTGTCGTTTTTCCAGTGTTCAATAAACGATATTCTTATCTTATGTTACTTTTACAACTAATGTTACTTTATGCTGAATATTCGCATGCCAATTACAATTATTATTACAATAAATCAATGTTCATATTTTCACCAACTACTTTTCCTTCAGCAACTCTCCATCGTCGTCGGTTGTCTGGAATAAATTGCTGTGAGCAATAAGGTCGCCAATTGTACTGTATCTTTGTAAATATTTTGTGTTTGTTCTTTCCTGGTGTATAAAGAATATTTTTCGATATCAACCCTTGTGTGTCGCCACTACTGGGGCACGGGTCTCTTCCCGCATATTTTTTATCAAAAATACTTTTATCTTATCTTAAACTGAGCTAAACCTAGTTCTTTGGAGGGGACACAAATGTATACTAGGCTGGGAATCGAACCTGGGTCTCACGGTTCCGAGTCCATTGTTGTTCTACCCACGGGGCTACCGCCGTTTTACTTTAGATAATTTTAATCGACGTTTAGACTTCGATGCGCCAGTGTGCTTATACCGATAAGTGAGAGAAATAAATATGGCGTTGACAAATCGATATGGACGCGTGAGAAGCAAGCTAAACATGGAGTTATACGACGATGGAGTTTTAAAAATAAGTGGTCCACGTCACTCTTGTGTTTCAGGGTTCCATAGCTCAAAAGGAAGAAACGGAACTCGTCTGGTGACCGACCGTCCGCCCCTCAAATTAAATAAATTTTATTTCAAAGTAAAGAATTTACTGTACAATGTGAAGCGATCGAGGCTTTGTCGAAACGAGTGATTGGAATCAATCACTTGAGTCGCGGTCAGTTGCCGTGACTACCGCTAGTGCCATTTTCCGAGCACTTAAGCCGTTGGCGCCGGCTGTCACGGTAATGGCAGTCGTTAAGTCATGTCAGAGGCCTTATGGGCGGCTTGGTAACTTCTGAAAGTAAAGCTCGCCGCTGTCTTACAATCCTCCACCGACCCCCGGACTTGGCCCCCGTGGTGGAGTATGGCCTAACCTTCCTGCGATGCAGGAAGAGACCCGTGCCCCAGCAGTGGGACATACAAGGGTTGATAACGAACTTAAATGTGTTTTGAAACACAGACGTAGACTTCATACTTTTGCACCTCATACTGTAGGTAATAAATAAGTAATAACGACAGAATAAGAAAATAAAATTGTTATTTTGTAGTAAACGATTTTGTAGTTCTCAGAGGTAGACACAGGGCGCTGTAAGTTCGACGGTGGGACCGAGTTACAGGCAACACTTGTCTCACAATCCGATATAATATAACACGTCTCGCGGCAACCCTTACGTCTTGAAGGGAGATCCCGTCGAAACTTATTTCATTACGGGTGCGAGATGGTCTAGGGACGGGCGTAAAGCGGTAGTGTCGATACAAGGAGATTTTTTTTTCTCAACTATGCTTGAAAATTTGAGCCTCATTTTTAATGACAACCTTCTTCGAGATAAATCGGAATTGCTGTACTGGCCGTATACTTAGATGCAGGCGGCGAACGGCAAAAGTTTTATGAAAAAACTTACATCTGTCATGTAATTTAAAATGGAACGATCATTTACTCCGAAACGTGACAAGTTGACCACCAAGGAGGTAACTTATTAATAATAGATTAGTAGCCAACGTAAGGCATCAATTATTGTAGCGCGAGTTATTTAGGCGCCGTCGCTGCGCCCGTGCGCCTATAGTTCGAGGGTGCAATGGTGTTTACACCCGAGCTAACTATTCTGCTTTACATCTCGATTGTTAGGTAAGTAAAAAAAAACGGCATTACAAGAATAAAACATTTTAAAGTAAAAGTTTTCAATTCCCGCCTTTTTTCATTAAAAAAAATCAAGGAATACCTTTTTTAATTTCTTTATTCAAGAACGAAATTGAGCTTCGCAGTTCGATATTTAAAATTGATGACTATTATAGGTACTCACACGAAAACAAGGCATAGCAAAGCGACCTCTTTGGTCATTGGGCTGAATGCATGATGTCTATTGCCAGTATGATGGTTAAATGTACGCGAACTTTTTGAAAGAAGTGTTTTTTTTTTTATTAATTATCGCCCTAAGCCCTTTCTAGCTACATTATTACCCTAGAGCGCTAATTTGTCACCTACAAGCCCCATTTGGAGGTAATAAGAACCTACAGTGCGTTCACATTAACTTGACGCGTGAGAGAACTGGCAACACTGATATGTTTAGTTTTACCATGTTAAATAAGAAATCATTCCCATTACTTGGGGAAAATAAAAGGATTGAGGGCTTGTTTTACTATCTTCCGATTAGGTCCAAAAGCTAATTCACATGTTATGTCCTTGTTACCAATTCTCTCACGCGTCAAGTTAATGTGAACGCACTGTACTTACCGAACATGAGAGATATAAAATATTTTTTCTCGAACATGCTTGAAAATTTGACCTCATTTTTAATGATAACCTTCTTCGAGATAAATCGACATTGCTGTACGCCGTATACATGCGAGCGGCGGCCGCGGAGCACAGATATTCTCTCAGAGAGAAAGAGAGTTTGGGCTTAACTACCACGCGTGACCACCGCGGATTGGCAATTTCAAACGCAGAGGTATTTGAACACCTCAGACACTCGGGTCTCCTCACGATGCTTTCCTTCACTCAGTGGTGACTGCTACTTTAACTTCACAACTTTTGTAGTTTTTTAAATATAATTTTCTTCAATATGATGGAGAAAAGACATGATTCTGCTATATAAGTTATCTGTGATGCTCCCTCTAGATTTAGCACCTACTCGTATACAAGCCTTTTTTAGTACTGAGTTGACACTTCTGGTTATTTCAATCTGAACTAAATGTAGGGATTGAAAAGGTCACAAAAAGGAACATAGATCAATTTAGCGTATTCTGGATTACAGCCTCAACTGAGATTATAGGTCCAAAACGCATTTCTACAGAAATTGCAGCTTCACAATTGAATCATTTACTGCAGAAGATTTAATGAATCACAATATGAATACATGACTTCCTATTACTAAGAAATATTACAAGCTTCAGTCACACGCTTCTTATCAAGCCTGGGTCAGTTTAGTTTCCGTTAAAATATTAGTTTTATACCGCGAGTTATAGTACAGTCGCGTGCTCTAATGTAGACACCTTAGAACCTTGTCACACTAACGCATTGATAGATTTCGTGGTATAATTGTACTTATTTCATAAGAAGAAAAAACATTATAACCACGGTACACACGCCATAGTAAAACAAACTTAAAATGCATTACTACACCATTTAAAAAAAAGAAATAAACACAAATGGTAATGAAAGAACACGAAAATAGTACATATCGCTCATTTGGCAGAATAATGACGCAAATGTACTTTTTTGCCAATTTGAGTTAAGTATGCCAAAACACCCGAAATAACTGTTTACACTTGGGGAAAAAATGACAGTAATGTAGTTTTGTTTTTTATCGCGTGACAGCGCCACTGTCGTTGTGGCATTTTGACAAAGTTCTAACACTTCTGAATGAAATAACGGTCTCTCCTGTAAAATTGGAAACAGGACATTTGCGTCAATATTCTGCCAAATGAGCGATATGTGTAGTAATGTAAGGGTATATTACGCGAAAATATCATAATTTTATCTCCAGGAAGCGCTAGTGGCCTAGCGGAACCGAGTGACTGGATTCAATCACTTGGGTTAAGCAACAACAGGCAGGTACTGGATGGCTGACCATCTCGTGACTACCGTTAGAAGCATTTTTCCGAGCTTTTCCGTGCTTCGCAAGGCACGTTAAGCCGTTGGTGCCGGCTGTCATGTAATGGAAGTCGTTAAGCCATGTCAGAGGCCTTATGGGCGGCTTGATAGCTTCTGACAGTAAGTCCCGCCACTGTCTTACAATCCTCCACCAACCCGGATTTCGCCCCCGTGGTGGAGTATGGCCTAACCTTCCTGCGATACAGGAAGAGATCCGTGCCCCAACATTGGGGACATAAAAAAGGGTTGATATCGATCTCCAGGTCGACCGACTTATTTTGTTGGTAGATCCTTTTACTTTTTAATATATATCAGGATTTTTTGTACCAAATCAGGCATTGATGCGAGGCAGTGATTAACAGTCTCGTAACAGTCACATTTTTACAGTCTCTTAGCTCGTATATAATATACCTCGGGCTCTAGAGTAGGTTTTGGATTTCGCCGAAAGCACACGAGTGCACTACTTTCTGCTCTGTGTAAATGTGAAAAGTGTCATATTAGTATTTTCTAAGGTTAACACGAGTACTAGACATAATTAAAACTGTTTTAATACGGATTTCACTCGTTTATTATATTTTTTTACAATTTTCCGACGCTTCGGCACCTCAGTCATCCGGGACCACTGCACCAGTAAAAGTGCCGAAACGTCGGAAAATTGTAAAAATATATAATAAACGAGTGAAATCCGTATTAAAACAGTTTTAAATAGTGTCATATTAAAAACCTTTTAGAGGCTAAACATTTCACCCATGCCGGGATTCGAACCCGCAACCTCTGGCTATCCGTGCCAGATACCTGGCGCGCTGGCACGGATAGCCACTGAGCGCTGGCACGGATAGCCAGAGGTTGCGGTTGCGGATAGCCAGAGGCTAAAAATTTCACCCATGCCGGGATTCGAACCCGCAACCTCTGGCTATCCGTGCCAGATACCTGGCGCGCTGGCACGGATAGCCACTGAGCGCTGGCACGGATAGCCAGAGGTTGCGGGTTCGAATCCCGGCATGGGTGAAATTTTTAGCCTCTAAATAGGTTTTTAAATTTGTCCTTAGCACGGGTTAGTGCATTAAAAATAAAAATAGTATAATAGTGTCATATTAGTTCCGATATTTCTATTACACGAATATATCCGATTCTATCCGATAGTAGCCGAGGTATATTCTAAAAGCTAAAAGACTACACTATCCCAGACTATACTATCCCGGTCGTTTTGACATAGTAGGATTGATATAAATGAATGAGAAATGAGAAATTTATAAATGAGTGTAAGAGAGAACTTTGTGTAAGTTCTAGTAAATTTGTGTAGCAAGCAAATGATTGTACGAATGTTTGTACTTTTTTTTCGATATCTTGTCCCCACCACGGGGGCCAAGTCCGAGTTGGTGGATGGTTGTAAGACAGTGGCACGCCTTACTGTCAGAAGTTATAAAGCCGCCCATAAGGCTTCTGATACGGCTTAACGACTGCCATTTATCGTCAGCAGCCGGCACCAAGTGCTTAACGTGCCTTGTGAAGCACGGAACCGCTCGGAAAGTGTCACTAGCGTTAGTCATAGACGGTAACCCATCCATGCACTGAAAGCGCCCTTTGTTGCTTAACCTTCGTGATCGTTTAAGATCACTCAGGCATCCGAGGCCACGAGCGACTCAGACAAATAAAACTACGAGCAGTACAATTATTTAGAGCATGCAATTAATTAAGCTATAGTTTAAATGGAAAAAAAATTAAATAAGGGGACTCCCTTATTACCTTGTGGTCAGGCTATACTAGTCCACTGCTGGACATAGCCCTCCCCTAAAGAGCGCCACGTTGTGCTGTCATAGGGGGTAATGCCCATAATTCTTCCCAATTTTTACCCTTACCCAATTCTTCCCGCGGGTTTCGTAAAAGGCGACTAAGGGACACAAATCGGGGGGTGGGCAGCAGCGCCCCCTGCAGTACAATTTCACCGAACTGCAATCCCCAACACGCATGCCCAGCGTGGGGATTATGGGCATTATCCCCTTATTACCTTGACAGTGTCAGAAAAATATGTGGGGATAAGTGCTTCAATAATCGCGCTTTCCAAACTCCTCGCATCGGAGGCAGCTGCGCGCTTGCTAAGCAGATAAAATTGCCAACTACCCTGCATATTGGGAGTTTAAAAAAAGAATTATAAAAATGAAAACCCGACTGAAAAACAAAAACCCGACAGCCGCCTAAATACCAACTCGAGATGATGTATGTTTAGAGTCACATTTTAAATATACGGCCGCTCGTTAGTAATAAACCTTGAGTGTAAAGGATTTATTCATTTATCATAAGTTGACATTCAATAAAATTTATCTCTTTATTTTTATTTATTGATTAGACTTTATTTCTAAATAAATATTATAATTTCATTAAACATTTGTTCATTGGTAGAGTTTTAAAGTAAGGCAGCCGTGTTAAAAACTTTAGTAAAAAAACTCTTAAACTTTAACTCTTGTAGAAAAGTGATTAGACCTCGCCTGATGAAGTTGTTAATTCAAATTACTCATGTCATTATAAGTTTTTGGTTTTATAATATAGTTCAGAGATTTTGTCCATTTTCCTCGAAAATTATCTAGATTTTCAAATGGACACCAAATTTTCACGGTGTTATTTGCAAAACACGATTCCCTTAAAAAATCCATAAACGCATCATAAATAGCCAGTGGTAAACTCTACCACATGGCTATATATCTCGAGGAATAAAAGTATTAATCTATTATATTCTTTTTAATGCACTAACCCGTGCTAAGGACAATTTTAGAAACCTATTTAGAGGCTAAAAATTCCACCCATGCCGGGATTGGAACCCGCGACCTCGGTAATAATACAATACTCTCTGTATGTAATACAGAGAGTATTGTAAAGAGGTTTGAAATTTCACTGATGCCGGTGAGTCGCCCATTAGCTCAGTTGGAAGAGCGCTGGCACGGATAGCCAGAGGTCGCGGGTTCGCGGTCGATGGGTGGAAGTTTTAGCCTCTTAATAGATTTCTTAAAGTATTAATCTAACCTATTGTAATCTAATAAAATGACTTTTTGCCGTCATGTAGTCAGTTTTTTTTTTAAAAAGGGTCTTTATTTTTCATAAACATTACATAATGTAGGTTAACTAAACACAGTTTAGTACATACGATCACAAATGTTGTAGTAACTCGGCAGGCTAAGGCGCTTATAAAAGTTTTATAATAAAATTACTATTTATGGTAGTATCTTGGCCCCTTTGCTGAGAGGACAGCATCGCACCCGCGCGTGTGCAAGGACGAATGGAAGGAAGACCCCTATAGCGCTCAGGCGGAACATTCCATTACACCGATTACCTACACAACAATCGTCCCTCCACCACGTCTCCACTGCTAACTACGTCTCGGGTTTAAGAAGCCTAACTCTCGGCAAAAGTCCTATACCTTCTTCAACTTATTCAATCAATGTTGTTTCATTATGCATTAATTATATTCCATAAAAACATAAAACATTGTATGCTTACTTTGAATAGTTCGCATTTGTGACATGGTAGTTATGTATTTATAAGTAAATCCCAACCAGACAACAATATTGATTGGGTATAAGTGGAATGCAAGCGGTGGGTACACTGAAATTTTTTGCGGGCGGCATACGTGCGCAACCGACAAAGAAACTTCGAGCCGGCTACGAGGCGTATCCAACGGCGCACGGTAAGGCCATGTAGTCAGTGACACTCACGTCATCTAACAACATTCATTCATACATTCGGCCTCTGAACTTACATACATACAAACACACATATGAACAGACGAAGAACACATCAACCCTTTTTTGTCGCGGTCGGGTGAAAATTTCCAACTACGGCATATTGGAGTTTAAAAACAGCTTTGCGGGGAATAATTGATTCGGGAACTTCGGGGCTCGTTTCTGTTGTAGTAGAAAAAGTTTCTACTCCATTGGTTGATGTGATAGTTTCTGGGATGTTAATACCCTTTGTTGTTGTGAAGAACAGCGCAGTATCTGCAATTTTTTGCAAAATGCAAAACGTTCCACGCTGTGGCTGACAATAGCGACACCGAAGTAACCATAAAAATCATTTTAAAAACCTATTTAGAGGCTAAAAATTTCACCCATGCCGGGATTCGAACCCGCGACATCTGGCTATCCGTGCCAGCGCTCTGCCAACTGAGCTAATAGGCGATCTTCAGCCAGATATCGCTGCCTATACGTAATACAGAGAGTATTGTAAAGAGGTTCGAAATTTCACTGATGCCGGTGAGTCGCCGATTAGCTCAGTTGGAAGAGCGCTGGCACGGATAGCCAGAGGTCGCGGGTTCGAATCCCGGTACAGGTGGAATTTTAGGCCTCTAAATAGGTTTCTAAAACTGTCCTTAGCACGGGTTAGTGCATTAAAAGGAATTTAATAAAAATCATTGTCAATTCTGTTTTATTTATGCGAAAATAGTGTTTGTCAGGACCGCGGGTTGCTAAAAAAACATGGTTGCGTTTGCTGACGCTACCTACCCCAGATGATAGCCTTGAACTGGTTGCGACTAGTTTCCACTGGTTTACATTGATTACTCTGTCTATAACGAGTTATAGTGAAAATAAAAAATACAATAAAATAATAATTGAAGCGCTCGTGGTCTAGTCGAACCGAGTGATTGGAATCCATCACTTGAGTTAAGCAACAACAGGCGCGGTCAGGTGCAGGATGGGTGATCGGTCCGTGATTGCCGCTAGTGGCATTTTTCCGAGCTCTTCCGTGCTTTGCAAGGCACGTTAAGCCGTTGGTGTCGGCTGTCATGTAACGGCAGTCGTTAAGCCATGTCAGGGGCTTTATGGGCGGCTTGATAACTTCTGACAGTAAGACCCGCCACTGTCTTACAACCCTCCACCAACCCGGACTTGGCCCCCGTGGTGGAGTATGGGCTGTTCTTGCGATGCAGGAAGAGACCCGTGCCCCAGCAGTGGGGACTTACAAGGGTTGATATCGATCTTGTGGTTTAAGCGTGTAAGCCGTTGGTGCCGGCTGTCATGTAATGGCAGTGGTTATGCCATATCAGAGTCTGACATGACTTCCCGCGATACCTGTGGGTGACCTAGAGTGATTGATTACAATGACTCCGTTCCAAAGCCACGAACGCTTCGTAAATAATCGCGAGTAGACCCGTTTAGAACGAGAATATAGCTACTGGAGAGCATGTAGATAGTCTATTTGACACTGCGAAAAAAATAGTATTAATTCCATACATTACTAGCTGTGCCCCGCGGTTTATCGATTTTCCCATGGGAATAAGATATTTTCTCGCAGTAAAACGTAGCCCGTGCGTTGTAACGGTGCAAACCTCTTCACACCATTTTTATTTTTTTTTCTATCATTTTCAAATATTTAAATTTTGTCACTTATTTCGAAATTTCCCTCATTTTCATCATTACTACTTTAGCCTTCGACTTAGGTCATTTATTTTATTTTATTTATTTTTATTTTATTATAATAGGAAAACTTACAGCTATGAACAAAAACACATTGCGATTGAAATAATGACTGAAAGCCAATTACAAGTTTTCACTTATAGAAATATTTTAGAAAAAGAAAATTTTTCGCCCACTACAAAACAATACAAATACTCACACACACTACATATTTATGGTCTCGATCAATCAATCAATCAATCGATCCCCGACAAAATGCATTCCAATAAGGAATACATTTTATCGGGTATCGATTACAAGGAATTGCAGAAGTCCAAGGTAACAAATCTGCGTACGCTGCTTATAGTATCGCAAAACAAATCGATGCTGGTATTTCTAACACAAAGTTCATTAAATGACCGAGCGGCCCTCAAAAGAAATGAATTTTGACGGTAATTAGCATTTACGCGGGGAACATATAGAATATACTTATTACGGGAGGATAGACGTGACGGGACTAGGACATTCAAGTGAGCTAATCATTTTAGATTATATTTTATATTTTTTTAATATTTAAGTATAAATTTACTTAAAGACCTTCATCGACCTTACTTTGGACTCTCTACTTTAAATTTTAAATTATATAATTTTACTTAACGTATTAAAAAAAAATATATATATTTTTTTAAATAAATATATTTAAAAAGAATATTTTTTTAACGGTTGCCTCCGGGTAGTGTAACGGTGCAAACCTCTTTACACCATTTTTATTTCGTCGTCAGGCTATACTATACTAGTCCACTGCTGGACATAGCCCTCCCCTATAGAGCGCCACGTTGTGCTATAATAGGAGGTACCCCACGCAGGGCATGCGGGTTGGGGATCGCAGTTCGAATATTTAAATTTTAAAAATAATAGATAGAAAAAGAAATAAAAATAGTGTAAAGAGGTTTGCACCGTTACCGCGTTAAGCCAGGATGTCAGGTAACTCCATGCCAAATTTTATTAAAATCGCTCCAGCCGTTTAGACGTGAAGAAGTAACAAACATTCACTCTCACAAACTTTCACCTTTATGGCGATGCTTTATGGATATTATAGGGTGATTGGTATCATCATATAATCATTTAGAAATACTATACTCTACCGTACTCATACCCTTAGAATAAGTCAAACGGTAACTAATGGTAATACCTACCTGATAATGCCCACGAAGCCCCCAACCGTCCAACAAATCGCTGCTAGCCCCCTGGGCCAGGAGAATTAATAAAACATAATTAATACCCTGCTTTGACCGGCGATCGGCGGCCGTAACCGGCGCGAGCCGGTTTTAAGCGGATTCCGCTTGTAATACCCGGTCGGGGAGTCCTGTACGACGCATATTGACTTCAAAATTATTATAATTAATTACTTATTTAGTGTTTCAGTGAGAAGAATGAGGAAGAAGTTAACGCTTTGTCAAGTACTTACAGTCGACAGAAAATTGCAAACATTTTTTCCAAAACAAACTTAATTCACTATACTTTATCGCACACGAAACATTAAAAAGGACATTACATAAGAAATAACATGTACAAAGGCGAGCTTATCTCTGAAAGAGATTTCTTCCAGCAAACCTTAGAGAGTCGGAGAAGCAGTAAAAAGTGGGTCTATATACGTGTACAAAATATACTACATAAATATTGAATAACCTACCTAACTATGAAAGAAAGAAATAAACTACGTAAACTAAAAATAAATACACAAATATATAGCTCAATGTTATGACAGAGATAGATAATGCTCTTTCAACCGCTTCTTAAATGTACCAGCAGTGGGACTAGCGCATATCTTTTGTGGCAGCGCGTTCCACAGCCTGACCGAATGGACCGTGAAGGAGTCACCGTAAGCGCCACTATTATGAGCAGGGATTTTAAGAAGGTGTGAGTCTGCAGATCTAATAGGCCTTTCCCCAGAGTGTAGGTACTGAAACCTTTCTCTGAGGTAGGCGGGGGATGAGGGGTTGTTAAGTATTTTATATAATAATGATAGTATATGTGCATTCCGTGAAGACGAATTGGGAGCCATTTTAACTCATGACGGAAACGAGACACATGATCAAATTTACGTAATACATTATTTCACACGAAATGACATGTACAAAGGCGAGCGGATCTCTGAAAGAGACTTCCTCCAGCAAACCTTAGAGAGTCCGAGAGGCTAATGGGCGGCTTGATAACTTCTGACTGTAAGGCCCGCCCCTGTCTTACAATCCTCCAACAACATGGACTTGGCCCCAGTAGTGGAGTATGACCTAACCTTCCTGCGGTGCAGGAATAGACCCGTGCCCCAACAGTGGGGACATACAAGGGTTTATATCATCATCATCAATTGCATTTTTAATGATATTAAATAATTCAACGTTAGTTTAAAAATTATGGAACACACTTAGAAAATGAAAGAAATAGGAATTGTAAGAAAATATATAAAACTTTCTGTATCCCAAATGGTCCAAGTGGAATGAACCCAATATGGAAACGCAATTGAAATGTGGATTTCAAAGAGTCCGTAGGCCGTACTGCACAAAATATGACCGAAATTTCCACCACCTATCAGTGTTATAATCCTTATTGCAATAGCAATAGATGCCACAATAGTAGCACACTACAAAATCACTGAAATCTACAATTTACATAATTAAATGGAATTGGGATTACAAGTTCTTGAAAAACATACTCAGCTTTTTCGTTGGTGCGTAATAAGAGCTCCGACAGTGATAATTATAACATAACATTTACATACAGGCACATACATTGCTTCTCGCCCCACACTAGGATACCCTGTGTCGTGGGAACCAGAAACAACGACATCACAAACATGTAAACATCCAAGACCTGGTTTATTTTTGTCCCCAGCCGGGATTCGAACCCCCGGGACCTCTTGCGTGGTAGGCAGATGCGACCGCTACGCCACAGAGGTCGTCTTATGAAACTATGAAACCTTTCGTGTATTCTTTCTTTAAATAGCAGGAAAACACTTTTACAATCTTTGAGCGTCATAGAGCATAGTTGTGCCATCATTGGGGGGAAATGCCCATAATCCCCACGCTGTGCATGCGGGTTGGGGATCGCAGTTTGGTGGAATTGTACTGCAGTGGGAGCTGCTGCCCACCCCCTGGTTTGTGTCCCTTAAACGCCTTTTACGACACCCGCGGGAAGAATTTGGGTTGGTGCTATTCTCTAGGCCGACACCACACAGCAATTTTACAATAAGCCGCCAAAACGCTATCTTGAGCAATCCGGCGTCGCACAGGAATTAGTGACGTCACTGGGTCAGTAAACTAACAAACTTCACGTCAATCCTCGGGCGCTCGAATCGCTATATTTAGCGACGTCATATTCTACTATAATCCATGTAATAGTCCTTATGGGTGGATTGATAATTTCTGACAGTAAGGCCCGCCACTGTCTTACAAACCTCCACCAACCCGGACTTGGCCCCCGTGGTGGACTAAGGCCTAACCTTCCTGCAATGTAGGAAGAGACCCGAGCTCCAGCAGTGGGGACATACAGGGTTGGAATCGATCGATCTTCAGCTTAAAGTTTGTACTGCGAGAAAATATCGTACTCCTATAAATCGCGGGTAACACCGCGGGGTATAGCTAGTAATAAATAAACCTATCGGTTTTGAACCGAGAATCAGTGTCTTGGATTAAACACACCGACCCCCAAATCCCGGAAGCTTCTTTGGGATAATGTTAGGTGAAAGTTACATGACATGACAGTCCATTACACATTCTCTCATTTTGTTTCATGCTCGGCGAGTAATATCGGCCTGAAACCGAGAAAATGGCACAGAAATACCGCGTTACTGTTAGCACACAACAACTTTTACATATCATTCCGATGTAAAACTCAACTGCAAAGTAGTTACTCAGGCCTGCAAGTGGTGCAAATTGCTTCAGACAGATGTCGCTGCCTGTACGTAATACAGAGAGTATAGTAAATTTTAGTATTGTAAGGTTCGAAATTTCACTGATGGTACTTGCCCAGTAGCTCAGTTGGAAGAGCGCTGGCAGGGTTAGGCAGAGGTCGCGGGTTCGAGTCCCGGCATGGGTGGATTTTTTAGCCTCTTTTGTTTTTGTTCTGAGTGTTTTGCAGATTGTTGTTTTTTATGACGCCTATTTACGTTCAACTACAAGGCACAGGATTTCACCCGGAGTGAGAACATGGGCTTATAGTTACTACGCGTGCCCTCCGGAGATTGGCAATTCAAGCGCGAGATAGGTGAACGCTTCGACACTCAGGTTTCCCCACGATAGACATGCTAATCTCGTGTCCAAAACTTAGGTTAGCTGGTAGATAATGCTAAGTAGCATTAAGATCGCCTATGTGCAAAGTTTCTATGCAATAAAGAATTTTAATAATAATAGATAGATAATTTTTTTATTGTATTCGTTCGTTATCAACCCTTGTATGTCCCCACTGCTGGGGCACGGGTCCCTTCTTGCATCGCAGGAAGGTTAGGCCATACTCCACCACGGGGGCCAAAACCAGATTAGTGGAGGATTGTAAGGCAGTGGCGGGCCTTATTGTCAGAAGTTATCAAGCCGCCCATAAGGCTTCTGACATGGCTTAACGACTTCCATTATATGACAGCCGGCACCAGCGGCTTAGCGTGCCTTGCGAAGCACGGTAGCGCTCGGAAGAATGCCACTAGCGGTAGTCACGGGACAATCACCCATCCCGTACCTTAACCAAGTGATTGATTCCAATCACTCGGTTCGCTTAGGCCACTAGCGCTTCCTACCAATTACTATTGTAATTTATTGTATGTATACCAGAAATGTACAGTAAATAACATTTTATAAAAATAAAAACGTGACAAACAGTCTCGTTCTGCCAAAGCTACCAACGGTAAAGCCTCGAAGAGAATCAGTGTCTTGGATTAAACACACCGACCCCCAAATCCCGGAAGCTTCTTTGGGATAATGTTAGGTGAAAGTTACATGACATGACAGTCCATTACACATTCTCTCATTTTGTTTCATGCTCGGCGAGTAATATCGGCCTGAAACCGAGAAAATGGCACAGAAATACCGCGTTACTGTTAGCACACAACAACTTTTACATATCATTCCGATGTAAAACTCAACTGCAAAGTAGTTACTCGGGGCTGCAAGTGGTGCAAATTGCTTCAGACAGATGTCGCTGCCTGTACGTAATACAGAGAGTATAGTAAATTTTAGTATTGTAAGGTTCGAAATTTCACTGATGGTACTTGCCCAGTAGCTCAGTTGGAAGAGCGCTGGCAGGGTTAAGCAGAGGTCGCGGGTTCGAGTCCCGGCATGGGTGGATTTTTTAGCCTCTTTTGTTTTTGTTCTGAGTGTTTTGCAGATTGTTGTTTTTTATGACGCCTATTTACGTTCAACTACAAGGCACAGGATTTCACCCGGAGTGAGAACATGGGCTTATAGTTACTACGCGTGCCCTCCGGAGATTGGCAATTCAAGCGCGAGATAGGTGAACGCTTCGACACTCAGGTTTCCCCACGATAGACATGCTAATCTCGTGTCCAAAACTTAGGTTAGCTGGTAGATAATGCTAAGTAGCATTAAGATCGCCTATGTGCAAAGTTTCTATGCAATAAAGAATTTTAATAATAATAGATAGATAATTTTTTTATTGTATTCGTTCGTTATCAACCCTTGTATGTCCCCACTGCTGGGGCACGGGTCCCTTCTTGCATCGCAGGAAGGTTAGGCCATACTCCACCACGGGGGCCAAAACCAGATTAGTGGAGGATTGTAAGGCAGTGGCGGGCCTTATTGTCAGAAGTTATCAAGCCGCCCATAAGGCTTCTGACATGGCTTAACGACTTCCATTATATGACAGCCGGCACCAGCGGCTTAGCGTGCCTTGCGAAGCACGGTAGCGCTCGGAAGAATGCCACTAGCGGTAGTCACGGGACAATCACCCATCCCGTACCTTAACCAAGTGATTGATTCCAATCACTCGGTTCGCTTAGGCCACTAGCGCTTCCTACCAATTACTATTGTAATTTATTGTATGTATACCAGAAATGTACAGTAAATAACATTTTATAAAAATAAAAACGTGACAAACAGTCTCGTTCTGCCAAAGCTACCAACGGTAAAGCCGTTTCGGAGGGGCTCAGTAACCATCACTGACAGAAGAATTTTATTACTAAATTAACTATTTAAATAATATCCCTTCTTTCACACAACACAATCACTTCTACTACGAACTATTTTTATTGGCCTTTTTTTGCATCTACTTAATGAGATGATTTATACAGCGTCCAGTGGTATCTTCACTCACTCTAGATGGGTGAAGGGACCACTCTGACGCTGTAGTGCCTGGGACATGGTTTTATAGATGGTGTAGGCTTGCCCAGCACCTATACCACCCTGACAGCTTAGTCGGCCTAGCCCACAGGAAAGACTATAGTCAATACGTGCGGAGCCAACCAAGCCGCGGGTTTCCTCACGATGTTCACGAACTATTATTCTGGGCATAACTCGCCAAGACATCACAAATCTAGGAAAACACTTCAACATCATCATCAGCTACTCCACGCCCACTGCAGGACATTCTCCGCTGCTAACCCCCCTTGTTTCAGTCGCTAAGTACAGCGGCGGCCCGTAAAAAGTATAGAAAAGGCGAATACATTATTATTGTTAAGGGTCTGCGTCCAATGTAAGACTCCATTTATTTTATTTGAATTGAGCTGAAGAATAACCTACAACCTATTTGAATAATTAGCAAACTCTAGCAAAATTTACACTAAACAAATTTTCAAAATTAATTTATTGTAATACTGTAAGAAAATTGGGCCTTTAGTTGTCATTAAACGAATTGTATTATTATGAATTATTATTATTTAAGTGATCTTAATCACTACGAGCGATTACGAGAGAAACCTTTAGATTCAAAAATTCCAATTCAGAAATCGGCTGTAAGAGAAATAGACCTCATCTCAAGCTATCTCTCTAGACATATATGATCAGTGCCAGATGTCTAGGTATAAAATCCCCAAAGGAATACAGCGAGGGCTGAAGGAAATACCGCCACTAAGCGAGTGCTAGACCTAGCTAATTAATGCCTTTCAGGTTGCTTATTTATTATTCCATAACGAATAAACTCAAGGCTCCTACGCCGGGAGCTTGCAGGCACAATATTACCTATAAAATGGCGTTTGTAGATCGATCAAAATTATAAAAGTTCCCTTTAATTTCTTATACTCGGAAAGAAGTGTTGTTTTGATCTGTTTATTGGGTGGAAAATGCTGCTTCCCTCCATAGGGAGGGAAAAACTCATACAAATTACTTCCCACCTAAGGGCGGGTATGAACTTTAAAAATAGAACTACTGTCAGTTGTGAAGAGTTTTTGTAATAAATAGGCTTTTAAAAAAAACTAATAAAAAAATGCTGCGGCCATGTGAGTTTCTAAACAGCCAGTGTGAACTTAGCGCAAACATCTTTGAGCGGTGAGTTCCATATTTAAAATTTAAAAAGTCGTCTTAAATTGGCGGGTACTAATCTGTTATAGTATCTGTGACGGAATTCAAAAAAATAGTTAATAATATTTTATGCTAAGATTTTAATAAAATGAGTTTTTATTTTCCTCATATTCGAAATAAAAAGTAGAGTGTTTAACACGGGTAAAAGAATCAATTCCTACTCGGAATCAATTTCCGAGGTCTAAATAACTCGGGAATTGATTCTTTCTACCTTCGTTAAGCAATCTACTATTTCATGCTCCCATCTCGGAAAGAGTATTCTTTTTAAAACCTATCTAGAGGCTAAAAATTCCAACCGTGCCGGGACTCGAACCCGCGACCTCTGGCTAACCGTGCCAGCGCTCTCCCAACTGAGCTAATGGGCGACTACCGGCATCAGTGAAATTTCGAACCCCATTACAATACTCTCTGTATTACGTACAGGCAGCGACATCTGGCTGAAGTAATTTGCATCACTTGCAGCCCCGAGTACCTACTTTGCAGTTAGGTTTTACATCGGAATGATATCGCTATGTATGTATGTATGTATGTATGTATGTATGTATGTATGTATGTATGTATGTATGTATGTATGTATGTATGTATGTATGTATGTATGTATGTATGTATGTATGTATGTATGTATGTATGTATGTATGTATGTATGTATGTATGTATGTATGTATGTATGTATGTATGTATGTATGTATGTATGTCTGTATGTATGTATGTATGTGCGATTACTTAAACCACTTCTCACAGGCAGTTTTAATTTTTTGTGTTTTATAGAATTGAAATAATTGTGTTCAACATCTCGCTCTTTCCCTATTCTATAGACTAAACTACATCTGAAGACTGTTTTAAGAAATCGTGTTTTGAAAACTTGTATTAATTGTGTTATATATCACGCTCTTTCCCCTTACCACAGATTAAACTGCCACCGAAGACTGTTTTAAGGTAATTACGTTGTACCTAATAAATAATCGCGATGAGACCCGTATTGTATATAACTATGTGTTGTAATTACTCTAAGCAATAAGGCCGCCAATTATACTGTATCTTTATAGTAATTTTATGTTTGTTTTTACCTCGTGTACAATAACGAATATTCTTATCTTATGTGTTTTAAGTAATCGTGTTTTTGAAAATAAGACAAAAAAAATTGCTGAACACTGTTCTAAGACAACGACTCCCGGCCTAGAAATCCCCCGTGTGTGGGCAATATCCATAACCGTAGCTACCTGTAATAACATAGCATTTGTGTACAAGATGTTTACGGTAACACCCGTGTAATCTGGTTGTGTAATTATTATTTATTATTGTATGTATGTATAATATCTAGGTTAGGCTGCTTACATAGTAATATGTATATCGACGAAGAGATACTAAGATGATGAGACGATGAGCTACTAAGATGATGAGCTACTTAGATGATGAGACGATGAGCTACTAAGATGATGAGACGATGAGCTACTAAGATGATGAGACGATGAGCTACTAGCATGATGAGACGATGAGCTACTAAGATGATGAGACGATGAGCTACTAGCATGATGAGACGATGAGCTACTAGGATGATGAGACGATGAGCTACTAGGATGATGAGACGATGAGCTACTAGGATGATGAGACGATGAGCTACTAAGATGATGAGACGATGAGCTACTAAGATGATGAGCTACTGAGATGATGAGACGATGAGCTACTAGAATGATGAGACGATGAGCTACTAGGATGATGAGACGATGAGCTACTAGCATGATGAGACGATGAGCTACTAAGATGATGAGACGATGAGCTACTAGCATGATGAGACGATGAGCTACTTAGATGATGAGACGATGAGCTACTAGGATGATGAGACGATGAGCTACTTAGATGATTTGACGATGAGCTACTAGGATGATGAGACGATGAGCTACTTAGATGATTTGACGATGAGCTACTAGGATGATGAGACGATGAGCTACTAGCATGATGAGACGATGAGCTACTAGGATGATGAGACGATGAGCTACTAGGATGATGAGACTATGAGCTACTAAGATGATGAGACGATGAGCTACTAGCATGATGAGACGATGAGCTACTAAGATGATGAGACGATAAGCTACTAGCATGATGAGACGATGAGCTACTAGGATGATGAGACGATGAGCTACTTAGATGATGAGACGATGAGCTACTTAGATGATGAGACGAGGAGCTACTTAGATGATGAGACGATGAGCTACTAAGATGATGAGACGATGAGCTACTAAGATGATGAGACGATGAGCTACTAAGATGGTGAGACGATGAGCTACTAGGATGATGAGACGATGAGCTACTAGGATGATGAGACGATGAGCTACTAGGATGATGAGACGATGAGCTACTAGGATGATGAGACGATGATCTACTAGGATGATGAGACGATGAGCTACTAAGATGATGAGACGATGAGCTACTGAGATGATGAGACGATGATCTACTAAGATGATGAGACGATGAGCTACTAAGATGATGAGACGATGAGCTACTGAGATGATGAGACGATGAGCTGCTAAGATGAACACAAAGCAAGCGGGAACCAAATTAAACAATAGTTAGAGCTCCATTTGGACCTTGGAATTAATAACTTGTGTAATCCCCTTTGGTTAGATCAACTCAAGGTATTGGTATTAGAAAATAAATTGCTAAATATTAGACGGGTATAATCGCGATTATTTATTGGGTAAAACGTCGGCGATTGATGTAATTACGTTTTACCTAATAAATAATCGCGATAGTCCCGCTTAATATATAACTGTGTATGAGTATCGCGATTCATTAAGATATACTAGGCTGCTAACGCTCAGACAGTTATAATCAGGGTTTGAACCACGGTTTACATCTGAGTAATCCCTCGAAGGCACGTTAAGCAGTTGGTGCCGGCTGCTGTCGATAGATGGCAGTCGGTAAACCAAAGCGGAGACCTTAAGGCGGCGGCTTGAAAACTTTTGACAGTAAGACCCGCCACTGTCTTACAATCCTCCACCAACCCGGACTTGGCCCCCGTGGTGGAGTATGGCCCAACCTTCCTGTGATGCGGGAACCCGTGCACCAGCAGTGAGGACATACGAAGGGTTGATACCATCAAACAATTGAATTCAATTTAATTTATTTCTACGTAAAGAATGTACATTCTGTTTGAATGTCAAAGTACAATGCAACATGAAAGTGAAAGTGAAAGCCGCTGCCTTCGGGCCGTAGTTTACTTATATAGTGGAAAACAAGGCAGCGGGAAAAAAACTCCACTCTGAACATTTTATTTCAAGTCCTCTTAAATGTATTATAATGTCTAAAATACATTAGATACCCCCTATACGTATAAGATTCCATGATTGCCATTAATAACTTTAAATGCTAAGGCATTAT
Organism: Yponomeuta sedellus; assembly: GCA_934045075.1. Taxonomy (NCBI): domain Eukaryota; kingdom Metazoa; phylum Arthropoda; class Insecta; order Lepidoptera; family Yponomeutidae; genus Yponomeuta; species Yponomeuta sedellus. Next base: position 4,297,035 of record OW203751.1, on the reverse strand, counting down.
TCAATTGTTCTACATAGGCCGTGAAAACATGACAAGTGCTGCGGCCAGACACACGAACAGCACACTCGTTCACGAGCATAACGCAGAGGTCAGCCATCATCAGTCTCAACCATTTTGGAGGGAGATAGATGACCCGGCTTTAACCGGTTTCCAAACCGTGGTTAGACTGTCCACTTAAATTGTCAGCAGAATTAGAAGCCGCCCTGTATCATCTCGCTACTACTAGCGAGTCGCGATGATTTAAACAAAATGAAGAGACGTTTCAGAGACCTAAGTCCCGGGAACTACCCCGGTTGGCTCACTGGTAATCCGGGCGGGCGGGCCGTGGGCACGAATTCGACTCCGGATTTGTTTGCGCGGCATCAAGGCTGTTATTTCTTGGGGGTGAGATGGCAGATGAGTGGTTAGACGCTGGGTATACTCTTCCGGGTGTCACTAAGGTCAGGTTCACACGGTCCTGCACGTTTTTTGCATTAGATAGATATGTAGAGGTGATATACTCTGACAGTGGCGGGCCTTACTATCAGAAGTTATCAAGCCACCGATAAGGCCTCTGACATGGCTTTAACGACTGCCATTACAGTTGGTGCCGGCTGTCATGTAATGGCAGTCGTTAAGCCATGTCAGAGGTCTTATGGGTGGCTTGTAAGTATTTGTATGTATGTATAACGAGCAGTGTTTTTTACAATTTACAATATTAGGCACAGAGTGACAAATGCATGTATATATATATAAATAACATTTTCTTAAATTAAAGTTAGAATACATACATGCTAGCACCAGGCGGTTAGTAAATGCACCGCCCTCCCTCCCACTTTTTCCACCACCGACACCAATACTTGTGTGAGAAAACACGCGACGCGTTTCGCCTCTAACACGAAGCATCCTTAGGCTCCCAAAAGCAACTAAAGACTAGCAAGAGACAAAGCTCCGTGCAAGAGAAAACACCTTTATATTAAACCATAGCAGACGACTTAACGAAGACGTAGTTTTGGAGGGAAATTGTTTTCTATCTGTTTGTTTAATAATGATTTTCGTTTATGAGTCCTACAATACTTCATAGTAATTTGTAGTCCAGAATCTTGGTTTTGTTTTACCTATACTTAGATACAGAAATACTATAGTGGTTATACTATTTTTATTATAATGCACTAACCTGTGCTAATGACAATTTTAAAAACCTATTATTGGCTAAATTCTGCTAAATAAGTGTTAAAAAGCTACGATATTACGATACAACACGTTAAATCTTATAAACTTCTCTGCTTAGTCACTTTTAAAGACTTGGAATTCGTCATACGAATAAAAACACCGCTCGATAAGCCATTTTTTTATTTACGTTTAAACACGTTATGGCTCCGGAGGTATACAACCTCGGACACTCAGGTTTCCTCACGATGTTTTCCTTCACAGTTAGCGAGAGGTATTGCTGCTATAACATCACAAATGTACATAACTTATGAAGCATAACATAACTATGAGGGTAGACTGAAACCTCATCAGCCGAAGATGAGAAGGGGTGCCAGCCATCAGTCATCTCGTGACCACGATGACTGTAACGTCGTCGAAACGTCGAGGTAAAATAGCAATAAATTACTACGCGATTCGTTATCAACCCTTGTATGTCCCCACTGCTGGGGCACGGGTCTCTTCCTACATCACAGGAAGGTTAGGCCATACTCCACCAAAGGGGGCCAAGTCCGGGTTGGTGGAGGATTGTAAGACAGTGGCGGGCCTTACTGTCAGAAGTTATCAAGCCGCCCATAAGGCCTCTGACATGGAGTAACGACTGCCATTATATGACAGCCGGCACAAACGGCTTAGCGTGCCTTGCGAAGCACGGAAGCGCTCGGAAAAATGCCACTAGCGGTAGTCACGGGACGCTCACCCATCCCGTACCTGATCGCGCCTGTTGTTGCTTAACCACGTGATTGATTCCAATCACTCGGTTCGCCTAGGCCACGAGCGCTTCACGCGATTAAGAACCGAAAATATTCTAACTATGTGTACAAGTCGCGAATCGAACAACGACATCACAAACATTTTAACATCTAAGACCAGGTTTTTTTTTGTTCCCAGCCGGGGTTCGAACCCGGGACCTCTTGTATGGTAGGCAGATGCGCTACTGCTGCGCCACAGAGGTCGTGAAAGTCATTGGTTCATGCACGCATTGGGAATCGAACCTGGGGCTCTCGTATTTATCACTAGCACAGCCCACGTCTATGTTCGTGCACGGATTAGTCTATCTATAGCCTATATCCACCCTGTAGGTCCATTCTAAATATATGTCAATTCGATGTACAAAACAAAGTCGATTAACCCACTGATTAAGAAGTAGTCACGTAGGTTTAAAAACCTATTTAGAGGCTAAAAATTTCACCCATGCCGGGATTCGAACCCGCAACCTCTGGCTATCCGTACCAGCGCTCTACCAATTGAGCCAATGGGCGACTCACGGCATCAGTGAAATTTCGAACCTCTTTACAATATTCTCTGTATTACGTACAGGCAGCGACATCTGACTTAAGCAAATTGCATTACTTACAGCCCCGACTACCTACTTTGCAGTTAGGTTTAACATCGGAACGATATCACTGTACGTAGTCACGTAGGTCACAACCGTCCTACGCATTGTGAAGGTATTCACGGACAAATTACACAGATCTCGTTAGCCCCATACTAAGTACAACTAAATGACTTGTGTTATAGGTGCTAACTCGACAATAGATTTAATACAATAAATACATAGATAACATCCAAGACCCGAGACAAACTAGAAAAGTTCGTTTCCTAGTTTTACCCGCCCGCGGATCGAACCCGAGACCTACGGTTTTACAGTCAGCGTGCCAAACCGCTGCGCCACCAAGGCCGTCAAATTCATAGTTCAATCAAACAGTCACATGGTCTCTCTGCCTACCTCCAGCCCCCCTCTCACCCCCCAAGATAGTAGTGAGTTTATGAGCCAGTTTCTGTCTTGAGAATTTCTCTAAGTAAATACTTAAATGTATATTCTATTTATTCTTACTTGTCCAAATTAGTAAACAAGATTCTAACCTCAAAATTGACTTTTCATGCCAATCTATAATATAAAAATGAACCACTGAATGTGTTGGTAAGCGCAAATCTCGAGAGCAGCTGAATATTCCTTGAAGTACGAGAATGGTTCTTACGGAGAGAAAAATAAAAAAGAATTAAAGAATCGACTGTTAAGGCGGTATGAAGTTCGCGGGGTCAGCTAGTATAAGATATTTTCTAGGGAGTTCATGAACTTTGTTTCTAAAATCACTATTTTAGATAACAGGGTGCCAGTTTTATACATTCCTGGGACACTTCCCAGGTAACTCCACTTGTGGAAATAGGGCAATATTCGACTAAAATATTAGACTTTACCGGTACAATCTTGGTTACTAGAATGGGCAAGTAAGGATGAATAGATTGTATTGTTATCTCATCAATTATCTTAGCTACGAGCGTGACAGAACGTAAGTAAATACGTGAAATTCTCATTCAGAAATCGGCCCTAAGTTACGTCGGTAGGTACCTACTGAGTAGCAGCGTCAGCAAGTCAATGCGCCTATAACTGTCAAATACAGCTGGTCAGTGTGAGCGACTGCATTGTTACCCCCACATGTCTTATCTATCTGGATTTGCTTAATCGGTCATTTGCAGTGAGAAGTGGCTCCTATCGTGTTGAACTCGAAATCGAAAATGGATCAAACACGTGGCAAAGTATGATTTATTTTTTAGTATCAAATTGCCGTGGACAAGGCTGCCGAAACGTCGGGAATTAAGGTAGGTAGTTACGTTTTACCTAATTAATTAGGTCCGTTTAATCATGTATGAGCTTTACCTATGTATGGGCATCACTTGTATTTCGTAAACAAGCGTCTAAAATGTAATATGCACGAAACTTGATCGATAGCTGTGTTCGGTAAACAGGAATTATATTTAAGGAATTAGGAATTATGAATTGAATTTCTGAAAATACTCTTCCTACTTTGGTATCTATTATGTATGATATTTGAAATATTATATACCTACCTACTGTTTTTCATACTTATCTTTTTAATTTCTTTACTGAATGTAAATTGATTAATTGCAATATAAGAGAATATCTAAAGCAATTTATTTTTAAAAAAATAACAGTACCTGCACGAAGTTCATTAAGAACTGAAGAAAAAAAATCTAACACCATTTAAAGTCCACAACGAACTTCAAACATAAAGAAAATACCACTAAAATCTCTCTGAAACTTGTGAAAACAAAAATGTTTATTTTCAACGACACTAATGTGGCATTCCGAATGGCTGTCGTTCGGTTCTGAAATTCAAAATGGCGCCATTACTCTTCCCGGTTCAAAGTACAGTAGTAGCAAATTAGGTAGTCATTCGGACGCGGACGTCGCCATTTTATTTAAAATATTCATAGACATATATTCATACACAGATCTCCTTACCCCTATACTAAGTACAACTAGTACTGACTTGTGTTATAGCCTGTTATAGGTGCTAACTCGACGATAGATTTAATACAATAAATACATAGATAACATCCAAGACCAGAGACAAACTAGAAAAGTTCGTTTCCTAGTTTGACTTGGCCGGGGATCGAACCCGAGATCTTCAGTTTTACAGTCAGCGTGCCAAACCGCTGTGCCACCGAGGTCGTCATTAGGCCGTATTTAGGGTCTACAATGTGACAAGTGTGATATCTTGAAGGGAAAGTCAATAATTAATTAATATTGATTTATTTAAGCACACACCAAATTACCACACATGGAGTCTAACTCAGAGAGAAAGAGAAAGAAAGAGAGACACATACACAAAGCAAACAAAGCAGAGAAAAACCTGGAATGGATGCGTTCGGATACTACACTCTCCCCTTGGATATTTTTATCTCTAATTTATAGATACATTTTTTAAAGTCGACCAAATAGGGGATGTATTAGCAAAGGGGAAGATAAAAAGTACCCGGAACCGGTGTGCGTGCATGCAATGACTTATGAACGTTGATGAAGCGAAGGTGATCTGTCAGGATCGTGGCAAGTGGCAGTCCCTGCTCTCTGCTTACCCCTCTGCGATACAGGCGTGAGGTTATGTATGTATGTATTTTCTTAGTAGCCTATATACACCCCACCGCAGGGCACAGGTCTCCTCTTAGAAAGATAGAGTATGGGCTTAATTACCACGCGTGCCCACCGCAGATTGGCAATTTTAAGCGCAGAGGTTTTTAAACACCACAGACACTCAGGTTTGTGGCAAGAAAAGTACGTAATTGGTAGTTTTTCGATGACGTATTTTTTTGTGATCTTTTTAAAAATTTTGAATTTATGTCAGGAATGTATCTATGACGTATGTCCAAAAAAATTGTTGACAGACAGACAGTAGGGAAAAAGTACGGAGGAGAAATTTGGAAAATTTCTGGAAACTTGTACGTGTTTTACTTTCTAGTACGGTAAACCATCTGTTAATTTACTTGTACCGGCGCAGTCAGTTGTATGTCCATCCTTAGTCAGTCTTTATGTACATACAAAAGAACTGACAGATATTGTCAATTGTAAAATGTTAACAGACACTTGTTAGTGATTTTGTAGTGTAAAGCAAAATACTTCTTTATTAGGGTTATTACTTATTCAAAAGAAACATTTAAATAGATTTATTTCACGTTAGGCCACAGTCAGCTTTGGTCTCCGCCCAGCTGAAACAAATTTGTATTCTTACTTTCTTATACAATCTACCTTCTTTCACCTCTATTCCCAGCACCAAAATTTCCCTCGAAAACATCAAAGTCTCTTTTGTTTTTTTTTTTAGTTTTAAAACAGTGCGTTCCGAAACATTGTAACTCGATGACAAAACTTCAAGGAAAGATTAGTAAGAATTTTTATCGTTTCCGATCGTTGAGTTACGTTCCGAAATGTCGGTGTTACTTAATTTATCTCTTTGCGGTTTAGATGGATTAGTGTTTTGGTAATTTATTAGGCTCACTCACGGGGTTTCCGAACGTTTTTTATTGCTTTCGTAAATACTTGCTACAAAACGGGAGGTTCTTTAAAGAGGGGACAGTGTTTTATTGCCAGTGATAAAAAGAACGGTTTTTTACTGACCAATATTGGTTAAGTAAAGAAGAGCCACTCTCTGTTTTTTATTGTTTTTCAAAGAAATCGTTAAGGATTTTCAAGCAAAAGATGACGTCAACAGGGAAAACTGGCAACATTATTTATCTATACTTCTTAATTTTATTACATTCCGAATAGCACCGGTTGACTTGGTTATATACTCTTTGGTTGACTTGATAGTGATCGTTAAAAAAAAACACTTTCTGTTTTCCCGGTTTTTCAGGACAGATTTTTATCTCCTTATTACCCTTATTCGGACAATACTACGAACAAATTAAGTATTGTTTTTCAAGAATCAGTGAAATCGACCCAGCTGTTTTCAAATGATGCGGTTTCCAACAAACGGTTAGTTTAGTTATTAGACTTAGACGATTATCAAAATGTTGACGTTAAATCCTTTGACTCTAATTTAATTAAAAAACGTGTCGATTTTAGAATTTCCTAGGAATATGGTCTGTGGTGTCTCGGCACACGGAGAGATGGGCCATTGTCCAGCAGTAAGTAATTTATTTGTTTATTTACTCCTCACAGATCATAACACAAAATATGTACAATTTGAGAAATCAGGACTTGAAGCTGGATTCCATATTAGGAAACCGTGACAGATATTCAGGCCCTAACTAAATTTACAACGTATTTTAAAATACCTATTAAGAGGCTGAAAATTCCACTCATGCCGGGATTCGAACCCGCGACCTCTGGCTAGCTGTGCCAGCGCTCTCCCAACTGAGCTAATGGGCGACTCACCGGCATCAGTGAAATTTCGAACCACTTTACAATACTCTCTGTGTTACGTACAGGCAGCAACATCTGGCTGAAGTAATTTACATCACTTGCAGCCCCGAGTACCTTACTTTGCAGTTAGGCTTTACATCGGAATAATATCGCTGTACTCATATGATTATAATTATTATTTTTAATGCACTTACCCCTGCTAAAATTGTCCTTAGTACGGGTTAGTGCATTAAAAAGAATATGATTACAATGCATTCCATCTAAATTGTAAACATTTTTGAAAGTAATATAAGTTTTAACTATGTAAATTAACAGAAAAATAAGATGCATGCGTATTATTTGGATGGTTAAATTGCCATCAGTTCGGTCATCATTGTATCGTCTCTTAAAAGCACTTTTACTTTTACCATAGTTTTAGCTTTTAACGTGGAGTCGACTATTTTGATGTCTTAACAAAAATACACCTTTCGCTTCATCTTAATTTGCACTGGCAACCCGGTTGTAATTGATCAAAAGTCGATCAACTGGTTCGGCCGGACCCTGAGACCTTACAGCGGCTACAGGCTTCTCCTATGATATTCCACCCTCCATTGACCGTGGTGTCACGTTACCGATAGGCTTTTCTATGAGCTGTGGCTTTCTGAGTTTCGCAGAAGTACCACCAACTATATTTTAAAATTAGGCTTCGATATCCTTCGAAGCCTATCGGTCAACCTGTTTATGGCAACACAAGTGAATGGCAATATTGTCATATTTCCTGTTGTAGTTTTTAGTTAAGTTGGCTAAACTGCTTCCTCTCTCTCTGTGTCACCGAATTACCATGGCGTGTTGTGTTCGTTGTGAATTATAATAAATTATTGTCTGGTTCATATTATACGGTGCTGCGACTTTCAATCTGTCCACAAGAATTACTCCCTGAGCCACCGTCTAACACAACCCTCTATGTCCCCACGCTGGGGCAAGGGCCTCTTCTTGCATCGCAGAAAGGTTAGGCCCTGAGAGCACTGAATAGGTCATACTACACCGGGGGCCAAGTCCGGGTTGGAGGAGGATTGTAAGACAGTGGCGGGCCTTACACCTGTATTCCAAGACATTCCTCAAAGTCTACTCGACTCAATACTCAACGAAGGCGGAGTCGAGGAGAGGTGGAGGCATTTCCTTGAGTTAGTAATACCGGTCAGTATTTGGAGTGGACTCGAGTGAGTACAATCAATATATCTGTCGTTTGACTCGAGTGAGAATTTGGGTTTTTATGTAGGCAATGGCGATGTCATTGCTATGGTTTGATAGACAGAAGTTTTTCTTTCTCGAGGAGACTTTAAGGTTGGTCCCGAGGTACCTTAGCTTTAACAGTTGATTCCTCGACTCGAGTGAAAACTTGCACGATTGGAGGAATTTAGTATGTTTTAAAATACTGTTTTCCTCGGTTGAGCAAGAGTGGAGGGCAACCTTGAGGATCGTCTTAGAATACGGGTGTTACTGTCAGAAGTTATCAAGCTAAACTAGTCACGGGACGGTCACCCATCCCGCACCTGAACGCGCCTGTTGTTGCTTAAGATTGATTCCAATCACTAGGGTTCGACTATGCCACGAGCGCTTCCAATTTTAATTAAAACCATTTTTTTCATATCTGGTTTTTATGAACAAAACATCTCTTACAGTACTCTATATGTTTTTTTGGCCTTAACATTATTTTATCAATCAATAGTTCAATCAAAGACGACCATTGTTGAGCACTAGTATTTCTTAAGGACCTGCCATGCTCATACGAAGTTATAATATTAAACGAGTTTAATAGTGATTATTTATTCCAGTCCTTCTGTTCGGTTTTGGTTCTGTTTTGGTACCGAGAGCCCTTACAAGCGGGCTTACGTCATTGCACAATGTAGCGAAAACGATTTCTGGGTGGTATTACCCAGTTAACGGCGAAGGAGGACGCCGTGAGGAAACCTGAGTGTCTGCGGTGTTCAAATACCTCAGCGCTTGAAATTGAATTGTGGGCGCGCGTGGTAATTAAGCCCATACTCTCTTTCTGAGAGAACGCCCGTGCCCTGCAGTGGAACATTCATAGGCTACAAAAAAAAACTTCCGACTTCAGTCAGTCCTAGGCCTCGAAATGAAATGAAATGGTTTCATTCAAAGTAACGCAAAAAATGCGGCTTAATGAGCGCTACAATTCAAAATAGGTGTCCATTTCAAAATCTAGACTATTGTGGAGAAACCATGGACAAAAAACTCCAAACTTAGTCTTCGAAACGAAAAGCTTTTATTCAAAGTAGCGCAGGAACTGCGGCTTAATGAACGTTACAATTCAAACTAGGTGTCCATTTCAAAATCTAGATAATTTAGGAGAAAAAATGGACAAAAACCTCCAAACTTAGTCTTTGAAATGAAAAGCTTTTATTCGAAGTAGCGCAGGACCTGCGGCCTTATGAACGTTACAATTCAAACTAGGTGTCCATTTCAAAAGCTAGATCATTGTGGAGAAAAAATGGACAAAAAACTCAGTATTTTCAAAGTCCTTAATTAACATAGTTTACATAATTATTATAAAACATAGAACTCATGCATTGTACTGCCTTTAAATTCAGACATCATTGTCAACTAAATGATTCCTCGATTCTGTTAGTGTCATTATAGTACCATGACAGATACATGGTCAGGTGCCGTGGGATCATTGTCAACTAAATGATTCCTCGATTCTGTTAGTGTCATTATAGTACCATGACAGATACATGGTCGGGTGACGTGGGGTGTGTTTTCATGCTATTGACGCCTAGCAGGTTCGATGCATGTGCGCGTGTAGACTTGAGGTAGAAACGAAATGAAATCGCCTTGTTCATGCAATTGTCATTGTACCACAATTAGCCGAACCTAGGCCCTGAGGTCTTGACTGGCTAGGCTTAGCTACTTGTAGCTAACCTAGCTAGTCAATAGCATACTCATGTATCTTTAACGACCTGCGCAGACAATGTACTGTCCCCCAGTTACTGTTTTGTCTATCGATATCATCACCAACCCTTTATGTCCCCACCGAGGGACACGGGTCTCTTCTCTGAGGAAGGTACAGGTATACTCCACCACGGGGGCTAAGTCCGGGTTGGTGGAGGCTTGCAAGACTAGTGTCTGGTCTTACAGTCAGAAGTTATCAAGCCGCCCATAAGGCCTCTTCTGACATGACTTAAAGATTGCCATTACATGACAGCCGGCACCAACGGCTTAACGTGCCTTGCGAAGCACAGAAGCGCTCGGAAAAATGCCACTGGCGGTAATCACAGAACGGTTACCGATCCTGCACCTAACCGCGCCTGTTGTTGATTCCAAACTTCCAATCACTCGGTTAGTCCAGGCCACGAGCGAAATAAAAGGATAAATCAAGTATTTTCTTTTAAAACGCCGTTTTTTCATTTCCGGGCGACAAATGACTGCACACCGTATGAGTTGAGTCCTTGAGAAATACTCGGTGGACATTATTTCACGATTTTTGGGGATTTTCGTCCCATGGGGACAAAAGTCCCTCGTCTGCGTAGGCTATTCGATGACTGCATTCTAGCCAGACTACTAGTTTGAGGCATCAATTCACATTATTGGGCCGAATCTGGCCATGTACGCCGGCGGCGACCAGTGCGTTTGATGGGGGGACAGACAGACAGACTACGGTACATTGTTAGTAGACAGACGCTTCGGGGTTAATTACAAAACGTACCGGGCGTTTTCATCAAAAAAGACACTAGTCTATAATATAAAAATTAATCGCTGAATGTGTTGGTAAGCGCAAATCTCGGGATCAGCTGAACCGATTTCCCTAATTCTTTTTTTAGAATATTCCTTGAAGTACGAGGAGGGTTCTTAAGGAGAGAAAAAAAATATTAAAGAATCGAATGTTAGACGCTACGAAGTTCGCTGGGTCAGCTAGTCTTCTATAATATAAAAATGAATCGCCAAATGTGGTGGTAAGCGCAAATCCCGAGATCAGCTGAACCGATTTCGCTAATTCTTTCTTTAGAATATTCCTTGAAGTACGGGGATGGTTCTTACGGAGAGAAAAATAAAGAATCGACTGTTAGGCGGCACGAAGTTCGCTGGGTCAGCTAGTAAAAAATAAATATTTATAATGTATTTTGTCACACACAGGACACCTAGTTTGAATTGTAACGTTCATTAAGCCGCAGTTTCTGCGCTACTTTGAATAAAACCTTTTTATTTCATTTCGTTATCAGCCTGAGGTATTCAAATATTCTGAAATTGCCAATCCGCGGTGTGTACGCGTGGATTTGAAGCCCAAACTCTTTTTCTGTGAGGCCTGTCCTGCCCTGCTGTGCCCTGCAGTGGGATTATGGGCTACATAACACAAAAATGTATTTTAAAGTAGGCTTTTTTTTGTTGTTGCTTTGATTGATAACGTTTCGTTTTAAGCAGACAACTTGCAAAAGAACTTACCTTAGGAGCCAAAATATTTTTTTGTTTTGGATGTACTATATTTAGAACAAAAGGACTCAGGAGGATAAGTATATTCAAATAATTTTATCTATGTACCTTTATCCTTGTATTGTACCTAACGGAAATATTTATTAGGCAATCCACTCTATCCAAAGGTTGTTTGCAAGAGATCGATCTAAGCGATAAGACCGCCAATTGTATAACATTACTTAGATTTCAGAAATCTTGGTCGTATTCTTTTTTTTTGTTGTGTAATAGTGTTCTCCATCTCTCTAATTTCTTTCTTGTCTCCGCCTATGATTCCTGGAATAAATTGCTTTTAATGCTAATAAATTATTTTTTTTGTTGTGTAATAGTGTTCTCCATCTCTCTAATTTCTTTCTTGTCTCCGCCTATGATTCCTGGAATAAATTGCTTTTAATGCTAATAAATTATTTTTTTTGTTGTGTAATAGTGTTCTCCATCTCTCTAATTTCTTTCTTGTCTCCGCCTATGATTCCTGGAATAAATTGCTTTTAATGCTAATAAATTATTTTTTTTGTTGTGTAATAGTGTTCTCCATCTCTCTAATTTCTTTCTTGTCTCCGCCTATGATTCCCGGAATAAATTGCTTTTAATGCTAATAAATTATTTTTTTTGTTGTGTAATAGTGTTCTCCATCTCTCTAATTTCTTTCTTGTCTCCGCCTATGATTCCCGGAATAAATTGCTTTTAATGCTAATAAATTATTTTTTTTGTTGTGTAATAGTGTTCTCCATCTCTCTAATTTCTTTCTTGTCTCCGCCTATGATTCCTGGAATAAATTGCTTTTAAGGCCGCCATTTGTACTATATTTTTCTGTTATCATTTCTGTTACTGTAATTTTCATGTACAATAAAGAATATTCTATATATTTTATTTACACCCACCTCTCTTCATCTTTTAGTCCTATCCACCCTAAGGTTGCCCGGAAGAGATAGCTTTCAGCGATAAGCCAGCCAAATGTATATTGTGTGACTTTAAGTTTTTCGTGTACTCTCAAACTGTATGGTGTGCAATCTAATCGAATCTGAAAGTCACTGACTTTCGTGAAACGAGTGAAAAAGCCTTAAGTAGGTACAAGATGATTTAAATACGCCGTGTTGACCCAACAAATTAATCTCATTTGAATTCTGAACGAAAACGGGGGAGACGCAGAATATTTAGGGGTCCTTATTCAAGACGATAGCACCAACCCAAATTCTTCCCGCGGGTGTCGTAAAAGGCGACTAAGGGACACAAACCGGGGGGTGGGCAGCAGCGCCCCCTGCAGTACAATTCCACCGAACTGCGATCCCAACCCGCAGGCCCCGCGTGGGGATTATGGGCATTACCCCCCATTGATGGCACAACGTTGCGCTATGGCGTTCATTAGGGGAGGGCTATGTCCAGCAGTGGACTAATATAGCCTGAAGAAGAAGAAGTCAAGACGACATCGCAGAGAAACCTCACAGGAGATGGAATCAACAATCGTTTAAAGTTTTACGCTGAGTAGTATATTCAAATCATCATCATCAGCTATTAGACGCCCACTGGAGGACATAGGGAATCTTTCTCTCTGAAAGAGGTAAGGGCCAGTTTCTGATTTTGCTGAGTAAATACTCCACTGTAGTGCTGTCTCATCGAATTTCTCAGCAAGGAGCGTGACAGAACGTTACTTTAGTATTTACTTTAAAATTCTCAATTCAGAAACCGGCCTTAAGACTTTTATGTAAGTTTATTTCACCTTTTTTACTTGCACTACCCTTTGTCAGTCTCTAACACCCAGGGTTTGCTGGCAGAGAATGCTTCTTGCTTCAAGCACGCCCTTGTACATTTACTCATGTAATTAGTGCAATAAAGAATTACTTAAAATAGTGCGAGTTGTAATGGTTTACGTTGATAAGTGCACACGTTTACCAGCCAAAACACGAATAAACGCGAGTGCGAGTTGTAATGTGACAGCGTTTTGCCAGTTCGAACGGTTAACTTACTCATACTCACTACTCAATGCTCGATTAACGCGGTAGTAAAGTTATTCGATTGGATCTGTCAAACTCGCACTAAGCACTCCGGTCAATATATGAGCTTAGAGCATCATTGAAAAATACAAATTTAAAGTCAGCGGAACCATCTTTAAAGTGAAGAAGAAAATTAAGGAAGCTTCTGGAATTTAACATTTGACACTCGACCAGGTAGGAATAATAATTACAGATCTGTTATTTTACTTTTATTTTTCATGAATAACAGGAAAGGGAATGGCGATTAGGTTAGCATCGCATTAGGGATCCGCGAAAGAATTTCAAGTTAAAATCTAACTTATGAAGTACCTATTATGTAAAGGAAATAAAATATAAAATTGAAACCTCTTTGGCGCGTATCTCTGAAACGCTGGCCAGTCTAGGTAGTACGACGACGAGAGTCGCGCGATTGTCAAAAGTCGCGACTTTTCAGCACATTAATTTTCTAAGGTTAACACGAGCACTAGTCATAATTAAAACTGTTTTTATACGGATTTATGCTCGTTTATTAAATTTTTTAACAATTTCCCGCCGTTTCGGCACTTTTTCCCTAGAATGATAACGAATTTTAATAGAGATTGTGGTTGGAACATACCGGCAGCATGGGAACCAGTGCTTAAGTGCATGAACCCCCTTTGCTAGAAGTGTGACTGTAGAGTTAAAATTTTAATTTCAATTAACAATCAGTATTTTTAATTTCATGAAATATAAATTAGTTTACAAATTTAATTTTAACTTCAATTACTAATAATCAATATTGTTGGCTTTATATAAAATAATTGGTTTGCCTATTAACTTTTGTAATTTTTGCCGAGGGTAGTAAATTAACCGTTAATGCTTTCTAAAAGACGCCTGTCACCTCAGTCATCCGAGACCACGGCACCTGAAAAAGTGCCGAAACGTCGGAAAATTGTAAAAATGTAATAAACGAGCATAAATCCGTGTAAAAACAGTTTTAATCAATGATTACATTAATTGTCAAATTCTGACATTTCAGCGACACAAAACATGTGACTCGTGCCGTCGTACTACTCAGGCATGTCAGCCATATTTGAAAAAGGAAAAAGTAAATTGTCTTCTTTTTTGCATCGTTAGGGAAAGGTGAAAGAATTTCACGAAATGTAACAAGTTTTACTCAAACAGTATGAAGAACCAGTGTTACGTGATAAAGAAATAAAATCTAAAATTGCAACCTCTTTGGCGCGTAATTTGGTAAAACTGGCCATGTCAGCCATATTTGAAAAACGAAAAAGTTAATGGTCTTCTTTTTTGCAATGTAATGGCTTGCACTGCCAGTATATCTATATTGTTCTTAACCTCCTTAAAGGTAGTTTAACTGTTTGCATTAGTAATAAAAGTTATAAAGTAACAAAAATCAATATTAGTCTGTCTAAAAGAAATGTATACAATGTACTCGTAGATAAGATTAAATCATTAACTTACGACGCCATGCACATAAACGTACCTGAAACAGAGGAAAATATAAATTAACTTTGAGTCTAGTTACAAAAGTTTTAATTAGAATAATTAAAAAGAAAATCACAATGTTTTATTTAAAGTATTACTAATGTTATAAGTTAGGCTCTGTCCATTTCAAGATCTAGATCAGTTTTGGAGAAAAGTGGGAAAAAATTCGGTCCTTAATTAACGGAGTTTAAATATTTTTCTAAACTGCTTAAATGCCTTAAAGGGGCTATAATATCAGACATCATTTTCATAGAAATATTATTTAATGTTACATAACATAGTAGTCCTTTTGGAATAAAATGTGTTTTAGACATATTTGAACGGTGTTTGTGGCAAACCTATCATGCCAAGACATCTTCCGTTTATAGTTAGGTGGGATACATTTCGAAATACTTTATAATTAAAATATGAAATAGAATTTAAGTATAACTTCCACACAACACATTCACTTGTACTGGTCACAAACTAGGATACACTGTGCTATTGAGGACATCACAAACATATATTTTCTTCGTCAATCTTAGTAATTGATCTATGGATCATTTAGCAGTTTTTTTTAATAAGTTTTTCGCAGAGAGGTGGTTCAAGAAGGTTCTTAAATGACTGGATGGATGACCGATCCGTAACTACCGCTAGTGGCATTTTTCCGAGCGATTCCGTTCTTCGCAAGACACGGTAAGCCTCCGGTGCCGGCTGTCATGTAATGGCAGTCGTTAAGCCATGTCAGACTCCTTATGGGCGACTTGATAACTTCCAACAGTAAGGCCCGCCACTGTCTTACAATCCTCCACCAACCCGGACCTGGCCCCGTGGTGGAGTATGGCCTAACCTTCCTACGGTGCAGGATGAGACCCGTGCCCCAGCAGTGGGACATACAAGGGTTGATTTAGATTGCCATTGATATGCACAAATGGTCTTTCTGGTATTTCCATGTTTGTTACTAGGCTAGTTAACATAGCAGAAAGACAGTTCTCTTCTTCATTGTCTAGTGCTTCCGAAAGTTCTAGTGTAAAGCTCTGTTTATTTTATAATATACATTGGGCAAGGCCTATTAGGTCTTGCGTAGAGGACAGACAGAGTGTCAGAAAGTAGTCAACATTTGGAAAGAAAAAAAAATCGGTTTCATATTTTACATTTATTGTTACGGAATGGACTGTACAAACAACAAAACTAATAGAAAACGGGTAAACGTAAGTAAAGTAAGTAAATAGTTTATTTCCAAGAAGACAATACACATTGAAATACCTTATAAATAGACAGTGGAGGGTATGACAAAAATTGTTTTATGTTTACCGGCAGTCCCCAAACTAGGCTAGGCCTGTATCTTGGGGACTTTATTAGTGTGCACAATTTTCCTTTAACTTAGTCGTTGACAAAACCTAAACGCAACATCACTTCTGGGAGATATTAATTTGTACCTAAATATTATAAATATTGTAGACAGATATTGGTTACATCTAATAACCCAATAATTATAAAAAAAAAAAAAAAAATTATGCTTCATAAGAAGATTAGAATAAATGGGCAATGAAAGCGAGGTAAAATATCAATAAATTACTACGCGATTAAGCCCCGAAAATACTTAATAATGAGGATGACACGTCAATAGAACGAAAAATAGACTAATTGTAATATGAATCCAAAGAGTCTTCGACATTTATTGTTCATAATTAAAACTGTTTTTATACGGATTTCACTTGTTTTTTAAGTTCATGTAATATAATTGGTTTATAAATTTAATTTTAACTTCAATTACTAGTAATCAATATTTTTCACTTTATATAAAATTTTGGAACGTAACTTCATAATTAACATTTGTCATTTTTGCCGAGGGTAGTAAACTAACAGTTAATGCTTTCAAAAAGACGCCTGTCACCTCAGTCATCCGAGACCACGGCACCTGTAAAAGTGCCGAAACGTCGGAAAATTGTAAAAATATAATAAAACGAGTGAAATCCGTATAAAAACAGTTTTAATTATGTCTAGTGCTCGTGTTAACCTTAGAAAATACTATTTATTGTTCATATTTTTATCCTATCGAGCGGTACTTCTAAGCTATTCTACCGTCCTGTCTAATCTAATATTAAACGGGGTAATATCTCAAATTAAGACAACATTCTTTGACTGTAGCCTCCCGGACTATTAATTATTTATGTCTAATACCATCGCTTTCGCTCTGCCACAGACGAAGAACAATTTAGACACGGCGATCCCACGAAGCGCTCGTGGACTAGTCGAACCGAGTGATTGGAATCAATCACTCGAGTTAAGCAGCAACAGGCGCGCTCTGATGCAGTATGGGTGACCGTCCCGTCACTACCACTAGTAAAATATTTCCGAGCGCGTCCGTGCTTCGCAAGGCGCGCTAAGCCGTTGGTGCCGCCTGTCATGTATTGGCAATCGTTTAGCCATGTCAGAGGCCTTAAGGGCGGCTTGATAGCTTCTGACAGTAACTCGCGCCACTGTCTTATAATCCTCCGCCAACCCGCACTTGGCCCACGTGGTGGAGTATGGCCTAACCTTCCTGCGATGCAGGAAGAGACCCGTGCCCCAACAGTGGGGACATACAAGGGTTGATAACGAATTGGTACACAGTAACTAACTGTATGTATACTCTGTCTTAGGAGAACATTCAAATTAATCCCGTCTTATCCGTATTATCGAGTACCATTAGAGCTTGTTTCGAACAAGCTTGAGAGTATCTACGGATGTTGACTTAATTTTAATCTACCCTCGAGTAACTTCGAAAAGGTGTAGGCAAAGTTTATTACCTAG
The DNA here is from genome assembly GCA_934045075.1 of Yponomeuta sedellus. NCBI lineage: Eukaryota > Metazoa > Arthropoda > Insecta > Lepidoptera > Yponomeutidae > Yponomeuta > Yponomeuta sedellus. The sequence continues at coordinate 4,279,485 of OW203751.1, read as the reverse complement.
CTAAGCTAAGCTAGGTAGTTCTTCTTTAGTTCAGGAGAACGTACTGAGGGAACCTTTCCACTGGACCGTGACGAAGGCGGTGTAACTTAAGTACTTTAAGTACTCACAACCGACTCACAAACTCGAGGCACTTAAGTCAAACTAAATAATGTATTATTACAAAATAAAATAGTTACAAAAATATGTCACAAATAATTTTAAAAAAACCGGGGCTGCAAGTGATGCAAATTACTTCAGCCAGATGTCGCTGCCTGTACGTAATACAGAGAATATTGTAAAGAGGTTCGAATCCCGGCAAGGGTGGTTTTAGCCTCTAAATAGGTTCTTAAAATTGTCCTTAGCACGGGTTAGTGCATTAAAAAGAGTATAATCATGTGGGTACAGCGATATCATTCCGATGTAAAAACCTAACTGCAAAGTAGGTACTCGGGGCTGCAAGTGATGCAAATTACTTCAGCCCGATGTCGCTGCCTGTACGTAATACAGAGAATATTGTAAAGAGGTTCGAAATTTCACTGATGCCGTTGAGTCGCCCATTAGCTCAGTTGGGAAAAAGAGCGCTGGCACGGATAGCCAGAGGTCGCGGGTTCGAATCCCGGCATGGGTGGAATTTTTTGCCTCTAAATAGGTTTTTAAAAAAAACCTGCATGGTACTATATTCAATAAATTTTCGTCAAGAACACAGAACACATAAAACAATAATAATTTTGGCACACAAAAAAATCCTAACTAAGTCAAACTTAACAACACAAAAATCCTAAATAAAGCATTTTTACCCGAATTCAATAAAAAGAGAACTAATACAACTGTTAGCTACGGGAGGACTGTATAAGAAAACTGAAAAAAAAACTAAGGAAAATTCTAATAATAGATTTAATGGAAAATGTAGGCAAGAAAAATGGTATGAGAGTGTGGTTGACATAATGTGACAGTATTGAATAGTAAAAAGGAGGTGAAACTGTCCGCCACAATAACTTAGTTACTTAATTGTCGTGGTTATGATATCAACCCTTTGTATGTCCCAACAGCTGCGGCACGGGTCTCTTCTACACCGCAGGAAGGTTGGGCCATACTCCACCACGGGGGCCAAGTCCGGATTGGCGGAGGATTGTAAGACAGTGGCGGGCCTTACTGTCAGAAGTTATCACCTTACTGTCAGAAGATATCCCTGAAGATATAAAGCTTGCCTGAATCGCGGTTCAAAAAATATGTTAAACACACTTTGTGCTTAACAAAAGGGCTACTATAACATAAAGGATTATTTAGATGACAATGAGGTCTGGAATTAAAGCCAGTACAATGTATGAGTTCTATGTTTATAATAATTATGTAAACTATGGTAATTAAGGACTTTTGAAAAGACTAAGTTAGGAGGTTTATTTGTCCATTTTTTCTCCTAAATGATCTAGATTTTGAAATGGACACCTAGTTTGAATTGTAACGTTCATTAAGCCGCAGTTTCTGTGCTACTTTGAATAAAACCTTTTCATTTTTTTTCATTTTCAAACCGCCCAGAAGGCCTCTGACATGACTTAGCGACTGTCATTACGTTCCTTGCGAAGCACGGAAACGCTCGGAAAAATGCCACTAGCGGTAGTCACGGGACGGTCACCCAGCACCTGACCGCGCCTGTTTTTGCTTAACTCAGTGATTGATTCCAATCACTCGGTTCGACTAGGCCACGAGCGCTTCGCGCGAAGTTTATGTGTTGAAAGTAAAACGGTAGCTCTGTTTATATTGAAGGATCCAAAACTATCACTGGCTTCAACACTGCGGCGCAACAGTCTGCCGGGTGTCATAGAAAATACTAATTAGTCCAAAAGTTTCAAGTCCCGACCCGCCATTGATTAACTGTGGCTTGAACACAAACTGTTAACAAACAGAAACTTCGCCGGCTGCAGGCAGGGCTGCTGAGGGATTGCTGAGTCAGTTGCCTTGTATAGCAGCAGTGACACGCCGTGCCCTATCGTTTTCTTGAAAAAACGTTGCCCCGGACCGAAAGTATAGTTCGCTAATTTCACCGCTAGGTACCTGACGCTCATTAGAAGAGGGCTATGTCCAGCGTGGACTACTAACATAACCTGAAGAATAAGAAGAACTATCTGACGGTTTTCCTTCTCGCGGTATGGACACAGAATAATTCCACTATTCTGTGGGTCCATAATGCCGTGAAAAAAAAAATCAATGAATTCGCTTCTTCATGGTCTTAGTACGCTCGGACCGAGTGCGCCATACGAGTAAACCAATGCATCTGATTGGACGGTTTTTCGTGACAACACTAAAATAGCCAATCACAAGCATTAGTTTACTCGGATGGCGCACTCTGTCCGAGTCAACTAAGACCGTGAAAACCTGGCTCAAGTGTGGAAATCTCAGGTGCAATTAACTATGTATGTTATTGATTGTTACCTGTTTCACGCACCAATAAAGTAAAATACAATACCACACGCTAACGATGAATAAAAACGAGTGAAACTACACCTTAAACTGCGTGTTTGAGCCTTGAAGTATTTCAAGTACCTCGGCGCTTGACATCGCCAATCCGCGGTGGGCATGCGTAGTGATTAAGCCCATAGATACTCTCTCATTCTGAGAGAAGGCCATACTCTTTCCTCCAGAGAAGGTCTCCCTACAATGAGACGAATCACTCGGACCTACCGCGCAGGCATATTGCCTTCGCAAATTATTGATTTTTTTTTTCCAGTCAATAGTAATTTTAAAGAGCCTCTCTTGTAAAGGACATTCTCTCTCTTATAATTATAAAGTAAAGAAAAATATTAAAATTTGAAGATCAAAAGTTGTAGTTGAAAACTTCCCTTTTAAGATGCATTTTAATTTTATATATGTGTTAACATCGGATTGACTAGGTTAAAAACTTGTGCTACAGCAATCAGTGCTAATCCCCCACCAAAGTGGCATTACTTTTAATTTGTACCTGGATGGATCTTTATCTGATAGGTATCTAAATAAACAACTACCGTAACTTCAATAATTTTGTGTTGATCCCTCGCTGCATTGATGACAGCACTGAGAAAGCGCTTCTCGCTGTGCTGAACGTAACTTCCGTATTTGCGAGAGTTTCAGCTCAACTAACACTAAGTTTACGCTAGGCACCGGTGTGATCCGGTTATAACTGGCTCGAGCCAGAATCTGGGTAATTAAAACTGTGCGGGCAACTTTCTTGCTGATTCCGAACCATCCGGATATGATATAGAAGTTATTGGAAGTTTTGCTCGTTTTGTTCTTACGAGGGCGGAGAACCATTGCTTGATAGAATAGAATAAAGGTTAAAAATAAAACTGTGTTTTGGAGAAGGTTCCTATAATTGTCTATTGTTTCCATATTAGGAATGACCAAGCAGGAAAGCAAAAGGCTAAAGCTGTGGAGGAACTGGAACTGTGGCAAAGACGGAACAGGTGTCTTATCTAATTGTAAATTCGGAAAACTATAGGTCTATTTCTTTATAAGACAATTGTTAATGTTTTTGTAAGACTGTTTGTTTTCGTATAAATAAAAAAAAATAAAAAATACAATTACACTAAATATTTTTAAACGCTAGTGCCAATTTTCATTTTATTTTCAGTTGTTTATTCAATAAGTAATTCAATCAAAATTACAGAGGAACTGGGATTTAATTAAAGTTCAGGCTCAGGCTCCCAAATGCAAGTGAATAGAGGAGCTGCCCACCTGTTCATTCAGCATTGTAAACAACCTGTCCCTAGATAATTTGGAAATTTCCAGCTGTTCTTGCATTTGGGAGCCTGAGGATGCCTCGTGTTAGAGGCGAAACGCGTCGCGTGTTTTCTCACACAAGTATTGGTGTTGGTGGTGGTGTGTTCGTGTCTTGCTTCTGCTTGAAAAAGTGGGAGGGAGGGCGGTGCATTAGCTAACCGCATGGTGCTTGAAGGTTTATGATATCAGTGCACGGTTCCAAATATGTGTAAAGTACACTTTGTGCCAAAAGGGCTACTATAATATTAAGGATTATTTAGATGACAATGATGTCTGGAATTAAGAATGTAAAATGCATGAGTTTTGTAAAAAATATGTAAACTCTGTTAATTAAGGACTTTGAAAAGACTATGTTTGGAGTTTTTTTGTCCATTTTTCTTCAAAATTATCTTATTTTGAAATGGACACCTAATTTGACTTGTAACGTTCATTAAGCCGCAGTATCTGCGCTATTTTGAATAAAACCTTTTCATTTCATTTCGAATGCACATGTGCTTCGGATGTACATGACGAGTGAGGATTTTTTTTTATGTAGCCTCAATTGTGTCCTACTGCTGGGCAAAGGCCTCTTTAGCCTTCCACTCATCCCTGTTCATGGCCGCCTCCTGCCAGCCCGGCAGAAAAGGTCGTGAGGTCGTCCCGCCATCTCCGCTTGGGTTGGCCACGTTTGCGATATCCGTCGCGCGGAACCCAGTCAGTGACGATTTTTACCCACCTCTTTGGGCCCATACGGCTTATATGGCCCGCCCAATTGCACTTCAGCTTAACGGTTGCAGCTCCAACATCGACAAGTTTGGTCCTGGAGCGCAGCATTGTATTACGAATTCTGTCAATTCTTTTTACATTTTAATAATTGAAAATAATAATTGATTTTCCGAGAATCACAGCGAATCCAGGTTGGACTCGTCCGACAAATAACGAGTAGGCGAATCCGGAATTAAATTAAGAATGTGTACTGCTTACATTACACAGTGCTGTGTGGTGTCGGCCTGCTGTGTGGTGTCGGCCTAGAGAATAGCACCAACCCAATGTTTCCCGCGGGTGTCGTAAAAGGCGACTAAGGGACACAAACCGGGGGGAGGGCAGCAGCGTCCCCTGCAGTACAATTCCACCGCACTGCGATCCCCAACCCGCATGCCCAGTGTGGGTATTATGGGCATTACCCCCTATGATAGCACAACTTGGCGCTCTTTAGGGCTATGTCCAGCAGTGGACTAGTATAGCCTGACGACGACAATGATGACTGCTTACAAAAGTTTTACAAAGAAATTATTTCGTAAATGGCTTGTCTGCGATTTCTCGAGCTCTACGTGTGAGAGTTATCTTCAGAATTCCTAACGATGAGTCAAATAAGTAAGTCTTCACATACTCGAAAGTGAGGTGCGCGTTACAGTCAATCTGGGCCGCCATTCATGAAACTACATTTCCAAGTAGAGAGGATGAAGGAAGAAAGATTGATGAAACAAATATATGTTGCGAATGTGAGTAGAAGGGCTGGTAAGTGACATCCCAGGCGGACATACATCGTCCAAATAGGGGATGTTTTAGCAAAGGGGAACATAAAAAGTACCCGGAACCGACGTGCGTGCATGCAACGATTTATGAACGTTGATGAAGCGAAGGTGATCTGTCAGAATCGTGGCAGGAGACTGTCCCTGGTCTCGGCCAACCCCTCTGGTATACAGGCGTGAGGTTATGTATGTATGTACGTTTCGAAGTTTAAATCATGACAATTCGATGATAATTGGGTAGTCGATTAGTACAATTTTATTAGTCTTGTCACGTATTATATAATTTTTTTTTAATGCACTAACCCGTGTTATAAGGACAATTTTAAAACCTATTTTGAGGCTAAAAATTCCACCCACGCCGGGATTCGAACCCGCGACCTCTGGCTATCCGTGCCAGCGCTCTTTCCAACTGAGCTAATGGGCGACCCTACAATATTCTCTGTATTACGTACAGGCAGCGACATCTGGCTGAAGTAATTTGCATCTCTTGCAGCCCCGAGTACCTACTTTGCAGTTAGGTTTTTAGCCTCTAAATAGGTTTTTAAACTGTCACGTATTGTTTTTAGCGTGTCGATGGCAAGCCATCGTGGTGAAAGGATTTGCCAATCAGTGTAGGATTTGCCAGCCAGACGTACGGGCTCAGGGAGTACGACGTTCGATATCAACCCTTGTACGAACCTACTGCTAGGGCACGGGTCTGTTCCTGCATCGCAGGAAGGCTAGGTCACGCTCCACCACGGGGGCCATTATAGACAACCGTGTATATTGGTATTCACGGTTGTCCAAAATAATAATGAGATGATTTATACAGCGCCAGTGGTATAAATCATCTCATTACGTAGATGTAAAAAAAGGCCAATATATTAATATTTCAACTAAATTAATATATTAATAAGAATAATAACTTTCATACAACCCAATCACTTGGCCTGTTCCCAAACTAGAATATCCTGTACTATGGTAACCAGGGAAGGACGCCATTTAATGTATATAATAATTAATTAATAAGCGCAAAACAATTGCGCAATAGAGATAGAGAGATAGAGAACACTTTATTGTACATAATAAAGGAAATTAATATATTTTTTTCGATCGATTTTTTTCTTTTGCGTAAAAATAACCTTATTAACCCTTAACGTCGCGTCCTAGCGTCGCGCCCCACCTAGCGTCGGTCACAGTGACTCCATTCGATAAATTTTTTAAAATATTTTCGTTACTACGCGTTCCACAAGCCTGTAACTCTGTGTACTTTTTCCCCTCCCTCTCCAGTTTGCGCTCCGCGCCCGACTAAGCAACGTGTGCGTGCATTGAAAAGATTCAGGTAAATATTTTTCGTATGCGGTCATGGTGACCGACGCTAGGTTGTTACGTTACTTTTAGTGTTAACATTTTCTTGTGGTTTTTATAGATTTATCAGACTGAAAACACAAATGGAATGTTTTACGTTTCTTTTTTGGGGCACACGTTGAGCAAGTTTTTCGTGATTCTAATTTGTCAGAACTGCCTGCAGAAGATGTTCTTGGCTGTTCATCTTTTTTGAGAACCCGGCGTCTCAAAATAGATGAACAGCCAAGAACATCTTAGGCAGGCAGTTCTGACAAATTAGAATCACGAAAAACTTGCTCAACGTGTGCACCAAAAAAGAAACGTAAAAAATTCCATTTGTGTTTTCAGTGCAAAAATCCAATTTGCGTTGAGTGTTCTCAAAAAATGTGTGTAGACTGCCGCGAAAAATTGTAAATGTTAGGGAGTTGTAATTTTGTCATGATTGTGATTTGATTGTGCCATTGATAGTTTTATATAAGAGGTTATATGTTTAAGTTACTAAAATAATTAAAAATTAAGAAGTCTCATTCATTGTTATTGCTTAGATCTCAGCTTAATTGAAAAACCTATAATTCGTTAAAATATTTGTAAGTTAACTTTTATTAACGATAGTAAAAAGTAAAAGTGTTAATTTGAAGAGTTTATTAAAACAATTTGAAATAAAAACAATTGAAAAACATGATGTAGTTTTGATTTACAGCTATTTTTGAGCTTTTTACCTTCCTAATAGTACTTATACGCAAGCGGTCACCATGACCGACGTTAGGTGGATGTGTTACTAGAATACACGTTAGGTGGCTAAGGGTTAACCTTCTGTCCGCCTCTGCGTTTAGCATGTTGACTTAACCTTCATAATTAGTTAAGAGGATCGGTTTTGTTATAAAATTCTTTTGATCCGTAACATTAAAAGCATGAAAAAATTTCAAATCTCAGGTTTTCAATACAAGGTCGTGAATAGTTTGAGCAGTTTAGAACCTACTTTTGTTTTAATTAAATCTTTATTGCACCAAAAACTTTTTTAAACTGTTTTACTGGCATCTGAGACCATTCAGTGATTTAAAAATAATTGAAAGTCACACTAGAGATGTGCCTTATTTATCTAAGTTCACGTGACCCTTCATATTGTAATCGAATAAATTCATCCAAAAAAAAAGTACGCATCCGATTAAAAATGATTCGAAACGCTAACCGATTTAGGGCTCGATTCGAATTTTTGTGCACGGCCACATCACTACATTTTTTTTCTTAATTTTATCTAGTTTTACACCAAGTTCGCACTTTGCAAGAAGGATATAATCAATATTAAACCCTGCATGACACTTACGAGGTGCCATTTCCGTTAATGAAGGAAGTCTATAAAACCGTACATTGAAATATATTAAAGGCATGTCGTGTCAATGTCAAGACGTGATCCTGGCAGAAATAGTCGACATCGGCTAGTTGTCATGTTACCAAAATTGAATTGAATATATTAAAGGTAACAGCATACTACCAGGATACTAATAAAATGGTTTTCTTCCAACAATCCGAGTCTGATTCTATTAGTGCCCCTGTATACAAGGATATAATATGCATTAGTGTGGCAAATGGGAATCTTAACTAAAACAGCGACCTACGCGTCATCGAATCAAAAACAGCTGACTTTTCCTTCAGTAATGAAACTGGGGACAATCATTGGGCGGGCGCCACTATTAGTCGGTACATATTGTCTGTCCTCAGAGCCTGGCACAAGTTGGGACATGACAGCGTATTGGAATATACGGTGTGCAAGGAGCCACTGATGGGCTGGCCACATCACGCGAAGAACCGACAACCGTTGGAGTAAACGTGTTCTTGAGTGGAGACCGCGACTCGGCAAGCGTAGTGTAGGACGCCCTCCGACCAGGTGGGATGACGATCTGCGAAAAACTGCCGGCAGATGCTGGATGCGGCAAGCTGAAGACAGGGTGCTATGGCGCTCATTAGGGGAGGGCTATGTCCAGCAGTGGACTACATGGCCTGAAGAAGAAATGGAGGAGAAAAAACTATTATTATTATTGACTCTAGGGCCAGCATAGGCGTCGAAACCGTAGCAGCCGCCGCTATTTCGACGGCCTCGGTGGCGCAGCGGTTTGGCACGCTGACTGTAAAACCGAAGGTCTCGGGTTCGATCCGGTTCGGCCGGGTAAAACTAGGAAACGAACTTTTCTAGTTTGTCTCGGGTCGTGGATGTTATCTATGTATTTATTGTATTAAATCTGTGTTATATGTCCACGTTCATGAATATTTATTTATTTAATTTAAAAATCTGCATAGAAATGGATTAATCTTATAGATAGATAAAAAATTTAATTATTGTCACAACCTTTTTAATTTATGTAAATTTATTGATGGAAATGAACCTTTTTCACCTTTACTTTTTTACTTCTATGGACACCGGGGCCTTTTAGTCCGATCTTCACCTGTCTGGTAACAGCAGCCTCAAAAAATCGCCACCGCCTACCGCTTGCGCCCCTCAATCAATACGGCCCACATTAACCGTTAGACACACTCCCTTGTAAGTAATCGCAGCCAGGATTAGATTCGGCGGATTTATGCGTCTGAGGGGGTCCCACTTCCGGTGAACTGGGGGTGTCCCTAGCTGGCGGCTGTTGCTAGGAGTCTGCTTTGAGGGGACAGACTGAGAATCAGCGCTTCTGACTACGCATACAGTCATAGCAATTAGCTGAGCGCGTTCCTTTCATGCAGCGCTCGTGGCCTAGGCGAACCGAGAGATTGGAATCAATCACTTGGTTAAGCAACAACAGGCGCGGTCAGGTACAGGATGGGTGAGCGTCCCGTGACTACCACTAGTAGCATTTTTCTGAGCGCTTTCGTGCTTCGCAAGGCACGTTAAGCCGTTGGTGCCGGCTATCATATAATGAATGGCAGTCGTTAAGCCATGTCAGGAGTGGGGACAGACAAAGGGGTTGTTATCAAATTACTTATTTAGACCTAGGTATATGAAATATATAACAATGTCACTTATAAATATAAAATTAATGGCGCTGACTTCAGCCCGTAGTGTAGTGGAGAAAAAGGCAGCGGGAAAAAAACTCCACTCTGACTATCTTTTCTCAAGTAAAAAATACACTCTTCTGCTTTCTTTCTTCTATAGGGAAGAGCGGGTGATCCTGCTCTTTCACTATAAAGGGAAATTTTCCGCCAGGCAGATCGTATGCCTGGGGACGGCCGGTCCAACTGTTGGTAGTCGGACGTTATATTTATGGTATGTCACTGAAACACTTTGATTGCGCGATGCAGGAATGTTGGAGTTTGTAGTGCGCGCGCAGACTTGATATGTGCTCGCCACCCTTCCTTTCTCCCTTTCCCCCTTTTCCCTCTCTATCTTTCTTTTCTCACGTAACTTACAGAGGTCTCCTAGCATCACCAATTGCCTTTAAAATCGCAGTCTACCTATACATGTTAAGGACCGTCCTATTTTAAACCGCAAATCCAGACAGACCAACAGTCGGCGGCAGTCGGATTCCCTCACAATAGCTCTTAAATCGAGAGGCGTAAGGACATTTTTTGAACGAAAAGCGGTGCCCCCGTGTGTCACTGAAGGTACCTCTAGTTCACGCCTACCCAAGATATACGGGCGACGTGCAAAAACGACTTTACAGTCAGTAACGCCTTCGGAGAGAAATGAACGTGCACAGAAGTACCACTCTGGTCATCGTCCTAAAAAAAAAAATAAAAAAAAATGTATGCACATATTACACAGTTCTCGTTAGCCCTATACTAAGTACAACTAAATGACTTGTGCTAACTCGACGATAGATTTAAACAGAAAACAAAATAAATAGAATAGAGGCCGAAAATAAAGTTCAATTTTTTTCCAGGAAATAGGGTAGCAGGGCGCTATGGCGCTCATTAGGGGAGGGCAACGTCCAGCAATGGACTACATAATATAGCCTGAAGAAGAAGAAGGGTAGTTTGAGAGACTTCTTCTTCTTCAGGCTATATTAGTTCACTGCTGGACATAGCCCTCCCCTAATGAGCGCCATAGCGCCCTGTCTTCAGCTTGCCGCATCCATCGTCTTCGCCACCTTTTTTTTAAGTATGACAGGTGACACTTGAACCCAGTCGCGCCTGATGCTAAGCGAAGACGGGGTCTACGATGCTACCTTCGTGCAATAGAATTGCACAATTTTTTATTCTCTTCCACAATGTGGGGACGAATTTATTATTTACAAAAAAAACCTATATTTAAGTAATAAACTAAAGTTTAACGAAGGCTGAAGACATTTTTCTATTTTAAATCTGTGGGAAAACAGCTCGCAGTGTCACGGCGTCGAATCTGACGTCAAGCCTAGCTTAACGAAGATCAAACGTCAAACAAAGCACGGGTGAAGTTTACTAACGTTACCCAAGCGTGACGTCAATTTCAGTCAAAATGGCCGAAAGCAGTATAATAATCTTTTATTTTATTGAAAATATTGGTAATCTATTTTTTTTTATAAAACTAAATCAGTGTTTTAAATCCCTTTAATATGTGAATATATAAAAATGAAAATATGAATAATTTTTTTTTTAAACAAAAAAATTTTGCAAATCGAATTTACAAGGTTGAGATCTCCTTTTAAGTGTACAACACCTGTGCCAGGACTTCCCGCTCTTCCACAACTATACATTTTTATGTTTAAGAACTTAAAATTGTATAATACATTTATTGTGTGTGTGTGTGTGTGTGTGTGTGGCTGTGTATGGATGTAAGCGTGTGCGTGTGTGTTGTGGATTTGTTTTTAAATTGTTGGTCTTGTAGGTACTTTAGGTTAGAACTAGATTTAAATTAAAAATAATTCTATATGGTGTTTATATTTAGTTTTAGGTTAAATGTTGCAATAGTAATTATATATTTACTTTCCCCTGATATCGTCAAATCTTTGGTTGTTTGATACTGTCATCACGCCTATTGTCATTGCGCTACAATGCATTATAGAATCTAGGGCTAGGACAGACTGCGCCTTCTGTACCACTCAAGCGCATCTCACCCTGCAGCCATCACTAACTACCGCGGTCTGCAAATACACGGTTGGCTCGGCGAGGACGCAAAAGGTGAAAAGGAACGAGAGATTTAAAATAAAATAATCGGCCGATACCCTAACCGCGAAGGAAAACCTCGTGAGGAAACCCGAGAGTCTGAGGTATACACATACCTCGGAACCGGAAATTGCCTATCCGCGATGGGCACACTTTGCGATTAAGCCCACACTCTCTCTATCTCTGAGAGAAGGCCCGTGCCCTGGAATGGGACGTATCAACGCTGACACCTGTAATTAGTTATTGAAAATGTAATGCATTTATTATCGGTTCAGAATTACAGAAACACTTTTACCGTACTTATTAAAAATGCCAGGTAGCAAGTTTTAAGTACAAAGCTAAAAATAAATTCAGTTGAGAAATCTTGATTATACTCTTTTTAATGCACTAACCCGTGTAAGGACAATTTAAAAAACCCATTTAGCGGCTAAAACTCCACCCATGCCGGGATTCGGAACCGCGACCTCTGACTATCCGTGCCAGCGCTCTTTCCAACTGAGCTAGTGGGCGACTCACCGGCATCAGTGAAATTTCGAACCTCTTTTACAATATTATCTGTATTACGTACTATTATTAAGTATTAAAAAAAACTGACAATTGATCCATAGATTAATTACTAAGATTGACACAAAAAATCGATGTTTGTGATGTTCTCAATAGCACAGTGTATCCTAGTTTGGGACCAGGACAAGTGAATGTGTTGTGTGGAGGTTATAATTAAATTCAATTTTATACTTCAATTATTCAAGTATCCCAACAAACTTTAAACTGAAGATGTCTTGGCATGATATGCTTACCAAAAACACGGTTCAAATATGTCTAATCTTGTTTCGCATTTTTTCTATGTGGTACACCTTGCATTAAGTTCGGCAGCCAATTCTTGCTATCGATGCTGAAAAAAACGTCTTTCAGTTTCACAATTCCTCAATCGTGCAAAAATAGAAAGACTGTCACCATTTCCAGGCTCAAATTAACGACACAACCAACTGCAAAAGAAACACATAATTCATCCTCATTTCTGGATGCAATGTGCAGCAGGCATTGTAATGTGAGGAAACTATTAATATTTCACTAAAGTATCCGCCGCCGTCGTCGTGATATCGTCGTAGCCGAGTGCTTATGTTTTGTTTTACCCATGCTCCTATGCGAGCCAAATGTGGGTGGAATACAGAGACACTAGGAGTAGTATTTCACAACGACAATCGTAATAAAAACTGTTTTCATACGGGTTTTACTCGTTTAATGCAGTAGAAGTGACGTCCTTGAGAAGTATGTGTAGTGTTACTTTGAATGACAGGATACGCAACAGTTTGATTAGAGAACGTTGTGGACTGAAAGAGTATGTAGTGACTAGAATTGAGAAAGGAATGTTGCGTTGGTTTGGTCATGTGGAGAGGATGAAGGAAGAAATATTGACGAAACAAATATAGTATATTGCGAATGTGAGTGGAAGTGCTGGTGAGGGACGTCCTAGGCGGACATAAATCGATCAAATAGGGGATGTATTAGCAAAGGGAAAGATGAAAAGTACCCGGAACCGGCGTGCGTGCATGCATGCAACGACTTATGAACGTTGATGAAGCGTAGGTGATCTGTCAGGATCGTGGCAAGTGGCAGTCCCTGGTCTCTGCCTACCCCTCTGCGATGAAGGCTTAAGGTTATGTATGTATGTATGTATGTATGTATGTATGTATGTATGTATGTATGTATGTATGTATGTATGTATGTATGTATGTATGTATGTATGTATGTATGTATGTATGTATGTATGTATGTATGTATGTATGTATGTATGTATGTGATTCGACAGAGAAGTAACGTGATCGTCATAGCTCAACGGATTAGAAAACTGAAGTGGCAGTGGGCGTTTCATATCTGTTGCTGGACCGATTGGCGTTGGGGTAGACTGCTTCTAGAGTGGAGACCGCGAATCGGCAAATGTAGCCTAGGATGCTCAGGGGGGCGAGACTCTAAAATGCATAGTTGTTCAATAGAGTCCTATTATTTTTGAAGTAAAACTTTCGTAAGCACAACACATTGTAGTATGAGACGAGCAACCGACGACGCGAGCTCCGTCTCTGCTCACCATGATTAAGCTCTGCGAATCGGAGCGAAACCTGGTCGGACTCTGCCTCGAAACCTGGTCGGAAAAGTCTACAAAGAGTCATATTAATCCGGTTATAATAGTTTCGTTTAACTTTCGGCAGTCTAGAAGCCAATCGCATTGCAATATAACCAATAAAACAATATAGAGAATTCCGAGAATAGTGTAAAGAGGTTCGAAATTTCACTGATGCCGGTGAGTCGCCCATTAGCTCAGTTGGAACGGATAGCCAGAGGTCGCGGGTTCGAATCCCGGCATGGGTGGAACACGGGTGGTTTTTATAACTTATCTTATTTTTATGCGACAAATGTCTAATCCTTCGAATATTTCTTCGCTCCGCTTTCAATTCGCATGGGCGAGAATCGGCAGGTAGGTAGCAAACGCTTCGCTTCGGTATGTTAGCATTTCACCTGCTAAGGTTTCCTCTGGTGGTTTTATTAAACACTTAGAAAACAAAGTCATTGTCAAAGTATATGCCGGGATTCGACCCCACGACCTCCCTATTGCGAAGCCAGCCTACCGCCTTATCTATCGACCAAAGAAATTAAACATAAGTAGGTACTTTAATGTCGTTGATAGGCATTAAAAAACCTAGAACCTATACTGCTCGCCTATTGTTCAATATCTATTGTGTGTAATAAAGAAAATGACTAATACATACAATACATAACCTCACGCCTGTATTCCAGAGCGGTAGGCAGAGACCAGGGACTGCCACTTGCCACGATCCTGACAGATCACCTTCGCTTCATCAACGATCATAAGTCGTTGCGTGCACGCACGCCGGTTCCGGGTACTTTTTATCTTTCCTTTGCTAATACATCCCCTATTTGGTCGATGTATGTCCGCCTGGGACGTCCCTTACCAGCCCTTCCACTTACATTCGCAATATATATTTGTTTCGTCATTTTTTCTTCCTTCATCCTCTCCACTTGTCCAAACCAACGCAACATTCCTTTCTCAACTCTAGTCACTACATCCTCTTTCAGTCCAAAACGTTCTCTAAACATACCTACTATTGCTGATCCTGTCATTCAAAGTAACACTACACATACTTCTTAATATGACTAATAATAGCTAATAATGTTTCAAGGTCAAAGCTACAAATTAGGTATAGGCGTCGGTATCAAGGTCGAAAACGTTCAGCGTTTAGTTTCACCCTTATTCATGCCTTGCTATAGACCAATGTAGTCAACGTAGTTATCGATCAGGTAAATATTTAATAGAGTTCATGATAATAATATGTACTGCATCGTATGCGTACTGCTGCGTAGTCTTATATGAGTATGAAATGACACGTATACCACAGAAGGGAACAGGCCTTCTCTAAGAGAGATCAGATCATACCACCTGCCATTCAGAGACGCATAGACTTAAAGCGAAACTTTTGATAAAAGCATTTTAGTCTGAAAGACCGACAGATAATTCCCCACTAATGACATTTAAATCGAATTAGGACACTCAAAGCGACTCCATTCCATTCTTAATTCAAGAACGGAGTATTAATTACCAACGTCGTTGACAGTTTTAAAGAGTTGAATAAATAATGGGCCAAGGATACGAAGGACATGTCCTCACATCTCAAAAAGCGGCAGCCATCTTTTTTTTTATGTCAGTAAAAAAGAGCGGTAATTTTTGACAGCTCTTTTTGTCCTTTTTTTTCAGAAAGCTTTAGAGTATTGTTTTTTTTAAGATCAAAGGTTATGTTTGGAAACACAGGCTTTCTACGGATAGACACTGCAGACAGTAAATGTTACTTTGTGAAAAAACAAAAGACTTGTAAAACGTTTTAATCTGGAAAGCTAGCAATCTAGCAATTAAAGCTTTGTTTAACCAGTTTCTCTGTGACAGTATACTTGGTTTTATTTTCCCTATAGTTTAACCGTTCGTCTTGAACCGAATAAATGACCTACAAATTCACAACTGTACAGTCAGCAGTTGGTCAACTTTGCCATTTTTTTTGCAAGTCGCCCGTAACGTAGCGTAGTATAGTGTACGTACGTAAAGATTGATGTACTGCCTATGGGTACATGCCGGGATCTGAACCCGCGACCTCTAGAATAAAAAGTGTGCTGTTTCAGACTATAATCTACTAGATGGTGCCCCCGACTTCGTCTGCGCAGAATTAGTGCAGTACGCTTTACCGCGATATCAACTATCCTAAGTGTTAATTCAGATCTTTGTTTAACCGTACGTCAAGTTTGAAAATCTGTTCAGTCAGCCGTTATTGCGTGATTTCAGTAACAGACACATTGATTAATCTTCCCTGTGGGTTAGGCCGACTAAGATGTCAGGATGGTGGGCAAGCCTTCGATATCAACCCTTGTAGGTCGCCACTGCTGGGGCACGGGTCTCTTCCTACATCGCAGGAAAGTTAGGTCATACTCCATCACGGAGGCCAAGTCCGGCTTGGTGGAGGATTGTAAGACAGTGGCGGGCCTTACTGTCAGAAGTTATCATATCATGCCTCCCATAGGGCCTCTGACATGGCTTAACGACTGCCATAACATGAAAGCCGGCACCAACTACTTAACGTGCCTTGCGAAGCACGGAACCGGAAAAATGCCACTAGCGTTAGTCATAAACGGTCACCCCTCCGTCGTTAAGCCAAGTCAGAGGCCTTAGGGCGGCTTGAAAATTTCTGACAGTAAGAACAGCCACAAGTCTTGCAAGCCTCCACCAATCCGGACTTGGCCCCCGTGGTGGAGTATGGCCTAAACCTTCCTCAGGGAAGAGACCCTGGCCCCTCGGTGGGGACATAATGGGTAGATGATGAGAACACTCCGTATTCGTGAGATTTCTCTCGATTTCCACAAATACCAAACAGGTTTATTATTTATATTTAATCCAACTCTAACATGTCAGGCTAATGCCTATACCGTGTTTTAGTAATGGCTGCTTATCTAAGGAGATAACTACTTGGAGCATTGTAACCTGAGTGGAATATAAATAATTGTGGATGTACCTTTTTTATTCCGACCTTTAATTGTTGCTTAGAACAGAATACTATTCGTTATCAACCTTTGAATATCCCCACTGCTGGGACACGGGTCTCTCCCTGCATCGCAGGAAGGTTAGGCCATACTCCACCACCACCAAGTCCGGGTTGGTGGAGGATTGTAAGACAGTGGCGGGCCTGTCAGAAGTTATCAAGCCACCCATAAGGCCTCTGACATGGCTTAACGACTGCCATTATATGACCGCCGGCACCAACGGCTTAGCGTGCCTTGCGAAGCACGGAAGCGCTCGGAAAAATGCCACTAGCGGTAGTCACGGGACGCTCACCCATCCCGTACCTGACCGCGCCTGTTGTTGCTTAACCAAGTGATTGATTCCAATCACTTGGTTCGCCTAGGCCACGAGCGCTTCGAGAATACTATTACGAGTCAGTAATTGTAAAGAAAACATCGTGAGGAAACCTTAGAGTCTGAAGTTTATTCTAGTTTGGGGACCTGGCAATTTGTACAATTTTATGACAGTAAAGTATTTGTATTTTGAACTAAAACTTTCGTTGCACAACACATTGTAGACTTTTTTAGTCCGGATTTACTTACGGGTGTTGTTATATCGGAAAAGTCCGATCAGGTTTCGCTCCGATTCGCAGAGCATAATCATGGTGAGCAGAGACGGAGCTCGCGTCGTCGGTTGCTCGTCTCACACTGTATTTTGAAGTGATAAATAATTAAGTCGTTTTTATTTCAGAAAATAGGTATTTTTTAAAGTCTACTTCAAACCGTAATTTGTCTGTATTTTCTTTGCTGCTTCAAGTCTATGCGCGCACATACAACAAAACTTCTAGGCGAAATAAAGGTGAAAGTTTGTGAGTATGTTTATTTCTTCTTCCCTTCTAAACGGCTGGAGCGGGTTTAGTAAAATTTGGCATGGAGTTAGCTGACACCCTGGATTAACATATAGACTACGTTTTACTAAGGAAAAATATCTTATTCCCTTGGGAAAATCGATAGACCGCCGGTAAAACCTCGGAACACAGCTAGTTTTAAAATAAAGCAACCAGCTTGACAAAAGGACGCAGGCAGTAGAAAAAAAAACAATCAAAAAATAAAAGATAACCTTCACTTGAAAAAAAAAAAACAAATGGATATCGTCGCGCCATAGACTCCACAGAGTTATCGCGCAGGCGCGTAAACAGACCTTCTTCTTCAGGCTATATTAGTCCACTGCTGGACATAGCCCTTCCCTAATGAGCGCCCCATAGCGCAAGGTTGTGCCATCATTGGGGGGTAATGCCCATAATCCCCACGCTGGGCATGCTGATTGGGGATTGCAGTTTGGTGGAATCCGCTATTTGACTCTCTTTTCAAGTAAGTCTTAAATGGTAAATATCGCTTCCATTAGACCAAAACATATTTTAGTATATTTTTTGAGGACCTAAAAGCAACAAAAAATACATTTTTTAACTTTGCTTTGCTAAACAGCCAAAAACGCGGTCAGCCATTTTTGTCTATGGTTTGAAGACCAGCCCTCCTATTATGTAGCACCCACTCTATCGAGTGAAGCATTTAGACGACTCCTAAGTGTCAAAAAATGTATGCATTTGACAGCCGGAGTAGCTTAAAAAAAGTAAAAATCAACGTCACTCAACTCAGTGGATACATACGTAATAATGCCCCTGAAGACTTGTAAACAAAGTTTGATATTCAACATCTGTGAGTGATCTGCGAGCATAGTGAAATAACAACAACACAACCATGATTTCATCGAGTTTACATGCAAAATATAGCAATTATCATTATTGCATTGTTCGAGAATGCAAAAACATGTCAAGAGAGACCCCCGGAAAGTTGTGAATTCGTGTACCCAGTGAAATAAACATACGAAAAAATTGGCCCAAACTTGCCAAAAGAGACCGCGATACTTTATCGGCTGAAACTCGGGTGTATTTACGTGAAGATGACTTTTATGTAACTCCTATAATAATAAATGTCCACTGGCTCTGGCTGACAAATGTTTGTTTACATAACAAAGATACTTTCAATATGGCGGATAGCGTTTACACCGTTCCGAATTAAAAGCGGAAAATATTTTTTTTATTTGCAAATTTTGCAGCCATCCTACATATTTACTTAGCAATGTCAGTATAATTCAGTTTCTTACGTTCAATACTACAGGAAATATTTATCGTGTCAAATTTTATACGAGTCAAGCAGCTTTTTTTTTTTGTGTGCGGGTAGTTAACAAGTCATACAAGATTGTTAGCAACTGAGTTTAATTAATTAAATTCACAAGTATAAACATATAATTATTACATGCTAGTATAAGTTAGTTTCAAACTACAATACCTGCCAGCTGTATTGCACAATAAATTCACTCACTAACACATCAAAAGTTTACCATGGAGGCCCTAAGAAAATCTGTCTCAGAGCTCTCGGTTCACTTCAGCACACAAATGGAGGCTTTCCAAAAACAACTGAACACAGGGACCGACACTGCAACCTCATCTACGGCCTCCAGCCTGCCTTCTGACTATGCCGTCTTCCAGTCGTTTGTTATACTGTCACTAAACACACTTCAGCGGCAACTGGACTTATTAGCCCGTGAAACGGATAGTATGGAGATGCGGAGGCGCAGGAAGATGGTGCTACTTCACGGATTGGCTGAGACTGACAAGGAGGACACCCCTTCAGTCGTGCAGGGAGTGCTTGCTCAGCTAAACGTTAATATTGCCACAGAGGACATTAGGCGGTGTCATCGAATGGGGCGTCCCAGTGGAGGCCGTGCCAGGCCAATCTTAGTGAAGTTTGGCGCCACCGAGACGAGGGATAAGGTTTGGTTTGCAAAAACCAAACTAAAAGGCTCTGGTAAGACACTATCAGAGTTCCTCACTCGGCCCCGGCACGAAGCGTTCATGGCAGCACGGCAGCGGTTTGGCG
The DNA here is from genome assembly GCA_934045075.1 of Yponomeuta sedellus. Taxonomy (NCBI): domain Eukaryota; kingdom Metazoa; phylum Arthropoda; class Insecta; order Lepidoptera; family Yponomeutidae; genus Yponomeuta; species Yponomeuta sedellus. The sequence goes on along the minus strand of OW203751.1, from coordinate 4,259,857 downwards.
TAACGAATTGCTGGACTCGGGAGGGCGCAATTCACATCCTGGCGTCGGACGGCTCACGCCACAGGGTAATCACTCTATCGGAAGTCGAAAGCATCGCTGCGGCGGCGGACGGCTCGGCGGAGGACGGCCCAGCTTCGGCGCCGACTCCGGCGCAGACGGGCCCCAAACAGAAGCAGAAAATCGTCGAGTCCAGCAGATCCAAAAGGAATGTGATGCAGAAGAAGAAATGATTGATACTTTGCGTATGTGTATGTGTGTATCGTCCGAGATTGGTACCTATTTTCTTTACTATTTCTACCCTTCAATGTTTTGTGTTCAATGTATTGTTTACTAAACGTCACGTAACGTGAAACTGACTTGTCCACAGACTACAGAGATACTTTTTTTTTCCATTGTTGCGTTTCGTTCCATCAATATGTCAAAACTCGTCTCGGCCTGTGTAATTTGTTTACTGATATTTCCTTCGTTTTTTTTTTTTTCTTGTAGTGCAGCTGGCGGGTGGTCGGAGCCAGTAATTTATTTATTTTTTATACATAGGTATTACATATTACCTATAAGTACAATTTATTTAAACTTATTTATTTTATCTCATAAACCTACTTCAATAATACACTTCTATGTCTGACGACGATGTTAGCGAATATTTATCTATTCATTCTCCTTCGGATGGATTGAGTAGCAACGAATGTAGCTTCCATAGCATTCCCTCTCTTGCTGAGTCCCTCGAGTCCCAATTTTCTGATCTGCAGAAAAATTTCAACGTTGTCCACATTAATGCACAATGAATGCACAGAGCATTCCTGCGCACTTTCCTGATATGCTGGCAACATTTGATATTAAGAATGTGCATGCCATTCTCATATCTGAATCTTGGCTCAAACCATGTCTCCCTTCAACCTCTTACTCTCTTCCTGGCTTTCACCTAATTCGTAACGACCGGATTGGTTGTGGTGGTGGGGGTGTGGCGATTTACTTACGGGCTCATATTCCTTTCTCTGTCATTAGCTTATCTGCTCAGCCCTCACCCCCAAATGCAGGAGAACATTTATTTATAGAGGTCCTCCTGTCCCACACCAAGGTACTATTAGGTGTCTATTACTGTCCATCTATGCGTGTCCCTTTAATTCCTTTGAAAAACTTCTGGAGAACATTACCCCTCTGTACAGCCATAGTATAATAATGGGTGATTTTAACACATGCTTGGTTAAAAATGACCACCGTTCCTCTACAGTTCTCCCTCTTGACACCACTCACCATTTCCCTAACTGTACCCCCTCACTTCTGGACTTAATTCTAGTCTCCTAATCCCAACATGTTGCTTCACATGGCCAGTTCCCAGCGGATGCCTTTTCGTATCATGACCTTATCTTTCTCTCGTATAAAATTCGTCCCCCCAAAGCAAAGCCGAGGATACTCTTCCAACGTAATTTTGGTGCCATGGACCTAGACCAACTCAGAGAGGACGCTCTGAGTACCGACTGGTCTGTGGTGGCTAGTGCTGACACTGTTAATGAGCAAATCACCATTTTCAACAGTCTTCTCACTAATCTTTATGACATCCACGCACCTGTTAGAGCTGTCAAAGTGAAGCATCTGCCGGCACCTTGGCTCACTGCTGATATCAGGGAAGCCATGCGCAGAAAAGTAGCAGCCAAATCAAGGTACAAGGTTAAACCAACGGATCATAACAGGGATCGTTTTTTGTGGTTACGGAATCACTGCAACAAGGTGTGTAGGGATGCACAACGTCGCCACATTCACGAATCTGTCGAAAACGGTGATCCAGCCAAAGTCTGGAAATTTCTTCGGTCCCTAGGAGTTGGCAAAGCACGTCAGGACCCCTCTCCCAAAGACTTGAATATCAACTCTCTCAACCAACATTTCTCTTCGGCTTCCTCCCTCGATGGAAACACAAAAGAACGTACACTAAATTACCTTTCAACGCTTCCAACTCCTAATTTCCCTTCTTTTTATCTTAGTCAATTTTCCGATTGTGATGTTAAGAGGAGCATAGAATCTATCACTTCTGGTGCGGTTGGCACTGACGCCATCAGCAGAAAAATGATCATGCCCATCCTGGATGTTTTAGTTCCCGTCATTGCTGGAATCCTTAACGGGTCGATAGCGGCTGGTGTGTTTCCAAACACCTGGAAAGAAGCACAAGTCACCCCTCTACCAAAGAAATCCCACCCCACCTCCTTTTCCGATTACCGTCCTATCTCCATACTGCCATTCCTTTCAAAAGTCCTAGAGCGCCTTGTCCACCATCAACTCAGTACTTTCCTAAATACGAATCACCTCTTCAATCCTCTCCAATCAGGCTTCCGTGCTGGGCATAGTACTGTGACTGCGCTTATTAACATCACAGACGATATACGGCTTGGTATGGAGAACGGTAAGCTAACTGTCCTCACGCTGCTGGATTTCAGCAATGCCTTCAACATGGTGGACTTTGACATCTTGTTGGGGATATTGCGTTCTCTTAACATATCTCCAACGGTTATTGACTGGTTTCGTAGTTATCTACACGGGCGCCGGCAGCGTATACGCATTGATAACTCCTATTCTACCTGGTGTGCTACAACTGCCGGTGTCCCACAAGGTGGCGTGTTGTCTCCTCTTCTTTTTGCTATTTTCATCAACGGTGTTTCCGAAAATCTCACTTCTTCCTACCACCTTTACGCAGATGACCTCCAGATTTACACACAATCTCCTGTGAATGATCTACATCTCGCAATCGAAAAAACCAACACAGATCTCACTCATATTTTAGACTGGAGCAGATCGTACGGCTTAAAAATAAACCCAAGCAAGACTCAAGTCATTGTAATAGGCAGCCCAAAAATGATTTCGAAGGTAAACTTTGAACATCTTCCACGAGTTAAATTTGACAGCGTTCAAATCCCATATAGTGAGAAGGTGAAGAACTTGGGGATCATCATTGACAGGTGTTTGTCCTGGTCGCCACAGCTAGCGGAGGTGAGCCGGAAAATGTTCGCTTCAGCGGCTTCTCTGAAAAGATTACGTAATTTCCTGCCAACTTCGACCAAGATTGCGCTTGCCCTTTCTCTCTTACTTCCTATCCTCGACTATGCTGATGCCAGCTATCTTGACCTTACCGAAGAGCAACTAAATAAACTTGAGCGCCTCCAAAACTTCTCTATCCGGTTCATATTTGGCTTGCGAAAATATGACCATATCTCCGAATATCGCTTAAAACTCAAGTGGCTCCCTATCCGCCTCCGTAGGAATGCTCATATTCTTTCCACTCTCTATTCGGTGCTGTTCAATCCAGCCACACCTCTGTATCTCAAAACTCGCTTTGAGTTTTTATGTGATACGCACAGTCGGACTTTGCGATCCGGTCACAATCGATTGCTGAAGACACTAACGGCCTTACCACAAAACATTTAGACACTTGTTCAACGGGTGTTTAACTTCAAAACTTCATAGAAAAAAAACGTTAAACTACTGTTGAACACGTGTCTAAATGTTTTGTGGTAAGGCCGTAAGTCATTCGACAAGGTTCTTCAGCCAATCCTTTACTATTACAGCTGTCCGCCTGTGGAATGATCTTCCCCTGGACGTAAGATTCTCACCGTCCCTGCCAATATTTAAAAACAGAGTGCATAACCATTATTTTCCTTATTGTAAGTTTTTTATTTGTATTTGTGAAATCCCTTTCTAGTATTATGTAGGTATATTTTTCGTTCATGTCCTATGTTTTTTTTTTTCCTTGTGTATGTTTATTTTTATTTATTTCATATTTATGTACCGTTTATGTATGTGTATCAATTTCATATTTATGTATCGTTTATGTATGTGTATCAACTATAAAATAATATGTTATCTAATATTGTTTAGTTGTTTATATTGTTTAGCGCCGACTACCCGTATTTCAGTTTCCGTTTCTTCTTTTCCGTCAATGGTTGTCTGGAAGAAATTACTTTTAGTAATAAGGCCGCCACTTGTACTGTACTGTTATTTTATAAGTCTCTTATGTAATCCTTGGTGTACATGCAATAAAGAATATTCTATCTATCTATCTATCTATCTGATTGTACTGCAGGGGGCGCTGCTGCCCACCCCCCGGTTTGTGTCTTAGTCGCCTTCTACGACACCCGCGGGAAGAATTTGGGTTGGTGCTATTCTCTAGCCGACACGACACAGCAACAGCACAGACCTATACCTTTAAAATTGAGTAGGCAGGGCTCATTTGTAACTATTGTCAATATTTATAATATTTATGACAATAGAAACAGAAAATGTCACAGTATAAAAATGAGTTTCCTGAGTTTCTGGTGCACCAACGCAGACGCTGTGAAGACATACGTGTTAATTATGTCTGAAATAGTGAACCAGGGCTAATCTGTTACCGTACATTTTAGGCAATACTCCCGCCCCTCGCAGGGACGCATTTATGGAAATAACTTTTAAATAAATCCGGCTGGGTTTAAAATGCATTTAACGCGAACAGGGAGGGGCGTGGAGTCGCCCTTTTTTCTTTTGAAAGGTAAAATAATATCGGTAATTTTCTCGACCCATCAGCACCATTACTGACGCCAAGGGAGATGGCAAAGTGGGAGTATATAGAGTTTTTGTTTTGGGGAGTATGAAGTTCCGTTCATGTATATTCTTATCTATCATATATATTTGTCAATTTTAAAGACTGATGTTCAGTAACACCTCCTGTACTGTGACTATTGTTAAGTTCATTACAGTCGAAAATTAATAATAACTATGCGCACGAAATCCTGAACGCTTTCAATCGTCCAACTGTCAAATTAGTATGGAATTTGACAGTGATTGGAATCGCTTAGTATTTGGTGCGTTTAATCAGGCCATTGGTCGGTGGCCTGCCTACCGATGGTTTACAAAACAGTAGCCACCGCTTTGTGACCGCCTTAATCCACCGACCTTCCTGTCGTCTGGCCACACCTTGGAATACAATGGACGAGATAGGCAGGGGACCGTGTGTGTTGGCGAGACAGGGAGTCTATGCCCAGCAGTGGGCTCTGTTTATACTCCTCGGAATATACCGCTTATATTCCGGAGGAGTAGCCAGAAAGCCAAAGTTTGCCACTAGCCACGCTCCTGTCTATTTATTACAATATTAGTCAAAATTTAGAATAGAAATAGGTGGACGATACTTTGAGAGGAGATTTTTTGAAGGTTTGCCTCCACATTATAGAAACTACTCAAGGTACTTGACGGTTTATCTAAAATTATATCTACTAAGCCTCTTCATTCAAAATAAAGATAAACTTTAAAATACATAGGACGACCTCCGTGGCGTAGCGGTAGCGCGTCTGCCTACCATGCAAGAGGCCCGGGTTCGAATCCCGGCTGGGACCAAAAAAAAAAGCCCAGGTCTTGGATGTTTACATGTTTGTGATGTCGTTGTTTCTGGTTCCCACGACACAGGGTATCCTAGTGTGGGGCCAGAAGCAATGTATGTGCTTTTATGTAAATGTTATACATAAAAATAGTATAATTATGTTATACATGTGAAAGCCAGTTTCAAAAACAAGACAATAACGCAATCGTCGCGGAAAAACTTAAAATTAAGTTTTCGAGCGACTCTACAGCTTGAGGGCAACTTTGTTCTATTGATTTATTACTTAAGGCGGGGTTTGCCTTGAATTTATGACAATCGGGAAACTGTGTCCCCGCCTTAAGGATCTCAGTTTAAGCACTTAACTTGGACAGTTTAAAGGTGAATAACTTACCCCCTAACTTAATAACTTGGGCTTTATTTTGACGGAGTTATTTATTTTTAAGCTTCACCGGTTTGAAGGTTATCTTCTGGTCTATAACCTATACTTTATATTGCTGATCCATTCTCATTTCGTGGACTTGACTGAAGCTGAGGCATAATTAATAACGATACGAAGTAACAGTGCGGGAGTGTGAAGATTTATCACACGAATATTATAAAGGCGAAAGTTTCTGAGTGTATGTTACCCAAATTTGGTATGGAGTTAGCTGACACCATGGATTAACACACAAGCTACGTTTTACTGTGGGAAAATATCTCTTAAAAACCTATTTAGAGGCTAAAAACTCCACCCATGCCGGGCCTCAAACCCGCGACCTCTGGCTAACCGTGCCAGCGCTCTCCCAACTGAGCTAATAGGCAAGTACTGGCATCATCGAAATTGCGAACCTCTTTACAATATTCTCTGCATTATTTACACGGGTTAGTGCAACGTGGTCTCGACAGAATACCAGAGTTGTGGGTAGGTAACACTCCCGCAACACATAGTCGAGTCCACTTTAGGGACTCAATACTGAAAACCAATATCTGTTATTACTATTTTTTAAATGTTTATAATTGTTGTTTTTATTTTATTTTTTTACGTATAATTGTTTCCATTGTTTTTATTTGTGTTCGTATTTAATTTCATTGTTATTAATTAGTTAATTTCATTGTGTTAGTCCGTTTCGGTATGTTCGTTTCATCATTTGCCTCAAAAAATTGCAGTCTTACCTCTTACAAAATTTAAAGCAGTATTGTATAAAATTCTTATAGAAAAACTGTATTATAATGTAAATAACTTCTTAGAAGATCCACAATTCATCTCAAATTAATCTTAAGCCTAACAATTTTTTTTTTTGTTGTATTACAGAGATTTGTGTGCATAATTTTATTTAGGCTAATAAATAGATAGGCTGTTTGCTTTTCACAAAGTAATATTTGCGCACCCTGACGGGTAGAGCATGCTTGTACCATAATATTAAGTTACCACCTACATGATATGTAATTACCATGCTTTAGCAAATAAATTATTCTATTCTATTCTATTCTATTCAATTCTATTCGTTTTTAGTATTGTGTTCGTAAATAAATATACTTCTACTCCAACAAAAAGAATTTAAATATTTAAAAACCTATTTAAAAACCTATTTAGAGGCTAAAAATTTCACCCATGCCGGGATTCGAACCGCAAGAATTTAAATACCGTAATAAACCGCGGGAAACACTTACTTTACTTCATACTTTATTTTACACGAAAAACACAAAAAATAAATACAATAAAAGAAAATACATGTACAAAGGCGAGCTTATCTCTGTAAGGGCGAGATAAATAGCCGTTGCTTAGCCCAAGTCCGTGCTCAAGCTTCCCTAAGCATTACTTCAGGCTAACTTAGCTAAGTATCAAAGTAGACGCATGTAGACGTTTGCTTAGCTAAGCATGTTCTTAGGCCAATGCTAAGAATTAGTCCGGGTTTCGCGACTTAGAGAGTGCCAAAGTACTGTATATGATAGACAAATCGATTCTTAAGCAAGTGCTTTCGCTAAGACTCGTTCTTAGAAGCGACTATTTATCTCGCCCTAAGAGATTTCTTCCAGCAAACCTTGGGGAGTCGGAGTGGGGATGTGAAACGGGTCTATGCACGTGCACAACATACACTACATACTACACTTACACAGATAACAAAATCATGCCAAGATAGATATCTACCCAAATACATAAAAAATCTAATAATGAAAAGAATAAACTACATAAACCATCAAAGAAATATACCTACAACACTTCGTATTGTAATGTTCGGCAGATGAATTTGTGATGTTGTATAGAATCAGGCGTTACTTTGCGGAAATCCATAATAGCATTAAAAAGTTAAAATTACTTTGCTGAATTCCGCCAAAAATCCCACAAGCACCATGCGGCTAGCTAATGCACCGCCCTCCCTCCCACTTTTTCAAGCAGAAGCAAGACACGAACACACCACCACCAACACCAATACTTGTGTGAGAAAACACGCGACGCGTTTCGCCTCTAACACGAGTCGCGTGTTTTCTCACACAAGTATTGGTGTTGGTGGTGGTGTGTTCGTGTCTTGCTTCTGCTTGAAAAAGTGGGAGGGAGGGCGGTGCATTAGCTAGCCGCATGGTGCTTGTGGGATTTTTGGCGGAATTCAGCAAAGTAATTTTAACTTTTTAATGCTAGATGAATTTGTGCTATGCAATCAAAATGTTACGATTATTGTATTCACTTTTTCTTTATTCTTTAGTTAATAAACGCGCATCGTGATGAAAACACGTCTTTTAACTTGACACATCTCGCGCCACACCTCATGGCGACCTATGCCAGTCAAAGTGCTTACGAGGATACTTTACACGGGCGGCTGCTCCGAGACTGATAATGATGCGCTAAAAGCTAATAACTTGTGCGGACGTAATATTGTGCTATTTTACGCGTCATCATGGGGAGGCCTCAAAGCAAAATAGCTGAACAAAAAGAAGAAATTATAATTGCCCAAAACGGGGCCGGTAATTCTGCGGCGGCCTCTGCAGTTTCAGCGGCGGCAGACAAAATCGACACCTATCACACGCTTGTGATTGTGACCTTGGTGATAGCTATATTAGGCGCCGTGTACTTCCTTTACACAAAGTGTCAACAATATCAAAAAAAGCTTATTCAGAAGGAGATTCATGGCGAGTTTTTACGCCGGCTGAACGAGAGGCTTTCGATAAAACTCAGGCAAGGTGGTGCCGCCGGTGCTGGGAGAGGGGAGAGTAGTTGCCGGAGAGGAAGATCCAGAAGTTTAAAGTGAAATATTAATACATAGAAAATCAAATCAAATCAAATCAAATCAAATCAAATCGTTTATTTTGACAAAAACTAACATGACATACTGTTACAGAGTATACCTATAAATAAATTACATTTTTTACTAAGTAATACAACTTCTGAATCACATGACCTATTTAGTCCTGGTATTGTTGTTGTCAAATGACTTATTATACATATCTTTTGTCATGGGGTACTTTAAGATTTATAAATATTTGCAACGGTAACTTGGTAACAGTCGAAGATTACCACTACCCTCCGCACTAGTTAGAAACTGTATTGCGGCAGAGTAGGTTCGTCATCAACGTGACCAGTTTAGATTGCTACATATAGTGTGGTTAATCTTACGGTGTCTAGGTTCAAACAACAATGGACAGTATTGAGTGATAAAAGAAATGTTGACCACTTTATGATGAGCCGTAACGGTTAGTTAATAGTAAGGTAACAGAGTTCATGATCTTATGGTTATTTGCAACTACACCACAGTATACGTAAAAAAGATAGACAAAACTTATGTAGTAAAAATCACAAAGTAAGCACTTCACATTACAACCAAGGATGACTAACACCTCACCCTCAGCAACAGTAGGTACCTAGCAAAGGTACAAAAAAAAAAAAAAAAATAATTAAGTTATAAAAAAATAAAAAGTTCTAGCATAGCAAAACGAGTTCCCTTTTCTCTTCGATTTTCTCGGCCTTTTATTACATGTTGTATAGACACATATCCATTTATAAAAAAAAAATTAAAAATAATTATATATATATATATATATATATATATATATATATATATACATATATACACACATATATATATATATATATATATATATGAAACATACATACACATATATATATATACATATACACATACACATATATATACATACATATACACACTCATACACATCCATATGCATACACACGCATACATATATACATGATATAATAGATTAGCAGTTAATAGAGGATTGAATAAATGCTTTTTTTTATGTTATTAATATGTTTTACTTTCATTATATTCGTTAAATATTATACGAGTAGGTATAGATAAACTTATTGCTCATTTTAACAAATTTTCTGTGGAAGTATAGTCTAGGTTCAGTAGGAATTTTTCGACGATTTTTTTACACACAGAGCGACTTTTTTGGCTCAATATTTCACATGCTTTGCATATTTTGTTATATACGAAAGGACCTCTGTAGCGTGTAAAAGTCTTGGCAAAAACCATTCGACATTGAGGAATACGGTAAACAACAAATTTTCGCCTATTAGAAATAGTAGCGGGGGGGTCAATTTTGTGTTGCTTCAGGATTAAGGAAACTATATACAACTGTCGTACTGTAAGGACCGAGTATTCCTTGTATAATTGTTTTGTTGGGTATCTAAAGTTTTTAAAATTGATGACTTTTATAACAGCCCGTTGAGCCCTTTCTAGTTTTAAAAGAGTCGTCTTCTTTGCGTTACCCCAAGTAACTATGCCGTAGGACAGGATTGACTGACATAATGTATAGTAAATAGTTCTGATGATCTCGGTATCACCAATATGTCTCACTTTTTTAAAAATACATATAAGTTTTCTGAGCTTAGTAGAGAGCATTTCGACCTGTAACTTCCAGTTAAGATTTCTGTCTAATATCACGCCGAGGTATTTAATATATGTAACAGGAGTGAGTACGGGACATGAGCATCTTAGATTATCAGAACAAGAGTGAGCTTTGAGAGAGAAGTTTGAAGGTTGTTGGTTTTCAACTATACTGAATGTTATGTATTTGGTTTTATCTAGATTAAGGGTCAATATATTATTGTCAAGCCACTTCAATACAGTGCGAAAACCCTCCTCAGCGGACCGTTTTACGTCATCCCACGTAGGTCCATCAAACAACAGGACCGTATCATCAGCAAAGGTTATTATCCTGGCGTTTTTTAGCTTAGTTTCACATAGGTCATTAATGTAAACCAGAAATAATGTCGGGCCTGTTACGGAACCTTGTGGCACTCCATAATGAACCCTTTCATAATCGCTGCTGATATCCCCTATCTTAACACTTTGTGTTCTGCCTGTCAGGTAACTACGAAAAAGCTGGAGAGGAGTACCTCGAATACCGGCGCATTCTAGCTTGCTTATGAGTATGGGGATAGAGACGGTATCAAATGCTTTTGCAAGGTCGAGGAATATTCCAAGGCACTTGTTTTTCATATCGAGTTTCTCAGCAATGTGTACAACGAGGTCGTCGATAGCGTCTGTTGCCGATATACTTTCTCTAAAACCATACTGATTCTCAGAAAAGAACCCGTTACTTTTAAGGTAATTGACAAGTCTCGAGTTCATGGCCTTTTCTATGATTTTAGAGACAGTCGAAAGAAGCGATATCGGCCTATAGCAAGTGACCCCGTCCCTACTCCCAGACTTAAACACAGGTATTACTACCGATCTTTTTAGGATATTTGGGAAAATACCAGAGTGAAAGCAGACGTTGCACAAATGTGAGATGGGAATAGCGAGAACATCTCTAGTCATCTTAAGGAAGATCGAAGATAACCCATCCCAGCCGGAAGATGACGAGTTTCTAAGCGATATTATTATTTTATTTATTTCGTCTGGGGTAGTTGGTAGCAATGCAATTGAGTTCAATGGTTGTGATTTGAATCTGATGGATGCTGCTAATTTGTCCTCGTTTCCTTTTGATCGTGTTAAAACCTCATTAGCGAGTTTACTTCCTATATTTGCAAAGAACTGATTTACAGATAAGACAGCTTCTTCTTGCGAGCCTCTTGTTTTCAGGAGTTCGCAACCTGTATTCTTTGTTGAGTTTAAGTTGCACATTTGTTTGATGGTTTTCCAAGTGTTTTTGATATTATTTTTGTGTTTTGCTATCTCTGATCTATGATATTTATTTTTTAGACTTTGAAGGAGTCTGTTACAGTAATTACGGTACCTTTTGTATGTGACAAGTAAGACGAGATTGCCTGGATTCCTTTTATGCTTGAGATGTAATTTGTCCCGCCACTTTATACAGCGAATCACGCCACGGGTTATCCATGGCTTTATGTTAGTTTTTCTATTCGATATTGTATGAACTGTAGTATATTTATCGAGAATGGATAATGTAATGGTTAGAAACTTATGAGTAATAGAGTCCGGATCAAAGCCACTCGTAACTTCGGACCAATCTGTATTCTTCAGTGCCTCAAGAGCTTTATGATAGTCTATTTTAGAGTATGTCTTTTTCCTCATACACTTATTGGTTTCGGTATTCAGGGACAGAATAACAGGGAAATGGTCTGTAGTAGTCGACTTACATACAATAGTAATTGATTCGAGTTTAGGTTTCAGGAAACAATGATCAAGACAGTTCGAGCCTCGCGTTGCAAAAGTGTGAGAAGGTAGTAGTCCATGCATGGAAAGGAGGTTCAGATAATCATGTGAACGAGGGTCATTGTTTTTCTCTTTGATGTCAATATTCAGATCGCCTACAACCGCAATATCTTTGGAACTTTTTACCTCGTCCAAAACAGCATCCAAGGTTGAGAGAAACATGTCTATATTATAATTAGATGGCGATCGGTACAGAGCAATAACTGAGAGCTTTAAACCAAGTTTTACAACGAGACAATCGGCTTCCTGTACGGTTGGTTCGTACACATGAACATCCAACGAGCTACGAGTATAAATAACTACGCCACTATTTTGGTTAGTGTGCCGGGATGTAGCGTGACATAAGTAGCCAGGTAAATATGGTAGTGTGTTTAGGTGAGATAGCCAACATTCGGTGAATACAAATAAATCAACATTTGTATTCAGTCTCAATGTTTGCGCCATGAAATCATCAAAATTTCGATCTATACTCCGAATATTCTGAACGACGATTTTGAAATTTTTTACACATTTCTTTAGGAGAACACTGCACTCTTCCATGTCATCAAATAAGAAGCTTTCGCCAGCTCTGACATTTGCATCAATGTCAGAGCTGACCTGTTCCTGACTGTTCATCATTAATTTTAAATAATATCAAACAATCTGGTTCAAATTGATGACACGGGAGAGAGCAAATTTTAAGACAGTTAAATCTCATTGGGAGTGTGGTGTTCAGAGCAGATACTTTTTGAGCAATGCATATATAGTTTAGTTTATTTTTAGAAACGTTGATAGGTTTAGTTGTAGTGTTAATATTATAAGCATGATAATAATAAAAGCAAATACAGATAGATAATATATATATACTAATTGATATAGTTAGATAAATACAGTTACGGCCTATATTTTTATGCGCACGTATAAAGATACGTGCGCATAAAAATATAAAAGTGTATAGAATTAAGAATCGGTGATAACTAAGGATAAAGGTAAAGCCTATGTTTTATTTCTAAGCATGTATTTTTAAGAACTATAGACTATTAAATTACTTTATAAAACTAACAACCATATTAATGGAAGATGAAATAACTCAATGTTTAACCGAATTAGCAAGTATAAAAGTTTATCTAAGAAAACTGGGACCCAAGAGGAGATTGAAAAATAGAGAAAGTGTAAAAGAATAAATGCTAAGAGTTTGGTCGAAAAAATAAAATTAATTATTAATAAAATAAGAGTGAATCCATCAGAATCAAAAACACCTTTAATTATAGAAAATACAATAAAAAAGGTGAGAGAAACTTATGTAAAAATATTAGAATACGACGTTGAAGTTACAGCAAAAAGTGACAGTTCAGATAGTAGCGATAGTGAGGAATCACAACAAACTGTAAAAATGGGTTCCACTGACAAGTTCGACCTTAGAACCGCGGCCCAATTGGTACCAATGATGGATGGAAAGGAAGAAACTTTGGAAAGAATCATAAATGGGTTAGAAATGTATGACAGCTGTTTAAAAGAAACAAACTGCAAGAAATTGTTGATTTCTTTTGTATTGAAAACACGACTTAATAAAACTGCGAAGTTAAAATTGACCAATAGCCATTGACTTCGCATGGTCTCATTTCGTTGGCGGGGGATTCGGTGATGTGCCTTGGACTTTTTTGGACTTATGTTTAGTGAAATTAATAGTAACTAAGAAAATAAAGTTTCTCTGAAGGATAGGATTCGTAACGAATGCATCCGACAGAGAACCAAAGTTATCGACATAGCTCAGAGAGTCAGCAAGCTGAAGTGGCAGTGGGCTGGCCATAGCTCTCGAAGAACCGACAACCGTTGAAGTAAACGTGTTCTTGAGTGGAGAACGCGACTCGGCAAACGTAGTGTAGGACGCCCTCCGACCAGGTGGGATGACGATCTGCGAAAAACTGCCGGCAGATGCTGGATGCGGCAAGCTGAAGACAGGGCGCTATGGCGCTCATTAGGGGAGGGCTATGTCCAGCAGTGGACTACATAATATAGCCTGAAGAAGAAGAAAATTAAGCGGCGGTAGCTCAGTGGGTAGACCTAAGTTCGATACCCAGTGCCGGCATGTACCAATGACTGTGTTTTCTAAGTTAAATACATTTATTATGAAGTTACAGTAGCAATAGGCCGACTAAGCTGTCAGGATGGTATAGGAGCTGGGCAAGCCTACACCATCTATTAAAAAAAACCGGCCAAGTGCGAGTCAGACTCGCGCACCGAGGGTTCCGTACAAACCTGTATTATAGACCTGAGTATTTGGTATGAATTTCAATTTAATACCTCTACGCGTTTATGAGGAAATGGGTAGTAAGTTTAAAATTATTAAAAAAAAATATATTATGTGATGTAACTAAAAATTTATGGTTTTCGTAATTTTTCCTTTATCTATGCTATAAGACGTTGCTTCGTACCAAATTTCAAGATTCTGAGTTCACGGGAAGCACCCTGTAGGTTTTGATTCCCTTGCAAGTGTCGAAAATTTGCGGCATAAACGGCTGTATCTTTTGATTGCGTTGGCGTAGAAGTTTGATTTTTTCACAGCTTCAAGGGACAGTAGATTTGAGTAATTGATATAAATTTCAGCTTCATACCTCCACGCGTTCCTGAGAAAAAGGGTCTTGACAGACGGACGGACGGACAGACGGACAACAAAGTGATCCTATAAGGGTTCCGTTTTTTCCTTTTGAGGTACGGAACCCTAAAAACATGTCCCAGGCACTACAGCGTCGGAGTGGTCCCGTCGATGCCTTCCATGCCGATTTCGGCAACGGCGAACAATTCTGTTTTGTGTTACTGGTGCGTCCTCACATGACTAATGTAACCAATTTTAGCAGTAAACGTCCGAAGACAGGTGCCACATGTGAGGACTCCATTTACCTAATTGTACAAAACATTCGAAGGCGCTTTATTTTCTAAATGTTCCCGTCTAGTGTGAGTGAAGATACCACTAGACGCTGTATAAATCATCTCATTAAGTAGATGCAAAAACGCCAATAGTATTATTATAGTAGCAATAGTGGTGAAATGAAATGAATTGAAATGAATTTGAAATGAATTTATTTGTAACCAAAATTAAATTAGCCACGGACAGGAGATACATACCTAATAGGTATAGTACAAAACAATCGGCAGCTACTAGATCCCTAAGAATTAGATGTAAGCTTTATTAAGTTTCATTACGTGTGGCATTGTAACAAACACATAAGGATCGATTCGACACTCCGTAAACCACAAGTACCTACCAAGCTTACTTCTCAGGGATAAGCCATTTTAACATAAGATAGCAAAACAGTCCGTTCGGGCCCACTCATTGTGATTGTTACCCTGGCTACCAAACTAGGTTGCCCTGTATCATGGAGGCCAGTGTTTCTACCGTCTTTGTGCGAAATATAAAGAGAAAAATAAAAGCATTGGTATGCTGTAATAAAAGCATTGGTATGCTGTAATAAAAGCATTGGTATGCTGTAATAAAAGCATTGGTATGCTGTAATAAAAGCATTGGTATGCTGTAATAAAAGCATTGGTATGCTGTAATAAAAGCATTGGTATGCTGTAATAAAAGCATTGGTATGCTGTAATAAAAGCATTGGTATGCTGTAATAAAAGCATTGGTATGCTGTAATAAAAGCATTGGTATGCTGTAATAAAAGCATTGGTATGCTGTAATAAAAGCATTGGTATGCTGTAATAAAAGCAATGGTATTGCTACTATAACTTCACGAATACCATAACTTCGCTAACTTTTAAGGAAAACATCGTGAGGAAACCTGAGCGTCTGAGGTGTTCTTGGAATTGGCAATCCGCGGTGGGCGCACGCGATGACTGAGAGAAGGCCGGTACCATACAGTTGGACGTTTAATACGAGTAGGCTACATGAAAAGAAATTACATATACATACATACATAACCTCACGCCTTTATCCCAGAGGGGTAGGCAGAGACCAGGGACTGCCACTTGCCACGATCCTGACAGATCACCTTCGCTTCATCAACGTTCATAAGTCGTTGCATGCACGCACGCCGGTTACGGGTACTTTTTATCTTTCCCTTTGCTAATACATCCCCTATTTGGCCGATGTAAGTCCGTCTGGGACGTCCCTTACCAGCCCTTCCACTCACATTTGCAATATATATTGGTTTCGTCAATCTTTCTTCCTTCATCCTCTCCACATGACCAAACCAACGCAACATTCCTGTCTCAATTCTAGTCACTACATCCTCTTTCAGTCCACAACGTTCTCTAATCAGACTATTGCGTATCCCGTAATTCAAAGTAACACTACACATACTTCTCAAGAACCTCATTTCTACAGTACATTTATAAAGTACTTCCCAAATATAATAGTGTTATAATAATGGTACGGCAGCGAAGCGCTCGTAGCCTAGTCGAACCGAGTGATTGGAATCAATCATTTTAGTTAAGCAACAAAGGCGCCGTCAGGTGCAGGATGGGTGACCGTCCCGTGACTACCGCTAGCGGCGTTTGTTCCGAGCGCTTCCGTGCTTCGCAATACACGCTAAGCCGTTGGTGCCGGCTATTATGTAGTGGCAGTCGTAAAGCCATAGCAGAGGCCTTATGGGCGGCTTGCTAACTTCTGACAGTAAGTCCCGCCACTGGAGTATGGCCTAGCCTTCCTGCGACGCAGGAAGAAACCCGTGCCTCAGCAGTGGGGACATACAAGGGTTAAAATCGATTGGTACGGAACTCTCATTCCTGAGTCAGACTCGCACTTGACCGGCTTTCAAAGAAACCAATTCGCGTTGGTTGTTCTGTAGCCAGTAAACTTCTGTAGTTTTTTTTTCCGACAGCCTAGTTGACATGGCGGAGCGGCTTATTTCAGTGTTGCCATCAATTTGGTTCCCGCCCGTTCGGCGTAATTTGCCGAGACGTGATTATTTATGCCTCGCTCATTGCCTCAGACAGCAAAGGGGCGAGCCTAGTGTTATTTTTGCCCGGAGCGTTGGCGGCACTGACGGCGGTTTTCCTTGAAAAAAAAAGCGTTCTGTCAACTTTGGTAGTTGTCATTTTTTTTCAGCGATATCTACCAACCTACAAAAAGCGTGACGACATTATCAAAATCGAAGATTTAAGGATATTAGGAGAGAGTACATATTAAAAGGATTTAAAATACTGATTTTTTTAGAAAAACTAAAATTATTAGCAATTTTTTTAACAAGATGAAAGATTAATGGCTGAGTCAAAATGGCTGAAATTTTGACTGAAACACCCATCACTCCGCGTGACGTCACGCTTAGTTTAACATTGGTAAACTTCACCCGTGCTTTGTTGTGATTACGATGTTTCTTTACCTGGGTGTGACGTCAGATTCGACGCCATGACACTACGAGCCGTTGTCTCACAACTTTAAAATAATTTTAGAAAAATGGCTTTAACTTTAGTTTATTACTGAAACATAGGTTTATGTGTGAGCATTTCACGTAAGAGGATTTTAAAATTTTTCGTCATGCCCATTGTTGAGTATTGAGACCTCAACACTCAACAACTGGCACGGATAGCCAGAGGTCGCGGGTTCGAATCCCGGCATGGGTGGAATTTTCAGCCTCTAAATAGGTTTTTAAATTGTCCTTAGCACGGGTTAGTGCATTAAAAATAAAAATAGTATAATATTGAGACCTGTCAAATTTACTCAAAAAAATCATAAAAAGCCGTTTCGGAGGAGTTCAATAACAAGCACTGTGACACGAGATTTTTATATATAAGGTTACTGCGATGCAGGTTACTGCCGTGCCCCAGCAGTGGAGACCTACAAAGGGTTTATATACTATGCTATACTTATGTGCGATAAACGTATTAATACATACGTACATAACCTCACGCCTGTATCCCAGAGGGGTAGGCAGAGACCAGGGACTGCCACTTGCCACGCTCCTGACAGATCACCTTCGCTTCATCAACGTTTGTAAGTCGTTGCGTGCACGTATTAATAATACGATATTATTCGCCTCTCTCTCACACAATATGGACGGCTTTATTCTTAGGACTATTAGCGTATCGATGGCCAGACAATTTTCATCAGTCTTTACTAGACAGTTGCAACCCAGAACTCTGCGACGCTGACTGCTTTATCAGTAGCAGTTATTAGGTCCTCCTGAGGGCAGGTGTTAGGCCACGCAGGGCACGAAGGGATATATTTTTATTAAGACGGTTTTATGTAAAAGCGAGATGCCGAAAGTTGCTTTAATTGAGTGTTATGCACTTTAATTGAGTGTTACACACGATGAAATTGACTACATTAATACGGCTTTATTGCAAAACCGAGAAGCGTATAGTTGTCCGGTCTCTTAAATGGAGTGTTACACACTTTAATAGAGTGTTACGCAAGATGAAAATGTGTGTCGTGATACGATTTTTTAAAGACGGCTTTATTATTATTACATTGTTTATTTCGGACCATAAAATCGATATTACTTAACCTAACCTTAAAAATATAGATAAAATTTTATATATGAATAAAATAATTTCATTATTTAGGAATATAAATAAATTATTGCAAAAGCGAGAAGCAAACAGTAGTCCAGTCTTTTTGTTTGATGCTTTGCCGAGGCACGGGTCCTCTTCCTGTAACGCAGGAAGGTTAGGCCATACTCCACCACACGAGCCAAGACCGGGTGGGTGGAGGGTTGTGACAATGGTGGGCCTTATTGCGAGAAGTTATCAAGCCGCCCATAAGGCCTCTGACATGGCTTGACGACTGCTATAATATGACAGCCGCCATTAACGGCTTAACGTGCCTTGAACGGCGTTATTAATACGGTTTTTTAAAGACTGCTTCATTGCACAAGCGAGATGCATAGTTGCCCAGTCTTTTTCTTTAATTGAGTGTTATACACTCTATCAAAGTTGTCTAGTTCTAAAGTTGACGTGTACAAAAATAGAACTGTTCCCCGTCGCTGTAACATTTAGTCTCGAAACATTCCGCTGTTTTAACTACAGTTGTTGTCTGACCGGCGATTGTTGACGCGGGGAGGGGCGGGCCTCTCGATCTCGATATCAACCCTTGTACGTCCCCACTGCTGGAGAACAGGTATCTTCCTGCATCGCGGGAAGGCTAGGCCATACGCCAGGGGGGTACTGTAACCCGAAATATTGATTGGTACTGTACTCTAATTCCTGAGTCAACTCGCACTTGACTAGCTTTCAAAGAAACAAATTCGCGGTCGTTGTTCTGTAGCCAGTGAACTTCTCTATTATTCAGCCAGTAAACTTCTATATTCGATATCGGTCGAATTAAGTAGCAAAAGACTAGGCCGGACTCCAGGAAAAGACTATAGGTCGGTTTCTGAATTGAGAATTGCACTATGAAAATACTTAAGTAGGGTTCTTTCACGCTCTTTTCTGTGATATTCGAACGCTCAGCCCTATTAACTATTCACTTAGCGAAATTCTCAATTCAGAAACTGGCCCATAGGGCTGGTCGATAATTTCACTGAGTACTTACTTACTTAGTAACTTCAGAATCATTCTGTCACGCTCTTTGCTGAGAATTTTATAGTCTGCTGTCTGGCACTTTCACCTTCACAGATAAACCTATATGGCTATCATTGAAGGTTTTTTTTGTATTTTTTTAGGTTTAGTTCCATTTTTATCATTAATTATTATTATTATTATTATAAATATTTAAGTTATCATAATGATTTATTTTGAAAAGTCAAATAAAATAATTTGCTATTTATTTATATCATTTATTCAAGACATACAGAATACTACAGTGCTACACAAGAAATAAGTCTCGCGGATGTACCTGCGCAGATGACCAAATTTTGGATGTGCGGCAAGTTGATCGACCAATCAGATAGTTTCATTTTATGGTAGGCCGCGCGCCTTTGTTGCTATTGGTTGATTCAACGTCATCGATGCAGGTGACTATTAGTTTGGCAATATTAGCGTGAGCGAAATAGGTGGCGCTACTGCGGCAATCAATTCTGCACCTTAACTGTATTGGCTAAAGATCATGTTGAATGTACTTATAGCTTCGGGTACTTTCGTTATACTTCTCCTAGTCTGCGCGAACGTAGATTCCCGAAGGGACTTTTATGATGTGTAGTACTGTAGTTTTCTGTAAATGTCTTGAATAAATAATAAAAAAAAATTAGTAACTTAACGAAATTCTGAATTCATAAACTGGCCCTAGGTTTTGAGTTTATTTGTACATTATTTTGAAATGGACATAGTTTGAAATTAAATGAAAAGGTTTTATTCAAAGTAGCACAGAAACTGCGGCTTAATGAACGTTACTTTTCAAACTAGGTGTCCATTTCAAGATCTAGATCATTTTGGAGAAAAAATGGACAAAAAAACTCCAAACGTAGTCTTTTCAAAGTCCTTAATTAACATAGTTTACATAATTATTATAAAACATAGAACTCATACATTTAAATAATCCTTTATTTTATAGTAGCCCTTTTGGCACAAAGTGTGCTTAACATATTTTTTGAACCGCGATTCAGGCAAGCTTAATATATCTTCAGGGATTTTATTATAGAAGCGTATACAGTCTATTTATTCTTACTTGTCCAGTTTAGTCAACAAGATTCTACCCGTAAACTGTAACTTTTTAGCCCAAAACTGCTATATTTCCATAAATGAATTAACTTGGAACACTCTTTTAGATAACAAGCTGCCAATATTATAAATATAGTTCATGATAGTTCATGAATTTGCGAGAAAATCTAGTTTAGGCATCTAATCTCAATTTTAAGGTTAGAATCTTGTTTACTAAATTGGACAAGTAAGAATAAATAGACTGTACAATGCCCCATGAAGGATGTATTAACCTTTGCCAGCCTAAATTTTTACTCGCAACGTTCAATAAGTCACGGTGTCTGTGTAATTTTGAATAATAATATTGATACGAGAACATTCCTAGAGTCAACGTCAACGACTTTCGCTTTTTTAAACTGAAATTTACGCCAGTGGCTTAACGTGGCACCGAAATTCAAAAAGTTTTAATGATTTTTTGAGCTGGGTTTTACACTAATATTATACAATACATACTACAGTCTATTTATTCTTACTTGTCCAATCCGCTCTACCAATTGAGCTCAATTGGTAGAGCGCTGGCACGGATAGCCAGAGGTTGCGGGTTCGAATCCCGGCATGGGTGAAATTTTTAGCCTCTAAATAGGTTTTTAAATTTGTTCCTTAGCACGGGTTAGTGCATTAAAAATAAAAATAGTATTATCATGAACTATGTTTATAAAATTGGCAGCGTGTTATCTAAAAGAGTGTTCCAGGTTACTTCATTTATGGAAATATGGCAGTTTTGGACTAAAAAGTCACAGTTTAAGGGTAGAATCTTGTTTACTAAATTGGAAAAGTAAGTATAAATAGACTGTATGTTAAAGTTGTACTTTACTTTTATCAAAGTCCCCAGCGTGCGAAGTCGCGGGCACAGCTAGTGAAATTATAATTATCTTAACTAATAGCAGTGGTAGCCCATTAAGTAGAACAAAGGACTCGGAAGGGAGATACCCAGGCTCGATTTCCAAACCGGGCATTTACCAATGACTTTGTTTTCTTAGTTATGTGCATTTGTGAAGTTATAGTAACAATACTACTCGCTAACTGAGACAGAAAACATCGTGAGGAAACCTCAAGAGCTCTGAGCTTAGCCGTTCAAGTGGTAACTGGTACCACTTGAACGGCTAAGCTGGTGGTGGTGGTACTGGTGGTAAAACGCTGAGGCGTTTGAAATTGCAATCTGCGGTGGGCACGCGTGATAATTAAGCCCATACTGAGAGAAGTCCTGTGCCCTGCACTAGGACGGGTATGGCTACATAAAAATAAAAAATCCTACCTAGGCAGCAAAAGAGCTAATATTGTTTTTGGAAATTAATGTTATCAAAGTCCAAGCATTTTTATTTTTTATTCAGCCTCTTTCGTCTCTGGTCAGACTGACTCAATCGATTTGTCTTTCCCGTTCGTAGAATTCGTTTTTGCCGACGCTAATGTATTGTCTACCCGCCATTTCTTTCGTTTTGTTTCGTTAAGGTATCTACTTCATTATAAAAGAATGACTGGCCGAAAATATTGTGATTCGATTCTAGGTTTGGGCGTTGTAGAAAAAAAAACTGTCTGAGGTGTTATCTATTTTTAATCTGTGGTATTATTTAGACGATAAGAATGAATGCTTGTTGTTTCTTTTTTTTTGCGTAAGACGCACGCGAAAGAATGGCTGTTTCTGCATTCCTATTTACAGATGTGAAATTAGAAAAATAATATTTCGATCTTTTTTTGAAATACTTGATATTTATTTTTTTCATTGTAGGTAATTTTTACCTGTGTTTCTTGTTGCATCAAAATAATATTTTCTATCTTATATAGGTAATAAAGTAACCCACGGATTTTTAATATGTTATAGTATTTTAACAATCAGAAAGAATGCTTGCAGTTTCTTTTACATAAACGACACACTGCCTTAAAAAGCCATAAAAGACTAAGTTTGGAGCTGCCATAAAAGCACTGCCATAAAAGACTAAGTTTGGGGTTTTTTTGTCCATTTTTTCTCCAAAATGATCTAGATTTTGAAATGGACACGGGGACACCGAGTTTGAATTGTAACGTTCATTAAGCCGCAGTTTCTGTGCTATTTTGCATAAAAACTTTTCATTTCATTTCCTTCTCTCAATGAGAGTATGAGCTTAATTACCACGCTCGCCAACCGCGGACGGGGAATTTCAAGCGCTGAGGTCATTGAACACCTCAGATAATCAGGTTTCCTCACGATGTTTTCATTCACAGTTACCGAATGGTATTATGTACAGTCTATTTTATTCTTACTTGACCAATTTAGTAAACAACATTCTACCCTT
This sequence comes from Yponomeuta sedellus, assembly GCA_934045075.1. Lineage (NCBI taxonomy): Eukaryota > Metazoa > Arthropoda > Insecta > Lepidoptera > Yponomeutidae > Yponomeuta > Yponomeuta sedellus. Next base: position 4,237,064 of record OW203751.1, on the reverse strand, counting down.
AAACTGTGACTTTTTAGTCCAAAACTGCCATATTTCCATAAATGAAGTAACCTGGAATACTCTTTTAGATAACACGCTGCCAATTTTATAAACATAGTTCATGATAGTTCATGAATTTGCGAGAAAATGTCTAGATTAGGCATCTAATCTCAATTTTAAGGTAAGATCTTGTTTACTAAATTGGACAAGTAAGAATAAATAGACTGTAACTTATATGTAATGTAAATAATGATAAAAAAAGATTGTCCCTCTGTGTCTAACTATGTCGTCGGAACGCCTCGTCTAGCGATGCAGGCGCCATCTGTCATCCGATGTGACAGTTGACACTTAAACGTTTTAAAAATAGAACGCGCCGCCAAAGGAGACGTTCGGGAACCGATAATTTTTCTCCGATAGATTTGGTTCTTTTTTTCCCTTTTTTTTTTCTTTCTGTCTACGAGCATTTTTGCCGGTAATTTTCTTTCAAGAGTATATTCTTATTATGAGCCACATTGTTAGAATCATAAGGAAAGGACTAAGTAACAATTTAGTTATGCCTTTACATATAATTTAATCACGATTATTTATTAGGTAAATGAATTAAATCATTGTCATTAATTGCTAAATGATCTGAAGACCTGATCAAGGTGGCGGGGAGACGTCTCAGACACTCCAACTCTCCAAGATTTGCATAAATCTCTATCGGCGCGATGAACTCCCCTTTGTACATACGAAATAAAGTAACGTATTTTTGAAATGACTTGACTTTGAAAAGGCGAAGGTTGGAGATTTTTTGTCCATTTTTCCCCAAAATGATCTGGATTTTGAAATAGAAACCTAATTTAACTTGTAACGTTCATTAAGTCGCAGATAATAGCTGTCAGTTGCTGTCAAAGCTTATATATTAAAAAAAAATTGACAGTTGTTAACAATTGATCAACAAATTGTTCGTGTATGAGAAATTAGGGAAATAGGTTTTTAAATTTGTTCCTTAGCACGGGTTAGTGCATTAAAAATAAAAATAGTGTAATCATGTGGGTACAGTGATATCGTTCCGATGTTAAACCTAACTGCAAAGTAGGTAGTCGGGGCTGTAAGTAATGCAATTTGCTTAAGTCAGATGTCGCTGCCTGTACGTAACACAGAGAATATTGTAAAGAGGTTCGAAGTTTCACTGATGCCGTGAGTCGCCCATTGGCTCAATTGGTAGAGCGCTGGTACGGATAGCCAGAGGTTGCGGGTTCGAATCCCGGCATGGGTGAAAATTTTTAGCCTCTAAATAGGTTTTTAAATTTGTTCCTTAGCACGGGTTAGTGCATTAAAAATAAAAATAGTGTAATCATGTGGGTACAGTGATATCGTTCCGATGTTAAACCTAACTGCAAAGTAGGTAGTCGGGACTGTAAGTAATGCAATTTGCTTAAGTCAGATGTCGCTGCCTGTACGTAATACAGAGAATATTGTAAAGAGGTTCGAAGTTTCACTGATGCCGTGAGTCGCCCATTGGCTCAATTGGTAGAGCGCTGGTACGGATAGCCAGAGGTTGCGGGTTCGAATCCCGGCATGGGTGAAATTTTTAGCCTCTAAATAGGTTTTTAAAAAAGTTCAGATAAATAAAAAAAATTTGGAAGTATTTTTAGTAAAAAACTCCAAAACTTTATGGTTGCGGTAAGTTTTTTTTTATAAAAAAGTCGTCGCAACCATAAACAGAAAATGACTGTCACAAAAGTTCAACAAGTAATCTCTTGTACGTGACGCAGCCGTCAGCGTCATCTGTCATCGCCAAATGACACTAAACAGCCGAAACACGACGAAAATAGAACGAGCTAGTAAGGACTCAACATGATTCGAAGGATTTAAACTTTATTTCTTCCGGGGTATTAATAACTCTAATATCATAATAAAAATATGAGTAAAGGTTTGAAAAGGGTTCTTATATTTTCTTGGATTATCCCTATATGTACCTACTTCAATGTTATACATACAAGATTCCCCTAAAACACTCCTCAAACGCGAAACGTTTGGAAAGACTTTCTTAGATTGCATTTAAAGAGCGTATTATATATATAGTTTGGTGTTGCTATCTCTATAAATCCTACGTACTTACTGTCATTTTATAATAATTATATGTAAAATATCAAAGTATGCGTGTATATTCTTTTCCTTTACAGGGTAGAGCTTTACTATTCACTGAGATAGGTCGTATTTCTTAATGATCCGCGATCGACAGTATTACCGAAGAATCGTTCGGGAAGCAATTGAAAACCTATTTAGAGGCTAAAAATTTCACCCATGCCGGGATTCGAACCCGCAACCTCTGGCTATCCGTACCAGCGCTCTACCAACTGAGCTCAGTTTTTTAGCCTCTAAATAGGTTTTTAAATTTGTTCCTTAGCACGGGTTAGTGCATTAAAAATAAAAATAGTGTAAGCAATTGAAATAAAAAAAAACACAAGAATTTCAACACATCCTCTGTGTTTTGCAAGCGGTTTCAAGCTTTCAAGCACGTGGAATCCAGTGCTAAGTATGTAAATTTAATACAAATCACGTGCCTTAGCACCAGACCTGTCCGCGGACGTAGTGAGTGTTCTGCGGCCCGCTGCTAAAAACTAAAAGCGACTACCCACAATAATTGACTTTCTTGCCACTTCAGTCTACCCGTGACCACGGCAACTGTAACGCTGCCGAAACGTCGGGAATCAAAGTAATTACGTTTTACCTAATAAATAATCACGCTTAGACCCGTTTAATATGTAACTAGTACTTAGGTACTTAGTAATAAAGCCGAACCACTAGGAGATTAGTCTTAAAAAATAACATTCCAACATGGCAAACGCCTTAGACAATAATTTATCTAGGACAGGCGTAGACTCTTGAGAAAACGTAGGCACCAGCTATTCTTTCCCTAGAGTCAACGCCTGTCATAATATCTGTAAGAAATAGTACAATAAGAATATGATTTAAGTATTACAGTCTGTTAGCCTTTAGAATATACTTCGGGCTCTAGAGTAGGCTTCGGTTTTCGAGAATTTTCGTCGGTTTTCGTACTGATGATCGAGTTCTGATTTCGAAATTAAGTGTCATATTAGTTCCGATATTTCTATTACACGAATATATCCGATTCGATCCGATAGTAGCCGAGGTATATTCTAAAAGCTAAAAGACTATAAAACTGTTCACATATTTACCTACTATTAAACCTAGATTAGCCTTTTTTATAGGCACTTTAGCTACTTACAACTGTTAGCAACATATTAATAGACTATTAGTGTACCTACTAGAAGCCACGGGTAAGTCTATAACATCCAATTTCTCAGCGAAAATGTAATGAGAAACTCTCAAAAACTCTAACTTCAAAGCTGACCTGAATTAGTTAAATCTCATAATAAATTCCTGCTTATAACAAAACCACAAAACATGCTCTTAGCAGCCATAAAATGTTATAGAACAGAAGTACCACTCAATACCAGGTTCTTCAGTATTTCTTAATAATTCGCGATACTCATACATAGTTATATATTAAACAGGTCCAATCGCGATTATTTATTAGCTAAAACGTAATTACCTTATTTCCCGACGTTTCGGCAGCGTTACAGTTGCCGTGGTCTCGGGTAATTACGGTTTACCTAATAACTAATCGTGATTAGACCCGATTAATACATAACCAGGTTAAATTTTTTGTCCATTCTCCAATATGTGGATTTTGAAAGTCGTTACAAAACTTGTAACGACAAACCTCAACCCTCATGTTTCAGAAATTGCGTAAACTATTTATTTAGACATTTTTAATAGGTTTCGCGCAAATCTCGAGAGCAATTGAACCGATTTCGCTACATAATTCTTTTTTAGAATATTCCTTGAAGTCGGTACGAGGATGGTTCTTACGGAGACAAAAATAAAAAAAAAACTTAAAGAATCGACTATTAGGAGGTACGAAGTCCGCTGGGTCAGCTTGTCTATGATATAAAAACGAGTCGCTGAATGTGTTGGTACAGTGCGTTCACATTAACTTGACGCGTGAGAGAATTGGTAACAAGGACATAACATGTGAATTAGCTTTTGGACCTAATCGGAAGATGGTAAAACAAGCCCTCAATCCTTTTATTTTCCCCAAGTAATGGGAATGATTTCTTATTTAACATGGTAACAGTAAACATCTCAGTGCTACCAATTCTCTCACGCGTCAAGTTAATGTGAACGCACTGTAAGCGCAAATCTCGGGAGCAGCTGAACCGATTCTTTTTTTAGAATATTCCTCGAAGTCCGAGGATGGTTCTTACGGAGAAAAATAAAAATAAAAAGTCCTGTTAGGCGGTACGAAGTTTGCTGAGTCAGCTAGTTATTAATAAAACTATGTCTATGTGTACTGTCGATTCGGTGCCACTTCTTCGTCAACCTTAGCCGTGGCCCTTCTGTTCCCTCCGCTCAATGTTGGACTCATAAAAATAAATTGATACCCGAACACAAAATTACATGTCTCATGCGCCTTACACTGGGAGAATTTGTGGACTATTACGTGTTATTATACTTATTACGTTTTTATTATTTGGTGTAATTCCTTTCTGGCCCCGTCTAATGGGTTTCGGAGCACATTTTAGTGTGCTTAGCGGTTATAACCTCAAATATTGTGATGCTTGCAAGGATTACGAAATGTAAGGATTTTAAGGATTGGTTTTAAAAAACAACGATATATCCGTCTGAGTGCAGAGCAACAGGTTGCCAATGAAACGATTTTATTAATGAAGTATTTTAGACGAAATTTGAAGAAAATAAATGAGACGGTACTGATTTTGCGATGGCTACTAGATTTATGTTAGCTCATTTAGATTTCGACTTTAGCCACATCTGTGGCAATTATTTTAAAATGTAATTTAAATCCCATTGTTTTTAATGTAGCTTATAAACGTCCTACAGCTGGGCACGGGCCAACTCTCAGAGAGAAAATGGACTTTATTGCCACGCGTGCCCACCGCAGATTGGGTGGGCACGCTGCAATTTTTAGGGCTAACGTATTTGAACACCTCAGACGCCCAGGTTTCCTCACGAGGTTTTCCTTCACTTTCACTTGACACACGATTGTTTCTAACATACCAGTTTCCAGGAAACATTCCGATACTTGAGTGTCATTGGGTTAATATGACAATAGGAGCACGAACACTGAACTCTTTTGAGAGACTGTCTTCATTTTTATTTTCCCAGATTAACTATTCTCTCTTTCTTAGTCGGTGGTAATGCGTTTTAGATGACCCCCGATTCGTGTGCATCGTAAAGAACCTAAAAAATAACTAAAAGAAGAAAGAACAGGGCATTGAAAAACACCTCGTAATGTGGCTTTGCCTCGGGATCGCCGACGCGTTGAAGGTGATTCAGGTTCCTTTAGCCTTTAATATCGTTTTATCGTGAGTAATTTTAATAAAATGTTATCGCTATTTTTCCGCTATTCCCGCAGTGTTGCGTCTTGTTACACGATATTCTGCAAAGTCAGCCCCCGCTCCTTAAATGAGCGGCTGTAATTCTGCTTATTTTCGACTAGCTGTGCGCGATCCTTCATGTCGGATATCTTTTTTTCACGTAGCCTCTATGTGTCCCACTACTGGGCAAAGGCCTCCCCCAATTCAGTCCAGAGTTTTCTGTCCTGGGAGCCGATTCTCGCCCATGCGAATTGAAAGCGTAGACGTAAAATATTCGAAGGATTAGACATTTGTCGTATCAAAATAAGATAAGATAACTGGAAAGAGTCATTAGACATTTATTTTCTCATTGGGATTCAATCATGCATGGCGTTCAGAATACAGATTTTGGCTGTCGCTCGACTTTGTATGTACAATTCCAAAACTTAGAGTAGTAGAGTCGTATACGACTTAATTGCTAATGAAGTGAGAATTGGCTCCCAGGGAGCCGATTCTCGCCCATGCGAATTAAAAGCGTAGAATTGGCAAAAATGTGTTTTCTTACGTGAATGAATGATTGACTAATGTCCTAACGTGATTGTGGGATGAAACGTTTATAATTTTATTTGCCTAAATACCTTAGTGCTTAAAATTGCCAATCCGCGGTGGGTTCGCGTGGTAATCAAGCCCCTAGTCTCTCTGGGAGAGAAAGCCTGTGCCCTGCAGTGGGAGGTTTATAGGTACATAAAAATATTTTAAGCGGTATAATATATATATTTTTATCTATTCATGGACATATTACACAGATCTCGTTAGCCCTATACTAAGTACAACTAAATGACTCGTGTTATAGGTGCTAACTCGGCGATAGATTTAATACAATAAATACATAGATAACATCCAAGACCCGAGACAAACTAGAAAAGTTCGTTTTCTAGTTTGACCCGGCTGGGGATCGAACCCGAGACATTCGGTTTTACAATCGGCGTCCCAAACCGCTGCGCCACCGAGGCCGTCGCTTATAAACAACTTACCTATTTTAGTTAAGGTTGCATCTTAGCAGCTAAGCAAAAAATTATATTAGAAATTCTTTTCTAACCAAATTAAATATTTAAAAACCTATTTAGAGGCTAAAAACTTCACCCATGCCGGGATTCGAACCCGCAACCTATGGCTATCCGTGCCAGCGGTCTACCAATTGAGCCAATGGGCGACTCACCGGCATCAGTGAAATTTCGAACCTCTTTACACTATTCTCTGTATTACGTACAGGCAGCGACATCTAGCTTAAGCAAATTGCATCACTTACAGCCCCGACTACCTACTTTGCAGTTAGGTTTTACATCGGAACTGCCGAACTGCCTTACGGGCTGCCTGTACGTAATACAGAGAATAGTGTAAAGAGGTTCGAAATTTCACTGATGCCGGTGAGTCGCCCACTGGCTCAATTGGTAGAGCGCTGGCACGGATAGCCAGAGGTTGCGGGTTCGAATCCCGGCATGGGTGAAATTTTTAGCCTCTAAATAGGTTTTTAAATTTGTCCTTAGCACGGGATAGTGCATTAAAAATAAAAATAGTATAAACAAATTAAATATTTTCATCTTCGTAATAATTTTGAGTTCGTAATGTTTTTAAGCGCTCGTAGCCAAGGCGAACCGGAGTGATTGGAATCAATCACTTGAGTTAAGCAACAACAGGCGCGGTCAGGTTGTGTGTCAAGTCGCATGCGGTGGTGGAGTATGGCCTTACCTTCCTGCGATGCAGGAAGAGACTCGTGCCCCAGCAGTGGGGACGTACAAGGGTTGATAACGAATGATTTGTTACGCGGACTCTCATTACTATGTGAAGTATGAACAATTGAGGTGAAGGATATACAATACGATAAAGGTAAGTACTTCATTTGAAGCATTCAATCGCGAACTACACATGTACTCGTGTGTATTTGACCCTCGGTACCACGATTAACCACGAGCCAAGGCACAGATATTGGCCTACGCTAGGGCTTCAAGTGCGAATATTCATTTTATTCGAATGTTTTTGGTATTCGATTTTTCTATATATGCCTATTATTTTAGGTTTATTTGCTAAATCAAAGGGCTTTACATAATTGAAAATGTAAAAAAGAAACTAAACCTGAACCTATTTATTAATTTAAATAAAATATTTGAGCCAGATCGCTGTCGGCTGATAAGAGTAGCGAGAAGGCTGGAAACATTGCATTAACAACTATTGAATAAAATTTGATGACGATCTGCGAAAAACTGCCGGCAGATGCTGGATGCGGCAAGCTGAAGACAGGGCGCTATGGCGCTTATTAGGTGAGAGCTATGTCCAACAGTGGACAAATATAGCCTGAAGAAGAATAAAATTTGCGTTATCAAACTATTTTTAACGCTAACTCCAGTGGTGTGAATAAAATTAAAGAGCCAAAGAACACAAAATCATCGTTTACTGAACTTCCGGCTTTTTCATCAAAGTAGAGGCAAATATTTAATATCTCTGCAACGATTTCAAAACAGCCCACGTTTCATAGGAGTCGAGGGTCACAAATACTTCTAAGTATTAAACAGTTTAAGTAAGACTCGTATTTTTCGTAAATAATAAAAAAAAACAGTTGTATTTTTTAGTTCAACGATGTAAAATTTATTACTTCTAGTATGTTTAGGGAAGTCTGCAGAAAACTACAAAATCGTGATCTTTCGAGGAGATAAAAAGACTTTTCTTATTGACATGGCAAATATTCAAAAAATGCTATTTATTATTATTATTATTGACGTAAACTACTTTGCACCAATAATACTTAATTAAATAAATATTAAAATATGTAGCTCGATAAAAAACTAAAAATAGAAATCAGCGGACTTAATGCCTAAGCATTGAAATGAAAATTAAATAAAAAGGTTTTATTCAAAGTAGCGCAGAAACTGCGGCTTAATGAACGTTACAATTTAAACTATAAGGTGTCAATTTTTAACCGTCATGTTTAGAAATTGTAAGAAAGACTGGAAGGCGTGCAAAAAATCCATAATAAAATAAGTACATAAGCCAAACCTGAATGCATTCGAACAAATAGGTTGCCGACCAAATGTTAGCTACGGGTGGACTGTATGAGAAAACTGGAGAAAAACTAAGGAAAATGCTAATATTAGGTTTAATGAAAAATGTAGGCAGAAAATGGTATGCGACAATGCCGTTGACAAGGTATGTGACATTAGAAAAAATGTTATTAATAAAAAGGTCCGCAACATAGGTACTATTCGAAATATTCGAATAGTACCCAAGGGTTAATAATATAAGCGCTAGCCTTCACACTCACGCATGTTGGACAAACCGCGGAATTCAATACTAACACGGGACGGAATGTTGGAATGCGAAATGCGCACATTGTGTTTATTCACTTATGTAGATATAGGAAGTTCACGGATTGAACTTTCTGGATTGTAACAAAAAATTGTTCGTTTAACTGACTTCAAAAAAGGAGGAGATTAATAATTCGAAGTATATTACTTTTTGTTACCATGTTTTCGCATAACTTAGTCAGATCTTAACCGACTTCGAGATTTTTTTTTTATTCGACTAGTTATAGCGTCCCATTGTCCCATTTTAATTTGGTGAAGATCTGATGAAACTTTCAGAGATGGAGAACGGAACTCTTCGATGGCAAATTAGGCCTAATGGAGCCCATCCATTAGTAATATGCATATGTTTTATAAAATATAGCGTAAAATTTGTCCCAGGGTAATTTGGTGAGGTTCTGATGAAGACTTTCAGAGATGGAATTTGAGAACTTTAAATATTAAGGCAAAAAATTAAGTTAAGTTTTGATGTAACAAACACTTTGTTCATCAAATACTTTTATTCAGTAACAAATTCTCTAGTCTCTCGTGGACATTGTAGAACATGGAGATGTACATCTAAAAATCTACAACCGCTAAATGTGTCCTATGTTTTAAATTTTTTAATGAAATGAATATATTCATGAAATAATTAATTTACTTAATACAAATCACCAAACTGTGATTATTTACGTATTTTTATTGAGGCAAGTAGAAGGAAAAACATTTTCAAATGTAAATAAATCAGCGAATCACTACATTACCAAGCAACCAAGAATTTTAAAAAGTTTTATTTCGCTGTTCTGTGACGTTTTTTTAAAGTTTTTTTTTACTAAAATTAAGAAAAAAAACTTACCGTAAGTGGAGTAGACCGCCAAACTTAGCAGCAGTGCGCATCTGAGCAACGCCTCCGCCATCTTCACCCGGAAGATTCGCAAAATGGCCGCCATGGTCGAAAAACAAAATGGCCGAAATAAACGTTGGTTACACTACACGCGGGGCACTTTTCATCACATAATACGGGTGCTGTCTGATGACGTGGCGCGGCGGTGGCTCGCGGGGTCTCGGTTTTAGTTTTCTTCTGTTTGGTTTCCGAATCATTCGCGGATCTCCGCGCTGACTGGTGCTGGAAAGACGGAGAAGGAATTCGTTAGGTAAAGCAGCTATGGGCATGGTCTTTTATATGAATAAAATTTAAATGAGAACAATGGGGCGCTATACCTTTTCGAACAAAAAAAATTCATAAAAAATCGGTAAAGATTCGACAAAGTTGTGCGAAAACATAGTTAAAAAAATAATAATATGTAATATACGCGTTGATAGCCTCTTCCTTATGAAGTCGGTAAAGAATTTTTCTTTATATTTAATTTTTTTGAGAAAATCGGTGATTTTAAGAATTTGTGCAGAATGTTTCGATTTTTACTTTTACAAATATTAAAGCAAAATAAAATCTGAGTCTACAAAACCGGAAGTACGTCACCTATTTTCTACGTTTAAAATGTTACGTGCGTTATAACGTCCGGCGACCATAGACAATGCGTAAGTAAGATAGTAAACGACAAAAAATGAGACTTTACACAAGGAAAAACAAAGCAGAGATAAGTGGTTGTGAGTGTTAGCTTTTTTTCTTTAATAAGCATATCTTATTATTTATAAAACACTATTCCGTAAAACAGACCTCAGATGCCGTTTCAATGTAGTATGTGGTAGAGGGAAGAACCAAACCACTGCTTTCACTTGTTTTAGAAGAATCGTATTTTTATGAAAAAGACTCGAATCGCGCGAGGCGGTGAGTTAAGTTGCAAGTGTTATACCATTGAAATGCGATTGGTAAGTAGATACATAGATAGAGAGAGAACACGTTATCTATCTTCTTTATCTATAATATAAAAATGAATCCCCAAATGTGTTGGTAAGCGCAAATCTCGAGAGCAGCTGAACCGATTTTGCTAATTCTTTTTCAGGATATTCCTTGAAGTACGTGGATGGTTCTTACGGAGAGAAAAATTAAAAAAAATATTAAGAATCAACTGTAACGCGGTACGTAGTTCGCTGGGTCAGCTAGTTATAATATAAAAATGAATCGCTGAATGTGTTGGTAAGCGCAAATCTCGAGAGCAGCTGAACCTATTTGGCTAATTCTTTTTTTAGAATATTCCTTGAAGTACGAAGATGGTTATAACGGAGATCTCTTCCAGACCACCTTTGAAGTAGACTACCAATAGTGTCCATGAAACAACCATTACCGTACTAATATGTACATTTCTTCTGACAGTGAGACCAACCACTAGTCTTACAAGCCTCCACCAATCGGGGCCCCCGTGGTGGAGTATGGCCTATACCTTCCTTGAGGAAGAGATCCGTGCCCCACGTTGGACGGAGGAGGGATATTAATAAAATTTGGTATGGAGTTAGCTGACACGCTGGATTAATGCATAGGCTACGTTTTACTGCGGGAAAATATCTCATTCATAAATATCTTACATATCCAAGTACCCTATGGATTTTGATTCCTTTGAGTGTCGAAATATACGTTTTTTTGCGGGATAAACGGCAGTAAATTATTTTAGCGTTAACTTAGAAGTGTGGTTTTTTTTCACAACTTCAAGGGGCTATAGACCTGAGTACACGGTTTTAATTTCAACTATTTAGTATTTGTATGTACTTAGCATTGTACGCATAAGGTAACTTGAATTTGTAAAACCAAGAGCATCTGCCAACAAACTGTTATGCAGTTTGGCAGAAACCAACTTCTGTATTTTTTTTGGATTTTTGTTGGAATAAATGTTTTCAATGAATGAATGAACGAACGAACGAACAAACAAATAAAAAAAAAAAATGAATGAATGAATGATTGAATGAATGAATGAATGAATGAATGAATGAACGAACGAACGAACGAACGAACGAACGAACGAACGAACGAACGAACGAACGAACGAACGAACGAACGAATGAATGAATGAATGAATGAATGAATTTATTTATTTAATGCTGATAATATGCCAAGTTACATTTGTATGTACAACCTAATTTCAATTATAAGGTACAAAGTAGATCAGCTATTTACAAATACAATGTTTGTTTGACTCTGGCACCTGTGGTAGATGAGAATCTGTAATACAGGTGTCAGCGCCCTCTGAAATATATTTTCACAGTGGTATCACAGTAATAATAATATATTTTAATATTTGGTCTAGTTAAAACATAGAGCAATATTGGCAAATCAATCTCAACTCGATATCTTCACGCGTTACCGAGATAAAGGGTCTTGACAAACAGACTAACGGACCAACGATCGGACGAACAAAGCGATCCTATACATACGGTTTCTGTTTTTCCTTTTGAGGTATTGAACCCTAAAATCATTAACCAACAGGTCAATATTTCCACGGCCCTGTTTCTTTGAAAATAAAAATCTAATCACAAGTAATTAGTCACTTATTTGATTTCGTTTATTTGAAGCCCGTGAAGGAGCTCTATTTTTGAATCACTCGTCTCGCGTCGAGCGCTCGATCTCTACTGATTTTCGTTCGACATACAAAATTACGTATTTTTGAATCACTCGACTGCAACGAATGGTCCTTACCACTCGTCTCGTATGTCGATCGATAGATTAATTGTCAAAATTTGTGTTAATTTCAAATCGAGGAGTTTGTGCTTTTGTGCCGAACTGATTTTTTGTTTCGACATTTTCGAACAAAAACTAACCAACCTGTTATTATTTACGATCTATGACAGTGTTTTGTTTGTTTTGCAACTAAAGCCCAAGATTTTTCATTCAAGGAAAAGAAATATTTTCCGTTCCGTTCCGTTTCCGTTACGGTAGTTTCCGGTTTTTGTAATTTCTGCGTGGAACGGATAAAATACAATACTTCAAATTGTACTGGCAACACTTCAGGAGAACGATTCAAAAATACGGAAAAACGAGATCATGCGACTTAGAAGACGAGTGTGACTTATGTGATATGTCGCATTCGACTGCACAATTTCATACGAGTGATTCAAAAATAGATCTCCTGAGGCATTTTAAAAATGGTAATATTGGAAATTAAAAATTCCTAATTAGATTGGGGAGGTCAGACGGTAAAATGAAATTCAGATTTTTTGTTTGCGTTTTAATTAGAGTGGTTTAGTAACTTATTGGTACAAAAGAAACGGTTTTCAGGTATAACGTTAGGTCTTTTAACAATAACATGGAATTCATTACTGTTTCGTAGTACATTAAATTACGTATCTGGGTCAAAGGGTCTCTTTGGCGCGTGGCAGCGAGCAAGAGGGTAGTGTGTAGGGAGTCTTTAAATGTCTTTTTTAGTATTTGTATATACCTAGCATACAGTGCGTTCACATTAACTTGACGCGTGAGAGAATTGGTAGCACTGAGATGTTTACTGTTACCATGTTAAATAAGAAATCATTCCCATTACTTGGGGAAAATAAAAGGATTGAGGGCTTGTTTTACCATCTTCCGATTAGGTCCAAAAGCTAATTCACATGTTATGTCCTTGTTACCAATTCTCTCACGCGTCAAGTTAATGTGAACGCACTGTAACTTGAAATTGTAAAACCAAGAGCATCTGCCAACAAACTGTTATGCAGTTTGGCAGAAACGAACTTCTGTATTTTTTTTTAATAAACGTCTTCAATCAATCAATGCTGCCTTGGGGTCCTTGGTTCAGATATTTACCGGAGTGGTTTGTTTAGTCAGGATTTCTTTTGGTATGCTTAAATTATATTTTTTTTATGTGTTAAACTACGTAAACTCACGCTTGTGTCCCACAGAGTAGGCGGAGACCAGGGTTTGACACTTGTCACGATTCTGGCAATACTTTAAGCTGTCAAGATGGTATGGGTCTCAGAACAAGGACTAAAGCATAGGAGCCGTAAAATAAAAAGTGAGTAGTGAATAGCTGTCCTTGTTACTCTTGCAATGATTCTTTGTGCCAGAAAGCTATAGTGTACTCCGCCAAATAAAATTTCACAATAGGTTGCCTATAGAAAGTCGTAGTTATATTGGGGGTCATAGACAAAAGTAGAAATCCATAAGGATGGGACAAAAACAATACGAAAACGTCGATACCATTTATTCCTTAATTATACATTCTGTAAATATAGCAGCCTATATTAATATTATATAGTATTAGCTGGCGCTGCAATTCTTGGTGTGCCATATTTATTTAACCTACGATATATTCTCAGCTCTCCAAACTCTGGTTCTCACTTAGGTATATCTTGCAAATACACAAATGTCATCAAAATCGGTGAACCCATTTACGAAGAGTCCGATAACATGCACAATGAGATTGTTATATTATATTAGATTTACTAAGGTTGTAACTAGTAATTGCAAAATCTGGTATGTAATGTAAATTTGTATGTATGTACAGCGTGACATAAAAAAAAGGTTACATAAGAAAATACAGAAAACTATTTATTTCTACAAGTTCAATTTGCGTTCAATAAAGAAACATTTATCGATCTAACTATACCTACATTGCGAACTTTATGCATTCAAAGTTTTAGAGCGCAGCTCAAAGAAAACAATAACTTGGGGTCGTTTTTTATCTCTAAGTTTCATGTCTGACAAAAGTTATGAACATTTATAAATCTGTGTATCAGAAACCAGAGCAAAGCCTTTAAATACACAGAGAATTACAAAAAGCAAGAAGAACACGTGAAATAAAATAATAGGAAAAATGAAAAAAACATTTAATGTTTTTCCTTCTATAGTCTTGTTCATTCAGTACTAGTCCGAGGGGGTATGGAAATATAAACATTAAAATTCTGGCTACTTAAAAACGTACTTATAAATCGGTAAAGAACTTATAAAAATTAATTTGTATGAAATTGTTGCTCTTTAAATGACAGTCTTTATTAAAAAATAATGTCCTAACCTAATCTCGTATATGAAACAGTCTTCTTCAAAATGTCTGCTGCAAACGTACGTGATTTTGTTCGATATCAATTTGACCGTGAAGTCCACATTCGTGGCATTGTGCTTTCTTCGGGTAACCTGAAATAAGTAATTATTAATTAAAAACCACTATAATCAGCCATAAATACACACTTGAAGTTCTTTATTGATTTGACAGCACACTGCAGATTAAAATCCAGTACTGCTGGACATCTTTTTTTCACAATAGTGATGCAATTTGTTGGTACATTATTATTATATTACTACACGTAGATTATGTAGCGAAAACTATTCAAGTTAATTTTTTATAAGATATCGATATCAACCCTTTATATGACCCCACTGTTGGGGCACGGGTCTCTTCTTATATTGCAGGAAGGTTGGGCCATACTCCAACACGGGGGCCAAGTCCGGATTGGTGGAGAATTGTAAGACAGTGGTTGGCCTTACTGTCAGAAGTTATCAAGCCGCCCATAAGGCCTCCGACATGGCTTAACGACTCCCATTACATGACAGTCGGCAACAACGGCTTAACGTGCCTTGTGAAGCATGGAAGATATAGAACCTTATTACAAGTTCTAAATTTTTTGAAAGTAGGTGGAATTATTATGAGTAAAAATAATATCAAAACCCCTTTTGGTAGTTTTTGATTTATCATGCTGAAACTATAAAATAATATCAATAATAATATAATCAATAAAAAAATATCAATGCAATCAATAGATTCAAACAGAAATATATTAATCGATAATCATAAACAATCTAATCGGAAACTTCATAGAACGTTACTAAATCAAGCTTTCAAAAGTTAATTAACATTTAAAATTAACAAATAAACATAAGAAATAAAAAAAACTTCTTTACTAAGTATCGATAACTTTTTCACTGAGGTAGTGAGAAACTCCCATCCCTATCGCCCTAAAATAAACAACAAACTTGTTACTATGATTAAATTGATTATAATCATGATTTATTAACTTTGAAACACTATTCTCAAATGATATTAAAACTATGTTGCAATTCCAGTAGCTCATAGTTAAAATGCAAGCGAAAAACCCACCAAGTACACAAAATTGAGTCTTACCGATGAAAGCTGATGAAGGTGGTTTTGGTTTTCTGTTCTCCCGAATGGGTCTTACATCCCAATATCACACACGCCATTCCGATGTATTACGTATACTCCATACTACGAATATCCACTGAAATCCACTTCAGATTGTCTTAAAACAACCCAAAAAACACAAGGTTTTCGGAGACGACGCACTCCAACACCTGTTGTCTAACACACTGCCCAATCGAAGGTAGCCCATGTCAGAGGCCTTATGGGCGGCTTAATAACTTCTGACAGTAAGGCCAGCCACTGTCTTACAATCCTCCACCAACCCGGACTTGGCCCCCGTGGTGGAGTATGGCCTAACCTTCCTGCGATGCAGGAAGAGACCCGTGCCCCAGCAGTGGGGACATACAAGGGTTGATAACGACTAACGAAGACAAGGCTGTATGGTTATATGAGCCTTTGCCTGCTTTGACTTCGCTTGCGATGGAAACAAAAAAAAATTGTATAGGTGCTGGGCAAGCGTACCTACTTCATCTAAAAACAATGTCCCGGGCACTGCAACGTCGGATTGGTTAATTAGCCACCTAGTGTGAGTGAACGTGCCACTGGACGATGTACCGCTGAATTCATCTCATGACTAAAGATTTTTAACAACCTTAGATTACCTACCTACCTACCAAAATTTTAAAACCTGCTAGAAAAGTCAGTATCGAAAAACTATTCCCCTGCATTTTTCCGGTAAAAACGGCCGTGTTCGGCGGAAAGTGATGAAAGTCCCAGGTTGTTTATTTTTTTAATAAAAAAAAAAGTAGGCACTATAAAACAAGTTGCCATTTTTATTCCATT
Source organism: Yponomeuta sedellus (assembly GCA_934045075.1). Classification (NCBI taxonomy): domain Eukaryota; kingdom Metazoa; phylum Arthropoda; class Insecta; order Lepidoptera; family Yponomeutidae; genus Yponomeuta; species Yponomeuta sedellus. The sequence continues at coordinate 4,220,543 of OW203751.1, read as the reverse complement.
GGTTAGTTAGTTAGCTAGTTAGCACCCCAAAGTGCTTTAAAGGCTTCACCGATTTTCACGAACTGTTTTCTGTAAATTTGGCAGATCTGAGAATAGATAGATAAAGATAGAGAACACTTCATTGTACATAAAAATGGAAATTACACAGATATTTATTAACCTAACAGTACAGACGGCCTTTTCACTAAAAGTGGTCTCTTCCAGACAACCCTTGGATGGACTGGACTAATAGGTACATCCTTCAGCATAGGCTGAGTCAGTTGCCGTTTATAGCGGCAGTGGCACGCCGTGACCTTTAGTGTTTGTGTTATAAGTTTGTTTTGTTACTGTGGCGTGTGTACTGTGGCTATAATAAATGTTATTCTTCTTCTTCTCTTCTTCTACATTAGAGAAGGTTGTACAAAAAAAACATAGAAAATGATAATTTCAGAGGTATAATAAATACATGCTTATATAACAGTGTGAATAAATTAAATTATCAACAGATATATACATAACATTTACATGAATAAAAATAAATATGAATATTATATATAAGGGCCATTCCAAATTTAGGTGGATTGATATGGTTGATCTCAGATGCTCAAAATTTTTATCGGATGTGGTAATGGGTCACGTAAGGGTTTCACTAGTGTATGCCACCGAGCTTCAAAGCTCCTAGATAGCTGAAAAAACGCAACTGAAAAAATAGGCACCCACGTTTGTGACAAATGTGTCCACGTCTGTGAATACTATGGTGCTGAGTATATTATTGTTTTATTTACAGACACCGAAATTGCCTGTTATATAAATAAAAGAAAAGGTAACGTGTTAATCACATTTACTCAAACAAAAAATACTTAATTTCTAAAGACAACAACATTCTAAAATATTTCAGTCTCAATTAGGTAGTCGAAAATCACACATTTTGTGTTTTAGAAATTAACAAAAGAGTACTTATACTCATACAATAAAAAAAAAACATAAAGTACTCAATGAAAAATAACATAACATCCTTTTATAATCCTGAGATCCTTAATTTGTCTATCTAAAATCACATTGGGTCTTAAAAATAACACATTAGGTACCTACTTTCTTTATCCTTAAAACTACTAAACTCTGGGGTTTTCATTTGGCAAGAGCCAAAAATAATGTTAAAAGTATTAAGTAAGTTGTTAGTATTTTTACTACTTGACGAAGTGAGTTGTTTTTTGGCAGCAATTTATTTTAAAAAATAATTGCTGTTCATGAAATCAAATCCAAAAATCAACTCACTTCGTCGAGTGGGCGTTGGTTCCGGCATTATCGACACAATATCATTATACATCACCAACGAGACGTCCTCAGGCTCTTGCCAAACGAAAACGCCAGATTTCAAATTCTTGACCCTTAAAAACTTCACCACATAGGAAATTTCCTGATTATTCTCTTCAATTGATAAAATCTGACCAACAAAGTGCATCGTTTTTTTCTTAGCCTCAAATTGGACGACTATCCACGAGCCTACGGAAGCATTTTTTTTGTCTGCATCAAGTTGCCTTGATGAGACTCTTAAGTTGGAAGACACAGATGCATCATGAATTTGCAATACAGGCTTTTCATGAATCGTGTCGATTTCAACAGAAGCCTCTCTGTCTCCGTGCGATCGTTCTGATGGCACAGTATCCTGGTATTCAAAGTAAGATTTGGTAATGGGAAAATGAGTGCACGTGTTTTGTAAAGAGCATTCAGTGCAACTTAGTTGCCTCAAAAAAATCTTGTTCACATTTTTTGAACTCCATGTCAATTGATGGATTTTTGTAGTTTCTGGAATCGCCTTTAAGTTCTTTGGTACTAAAGAATCTACATCTGAAATGTCCGATTCCAGAACCTTATACAGTATCACATTCGTCCGGCACAGCATTAACGTCATAAATGTGTCGTAGTCCGGGATGTCTTGGCCATGTGCTACTATTGAGTCAGCCGTTCTTTTGACAACTGCGCCAATGCCATCTACGGCGCCTTTGCCATGGCCAGACTCAGAAAAGTTCCAGGTTGCGCTGACTAAATTCAGATCATTAACTAAATGTTTTGTGAACAAGAAAAAATTGGTTTTGTTTTTATACTGGCCGGATGGGCCATCACTCAGGACGTGCAGCTTCTGAAGTTGTATATTGTTATCACGACATAATTCTTTGAGAGACTTCTTTAAGTGGGCATAGACGGCTGCCGCGTCATGGCGTAAGCATTCTGAGACTGAGCAAAAAGAAATCGGTTTTACAATTCCGGGACTATTACAATAATACAATACGCAAGTATGCAGGGAGAGCTGCTGTCTCGATGCGCCAAAATGAACGGATTGCGTCTCGGATGCGTATTTGCACTGGAAATTTTCAGAAAAATCGACGTGCAATAGTGCTTCTCCTGGTCTAAGATTTTGTTTTATTTGACTCACGGCTTTATATTGATGTCTTATATTAAATCTGTGTCTCAGAAATTTTGGTAGCATGTCCAAGAACTTTTCAATCAAGTTCTTTTTGCTGAATTCAATGTCTTCTTTGACGGTTCGTTTAATATTTTTATCTTTGCCTTTGATTATTCGGCTTTCCGTTTTGACAATCCATTGCCTGCATGTTATCTTTTCAGAGTTGTCAAACGTAGCAAATTTCAGGGTTTTATTGATGCATTTCTGGCATTGTTTCATTGCACATGCAAAACTCTTGCTATTGCAAACCACTAAGTCGCATATCTCGTCAACGTTGTTCTCTTCAATTAAATTAAGCTGTTTCAACTTTTCAGTTACTAAACCAAAATTTTCATGCATAACACAGAGACATGTATCTCGTCCGGTGACTTTAGGAGTCACGATCCAAAATGGTCGGAACCGTGCAAATGATGAGTAACACAGTTTTTGGTTTACTTCTAAATTATACTTCTTGTGAAGGTTCTTCATTGTGTCTGACAAATAACGTTTTTGTTTCTTTTTGCCATTACGCGTGATGGTGTCTTTTTTTCCGGCGCATATCTTACTGTTTTCGTCCTTTTCTAAAAATTGCTGAACATTCAACTTGTTCCTCCGATATCTTAGCTGCCGTTGCGTAATTATATTTCTTGTTTTTTCTTTAAGGCATTTATCCAATCTTCTCAGTTTCATGTCTAAGGCACGGCACTTTTTCTTTAGCTCTTCTATTGTCTTTTTCTGACGTTCTATGAGCTGGTCCTTTATGGTTCTGTTCTTCCTCGCTAATCTAATGCCTGTAATTCTTTGTCTGCTTGAATTGCTCTCAAGTGACGATATCGAGGGTGTTGATACGTGAGACCGCATATTTTCGACAGAGGAAACCGATGGCGATCGTGTAGATGCGAGCACGTGTTGACATTCAACAGATGGTCCTGAAAGTATGGATGGTGATTCAGGTCGATCATTTTGTTGGGCGTCGTCTGTACTATCAGATGGAGGCGAGTCTTCTCGGAGCCTTTCTAAAAAACGTTTCTTAGTTCTTTTCTCAAGATTACATTTTCTGGCACGGTCTCGCCATTCTTTGCGCTGAATGCGCTGTTCTCTGGGCGTCATATCGGCAATGACTTTTGTCTTCTTTTCTTCAATTCTTCTTATGCGCCGTTCTTGTTCTTTAGCTAAATGTAGTACGTATTTTGTAGGATCAGCTTTAACCTGAGCTCGTCTTTTTTTTTCTGCATCTCTTTTCCTTTTCCTAATTTCTTCCGCTGTTCTTACTTTTTTTCTACCCATCTGCGAAACAAAACCATACATTTCTATATATTATTGAGGTAAAAAAGCAAGACTTAAAAATATATCACTGACGTGTTACCTCCTCACAAACGTGGTCCAAAAAAAACACGTATGTGAAGATTTATTTCAGCCACGTTTGTGAAATTTGCCAGGCGTGTCGATAAAAAGTAACCTCAAAATTGTGTTGTGTAGACGATATCAGGCGTGTAGCATTTTGACTCCAAATTGCAACAAATACCTGAAAATCTACAGTAAAAACATTGCTAATAAACTTAGCATAACACCCATGTCTTTGAAGTGTTATGCTTTACCGATTTCGATAAGAAACAATAAAAAATACATACCTTTTTTACGAACACTCTCTTCCCTTGCGCCGCGGTGAATTACAAATGGTCGATCCTTTTTTTTTCTCACCCAATGTTGCCACTACGCATATTGCTATTTGAACCAGAAATATTCGCACAAATATAACAGACCACGTCTGTGAAGACAAAATTTGTCACACGACTATGTGCTCCATAATATCATAATAGATGGTCGCATTTGCTTGTAATTTCGTATTTGATAAGTGTAACTATGATACAAACTGGTAGTTAATGCCAATTAGGTGTAAACGTTAAGGAGAAACTGTGAAGGCCATCGCTAGGATGAAAAGTGGGTTTTTTACAGACACGTTTTGTGAATTTTTGGCACTTTGATATTTTCTCTTTTAAATTCTGTTAAAGATATCTTGACTATTTATGCTTGTCGTAATTAAAATCATAAATAAGCGCTCAAAAAAATAAATAAACAAAAGTTATCTCCCAACTGAACCGAGAAAACAACTTGTCACGCTTTTTTTTTGCGCCTTAGAATGGCCCATAAATACGACCTCTGTGGCGTAGCGGTAGCGCGTCTGCCCACCATGCAAGAGGTCCCGGGTTCGTATATGTTTGTGATGTCGTTGTTTCTGGTTCCCACGACACAGGGTATCCTAGTGTGGGGCCAGAAGCAATGTATGAGCTTCTATGTAAATTGTTATGTTAAATACGTAGAAAAGTAACAAAATATACACATTCAAAGGGGATTATTATTAGGGGTGGGCTATGTCCAGCAGTGGACTAGTAGGTATAGCCTGACGACGACGACGACACATTCAAAGGACATAAGTAGAACAGAAACAACAATAGAATAGGTCGTAGGCTTATTCATATGGTAAAACAACGTTTGCAGAGTAAACTAGTGATTTATAAAAACTATTCTGAGGCAACTTCACCCTTAGTATTTTCGTTTCATTTCATATGCCGGCCTAGGTGGCGCAGCGGTTTGGCACGCTGACTGTGCAACCGAAGGTCTCGGGTTCGATCACCGGCCGGGTCAAACTAGGTAACGAACTTTTCCAGTTTGTCTCGGGTCTTGGATGTTATCTATGTATTTATTGTATTAAATCTATCGTCGAGTTAGCACCTATCACACAAGTCATTTAGTTGTACTTAGTATAGGGCTAACGAGATCTGTGTAATATGTCCATGAATATTTATTATTATTTATTTATATACTCCGTGGGCGTAGTGTTTTTGAAGTAGACTCAGATCAAAGAATAAGATTCCAAAAGAGACTGTAATATTAAAATGATAAATTGAAAAAAAACTAGGTAGAGAAAGAATATTATAGTAATTAACTAGTAATTTCAAACGCTGAGGTATTTAAACGCCTTAGACACACAGGTTTCCTTACGATGTTGTCCTTCACAGTTAGCGATTGATACTGCTGCTGTCCTTCACAAATGTATATAACTTAGACAAGTCATTGGTACAGTACTACACATCATAAAAGTCCCTTCGGGAATCTACGTTCGCGCAGACTAGGAAGAAGTGTAACGAAAGTACCCGAAGCTATAAGTACATTCAACATGATCTTTAACCGATACGGTTAAGGTGCAGAATTGCCAGAGATTGCCGCAGTAGCGCTACCTGTTTCGCTCACGCTAATATTGCCAAACTACCTAATAGTCACCTGCATCGATGACGTTGAATCAACCAATAGCAACAAAGGCGCGCGGCCTGCCATAAACTGAAACTATCTGATTGGTCGATCAACTTGCCGCACATCCAAAATTTGGTCATCTGCGCAGGTACATCCGCGGGACTTATTTCTTGCTTGCTTGCTTACATGCCTGCATTGGGGATCGAACTCGGGTCTCTCTTGCTTCCGAGTTAATTATTTGTAACACATTTGCTCGTAAAGGGTCTCTTATTTCGCCGATCTCAATATCGCATTATATCTCATTACGTACTTGTGCATTAATGGAATGTAAAACACGCGGTTAATCAAGATGCTCCGCGTAAAACGAACTTTTTTAAATAAAATATTAGCAAAGAGTTTTTGTGTCAGAAAAGTGGTCAACATTTCATGACTAAAATTAACTTTAGGAGATAAAGTATAAAAAATAAACATCTACTAATTATTAATTCTTTCCTAACTGCTTTAACAACTGATTAAAGATTTATTCGTTTAAGAAACTCCGAGTTTTAATCATTTCCACGAAAATATGATATAAAACTTCGTATGACATACGTGCGATTTTATAATTACAGCCTCTGCTTTCTTGTAGCAATATCGCCTCGGCTGTAATTTTCAACTTACCGCACCATTAACATAATGGTAACCTTTTAATAAAACTATGAAATAAGACCAAGACACATACATACCGCTTGTTCAATAAATGTAAACTGTCTAAAGCCCTCGACGACGAAAAAAACCACTAGCTGTAGTTACGGGATGTTCACCCACCCAACACTTGAGCTGTTGTTGCTTAACCCAAGTGATTAATTCCAATAACTCGGTTCCACTAGGCCTCGAGCGCTTCATTCTCATATTATACCTACTTAAATAAACACTCACTTAAGATTTTTTTCGTAAGAATAAAGACGCCGAAATGGCGGCAGAAGCGCTCGGGTGAGGCAGCCCCGCGGAGATTGAAAAATAAATGTTTAATTATGTTGTAATGAATTAACGTTTCTGCATCTCCCGAGGATCCCGAGACGGAGCGAGGGAGAGGCACGATCTAGTGAAATATTTACGCTTTCTAATATCTCTGAGTGCTCGTTCTCAAAATAATAATTTGGAGTTGCCAGTTTCAAGTTCTTCAGAAGGGCAACCGCTGATTTTTTGCTTTGAATGATACACTTTTAAACTCACCAGGGACTGAACCCTCTATGCAAGGGTTGCAATGCAAGTTTGCTGCTTTAGCAAACTTGCGTAAGAAGTGCATTTAATTAATAATTACAACCAACGATATTAACTCTTTGTATGTCCCCACTGCTGGGGCACGCGCTCTCCCTGCGTCGCAGGAAGGTTAGGCGATACTCCACCGGGGCCATGTCCAGGTTGGTGGAGGATTGTAAGACAGTGGCGGGCCTTACTGTCAGAAGCCACCCATAAAGCTTCTGACAAGACTTAACGACTGCCATTACATGACAGCCGGCACTAACGGGTTCACGTGCCTTGCGAAGCACGGAAGCGCTCGGAAAAATGCCAATAGCGGTAGTCTCGGGACCAGCACGCCTGCACCTGACGCGCCTGCTGCTTAACTCAAGTGATTCCAATCATCGCGTCGACTTGGCCACGAGCGCTTTTTTTACAGAATTAAGGTGTGAACTGAAAGGTGAATTGATTGTGTATTTTCCCGCATTTCGTATGACTAAGGACTACACCGCACAATTATATTAGGTACATGCTACCTCCTTTTACTCAACGTCAAAGCGAAAAATTAACAGCCAGCTACAAAGGCCGGCAGAGTACCGTGAAGGGCAGTAACCCTAAACCTAAATCATACGTCCGGGTATTCCCAGAACATACACACATAAATTTATATTAGAAGACGCAGGCGTGGACACTTCAAAGGGGGCAAAATGAGACAAACAAATATGTGGGACTGTCCTGGAGGCACGAATGTTTTCTGTGGAGTAATTTCCGAGTGTAATATCTTATCGATTCTCGCAGATATACGCAACTTTGAAAATAAACAAAGACATATTCTTTGATACGAGTATATACTGCGAATTTGTGTAGCAATATAAGTACTGGGAAAGCCTACACCATGCAAGAGGTCCCGGGTTCGATCCCTGGCTGGGGACAAAAAAAAACCCAAGTCTTGGATGTTTACATGTTTGTGATGTCGTTGTTTCTGGCTCCCACGACACAGGGTATCCTAGTGTGGGGCCAGAAGCAATGTATTTGCCTGTATGTAAATGTTATGTTATCTAAAACATTGTCCCAGGCACTGCAGCGTCCGAGTAGTCCCTTCAGCCATCTAGTGCGAGTGAAGGTGACACTGGACGCTGTATAAATCATCTAATTACATAGATGTAAAGGCAAAAAGGTTCTCCAGTGACTGTGGAGACCAGCTCGTAGGACCGACAATGTGTAGCATATTGATGGGAGCGGCTGGATGAGGATCGCCGAGGAAGAACTGTCGTGGCGGGCTATGTCTACTAGTGGGTCTATGTGGTAATACTGGTAATTGATTGAATGACTCCTGTGCAAATGTAAATAAGGATTGGAATAAAAATTGCAGAAGAAGTTGACATCTCTATGAGAACTAATATAATTTTTAAGGTATCGCAAAAATTTAGTGACTAAAAGACAATTTTATTTTATTATGCAAATCGCGCTATACAATGGCCATCATTAACGACCACTATATCATCGTCATCATCAACATTATGTCCCCACAGAAGGCACGGGTCTTTTCCCTCAAGAAGGTATAGGCCATACTCCACCACGGGGGCCAAGTGCGGATTGGTGGAGGGCCGCTGTATAGAGCGCGAAAACGATAAAACGACGCACAATCTCGGTCTTACTCGCTACAAATACACTAGGCTATACTCTTTGCGTGGTTAAAACTGTACACAAACATACAATTTCAATATTAAATAATTTAATACAATAATTTCGTGTATTAAACACGATTTTAAATTTACGAGTTTCCCACTCGTCTCAAGTTTAGAAACGCTTACTCCACATCTCCGCGTTCGCAGCTCTACGCCGACAAAAGACCGCTAACTCGAGAGGGCGAGCGAAAAAAAACAAAAACAAATATGGCGCCTAAACATAAATCATGGCGCTGACAGCGGCTGTCAGATGTCCCGGAGGTTATTGCAGTGGGCTCGGGAACTGCAGTTCGGGTACAGATTAAAAGTTTCGGGTTGACTAGCGTCATTGACAGTTTTTCATGCCAGTTTATCAGTGAAAAAGTTTCAACTGGATAAAAAAATAGAGCGATCTCGGGATCAAGATTTTAAGCAAATGTATGTTAACAAATTTGTGAGGTATGTACGGCCTTATAAAACATAATTCTAGAATCACACATAGCACTCCAGAATCGTTGAATAAAGTAGTCTGTGGTGGAGATTAAACAAAATATAGCTTAACCACAGAATAAATAAAACTGTTTCTAGGTGTGTTTTAGTGTAAGCGTGTTTTTGCAGTTTAAATAGTGGTAAAGCGAAAGACGTCTCCACAGACTATTTAAACTGCCTCTGAGGAGTGTTTTACGGGAATCGTGTTTTAATAAATGACACCGTAGGGTTTTGCTAAGAATTGCTACGTTCTTTTCATGCTGGATATGAACTAGAACCTGAACTAAACAATTTGGTTTGAAAATACGTATCTACTTTTCTAAAGGTGGTTATTTTCGAATTAAAAATTATATATTGTTCAATATTGTTCACTTGCACCATCTACCTGTCATTCAGCTTCTTTTTTCCATCAATGGTTGTCAGGAAAAAAATTACTTTTAGTAATAAAGCCGGCAATTTTACTGTAGTATGCTACTGTTTAAGTCTCTTATGTGATTCCTGGTGTAGACACAGTAAAGAATATTTTATCTATCAGAAAATAAAATAACTAACACTTTCGTAAATAGGGACTAGGTACAAGACAGTAATAGTTCAATATTATTGTAAGCGCACCAAATAATCCGCTATTTGACACGTATCAAATTTAACGCGATAAATGAATATTTCCTGTAGTATTTAACGTAAGAAACCGAAATATATTAATTTTGCTAAGTATGTAGGATGGCTGCAAAATTTGCAAAGTAAAAAAAAATTTTCCTCGTTTAATTCGTAACGGCGAAAACGCTATCCGCCATCTTGAAACCATCTAAAGTATGTAAACAAACATCTTTCAGTCAGAGCCAGTGGACATTGATTATTATAGGACTAACATCAAAGTGATCTTCACTTTGACTCCGAGTTTCAATTGATGAAGAGTCGGGGTCTCTTTTGGCAAGTTTGAGCCAAGTTTTTAGAATGTTAATATTTCAGTTGGTACACGAATCCACAACTTCCCGGGGGTCTTTCTTGGCGTGTTTTTTTATTCTCGAACAATGCAATAATGATAATTGCTATATTTTGGATGTAAATTGGATGAAATCATGGCTTCGTTGTAGTTATTTCACTATGCTCAGAGATCACTTACAGAAAATTGAATGTCGAACTTTGTTTACAATTTTTTGGACTTCAAACCATAGACAAAAATGGCTGACCGCGTTTTTGGCTGTTTAGGGAAAGGAAGTTTTGAAATATATATTTATATGTTGCTTTTAGGTCCTCAAAAAATATACTAAAATATTTTTTGGTCTAATGGAAGAGTTATTTACCGTTTAAGACTTACTTGAAAAGAGAGTCAAATAGCAGAGTGCTTAGTGCGAGTTTTTTAACTACTCGATCGCGTTAACGTAAACTCATATTTCTATGGCATCGAGGAAGCGCCACCTAGCGACAAGTATGGAAATTAAAATTGCTGAGTGCGAGTTGTAATGGTTTACGTTGAGAAGTGAACACGTTTACCAGCCAAAACACGAATAAACGCGAGTGCGAGTTGTACTGTGACAGCGATTTGCCAGTTCGAACGGTTAAATTACTCATACTCACTACTCAATGCTCGATTAACGCGGTAGTAAAGTTATTCGATTGGATCTGTCAAACTCGCACTAAGCACTCGGATTATACTGCTGGAAAGGAAAAAACTTAAAAAATATAACGTGAAATAAAACTTTTTGCTTAAGTTTTTAATTACTACTGGCCACTAAATATTAAAGTGACATTTACGTCATTTACTGCAATGAGCCGTTTTCAGTACAAATTCACAAAGCATTTCATAGATGGCGCTTATAGGCGTGCACACATACAAGAACAGAGACACGTCAAAGTTTACTCAGCGCAGATTAATTTTGACAGCCGTATTCCGGTTCTTCTATGGCCACGCCTGTCAGCGCCATCTATGAATGGCTTTGTGAATTTACGCCGAAAACGGCCCATAGTATTTATATGGACTTAATGTATGGACCGCCACCGCCACAACGACCGCGTTGGTGTGTTTCATCCTCTAGAGAAATGTTGACTACCGCTCAGGCGCATTTTTGATGCAAAGGATATCCCTTGATGTGCAGCGCGGTAATGCTGCCAGTGTCGTGGGCACCTTTGGATCAGAAATGTCTCGGGGCGGTTTATTTGATTGACATTACTATATATTTTTTTTATATAAATTTTGTATTATTTTTCTCTTTGTGGAAATTATGATGAGCTTTTTTTAAGTGTTTTTTATCATTCACAGTGACAGGAAAGCGTCAAATGTCAAGTTTACGGTGCTTAGACCTGCTGAATAGCGCCGCCACCAGTTGAAAAAAAAACATAACTTGTTATTAAAAACCTTTTTAGAGGGCAAAAATTCCACCCATGCCGGGACTGGAACCCGCGACCTCTGGCTAACCGTGCCAGCGCTCTCCCAACTGAGCTAATGGGCTAGTTACCGGTATCAGTGAAGTTTCGGACCTCTTTACAATACTCTCTGTATTACGTACATCATAACATACATGTATACATAACTTCACGCCTGTATCCCAGAGGAGTAGGCAGAGACCAGGGACTGCCACTTACCACGATCCTGACAGATCACCTTCGCTTCATCAACGTCCATAAGTCGTTGCACGCACGCACGTCCATCATAAATTGTGTTATAATACGTTTTTATTTAAATACATGTCTCTACAACTCTACAAAATCTACAACTGTGGACCTACAGTCTAGAACCTAGAATAAACAACCGAGGACATTAATCACTGAAATCGATTATAGTTCTAATGTATTGATCATAGGTTCTAGACTGTAAGTTCTAAAGATATATCACAGTTGTTAAGATTTTTCATGCTCACTTTTAGATAAAAACTTATTATAAATAAAGTTATGATTTTTTTTTCCATTGGTTGCGTTAATTAGCGCCTCGAAACGCCTGAACACTGTTACGTTCAATTTTATTAATACCAAAGTGTTACATGAAAGATTGGCATTATTTCTATACGATGTTGCCTGGAAATAAATGCAACTTATACCCTCTGATAAATACGTGATCGCACTTCGTATTTCCGTCGGAGCTGTATTTGTATGAGACTCCGGACTGCTACTCCGCGGCTTATATTATTTGCAAAACGCACTTCAGTGGGTTTCGAGCGCACAAGATGCAGCTTAGAGGAGCGTGAACGAGAAACGGCACTTGACTGAAAGTGCTGTGAGCAGGGCAGATATTGAGGGTTCTGCATAAGGTTGGATGGCCGGCTTTGGTCGTGTCCGGCCAATGTATGGTAGGCCGTCTAGAGAAGGCGTTTAAGGGGCTTCAAGCAGTAACACTAAAATACTGTGAGAAGGGCAGATATTGGGGGTTCTGCTTAGGGTTGGCTGATGTCCGGCTTTGATCGTGTCCGGCCAATGTGTGGTAGGCCGCCTAGAGATGGCGTTTAAGGGGCTTCAAGCAGTAACACTAAAAAACTGTGAGAAGAGCAGATATTGAGGGTTCTGCATAAGGTTATAGCTGATGTCCGGCTTTGGTCGTGTCCGGCCAATGTATGGTAGGCTGTCTAGAGATGGCGTTTAAGGGGCTTCAAGCAGTAACACTAAAATACTGTGAGAAGGGCAGATATTGAGGGTTCTGCATAAGGTTATAGCTGATGTCCGGCTTTGGTCGTGTCCGGCTAATAGGCATGACGTAAGATTATTAAATTATCTTCCATAATGAGGGGGGATACATTATTCACTAATAAAAAAACCTATATTTCAGTAATAAACTAAAGTTTAACGAGGGTTAAAGACATTTTTTTTAAATTATTTTAAATCTGTGGGATAACAGCTCGCAGTGTATGGCGTCCAATCTGACGTCACGCCCAGGTAAACAAACATCGTAATTACTAGCAGTCACAACCAAGCACGGGTGAAGTTTCCTAAGTGTGACGTCACGCGGTGTGATGGGTGTTTCAGTCAAAATGGCTGGCAAAATGGAGAGCAGTATTATAATCTTTTATTTCATTGAAAATATTGGTAATCTCTTTCTTATAAAACTAAATCAGTGTTTTAAATCCTTTTAATATGTGTGTGATACTGTCGTCACGTCTATTTTGGCGAGACCGTCTAAAGATGGCGTTTAAGTGGATTCAAGCAATAACACTAATACGCTGTAAGAAGAGTAGATATTTCAAGCTCTCCACGCATATGCAATGTTGATGTCTTGTTGACCGTACATAAAACTAGGTTGCGTCTATCCCTACAGCTCTTATTACAAGAGGCAAAAGGGAGTCTTATGAACGGATTGCCTAATGCCCGGAAGACGACGCCGATACTCTGTGCCAAATGAAAGTTCCAAGTTCCAAAATAAGGTAAGTCATGCTCTTATGTTTTAGGAAAACTTAAAAGGACGGGCAAAAAATCTTTCATAGCATATCCTTTTCATCGCATGGTATCAAGCCCTTGTATGTCCCCACTGCTGGGGCATAGGTATCGTCCTGCATCGCAGGAAGGTTAGGCCATACCCCACCACAGGGGCCAAGTCCCGGTTAGTCGATGGTTGTAAGACAGCGGCGGGCCTTACTGTCAGAAGCCATCAAGCCGCCCATAAGGCCTCTAACATGGCTTAACGGCTGCCATTAAATGACAGCCGCCACCAACGGGTTAAAGTGCCTTGCGAAGCACGGAAGCGCTCGGAAAAAAGACACTAGTGGTAGTCACTGGATGGTCACCCATCCAACACCTGACCGCGCCTGTTGTTGCCAGAGGTTGCGGGTTCGAATCCCGGCATGGGTGAAATTTTAAGCCTCTAAATAGGTTTTTAAAATTTGTTCCTTAGCACGGGTTAGTGCATTAAAAATAAAAAAATAATGTAATCATGTGGGTACAGTGATATCGTTCCGATGTTAAAACCTAACTGCAAAGTAGGTACTCGGGGCTGTAAGTAATGCAATTTGCTTAAGTCAGATGTCGCTGCCTGTACGTAATACAGAGAATATTGTAAAGAGGTTCGAAATTTCACTGATGCCGTGAGTCGCCCATTGGCTCAATTGGTAGAGCGCTGGTACGGATAGCCAGAGGTTGCGGGTTCGAATCCCGGCATGGGTGAAATTTTTAGCCTCTAAATAGGTTTTTAAAATTTGTTCCTTAGCACGGGTTAGTGCATTAAAAATAAAAAAATAGTGTAATCATGTGGGTACAGTGATATCGTTCCGATGTTAAAACCTAACTGCAAAGTAGGTAGTCGGGGCTGTAAGTAATGCAATTTGCTTAAGTCAGATGTCGCTGCCTGTACGTAATACAGAGAATATTGTAAAGAGGTTCGAAATTTCACTGATGCCGTGAGTCGCCCATTGGCTCAATTGGTAGAGCGCTGGTACGGATAGCCAGAGGTTGCGGGTTCGAATCCCGGCATGGGTGAAATTTTTAGCCTCTAAATAGGTTTTTAAAATTTGTTCCTTAGCACGGGTTAGTGCATTAAAAATAAAAAAATAGTGTAATCATGTGGGTACAGTGATATCGTTCCGATGTTAAAACCTAACTGCAAAGTAGGTAGTCGGGGCTGTAAGTAATGCAATTTGCTTAAGTCAGATGTCGCTGCCTGTACGTAATACAGAGAATATTGTAAAGAGGTTCGAAATTTCACTGATGCCGTGAGTCGCCCATTGGCTCAATTGGTAGAGCGCTGGTACGGATAGCCAGAGGTTGCGGGTTCGAATCCCGGCATGGGTGAAATTTTTAGCCTCTAAATAGGTTTTTTAAAGTTAATGACTATTTGTAGACCAACATATAAATGGAAAACTTAAGATAAGATAAAGATTAGATAAAAAAATGTTTATTGCCTCATCATAAACAACTTGAAACAAAATAAGACTTAAACCTATTTTATGGTATTATAAAATAAGGCAATAGGTAGTGGCTCAGCTGGTGCTGACCCGGGTCAGCCCCAGACAGCGTTGGTTTTCAGCTATGCCTTCTCCCTAAGATGTCGTACGGGAGTAAAGTTAAGGAGCTCTTTAGTTAACTAACTACTAATAGAGTTCTGAACTTCGTATAAAATCCGTTGAAAATTACGCTGATAAAGTTGTTAGTTCTGTTAAGCTGATAAAACCCCCTCAGCCTACGGAACCCAGCGCAGCGAGCGACCCGACACGGACTTGACCCGTTCTTTCTATTTCAGTTCAATAATAAAACAATTCGATAGTACAGCTTCAAAACGTAATTAAAATGTTTTGATCGTAACCTTTAAAAAGTTTGCTTACACCAAGAGAACTGTGGTTTGAGACAGGGTGTACAATAAAAAATGCCCAATTGCCACTTGGAATTGATGATGCCGTGCGATTGGATCACAATAGAGGCATTAGAGTCGTATGCGGGTCATTGACAGATAGATCTGACTGTGTACAGTGATTTTAAAGGTCATACCGAGATTTGAGGTTATTGAGTCTCTCTATGAGCATTTTCCATACAAACGTAATTTGGTTTTCATTTAGAGGACGAAAATCAAGGTTCGCTTGCGCTTACAACTCAGAATAACCGGATAACAAAAGTAATTACAGCCTTATAAGACTTTCCATAGAAACTCTTGTCTGAGGCGAGAAACAAGACACCCTGAATTGGAGTTTTTTTGTCCATTTTTCCTCCACAATGATCTAGATTTTGAAATGTACACCTATAGTATTTTCTAAGGTTAACACGAGACATAAAAAAAAATTCAATGAATAATCAGTATTTTTAAGTTCATGTAAAATAATTAGTTTTTAAATTGAATTTTAACTTCAATTACTAATAATCAATATTGTTGACTTTATATAAAATAATTGGTTTGCCTATTTTGGAACGTAACTTCATAATGAAATTTTTGCCGAGGTAAACTAACGGTTAATGCTTTCTAAAAGACGCCTACACAGAACAATTAAACCAAGACGCCTATCATCCGAGTTGTCTCAGTCATCCGAGACAACGGCACCTGGAAAAGTGCCGAAACGTCGGAAAATCCGCTATTTGACTCTCTTTTCAAGTAAGTCCTAAACTGTAAATAACTCTTCCATTAGACCAAAAAATATTTTAGTATATATTTTGAGGACCTAAAAGCACCATAAAAATATATTTTAAAACTTCATTTTCCTAAACAGCCCAAAACGCGGTCAGCCATTTTTGTCTATGGTTTGAAGTCCAAAAATTGTAAACAGAGTTTGACATTCAATTTTCTGTAAGTGATCTCTGAGCATAGTGAAATAACAACAACGCAACCATGATTTCATCGAATTTACATCTAAAATATACCAATTATCATTATTGCATTGTTCGAGAATTAAAAAACACGTCAATATAGACCCCCGGGAAGTTGTGGATTCGTGTACCCAGTGAAATTAACATTCGAAATACTTGGCTCAAACTTGCCAAAAGAGACCCCGATTCTTTATCAATTGAAACTCGGGTGTATTTTATGTGAAAATCACTTTGATGTAAGTCCTAATAATAATCAATGTCCACTGGCTCTGGCTGCAAGATGTTTGTTTCTACTTTAGGGTGGTATTACACTTATCAAATATCTTTGTCCAATGTACGATTTGATCAAAGAAATTGGAAGAAATTGGACGACTTTATCAAATGTCTTGGAAACACCGATATTTGATCAAATATTAATGACACTTAAATCAAAATGGCTGCAAACAAGATATCGTGGACGATTCCAATGACAATATTTTTAATAAATACTTTTTTTTGTTTTGACTTTTGGTTTTTCATTAATAACATAACGATAATAATAGCACCACATAAAGACGCAATAGCAGCACATGAAGACGCTCCACGTTCCTCCATTTTCTTAAGACTATGCAAAAAATATTGGACACAGTTATTGGACAAGTGAAATGGGCTTACCTCAAAGAAATTTTATAAAATATTTGACAGCAAAATTGGACAAAGATATTTGATAAGTGTAATATCACCCTTAGATGGTTTCAAGATGGCGGATAGCGTTTTCGCCGTCACGAATTACCTAAACGAGGAAAAATTTTTTTTACTTTGCAAATTTTGCAGCCATCGTGCATACTTACTTACCAAAATCAATATATTTCGGTTTCTTACGTTAAATACTATAGGAAATATTCCTTTATCGCCTCAAATTTGATACGTGTCAAATAACGGATTGTAAAAATGTAATAAACGAGCATAAATCCGTGTAAAAACAGTTTTAACTATGGACACCTACTACGAACTGTAACGTTCATTAAGGCGCAGTTTCTGTGCTACTTTGAATAAAACCTTTTCATTTCATTTCAATGAGCAATTCCCATACCGTAGTTAGCTTTTTCTTATAAACGACACGCCGGATATCAATACAACTTTGCCAATACGTTTAGAGGACTAAAATCGAGATTCGCTCGCGCTTACAACTGACAATAACTGAATAACAAAATTACAGCCTTGTAATACTTTTCATAGAAACTTTTTACCGAATAAATAATCGCGTTGAGTATATAACCTTTGAAGCATTTTTCTAGAAAGGATTTGCATCGTGTTTTCTTGCCGAGCCAAGCAATTATGTCATTATGCCACAGTTTGGCATCTAAATACATAATAATTATGCGTGAAGTTTTAATAGAAGTCATAGGTTAACCTGCCTATGACTTCTATTAAATGGTAGATAGATAGAATATTCATTATTGTACACAGAAATTACAGGAGGTAGGTAACAGGAATTATATATTTCAAAATATAGCACAACTAGCGGCCTTATTACTAAAAGCAATTACTAAATAAACCACCCATCGGTGAAGTGATGTCTCTTTGAAGGCTTTAAAGGGAATGATCGAGTGCTCAAATTATAGAGCACTAGCTGCTGCACACGACGTCAAATGTTGGTATGTGTTATTCCGGGATCAAAAGTAGCCTATGCGCTATTTTAGACTATAATTTATCTGTATGTACGTAATACAGAGAATATTGTAAAGAGGTTCGAAATTTCACTGATGCCGGTGAGTCGCCAATTAGCTCAGTTGGAAAGAGCGCTGGCACGGATAGCCAGAGGTCGCGGGTTCGAATCCCGGCATGGGTGGAATCTTTAGCCTCTAAATAGGTTTTCTATAATTTATCTCTGTGCCGAATTTCATCCCAATCTGTTTAGTCGTTCTGGCGTGATTGAGTAACAAACATCTATACGTAAAGTAGAGCCAATTTAATAGGCCACATTTGCCATGTGTCAGTTTTAGCTTCATAGTGAGGTGAACTGCTAAAAAACATCGATTAAATCGAATGATTCGATACGGACTTCAAACATTTATGAATCGAATGCAGTTATTGTGAAAGAGTACGTATAGGTACTGTAACTTTAATGAGTTCCATCGAAAATCAAATCAAATAAACAATTATTAATCAAATCCCTGTCCCATCATTGTCTAACCAAAATTTATAAAACAAAATAAGACACGTATATAGTTAAACCAAGAAAAACTGCATTTATTCACTAGAACTAATAGAACTATAACGAGTGTTGTCATCGTCATCACTGCTGTCCGCTCCCAAAGATAATAATAAATTCTTCTTCGATAATGTGGTCTATTCTCACATCTCGTTCAAAATCATCGAAAATTATTTTCTTTGTTTTCTCGACGACTTTTCTCCAGTCTTCTGAAGTGACTTCTGCACATGCAGTTTGTAGCAGAACCATCGTTTTTGCAGTACTGAAGGGTGGCTCAGTATTATTACGCGCTGCATGACCCTTTTGTTTGTGCCCAAATAAGCTCGATAGCGTTATACTGGCAGTGGTAAGGTGGCAACAAATAACTTCGTGTCCATGCTCTAGTGCTATTTCATCAATTACATAGCAAAGCTTGGATGGCTTGTTTGCTTTTACCAAATTCAACAACTCAGCTTTGAATAAAGTTGGACTTGCTTCCACATTTTTTTTTCCAGCCACGAGACAATTTCTTGCTTTTTATTTGCTTAATTTGGTGGTTTATCAACTTGTACAAAGTTTGGACCTGGAACGAACATTATGGACAAGCTCTAGTGTAGAACTCGTAGGATGTTCTTGGCAACACTTTTTTTTGCCTAAAAGTGTAATAATATTATAATGAAACGAGAAACAAGAAAATATGTACAAGATAAATCGTCTAAAAATTAACACTCAAACGAAAGAGATATTTATAAAACACAACAAATATTAGACTTTGACCTTCTACAAAGGATTACCTGCGTTAACAAGTTGTCTTCGGATACATAAAATGAAAAAACGATAGACCTGGCTGAACGGACGAAAGTCCTTTGCCTATTCTGCTATCAGCAGAAAAACAAGATAAAAAAAATGAAACTGATTTTGTCTTTATTTAATTATTTTTGTATTTTTTATATTATTGAAAGAATAATATAATAATGAAAACAAAACTCTTGACAAACATTACGCATAGTCCAAAAATAAAAAATTAAAGTTTTATTACGATACAGGTCTTGTATGGACACCTGTATAATAATATAACATTTTAATCATAACGATACACCTATACAACCTCCAGCTGGACCAAGAAGGTTGAACCTCTACTTAACAAAAAAGGTTTCAATGAACTAGTCCGCGCCGACGCAACACGCATGCGCAATCGATTTTTGCGCCTTGGCGCCAATATTTTACATTTAAAAAAACTTTTCAATATAAACAAAGTTTGGTTCTGTTTTTATGTAAGTATTATAGTATGAGAGTAGATAAAGTAGTGTAAGACACTGTACATAACTCGGTCTTATAACAATCGTGTGATACTATAAAAAAACTCGCCTACAGTTCATTTCTTTAAAATATACTAGTGTTATAAGAACCCTTATTATGCAACGGTATCTAAAACTACTATTTTCCCTTCTCATGCTATAAAAGTTCGTCTTTATATGATGCATACCAGTTATACAATCTACTAATAAAATAATCACAATATGGAATTATGTATGGCGATACATTCCTTTACTTAGGTAATCATTGCATTCAATACAACTTTTTCATTGATGATTCCTTTGATTTTTACGGTAACATCCCTAGTTTTTAAAAACAAAAAGGGTTGACCGACATAACCTTGTGATGAAGTTCAGTTTTTAGGACAAACATTGTTTATTAAGTTTAGAATGGTTTATTAGTCAAAGTAAATTGTAATAATGCCTTCTTTTGACATTATTACAATAAATATGTATTATTAACTGAAGAAAGTGAAGCAATTGTGTATTTCTAATTTTGAAAAACTAAATAATATTGTGTGCCCTGCGTTACAAGGTTACGTTGACGAATTTTGATGAAGTGTCAAATGTGACCTATTAAATTGGCTTTACTGTAGGCACAGAGCATATAAATAAGAGACGGGACCTCCCTATATGCTTTTGTAATGAGTTTAGCCCCGTTAGCAATACCAACCAATAGAGCAAAAATGCAATGTCAAAAGTGCTACCAACATAACAACTTGTCTGTGCATTAGGGACGTCCACTTACATTGGTACTACATTTATCGATATCGATAAATTTTCATCCAGGGGCTCCGCAGTTAGCCTAATAAAATTAATAAAAATCAATGTTTTCAATAAAACGACAAATGAAATTAGTATTTTATTATTGATTATCAAATCACAATAATTGTGGTCAAGGTCTATTGAATTTATTTCAGCAGCTATTTGGTTTTTCCTTAGAGGTGTCCAATCTGAGCGAACTTCATCAATCGGTGGTTTGGATTCAGGTGCTGAAATCGTCAAAAAAAGTTAAGTTGAGTCGTTATTGTCTATTAATTTGTTGGTAAACTATTCTACTTACCGGGATAGTTCTGATAAATATGCTGAGATTCCAGGCCACAATAATTGTGGTCAAACCCTACTGGACCAATAGCAACAGCTGATATTTTGGCTGCTGTACAAGGTGCTGAAAATGATAACACTTTGTAATTTATCAAAGTAAACAAACTCTAGTTACAAAAAACTTCAGCGATACATGAAAAGTCTACGTACCAGAGTTGTTTTGTGAAGCTCGACAACTAATAGGTTTTTGTATAGCTGAATCTGAAAATAAACAATTGCAAGAATAGTCCGAAAAAAAAATAGTTTGTTCCTGTTTACCACATAACTGCATAATTGACTATGTAACTATCAAATACATTTTTATAAAAAAAATATTTTAAGTTAAAAATTAGTAAAAAAAAATATTTTAGTAATTCCAATCACTAACCAGTTTCAAGTGATGCGACGTGGCTACGTGGTAAGGGAACTCAGCTAGTAAGTAATCAGGAAGAGGTGGCGCATTTATAAGTAGAGAAGATACAGCCCTGTAAAAAAATGTTTATCAAAGTATGTCATTTACGTATTAAGACGTAATAATAATATTGCGTTCTAAATGACGGAGCAATATATTCAAATGTTCGACGTAAAGCAAGGCGTATTTTGTGTTTTATTACATAATTATTCATGAAATGTAGTAAGTGTTACATTATAAGTTTATAACACAACTCACCATTTCTTTAATCGGCTTCCTTTTAAAATAGTTGTAAAAATCTTTCGGCCGGAAATGATCTCTACAAACATATTTATGTTGGTGGAGTTTTTCGATGGGGATATACGATATAAGATCTTCCACAATTTTCACCCATTGTCTGCATCTAAAAAAAAAAAACAACATTCAATGCAGCCACTAATAGTGCATCGTTGAAACATTGTTATGGCTTACAGCAATTCACCCGTCATACACTGAGTAGTAATTCTGACCAAGGTACTTATCAGATATTTTTTTATCGATATTGAATATGTGTATGGCACATCACTATGACATTGAAACATCTGAGTATTTTTCTCATAGTATATTAATTACGTTATTTAACATAATTTATGATCTTGCTCTTGTGCAAGATGACAAAAACTGTAGCCAGAAATACTTACCGGTCTTCATCCCTAGGAAATTTACCCATAAACTTTCTTTTGGTACCCTTTGACCGGCTGCATCTTATTTTACAAATGGCACAAGTTCGACACCATCCGATCAATGCCAATATTAAAAGAAAATCACTAAACACTGTACAACAAGATACACACAGCTAGATATTGAACAAACTTAAAACACAAAAATTTTAACTAGAAAACGTTCTAATATGTGCCGCGTTCCGCCATATTTGTTATGTTTTCAGTTTGACATTGACAGCAAAGAAAGAGTAAGTAGTATTAAAGAGTGAGACAAAAATATGTCCGCCATTAAAACGGGGCTAAATGCGAACAAAAATTTCAAAGTTCCTACTTGCGCTAGGCTGACTGTAGGTAAAACGTGATTACTTTATTTCCCGACGTTTCGGCAGCGTTACAGTTGCCGTGGTCTCGGGTAGACTGAAGTGACGAGTACAGTCAATTACTGTGGGTAGTCACTTCAGTCTATCCGAAACGTCGGGAAATAAGGTAATTACATTTTAGCTAACAAATAATCGCGATTTGCCCCGTTTAATATATATAACTATGTATGAGTATCTTTATCATTAAGAATTGCTATTAACAAATGAACATAACAGATCTCTGCTGTTCATGAGACGATGTGGCGGGGTGTCGATTCCTTCGAGTCTTATTGTTTCATAAGGGTTTTTTGTCTAACATCTCTATGTATACGAAGGTCAGATGTAAAATAAACGTACATATTACAAGAACAACCAACCTAAAGACAAGAAGATTCAGCAAGAAGTATTGGTTAGTATATCTTTAGTCTGTGGTATTAGGTACTGTTTCGTGAGATTCAGGCAGTAGGTACATCTCGAGGCACAACCGCACAACCCAGTAGTCGAAATTCAAATTTAAAAACTGCGATTTTTTTTTCTGGAACCGAACGAGCGTGACCTGGTAACCTTTTTTCTTTTTTTTTAAGCCGCCGACGTCGTAAGCAGAAAAAATCTCGCCGACCGCTCAGCGCGCCGCTGAAGTGCCGTAGGGATGGGATGTGTGTCGACGGGGGAGTATCGATGGATTAGGGAAAATTGTAGATCCGATTGTATGAATATTGTACCTTTGTATTGCAACCATTGATTATAAAATATCTGGTAAATATTTCATCATTATTTTCTCTTTCCGATTGTGTTTTGTTTAGGTACACTGCATCTGCAATGTGAAAAATAAGTACTCTTAATGCCAAATGTACCGTGTCGTCAAATCAATAACGTTTCATTATAGTAATTAACAATTCTTATCTCACTTCCGGAATCAGTTACTTGAATTTTTGTCGGGAGAGTCCGACCAGGTTTCTCTGTTATACGATGAGCCTCATCAAGGTGAGGAGACACTGCCCGTCTCAGACCGCTTACACTTTAATCTAATAAATTAAAATCTCGTGTCACAGAGTTGTCAAGCTCCTCCGAAACGACTTCACCGATTTTTATAACTTTTTTGTGTATTTTTGGTAGATCCGAGAATAGTGCGGAGGCTAATTAATATGACAAAACTTTTGCGAACTCAGCCAGCAATAATATTAAAAAACCCTACACACATACCCTAGCGCGGTCCCATAGAAGGATGAAGCGCTCGTGTCCTAGCAGAACCGAGTGATTGGAACCAATCACTCGGTTTAAGCAACAGTAGGCGCGATCATGTGCTGGATGGATGACCATCCAGTGACTACCGCTAGTGGCTTTTTTTCCGTCGCAAAGCACATTAAGCCGTTGGTGCCGACTGTCATGTAATAACAGTCGGTACCGACTGTCGTGTAATGACTTTAAGGCATATCAGAGGCCTTATGGGCGGCTTGATAACTTCTGACAGTAAGGCCCGTCACTGTCTTACAATCCTCCACCAACCCGGACTTGGCCCTCGTGGTGGAGTAAGGCCTAACCTTCCTGCGATGCAGGAAGAGACAAGTGCCCCAGTAGTGGCGACGTACGAAGGTACTTTCGACCGTTTACATTTCATCGATACCTCTCCGCCTCTCCCTACCGCTCCCGTTCCACCTGTATTATAATTCGGAGGGCCCTCGACTCTAACAACTCTTAAGGCACGACCCCTTTAGCCGTGTCTCTCTTTTTTGCACTCCTAACCCGTGTGGCGCAATGTGGGGCGATTTTCGGCTCGGCATTTCGACCTTAAGGCGCTTTGAGGTGCTAACTACCGCCAATGGAATGGAACCAAATGAAGGAAAATAATAACTTTTTTAATAATAGGTTTGTTTTAAAGAACTTCAGAAATCTTAAAAATGGTGACCACTATTTTTAAGAATCCACAGTCTAGTAGGATCAACACTGTAGGACTGTAATCGATTTCTGCTATAAACGGACGTTTTTGGCAAAACTCCTTTAAATTTCTAGATTCTGGACCTAGGTGCTAAAAAAAACACTATATTTATAAGATTGTTGATTGATTATGATGTTCAGTTTTTCCAAAGTCTGGTTTGTTTGTTTCTTGATGGGTCTAGAATAGCAACACACACCGGACCCACCTAACCTGGGTTCGATTACCGTAGTGGCCCGCGTACGTTTACTTGCACCAATAGCCTCAGGGTTAGTTTCCGAATTGAGAATTTCGCTAAGTAAATACTTAACTGTCTCTTCGAATTCCTCAGCAACAGAACATTACCCAAGTATTTACTTAGTGAAAATATCAATTCAGAAATCGGCCTTCAGTCTAGTGGTTTTTCCAAGTTTTTAATGCCCTTTTTTAAGCTAATATATGACAGGGTATCTCATAGTTCGGGACCTCGACCAGTGATTGTGTTGACTAGGTAACAACCCACCTCGTACCTGTTTGCTAAAGGCTATGTATATAGGTTTTACACGCAGTTAAACAAGGGTCAAATTACACACGCTTGGCGGCGCAAGATAATCCAGTTTTCGAACAAAAGTAGGCACAAATGAAAGCCATGAAAGCTGAATGACATTTTGAGCCCTTTCAACATTAAAACGCAGGTCGCGGCGGTCTGCTTGCGCAAATAAAAATGTTTATCGCCTCATTTCTTTTCAGAGACGGCATTTCAATACGTCACCGGCTGAGCTAGTTTGCGTAATTTGATATCATGAGAACTGCAACAGCCAACTAAATACAAGACGAAAACGATTTAGTGCAGTTTGCATTAAAAAAAATTCAGTCGATTTTCTCCCGATTTTTACGAGGAACCTTCCTCGAATGGCGGACTCCCTGAGCCCGTACGTCTGGTGCACCCTAAGCAACAGCGTGTCCCTTACGCTGATTGGCAAATCCTTTCACCACGATGGTTTGCCATCGAAACGCTAAGTAGAAGAAGTCGATTTCCGAGCACAAATCTTGAGCGATTCAGTCGTCTGTCTGTCAAATTCCATGCAAAAAACTATAGCACGTGTCCGGATTCCAGCAAGACTTGGAGCGCGTAATTAGGCGCAAGGTCTTATTTCCGAAAGTAAGCCCTGTACAATTTTATCGATAACGATAGGACAAAAGAACCTATTGTTAATTTTCAAGGTCAAAACGCAACAGGCGTTTAGGGGCTAATTAGCGCTCCGTTTTTGCAAAGTGATCAATAATGTTGATAGCTATTTTTAGCACCTACAGCCTGGAACATAGAAGGAGAACAAAGAACCTACAGTCACAATGACAGTAACGCTTCTTTAATACATTCCATTTGCCTCTTAGTTATAATTGGTTCGGCATCTGCTTAAAGAAACCTAAGACATCGATTTCAACCCTTGTATGTCCCCACTGCTGGGGCACGGGTCTTTTCCTGCATCGCACGAAGGTTAGGCTTCCACCACGGGGGCAAAGTCCGGGTTGGTAAAGATAAAAACATTTTATACGCTAGAGCATGGTGATACATGAAGTAGTTAAAGTCACCTATTTTTTCAATTGTAATTCTTGAGGCACGTATCTAGAGAACAGATAGATCCCAAATAAGTTTTAAATAGGTTTTTAAAAGATAGATCCCACCAAAAAAATTCTGTAAAAACTAGCCAAGTCTCGATGGAGCTGCTCGTTTATCTCTAAAAAGTAATGAAATCTAGACAAAGTCGTGCCAAGTCTAAGGTTTCTTACTGCGATTTCTTCATTATTATAGTTAATGTTGTTTGACTGGGCCGTGAGTGAGTAAATGAGTGTCATAAATGCGAAACTTTGCTTTCGCTTAACTTCGGAACTGACCTACAGACTTGAAATTTTGGATTTTAAGTACATGATTAGAGATTACTGGATTACGAAAATTTCTGCGTTCTGGTGATATCCAGAGGTTCTGATAGGGGCCTGAAAATGCGGCGAAATGGTTCCAGTAAAGGACGGTATGGCAGTGCTTGCTTCGCGCTCGACTTGGCGGGGGCACCCCCCGATAGCCTACGTATATATAGCCAAACTTTACTAGCCAATGCTCGCGGATGTAATAAAAAAACTACAATCGGAACAACACTTCGCATTACGTTCCGTGAAAATGACCCTTATCATGCACGCCACGTCGCTCGCTATCTACACTTTAAACCATTTCCCTACATAAATTAGGTTCCAAACTTCAAATAAAAAGTTGGAATTTTCTCACCGACACCCCAAGCCAAACCCACTTCCTGAACCCCTAAAAACTTCTCAATACCCTCAAAAACCAATAACCGACATTTTAATAAGTCTGCCGTCGGATTTTACAGCTGAAAATCTGTGCGGCGTTTATATCCCGCGCGTTTACCACGCTTCCATCTACTCCCTGATGTAGCCAGTGTTGCCAGATGCTGGCAGGTCAATGTCGCGAAAATTTGGAAAATAGTTGCGCAAAATCGTATAAGTTCTTGTAGCACAAAACGCTTGAACTTTCAGCGATTTAGACCAAAATAACTTTAGTAAAATGATTTGATAAAAACCTTACAAGAAGATCCAATTTCATACTATGTTATTTTAAAAGAAAAGCTGATTGGGTACAATACGTTTACAAACATTGTTCATCTTTCTTTTAAATAGATGATTTATTACTCATTTAAGTCCGGCTTCCCTTACACTCGTATTTTACTCCGGATTAGTGCAGCGCTTCGAAAGTTTCAGTCGAAGACAGATTGGATTATATAAATAAAAAAATATGGTGTGTTTGCACAAGTCATGCTGTGTTTGCACGTCCCACAATCCCCTGCGCTGCTCACTGCACTTGCATGCAGTGGAGGCAGTGTAACCCGGCGCACCCGGCGTAAGGAGCTCGTATCGACTATCGTAAAAACATATTAAACCGATAAAATGCCCGTAACGCGCCATGCGCGCCCGCCAATAAACGACGGAGTGCCGAAATGTGCACTGGCAGAGCATTAACTTGGTTAATACCAAGTTAGGCAAGAAAAGAATAAGAATGAATATATTTTTTAGTTTATTTCTACACACGAAGCGCTCGTGGCCTAGTGGAACCAAGTGATTGGAATCAATCACTCAATCAAGCAATGTTAGGAAACAAATAAATCTGAATGAAGGTGATCTGTCAGGATCGTGGCAAGTGGCAGTACCTAGTGTCTGCCTACTCCTCTGGGATACAGGCGTGAGATTATGTTATGTAACAAAAAAACATTTCAATCCTTCTCTTCGTCAATATTCATTAGGAGTTGCATGCACGAACGCCGGTTTTGGATACTGGGGATTTTTCTCTAGTACCTTAGTGTGTCCTAGTTGGAATGTGTCTCCGAAAAAGTAATCATTTCTTGAGATAAACTGTTAAACAAATATAACGTGTACGAGATACAGGCGGTAAATAGTGATGAAGAAGAAATACATTTATTTATCGCCTCATAGATCATTTTAAACAAGTCGTAAACTAAAAAGTCACTTTAAAATGACAAACACGGCAGAACACAGTATCACAAGGGGATATTATGAGCCATGTCCATGCGACGGTAAATTGGCCTCAGGCTCAACAATTGCTGCAGGGTTAATGCTATATAGATGTCTGAGTTAACCGTCTGGTAGTGGATATTTCCCGCCTTTCTTTAACGAGGTAGAGTTTGAATAACGATAGTTAATGACCATGAAGAGACTGGAGTTTCCGGGAAAGAATGTGCTTCGTGCGCTTAGATGATCAAACAAAACATAGGCTAAACTTAAGCTAGATCAGGTTTAGTCGACAGCTAATCAACGTTTTAAATTTTTGTTGTGAAATTGAAAGTGAAATTTATAAACAACTAGTCGATTGATAATCTTTAAACTAGTTAAACGATATTAGGGGAAAGTACATGGTAAAAGGATTTACAACACTGATTTAGTTTGAAAAAAAGAAAAAAAATAGTGTAATCATGTGGGTACAGTGATATCGTTCCGATGTTAAACCTAACTGCAAAGTAGGTAGTCGGGGCTGTAAGTAATGCAATTTGCTTAAGTCAGATGTCGCTGCCTGTACGTAATACAGAGAATATTGTAAAGAGGTTCGAAATTTCACTGATGCCGTGAGTCGCCCATTGGCTCAATTGGTAGAGCGCTGGCACGGATAGCCAGAGGTTGCGGGTTCGAATCCCGGCATGGGTGAAATTTTTAGCCTCTAAATAGGTTTTTAAATTTGTTCCTTAGCACGGGTTAGTGCATTAAAAATAAAAATAGTGTAATCATGTGAGTACAGTGATATCGTTCCGATGTTAAACCTAACTGCAAAGTAGGTAGTCGCGGCTTTAAGTAATGCAATTTGCTTAAGTCAGATGTCGCTGCCTGTACGTAATACAGAGAATATTGTAAAGAGGTTCGAAATTTCACTGATGCCGTGAGTCGCCCATTGGCTCAATTGGTAGAGCGCTGGTACGGATAGGCAGAGGTTGCGGGTTCGAATCCCGGCATGGGTGAAATTTTTAGCCTCTAAATAGGTTTTTAGATTATAATACCTACTACTTTCAGCTATTTTGACTAAAACAACCATCACACCGCATGACGTCATTCTTAGTAAACTTCACCGGTGCTTTGTTTTGATTACTAGTGATTACTTTTTTTACCTCAGCGTGACGTCAGATTCGACGCCATGACACTGCGAGACACTCCCACAGATTAATTGTAGAAAAATGGCTTTAACCTTCGTTAATTTGGCAGAATTTGTCGACATCGGCTGGTTGCCATATCAATAAGAAATAATAATTATTTGGTCTATTACTGAAATACAGTTTTTTTTAATAATAATAAATGTGGCCCCACATCATGCAAGAGGATTTAAAAATCTTTTGTGATGCCCATTCATAGGTGGCGCTCACAGGTGTGGCCATACAAGAACCGGAAAACGGCTGTCAAAATTAATCTGTGCTAATCTCGTATGTGCACGTCTATAAGTGCCATCTATGAAGCGCTTTG
The DNA here is from genome assembly GCA_934045075.1 of Yponomeuta sedellus. Taxonomy (NCBI): domain Eukaryota; kingdom Metazoa; phylum Arthropoda; class Insecta; order Lepidoptera; family Yponomeutidae; genus Yponomeuta; species Yponomeuta sedellus. Next base: position 4,191,296 of record OW203751.1, on the reverse strand, counting down.
TGTACCTATTTGGGCTCATTACGACCTATTATCAGATCTACCAAATATACACCAAAAAATCATAAAAACGGTGAAGCCGTTTTGGAGGAGTTCAGTAGCAAACACTGTGACACGAGATTTTTATGTACCTATTAGAAGATAACTTCTAAACAACGCAATCACTTGTCATAGTCCTAGACTAGGATACCCTGTGCTATGGTAACCAGGCGACATTGACAACATTGAAGACGTACACTCACAACATTGGGTGGCTACAGGCAGGTACTTTATGAAAGTATCCGAACTATGATATGATATCAGCCCTTTGTATGTCGCCACTGCTGGAGCACGGGTCTCGTCCTGCATCGCAGGAAGGTTAGGCCATACTCCACTACGGGGGCCAAGTCCGGGTTGGTGGAGGATTGCAAGACAGTGGCGGGCCTTACTGTCAGAAGTCATCGATCCGCCCGGTAGGTATTATACTCCTTATGAAATGAAATGGTTTTATTCAAAGTAGCGCAGATACTGCACCGCGGCTTAGTGAACATTACAAGTCAAACTAGGTGTTCATTTGAAAATCTAGATCATTTTGGAGAAAAAATGGACAAAAAAACTCCAAACTTTCAAAGTCCTTAATTAACAGAGTTTACACAATTTTTCTGGTATGTCGTAAAAGGCGACTAAGGGACACAAACCAGGGGATGGGCAGCAGCGCCCCCTGCAGTACAATTCCACTAAACTGCGAACCCCAACCCGCATGCCCAGCGTGGGGTTGCGCTATGGCGCTCACAAGGGGAGGGCTATGTCCAGCAGTGGACTAATATAGTCTGAAGAAGACACAATTTTTACACTCATGCATATTACGTGCTTTAATTCCAGACATCATTGTCATCTAAATAATCCTTAGGATTATAGTAGCCCTTTTGGCACAAAGTGTACTTTACACATTTTTTGAACTTAAGACACCTGCACCCTGAACTGTGATTATCTTTAAGACTTTATGTAAGTATTCGAAATAACCAAATACCTGTGTCGGGAGGGCCCGCAACCCGATAATTAATTACTTAGGCCGTACATAAATGTTTTCGCAAATGTCAGCTTTCTCTTTCCACCTTTTAGCTCTTTGTAACTTTACGTTCACTTTCAAGTTAATTCATACGAGCACCACACAACAGTTAATGGCAGAATACGGCAGTCAGTTTGTGACACCAGATGACTGGAGCTTGATTTACAACGGCTTTATTTTAGAAAGAATGAAAGAAAGAAAGAGAGGTGGGGAAGGAGGGAAAGAAATTGATACAAATTAACACATCACAGGAAAGAAAAGGTATACCGGTCATAGTTACTTACTAAAACAATTCTCAGGTCGCTTCAGCTGACATAAAAAAAATTAGGTTATCCAGGCATTCTTTAAGAATTTTTGTCAGTGCCATATTGCCCTCATTAAGCCTGAATTAGTATTGCTTTATTTTCATGGTTTTAAGCATTCTTTAGATGAGAGGTAGGTAGATTAAAATAGAAACGCCAAAATCGTACACGCGTAAGGGATAGCAAATTTATTGACGCGCGTGGTTCCCATTCTCTCTCTGTCTCTCTATGAGAAAAGACATGAGGCTTTATTTTATTCGTTAGGTAACCCCGAATAAATTAAGGTCACTGGCCGCTTTTGATTGCTGTTTAATGTTGCTGTCCCTTACGCGTGTACGCTCTTGGTGCCTCTATTCTAGTCTACCTTTATGAAAAGCGTGAGAGAGAGAAAAAAAGCCTTAAAACAAAGCTTATGGGAATCAGGCTTAACAGCATTGACAGAAGAGTAAAAAAAAAACTAGCTCCTAAAAATCTTAAAGAATGCCCAGATAAGACCATTGAATGTTTAATGTCAGTAGAAGCGACCTAATAAAGTTACAAGCCTTTCGCAGAACAAAAACATGAGGTTGAAAATTTAACGGACTTAACTAGACTATCACAGCCTTATTTAAGACATAGCAGTGGAGTATTTGTTTTTTATAATCTTTATTTATTAAATACTATTTAATGACTTCCTACTAACAATACATAGGCTGCTACTTATGTATGCGGAATCTGGGATTCCAATGATTTTAAACGCAATGTCTGACCTCCATGGTCAAATTCGTTCTTTTTTAAATACTGGCCGCTAATATTTTTCTCTTATTACGTTAGTGTTTTGTTTTTGTTGGGTTTAAAATGTCGTATCGCTGAAAAAATGGAACTCACTCGTGAAAATATTCGTGCTATGATTTATTACGATTTTCGACGTGTTAAACGCAACAACAGTGCGTAGATCAATTAACTTCGACTTTTGTTGGTGAAGCTCCATCAAAAACGACTGTGTATCACTGGTTTAGTGAGTTTAATCGCGGGCGCAGTAAGCTCACGGACGAAGTTAAAGAAGGTCGCCCGAAATCGGTGGTTGTGCCTCAAAATATTGAAGCTGTGCGAAAACTAATAATGCAAGACCGCCATGTTACGTATCGCGAGATAGAGGCTATTCTGGGCATATGTATGACGAGCATTCATAGGATATTACATGAACATTTGTCTGTAAAAAAAATTTGTTCGCATTGGATCCCGCACAACTTAACTCAGGATCAAAAAGATGCTCGCGTCGAATGGTGCAAGAAAACCTTAAAAAAATTCAACGGAGGCGACTCAAAATCTGTTAATAATATCTACACATGTGATGAATCCTGGATCTACGCGTACGATCCCGAAACTAAACAACAATCAACAGTTTGGGTGTTTCAAAATGAGCCTAATTCTACGAAAGTGTCTCGTGCAAAAAGCACTGTAAAGCAAATGGTGGCCTGCTTTTTTGGTATTAATGGCCATGTGGCTACAATACCATGGAGAATCGCAGAACGGTTAATTCGGAGTGGTACACGACCATTTGTTTGCCGGAAGTATTTGAAGAAATACGCCAAAACAACCAGCGACGCAGAATCATAGTTCACCATGACAATGCCAGCTGTCATACATCTCAGGAAACTACTACATTTTTGGATGGTCAAAAAATAGAATTGATGGGTCAACCAAAGTACAGCCCTGATTTGGCTCCCAATGATTTCTATTTATTCCCAAATGTAAAGAATAAATTACGTGGTCAACGATTTTCGACCCGTGAAGATGCCGTAGATGCGTTCAAACAGCACGTTTTGGAGATACCTCAATCAGAGTGGAAAAAGTATTTTACAAATTGGTTTCATCGAATGCAAAAGTGCATCGATCATAGTGGAGAATACTTTGAAAAACAATAAAAGCATATTTAGCCATATACATTTGTTTATTTTTTCTATTCCGCACACAGTAGCAGCCTTCGTGACAGATTGCGTCCACCATTTTTTTTTTCGCGGCGTCATAATGCCATGATACTGTAGCATCGTCAATACTGTAATTTTACATGTCATTTGTCTGGCTGTACACATGCAGTTTGGCAGAAATCATTTCTAAATTGAATAAACATCTTCAATCAATCCATCAACACAACAATACTATTTTGCTTTCGCATTCGGGCAAAGGTGGTGTTTCTGTTGTTAAGTTTGTCTTTTTTCAGTTTGAATGAAAATTATGAAAATAATTTTTATCCTCTTTCACGATGATATCTTACCTACACGGTACATGGTTTTTAGAGCACAAACATTTAAGGAAAACTTTATACACAGATTTGTTGAAACAGTTGTCCCTTCAGTTTCCCGGACCACGCATTTGGTGAAAAATTCCGAAACATTGTTAAAATAATGCAATAAATAACGCGGGTTAAATCCGTGGATGAAGTGTTTTATTTAAGTGCAGAGCTCGTAAACACCTCAGACATTACTATCCAAATAACATTACTTTTAAAGTGTTACCTTTCATTTTATAACAACGTTTCGTCTGAAATAAAACGACTGGCATAGCATAATACCAGAAAATGCATAGGTACATATTTTATCAACGCCAAAGAAAAAGGGTTAGGCGGTTCCAATTTTCCCAGCTTGACAGCTGTCATTCAGTCGGGCTTTACCTTTCTCATCGGGGAAATTATCGATAACTATCAGTGTTCGACCCCCATCCCTAGTTCTAAATTCAAATTCTTGTAAATGAGGCCAGGAGTACACATTACATTCAATGACATGATTGGTTTTAGAGAAAATATTTGTTTGCGTGAATATTTCATAACAATTAGATTTTAGCCTCTATAGTCTGATTTTTCATTCCGTAGAATTCTGACATTTCGTGAGTGTTGCTACTAAAAGAGTTCTCTACCGAAAAAGAGACAAATTTGACCCAATTCAGAATAATAAAAAATTAAATGCTGCGTATTTTTTATGTTTTACCTACATAGGGTTAAATCTACGTATTTACTTGCTTACGTGACTTAATACAAAAACCACAAATATTTCAATATCATGAACAATACATCGAATTAACTTTAATTACTTTATTTTATTCTAGAGCTGACAACACCGCCACCTAATTTAAGGTTTAGTAAACCTTTTTAGAAGAATAAAATGTTAGCTGTGACTTCGCTTCTGTCACTTTGATTGATTTTCATTCAATTCATTCATTCGACTTCTTTGAATGCTCGAATGCGCTGATGTGTTCTCGGTGTTTGCTGCTGTTTGTTATTATCTTGTTATGTTTGTTAAGTTTCTGTTATTTTAGTTATATTTGTAAAGTTTTTTCTTGTTACCTTTGGTGTTGTGATCGTTTATTGATTATTATAAACGTTATGGAGCCACAACCTGGCCCTTCCCGGGAAGCAGCCTCATCTGACAGAGCACAAGACTCAGACTTTCTTTCTCCCAGAAAGAAGCGTCCTCGTGGTGCTTTTACGCCCAACGAAAAGACCATAATATTAAACATATACAAATACAATAATATAGAAAATTGGCCGAAAACAAGTGATTGGAGTGCCACGGAATGTGCTAAAAAGACCTCAGAGATGACTGGCGTGGGTTTGTCAAGTGTCTATAAAATTACCAAAGATTATAAAGACACAAAAGAGTTTCAAAAGCCTAAAAAGAGCTTACGAATTTACTTTTGCTGCAATTCGTCGGAAGGTTCGCGCGTTTTTCTACAGGAACGAGATTCCGACTATTGAACACTTAAAGTTTTTTGGTAATTCTTTAGCCCTCATTGCATAACAAATAAAATGTATAGACTCAGATATTCAGACTCGTATTGTAATTGAAAAATGTGCCTGGCCCAAAAGGTTTGTAATCTCTGATATGTCAAAAAATGATAACTGTCAGAATTCTACGGAATTAAAAATCAGACTGTAGTGTCAAGAACCTCGTCCTATGGATATCCTCAGTTCCTATTTTTAAGTGGCAAAATTTTGTACAAAAAAATCATATGTTTATCATAATGTATTGTACTGTTTTTTTTTTCAATCAATTTAATTAGTACACCCTACTAGTATAAAGCTTAATATTTGCATATCTACAATGGGATCTATAGATATTGAAGTTGTATTTGCCGTTGTCGCTGGGGTGAGTTCTTGAAATGCTGGCAGCATACCCTCCAATGTCGCTCTTGGATCGCCTGACGAGTCGATGAGAGGCGTCGATATTTCTTTGTCAAGTTTACGCGCCTCTGGCCCCCACGGACCCATCGTCTCGACCCCAAACGCCGAATATAAGTAACTATCTCCAAGTACAGGTTTATTCAGTCGATCCACACATTAGAAATCTTGATCGCTCTCGTACGTAATTTTTTTTTTTATACTAGGTTATTAGCCATAGACTTACAGGCGTCCTTAGCCGAGGAAGTTGGGTATTTCTCTGGTCCACGCGTCATCGTAAGGCGCAGAGGACTGTATCTCAGCTAAATAATAAAATCTGACACGTCGCTTGTGTGTGCACGCGTAGAATGAACCATAAACTGTTATGGGATTTCCTTTTATTGTGGAGGAATTTACGATGAAGAATATTGTTATATTTGTTTGTTATATGAGGCTTTTCCCCGACCGCGGTTTCACTAACATAAATATAGTTACTTAACGACAATACAGCTTAAGTCGTAATTTTGGTGGTTTTGGCATTTGAAAACAATTAAGTGTAGATTTTAAGCGGGAATCGTTATCAACCTATAAGATATTCAGTGGCCCTAATTTAAAAAAATGTAACACAGCACCGCGCAATTTTTTTTTCTATGGGTTTTCCATAGACTATTTAAAAAGTTTCTTGGTCTGTCTGTAAAGTAGGAAAAAAAATTTGTTCGGTATTGTTCGCGAAGAGACGATTTTGTCCTCTTTTAGAATTCCCGAAGGATCCCAAACCTGACCCTAAGATGTCTGTCTGTTAGCTGTTCAGTTTGTGTTTTCTACAAATAATTGATTGTACCCGCCGTTTTATTCTACTTACTTATAACTTCTTAATTTTTTTTAGATTTTATTACGTTTAGGTATCTAACAAATAATCGCGATAAGATCCGTTTAATGTTTAACCAGCTATGACAGTACTTTTTATCTTCTTACTGAAATGCGTTATTTTATTAGGGAGGATTATTCAACAATAAACTATTTATTTCTCATTGTTAAGTCAAAAAATTGAGGCGTTTCTCAAAACCTTTCATTGGTATGACCAAGTTTAGAGTTCGTATTCTCTAACCAGTTATTTTATATAATAATGCTTTCTTTATGTACCAACCAATTATGTAAATTTTTCACAGCCATTACCGGAGCTGATGCTTTAAGAAAATATTAAATTTTCGAACGCACCCAACCACAGCTTCTTGAAAATGTTGTTTTTAAACGAGTTAACGTCGCTGCGGAGGAGAAATTGTTTTGTACCGAGACAACGAGTAACCTGAAGCGCTAATGCGTTCCTAGAACGCCGTATTTAGATTCCTGCAGGATTATTCAGATGTTCTCAACGGGCGGGCTGCTGAAAAACAAAAATTGTGCCCTCCCTTTCCACCTCGTAACGTACGAACGAGATAAAAAACACATCGGCAGATAGAACATCCCCCTCAAAAAGAAAATCTGCGTTTGGCTCATTCCTAATGGATCCTGCCGGTAGGGTTTATTTTCTTTCTGTTAAAATGTAAGCTTAATTGAAAATGTCTAATGTTGCTTTTAAAAACGGATGCACAAGACAAAGACTGGCGCCTGAGGGTACCTAGGAGGGAAAAGACAGGGTGTTTAGTTAAGTCTAAGTAAGTTTTAATAAAACAAACATCTTTCGCCTACACAGACACTTTCGTATTTCGTGGAGATGTTAATTTAACTTATTGGTATTTACAACAACCATTACCTTCTGAATTTTGACCTTGAAAATGACAATCGAAAAACCTTGTTTTTTTTTCAAGATTAGGACTTAGGTGAATTAAAGAAAGAGACTGGACTTCTACTTGCCTCTCGCTCATACCGACGTATATTGTATGAAAAGTGAGAGGCCAATATTATTCAGTCCCCTTAATAAATGAAAGGTATATTTTGTTAGCATCCTAAAAGATACAAGCACATGAAAATTCGAAATGGTCAACTCTGGACCCCTCATTTTGGAAAACCAAATCACTTAAGAGGTATAAAGAAACGTAACTACCTTGTCCAAAAATTATATGCCTATGCGAGTACAACTACAATCCAAGAGTTCGTGGGTGCAAAATATTTAAAATAGAAGGGACTATAAAATACATACACACACACACGCTCGCGTACATGTATGTGTGTGTGTGTGTGCCCTGCAGTGGGACGTTTCGATACCAACCCTTGTATGTCCCCACTGGGGGCACGGGTCATTTCCTGCATCGCAGGAAGGTTAGGCCATACTCCACCACGGGGGCCAAGTCCGGGTTGGTGGAGGATTGTAAGACAGTGGCGGGACTTACTGTCAGAAGTTATTATGCCTACCATAAGGTCTCTGACATGGCTTAGCGACTGCCATTACATGACAGCCGGCACGAACGGCTTAACTTGCGAAACACGGCAAGCAGTGGGACGTTTATAGTTTACTTAAAAAAAAAGCGTAATTAAACTTAAGGAAGGATTTTAAAAAGTTTCGGAATGAGTGGACTAGGCATTATCTGTGGTTTTATTATAATGTATAGAATACGGGTGTAACTTGAGTAATTCTAAGTTTATACACCCACTTTTAGACGTGCTTGACCATACTCGGACACCTGAAGGCGAGAGGTTATCATTTTATCAAACAGCAACAAATCACAGACCAAACACGTCCGCCGCACAATCTGTGATGGCTATCATCAGGTCAGTTACCATGAGTTGTTGAAAGAGAGTGGGTGGGGCTGCGAGTTATACGGCCGATGATTCAGCGTGAAAGGTCTACGAGTAAGCGTTAATTTTTAGCTCAAATGGCGCAGTCGTTTACGCAGCATTAGCGCCATCTAACGGCACGATTCAAGAGGATCTGAGTAATGGCTACTTTGCTCTACTTAACGATATATAAATTAATTACACACGACATCTAGTTACAGAGATACAGCCCTCGCCGAGGCGACATATTTTCGTTGCATGCTGTTTTAGCCCCCCTATTACCGAACAGAAACACGTTTTATGACAAAATTTATATTTGTCACAGTACAATCAAACTTTAAAGGTACCTAATTGGATGGTCAGCCAATCACTTTCTCAGTTCGGTATGGTAAGATCGTGGTCAGTGGCAAATATTGGACTCTACCTATTCCTTCGGGATACAAGAGCCTCAGAGGTAAAATATTATTTTTTCCGTGGTATGGCATGGGGTAGTAAGCTCGGGGTTGCCCCTTAAATACAGAATAAAATGTCCTCAAAACTTTTATATAAATTTGTCTATAATAAAGAAATCACTCTGCGAGGTACCTACAGTTGCCTTATAAGAATTTTCGAAAGACCAAAATGTCCAAAGTTGATGGACATTTTGGTCTTTCGAAAATTTTTATCGCAAAGGCATATAGCTAAATTAAATTTTTTGACAGTAAATAAACCACGTATAAAAAAAACATTGTTAGGTATAAGAATTAAAGCATCATAGCCTGTCGTACAACAAAAAAATATTGTCAATTTTTTTCTCATTTAATTTCAAGAGTCGATGCGACGTATTCCTTCGAGAATCGAGGGCCGCTCTGTGAATGTAATCATCATTTGAACTCGCAAGTCATGGCAAGCCCCGTGAAATAATCTCCCGTTTAAAAAAAGGAAACAAGCGGTGGTCGGCCGCATCAAAGGAATAGGGGCGCCATCTTTGATGTTTGCTTTGTGTTTGTTGTTTTTCATTTTATTTATTTAGGTAGGTAGTTAGCGCGGGTGCCGAATGTTAGGTAGTCCTAGTTAATGTGAGTTATATTTTATTACTTAAATGCAAATATTTTTAGCATTTATTTACTACGAATACTTAAATGTTTAATAATTTCTTTTCATAAAAACAATATAAAAAAGTGATGAGCAAAAAAATATTACGTTTGCGTAATTTTCAAAACTTTTACACTATGTTTCTTAACATTTTTTTTGTTTTCATGAGGAATTGCTGTAATGTAAATTCCAGTACTACCTACTGAGAAAAACAAAATCTTTGTTGGTCCTAAAAATTGGCACTAGATGGCGCTGAAGTCACTAATTTTATACCCCCATCACCAGTTCAGACGTCAAAAATGCCATCGTAAAAGATTGTACTGTCGCCAACAGATAAAAACCTTTACATTTATGTTGCAAAACCACGTAGGCGCTTAGAGTGCACGCGAGTAAAGGCCAATGTGCTGTCTACTGTTCTGAAAAGTGAATTCAGCAAATTTTAAACTGGCAGAGAGGATGTCTAGTAGGAATAAAAATGACCACCTGTATAAACATTTTGAACTAACTAGCTGAGTATGGAATTCATTGAAACATGTGCATACGAGACCAGCCTTCCTATTACGTAGTACTCCACACCATCGAGTGAAGTATTTAGACGACTACTAAGTGTCAAAAACCGTATGCATTTGACAGCCGGAGTAGCTTAAAAAAGTAAAAATCAACGTCACTCAACTACTTACGTAATAATGCCCCAGATATGTACCTAAAAAGGCTTGATTTACTATTTTTATTTTTAATGCACTAACCCGTGCTAAGGAACAAATTTAAAAACCTATTTAGAGGCTAAAAATTTCACCCATGCCGGGATTCGAACCCGCAACCTCTGGCTATCCGTACCAGCGCTCTACCAATTGAGCCAATGGGCGACTCACGACATCAATGAAATTTCGAACCTCTTTACAATATTCTCTGTATTACGTACAGGCAGCGACATCAGAGTGCTTAGTGCGAGTTTTTTAACTACTCGATCGCGTTAACGTAAACTCATATTTCTATGGCATCGAGGAAGCGCCACCTAGCGACAAGTATGGAAATTAAAATTGCTGAGTGCGAGTTGTAATGGTTTACGTTGAGAAGTGAACACGTCTACCAGCCAAAACACGAATAAACGCGAGTGCGAGTTGTACTGTGACAGCGTTTTGCCAGTTCGAACGGTTAACTTACTCATATTCACTCCTCTATGCTCGATTAACGCGGTAGTAAAGTTATTCGATTGGATCTGTCAAACTTACACTAAGCACTCTGACTTAAGCAAATTGCATTACTTACAGCCCCGACTACCTACTTTGCAGTTAGGTTTAACATCGGAACGATATCACTGTACCCACATGATTACACTATTTTTATTTGAGTGAGTCGCCCATTGGCTCAATTGGTAGAGCGCTGGTACGGATAGCCAGAGGTTGCGGGTTCGAATCCCGGCGTGGGTGAAATTTTTAGCCTCTAAATAGGTTTTTAAATTTGTTCATTAGCACGGGTTAGTGCATTAAAAATAAAAATAGTGTAATCATGTGGGTACAGTGATATCGTTCCGATGTTAAACCTAACTGCAAAGTAGGTAGTCGGGGCTGTAAGTAATGCAATTTGCTTAAGTCAGATGTCGCTGCCTGTACGTAATACAGAGAATATTGTAAAGAGGTTCGAAATTTCACTGATGTCGTGAGTCGCCCATTGGCTCAATTGGTAGAGCGCTGGTACGGATAGCCAGAGGTTGCGGGTTCGAATCCCGGCATGGGTGAAATTTTTAGCCTCTAAATAGGTTTTTAAATTTGTTCCTTAGCACGGGTTAGTGCATTAAAAATAAAAATAGTGTAATCATGTGGGTACAGTGATATCGTTCCGATGTTAAACCTAACTGCAAAGTAGGTAGTCGGGGCTGTAAGTAATGCAATTTGCTTAAGTCAGATGTCGCTGCCTGTACGTAATACAGAGAATATTGTAAAGAGGTTCGAAATTTCACTGATGTCGTGAGTCGCCCATTGGCTAAATTGGTAGAGCGCTGGTACGGATAGCCAGAGGTTGCGGGTTCGAATCCCGGCATGGGTGAAATTTTTAGCCTCTAAATAGGTTTTTAAATAGGCTTGATTTAACAATACAATCTACTAATAATAACTTTATTATTCTTGGAGAGGTGGTGGCTGGCACATCGATAGAACGTTTGACGCATATTCGGGAGTTCGTAGGTTCAATTTCGGCATGTACCAATGACTTTTCTACATTACACATTATAGGCCCTATGTATAAAAAACAGTTCCACTAATTCACCCCTAGAGGCGTTTTATCTGTGGTTACGTATTTTCCTTGTAAAATCTCCACCACAGACTATTTTAGTCAGCATTCTTGAAGTGTAAAGGAATTTTATTGTGTTTATTTATAAAAAGGTCATTTGAGTATGTGCATTTGTACTAGCAACACCACTGCCTGAGTGTGTAAAGGAGTGGTGTGATATATTGTGAGAAAACCCAAGTTCCTGAGTGGTTTATTATTATTATTAAATCTTTATTGCATAAAAAAATTGCACATGGGCGAGCTTAGTGCTACTTAGGATTATCTATCAGCTATGTATTTGTGGTATGATTTAGGTTAGTAAGCCAGCAAGCAGATCCCAGATAAGGAGTCTTTTATAGATGTTTGTATTCAAACATGCCCAAAAGGCCCAAACTAATGCAATCTTAACAGTCTCACAATGTAATAAATAATAACAATAAATTCCATACATTACAACATATGCAAATACTTGCTCTGGGGGCCGATTCTCGTCCATGCGAATTGAAAGCGTAGACACAAAATATTCGAAGGCTTAGACATGTCGCATAAACATAAGATAAGACAACTTGACAGAGTCATTAGACATTTATTTTCGCATTCGTAAATGATGGGCAAAGTTTAGGAGAAGAGAGCTCAAGGCAGACCACCTGCTATATGGACTGACCAGATCACCTAGGAAACCAAGGAAACTTAGGATTTCAGATCACGATCTGAGCTTAGAATACACCAGGAGGTCCAAACAGCAAACAGGTTGATGGTGAGCACTCTACTAGTCTACACCTATCGCCTTCATAACAGACACAAACCTAGCCTTAAGGGATCAACTGATTGAATCGGATTGAAAATCTTTGAAACCATTTCTTCATTATCAATCATTACTTTATTTATAAAGTAATGTATGGATTATGGATATGCTACAGGGCATGTACCATGCAAGCCAGCTATGACAATAAAGCCAAATCTCTAGCTTAATGTCATCATGAGACCACAAGAAATAAGGGTGCAAAAAAATATTATCAATCATAAAATTACTTACCTACTACTTCAAAAAGTATGAAATTGTCAAAAACTTTTTTTCATTTTCTTACTACGTTGACTGATGAATTCTGTATTACACATACAAAGGGTTGTACCACAATTTGTAGGTACATTCAGGATACCGATCAGTTTCCAGATGGTTACAGTTATAGCTGCAATATAACCAGGTATTACTGGTTTTGGGTTTCTGTAACTTAACTACTAAAAAGCCTTTTTTGTGTGAATAAGATAAACTAAGGAACAAGAGGACTGGATTGTCTATTGATGATGTATTCTAGAGATAGACAAAGACAAAATTTATTGATACTATTCATTGTGAGTCAAGACGACATTACTTAATAACATAATTAAAATTTCCTTACTATCAATATCGTAAAAATGCTAATTAATTATTTTAGTCAATATTATTATTATTAGTTAATACACACGCAGCTTTTAGCTGATGCGTGTATATAAATATAAAATTTTGTCAGTCATCCGAGACCACGGCACCTGAAAAAGTGCCGAAACGTCGGAACAATGTAATAAACGAGCATAAATCCGTGTAAAAACAGTTTTAATTATAAAATTTTGTACAAAAATATCTGATAAAATATGTTTTAATAAATAGGTCACACTACATCATGAATTTTATAAATTTAGACCTGTGATTTCCACGATCACTTAGTCACTTAATATAACATACTGGCACATACATTGCTTCTGGCCCCACACTAGGACACCCTGTGTCGTGGGTATCAGAAACGGCGACATCACAAAATCTAATGTCCCCAGCCGGGTATCGAACCCGGGACCTCTCGCATGGTAGGCAGATGTGCTATATAATATTTGGGCTATTGTACTAGGCAGAACTGTGAAACCACAGTGAGACCACCTGCCAGTCGTTTTCCAAAGTGTCTCAACTTTTGTCAGCTCTTACCAGGGGCCGATGTTACTGAAGGCCAGAAGGCCAGCCTTCTGAAGGGATCCCATGAGCTGCACTCCCATACAGCTGTATATACTATGCCATTTTAGCTAGCTATACTCCATAGCAAATTAATAAACTACCAGAGACTGTAAGTAATCATTGCTCCTTTAGTGAACTCATTTAAAAACAGACTAGATACACATTTAACAAGTGCATGGAAGTGATTTAAACGCATCAGCTAAAAAGCTGCTGGTGTATTAAGTAACTAATAATAATAAATTTTACTAGATGTAGATATGGTTGTAAGTAAATACTTATATCGACCTTAAATCATAACTATTTGTTAAAAAGGTACAAAAAGTGAAAATTTATGTACCGATTTTTACGTAAGTAACTATTAGTCATGAACGGAATGTTTACCTGCACGGATATCTTATCAGGTATGGACTAAAATGCAAACTGGTAACATGCCTAATTTAACAAGATTCAAGGCTTTTACTGCTGTCTAGAAGATAAATTGATTAGAACAATGACGCATCGGTGACATTAAAGATATCACTCTGTGACTTTAAGCGATAATTTGCTGTCATCTTAACAATCCCTAAATACATACCTACATCTCTTATATTAAGAAAAATTTATAAAGTACATAATTTATTTTTTTATGTACAATAAATTGTTACTATCAATCTGTGTGAAGGAGGTATTTGAAAAGTTTTTGAGTAACTCTAATGAGTTACAACTCTGACAATCCCAATCTAATGATTGGCATTGTCAGAATATGTCAGAATATGTATTGGACTAGAGCTACCATTTCACTAAATCTAAATTAATTAATAATTTCATTACCTAAATCTGTTTCTTGTGGACTATACTACTGGGCTATAATCAGAGTACCTAATACCATAGAAGTAACTTTACTATGATTTAAATAAGATGTACCAAAAGATCCTTTTACACTCACTGGATATACTTACATACCTAAACAAAATGCCTTATGCTTCAAATCTGTTTTTAATTAGCTGTTGATTCTTTGATTTTTTTAATTTTTCTCTCCATAAGAACCATTGTCATACTTCAAGGAATATTCTAAAAAAAGAATTAACAAAATCGGTTCAGCTTCAGCTGCTCTAGAGATTTGCGCTTACCAACACATTCAGTGATTCATTTATATTATAGATTTACAGTACAAACTCAAAGCGGCATTCATTGACAGGTCTAAACTATACAATACAAACTTGACCTCATTGTCCTTACACATAACAAAACAGAATAGACAAGGAGCAATGGAATATTAGGAAAAAAAGGAAGGATAGGAATGAAAATTCAAATTTGAAATTGGAAGCATCGTTTTCTTTTTCAATTTTCTTTTCTACATTAAATTTGAATTAGGAACAGTGGACACGCCGCGATAACTGGGACAGGCAGGATTGATTATATCGAGGATGATGGATGGAGGTGGAACATGTCATTCGCTTGGGTTATCTATAAAAGAAAAAAACAATAAATTTTCATCAGGGTGCAATTGTAGAATTTGTAGGAACATTGAAGGATAATGTAGGAAGAGAGTTGTTTACTAACCTTTAGAAGACTGTAAAAACAATTTTAGGTCTCCAAAAACCAGTTTGTTCGTAGGATAACACCATCACTGACACAAGAACTGAAATGCACACACTGCTGTTAGTTCGTCGTTGCAATCACACACAAATTCACTTGGAACTAACTGATATTTAGCAACAAATACTGAACCGGTATTGACCGAGCGTTTATGAAACAAAAATATGCATTTTTTATTAACTTGTATCGATTTAAAGCTCGATTCGACCGTAGTGTGCGCTACCAAGGCTAAAAGAAGTGCGAAAAGAACGTAAACGACTTGATAATCCTCAAGCACGTTTGATATTTCATTAATAACATCCTAAAATCGATTGCACACTGTAACCACGTATCGTGGAGCAAAACCGTGACCGCTGGCGAATTGCATTATTTTTCATCTAAATTGCTCCGAAAATCGCGGATTTTGATGTTGATTAACACGACACACTAGAGAACACTGTCTAAGTTTTGCAGAGACGCAAGTTACAGGCGTTTTTCTGCGATTTTCCGGGGCATTTCTGCTCACAATGGGTGCAAACAATAAAATTGTGTCGTATTTTGCACGCGCGACCTACAACCGACGCTATGTAGAGTCGTAAAGACACTAAAATTCGTATAGATGTCGCGGTGTACGCCGCACAGTGGAAGATGGCGACCGTACCGAAATGTCAAAATTGTACAAGTAACATTAGATACTATCGTTATCACATAAGGTACGATTTTCGTTGGCAAATTTTACCCCACCATTGTGTAGTATTAACCAACTAATTGAAGAAGATGCAAGAATTGAAAGTAATGGCTGAAACAAGTACACTTCACATTCGATGATGTTAAATGACGAACTCTTTCTGTTCCTCCCGCTTCAAGTCCACCTGATCTAATGAGAAGAAAAGAGATGTCAATATTTCATAACGCCTGCGCGAAATTGTTTTTGAGTTGTTTCTAAATTAATTATGTTTGTAACGCAATGTGAACTTTATAAACGGGCAATAAAGTCCGTAACAAATCGTTTCAAGTAGGTAGTTATAATAATGCCAATTATTATTGGTTATTCTTTGTTTTGAATCTAAACGCGAATTGGAATGAATGATTGATTGGTAAAAAAAATAGTACGTGTGTTGGTTTCACAATGCAAAACATAGGTAACGTTTACGCAAATAAATGTACATTATACTTACTGCTTAGTACGTACCTACATACCGCAAAAGGTTGCTCAGGGGTGCGATCACGTAAGGCGTCCACTGTATGGGGAGTTGTCTGATTTCGCCTACTCCGAACTGTCAGATACATACATATTTTGACATTTTGCTTTGGAGTCGTCTAAATGCTTAACGCGATAGAGTCACAAGTTGCACGTAACGCCTTTTAGTTTAAGCGTTAGCATTTACCAATATTTGAGTTCTGTCGTAAAATAATATTTTTAGTTAGAATATTTTCGGGGTTTAGTGGCGTAGTAATTTATTGCTATTTTACCTCGACGTTTCGACGACGTTACAGTGATCGTGGTCACGAGAAGACTGATGGCTGGCTGGCACCCGTTCGCATCTTCGGCTGATGAGACTACCCTCAATCAGCTATCACAAAGCACTATTAGGGTTGCGACACACTACACTGACAATGTCGGACGATAAGCCATGCGACTTTTTACCACACATCTTGATGACCATCCCACGTTTGCGACAGTTTGAAACCACATTCCTGATATTCTAACTATGTGTACAAGTCGCGAAAGTTTAAAATATGTTATAATAATATTTTTATGCGTTTACACCCCTACAAAAGATCGTTTAGAATTTAGTGTAGAAACTGTAACTATAAGTTTTTTTAGTATAGGAGTAACTCTATTTTTGTGAAATTAAATGAAAAGGTTTAAATCAAAGTATCGTTGAAAGTGCGGCTTGACGAACGTTAAAAGTCAAGCTAGGTGTCTATTTCAAAATCGACATAATTTTGGAGAAAAAAAATGGACAAAAAACTTCAAACTTAGTCTTTTCAAAGTCCTTCCCGTCCTTCCTTATGATCCTGAAAACCTCGCAAAATAAATTTCTTTTTAAGGGGTTTTTAATTTAATCCTTCAGAAGTTTTAATGTGTCTTCTATGTAAAAGCTATGTCACTCCAATCTTTAGACGAAATTTCGTCATCGTAGTTTTATAGAACTCTATTTCATAGGACGATGAAACTTTATATATGAAGCCCCTGTTCCATGGGGCTAAACAGTCAAAATTATTTCAGCCAGATGTAGCTGCCTGTACGTAATACAGAGAGTGTTGTAAAGAGGTTCGCCCATTAGCTCAGTTGGGAGAGCGCTGGCACGGATAGCCAGAGGTCGCGGGTTCGAGTCCCGGCATGGGTGGAATTAAATTTTTTAATTAAAAAAAAAGTCCTTAGCGGGTTAGTGTATTAAAAATAATATAGTCATGACTCATGATTCACTATGACAATAGGCTTGTGTCCACTAAGAATAAATCGGATGGAAGAAAGTATTTAAATACTGATTATGATATGCAGATGGGAAAAACAAATCTATTTATGATAAAATATAAAGATTATTATTATTTTCTGATAATAAATTTGAGAAACTTTGTTATTAAGTCACGAAACAGTGAACACCAATCAGAGCGTGCCACGTCACGTCGTGGCGAGCATTGTTGTTGCTGACATTTTGGTATGTGTTTAGTTGATGATTATTTTCGTTTTTGATATGTACAACTGTTATTATTTTATTAGGAACGCAATGGTATTAAAAGTTATTTAGTGAAACATATTAGGCAAGATGGAAACACGTTTTAGCAAAGCTAATGGCAATAATTTGCCCAGAATTGATCCCGTAATGCTTGGTAGATTTTTTGCATCAAATAGTGACTTTTGCTCATCGGAATTCCGTAATACTCGTATTAAAACTTCAATAAATTTAAGTATAAACAAGGGTTAAAATATTAATTATAAGCTTAAAGCGTAATATTTCAGTTTTTTAATCATATTTTTCACTATTAAATCACGAAAATTACGTCATATAGTTACAGCAAAATGATCTTCACACAAATACATTCTTCAATAATTGTCGATGAACAATGGAGATCGCTCTTTCTTGCAAGTGTTAACCACTTTTTTCGTATTTCTTGCTAATGTGGGACATATATAAATAATTTTTTTGGTGTTTTTACTCTTGTGCTTTCACACTGTGGCACTATGCCGCTTTTGCAATACGAGAAAGTCATATTTAATTGAAATAACAGCAGAAAGCTAACAATCGCCTACTGAAACAGTGTTCGTACACCACCTCGTGACGTCACTCAAGACGCCATGACAGTCTTGAGCGTTTTTGTGGGAAATTTAAATTGATTTTTTTAGATCCAAAACTTATTGAATATGTTAAGTTTTATTTAAAAAAAAAACACATATTTGTTGTATACTACACTTTATAAGTACGTTATAAAACCATTTCTTAAATTCAGTCAACTAGCCTATTCAATGTATAGGTACTGTTTTATCATCATCATCAGCAGCCCTCCGTTGCCGCTGCTGGGTATAGAGCTTTTCGTCCAAATGCTATCTCTCACAGTCCCCTGCCATCCGCATCCACGGACCTGCCGCCGACTCAACTTTACGTATCTTCCGACCATTGGGCTGCAGCCGTATTATCACTGTTAACTCTATCAATGTATTATCACTGTTCACTCTATCAATGGATCTATTATGTAAGTATCCACTGGAGTGACATCGATTATTACTTTTTTTACGCTACTCCAGCTGACAAATGCATCCATGTTTTGACACTCCGCAAACGTTAAGATGGGCAACCCAACACAGTGGGCCGTTACATAATAGGGGGGCAGGGCAATCTCTTTGACGTTTTCAAAGTGTCGAAATATACGTATTTGACAGTTCGCAGTAGGTTAAAGTTATCGACCTAGCTCAGAGAATCAGCAAGCTAAGTGGCAGTGGGCTGGCCATATCTCGCGAAGAACCGACAACCGTTGGAGTAAACGTGTTCTTCAGTGGAGACCGCGACTCGGCAAACGTAGTGTAGGACGCCCTCCGACCAGGTGGGATGGCGATCTGCGAAAAACTGCCGGCAGATGCTGGATGCGGCAAGCTGAAGACAGGGCGCTATGGCGCTCATTATAGGAGGGCTATGTCCAGCAGTGGACTACATAATGTGGCCTGAAGAAGAAGAAGTAGGTTAAAACCGGAAAACTCCGTACAGTGGAGGACTTACGTGATCGCACCCCCGGTCCACCTGTCGTTTTCTTTTCCCGCCTCGTCAGGGGTCCCGCCCATTTCCACTTTAATCTGGAGACACTATCGCTGTGAAGCATTTTATCATTACACAAGTCAAAGTTTCCACTCTATTGATTAGTTAGGTAAGTTGTAAATATAGTATCTGTGGTAAATATTCTAACGGCCTCATTTGCAAAAACACTTTTTTTTTTTTAGTTCGTCCCGCAAGGAACCGGCTAAGGTCGTAGACCATGCTGCCACGTCTTTGATTACAAAAACACTATTCCACTAAAACACTCCTAGAGATGGTCACTTCTTTTTTTTTTCTTTTTTTAACCTTAGAAAATACTACACTTCTTTTCCTTCTAAAATCACCTTAGACTTTTTGAGTGTATGTTTTAGTAAAACTAGCTGACCCAGCGAACTTCGTACCGCCTAACAGTCGATTCTTTATTTTTTTCTCTCTCCGTAACAAAAATAAAAAAAAACGTACTTCAAGAAATATTCTAAAAAAAGAATTAGCGAAATCGGTTCAGCTGCTCTCGAGATTTGCGCATACAGTGCGTTCACATTAACTTGACGCGTGAGAGAATTGGTAGCACTGAGATGTTTACTGTTACCATGATAAGAAATCATTCCCATTTCTTGGGGAAAATAAAAGGATTGAGGGCTTGTTTAACCATCTTCCGATTAGGTCCAAAAGCTAATTCACATGTTATGTCCTTGTTACCAATTCTCTCACGCGTCAAGTTAATGTGAACGCACTGTACCAACAAATTCAGCGATTCATTTTTATATTACAGACTAGCTGACCCAGTAAACTTCCTGTCGCCTAACAGTCGATTCTTTATTTTTTTTATTTTTCTCTCCGTAATCCTCAGATCATAGAAATATGATCTGAGGTAAGAACCTCCTCGTACTTCGGCGAAGAGGTTCAGCTGCTGTCGAGATTTGCGCTTACCCACACATTCAGCGATTCATTTTTATATTACAGAAGATGAGGATTACATATTTGAATAAAGAAGTTAAATTAAGTAATTTATGAGAATTCGATGGTATTAGCGTTGGTAGGGGAACGGTAGAATGTCAGTTTTGCGTTCGCGAGGTCGTGGGTTTAAATCTCGGTATGTAAGAAAGACTTTGTTTCCTAAAGTTACGCACATTTGTGAAGTTGTAGTAACAATACCACTCGCTAACAGTGAAGGAAAGCATCGTACGGAAACATGAATGTCTGGGGTATGAGGTACATATGTTAACACAACGAATGAAATTGCCAATACGGCGTGAGCACGCGTGGTAATAAACTCCACACTCTCTCTCCGAGAAAAGGCTTGTGCACTACAGTGAGACGTTTACAGGCATTATTATAGGGTATCGACATCGACATCAATGTATGTCCCCACTGCTGGGGCACGGGTCTCTTCTAGCATCGCAGGAAGGTTAGGCCATACTCCACCACGAGGGCCTAGTCCGGGTTGGTGGAGGATTTTCAGTCAGCGGCGGGCTTATTGTCTGAAGTTATCAAGCCGCCCATAAGGCTTCTGACATGGCTTAACGACTGCCATACATGATAGCCGGCACCAACGGCTTAGCGTGCCTTGCGAAGCACGGAAGCGCTCGGAAAAAATCCACTAGCGGTAGTCACGGGACGGTCACCCATCCTGCACCTAACCGCGCCTATTGCTTAACTCAAGTGATTGATTCCAATCACTCGTATCGACTAGGCCACGAGCGGGTATAGGGTATAGGCGCTTATAGGGTATGTCTCGTCTAAATTGATAAGTAACCGCACTAAGTTGTAATTTCTAGCGCAAGTAGCGAATTTAGCTTCGGGAATAGATATCTTCGGTCTGAAAAAGAGAATGCCTCTTTTCCAGACAAAAAAACCACATAAAAGGTGCTGGTAAATCGAATGGAAAACGTTGCGTAAGCAGGAGGACAAGTCTCTTAATTATATAGCTTGTTCAAGAGAGACATATTAATACTATAATAGTTATTAGTTAAGCCGCGAATTCACGGTCTTAGTACGTTCGGACCGAGTAAAGTAATGCTTCTGATTGGATGGTTTTTCGTGACAACACCAAAATAGCCAATCAGAAGCATTAGATTACTTGGATGGCGCGGACTGAGCGCACAAAATTCAGAGACGAATCCCAAGTTTAGCAGTCTTAGCAAAGTAAACTAAAGTCATACTTAGTAAAGCGCCGAAATTTTCGTATTCACTTTCGATCGGGAACCGGAGTTAAGAATGAGCTAAGAGAAGAACTGTCTTAAGAAAGTCATCTATATTGTCTATTATTTTTTAGTGATGTAAACACAAACTCCAACCAAAACAATACCACAAAAAGGTAGGTAACCTCAAAGTGAAGAACCAATGATGAAAAGACAGACGACAATTCTAAGTTCAGGTAAAGTCACCAATATTGGCTACTTACACTTAGCTAAGTACCATTTCATACTCGACTTGATAAGATTCGATTCTGAATACGAAATATTTATACATACGTGATTTTGACATTTCTGAGGCCGGTCTTAGCTTAGTTTTCGTCTCTGAATGTCAGCCTAGACCGTCAAAACCTGGCTTTATTAGTTCATTAGTTAGACCTGAGACTTGAAGCCCTGAGACCATGAAGCGCTCGTGGCCTCATCCGACCGAGTGATTGGAATCAATCAATCACTTGTGTTAAGCAACAACAGTGGGTGGGTGACCGTCCCATAACTACCGCTAGTGGCATGTTTACGAGCGCTTCCGTGCTTCGAAAGGCACGCTAAGCCGTTGGTGCCAGCTGTCATGCCTCATGGGCGGCTTGATAGCTCCTGACAGTAAGGCCCGCCGCTGACTTAAAATCCTTTGCTGACCCGGACTTGGCCTCCGTGGTGGAGTATGGCCTAACCTTACTGCGATGCACAAAGAGACCCGTGTCCCAGCAGTGGGGAAATACGAGGGTTGATAACGGATAGACATTTGTCGCATAAAATAAGATAAGATATTACTCGGCAGAGTCATTAGAAATAATTTTTTCATCCGAATTCAATTTAGCAAGGCGTTCAGAATGCAGATTTTGGCTGTCGCTCGACTTTTTATGAAGTATTCAAGTCGTATAATAGCTTTAAGAGTCGTATATGAATTATTTGCTAATGCTAACGAACCAATTACTCGGTTCGACTAGATCATGAGCGCTTCTCGACAAATGTCTACGCCTTCGAATATTCTGGGCCAACGCTTTCAATTCGCATGGGCGAGAATCGGCTACCAGAGATTGCCGCACTTACCCTCATAGTTGGGCCGTTGTACGTAGCAAGTACTGATTACCCTCATACTTGGGCCATTGTACGTAGCAAGTGCTGCTTAACCTCATAGTTGGGCCATTGTACGTAGCAAGTGCTGCTTACCCTCATATAATAGTTGGGCCATTGTACGTAGCAAGAGCTGCTTACCCTCGTAGTTGGGCCATTGTACGTAGCAAGTGCTGCTAAGCCTCATAGTTGGGCCATTGTACGTAGCAAGTGCTGCTAAGCCTCATAGTTGGGCCATTGTACGTAGCAAGTGCTGCTTACCCTCACAGTTGGGCCATTGTACGTAGCAAGTGCTGCTTACCCTCGTAGTTGGGCCACTGTACGTAGCAAGTACTGCTTACCCTCTTAGTTGGGCCACTGTACGTAGCAAGTGCTGCTTACCCTCATAGTTGGGCAGTCGTCAGGAACGTCGTACAGAACAACCAAATGTCAGTTTATTAGACTCCAGTTCCAGGTAGGTAGGTTCGGGTACGTTCACTGTGCGGGGAAGTTATGTTTTTACAATATTCAATTTATTAAAAGTATACAAAGGCGAAATTACTCAATTGAACAAGGCAAAGGTACAAAGAGAGGCGAGTGGTCGCTCGCGGCGACGTCTGTTTGTGATCGTTGAAAGAATTAAATATCTAACTAAAAGTCGGGAGGTAAGTAAATCTATTATACTCTGTCCTAGTTAGATGTAGCATGCCTCTAAGGGTTTTTTTTACTATCTACTCAATTTTATTCTGTTTGTTGCACTAACCCGTGCTGAGGACAGTTTTGAAAACCTATTTACAGGCCAAAATGTAGACTATGAGGCAGAGGTTCGAAATTTCGCTGAAATGAAATGAATTTTTCTTCTTTAAGTACAAATAATTTTTCGTTTCTACTTTTATACTCGTATTCAATTTGCTACACAATAAAAGTCTACTAGCCTATAATGCCCGGCACTCAACGTGGCCAAAATCGATGGAAAACTAACCAAATGACAAATAAGAAATGCTGTACTTGTTAATTTATTTAGTAAGTAGGTATGAGTAAACCGAAATAATTGCAGTTGAAGTTCGAATCGCAATCTTGCATGACGTATCGAAGCAAATTTTGATGAAATTGACAGACAAATAGATGACTCGTTTTAATCTGACTCGGGATAAGAAATCGCTAATCAATATGCAAATACCTACCGAAACACACGTACTTTTATTCGTTGAATGTTTTTATTTAATAAAATTACAAAATTCCATTTCATTTGTCCGAAAAATCTGGGTTTACATAATTTAAGTAAGTAAGTCATTTTCCTACATAAAATAACTTTCGTTTTTTTAAACTTTATCTTTGTTAGTTATAACAAAGCCACCATGAAACAAAAAACAAAAATAAAATATAAAAAAACTTCTAGAACCAATATAGTTAAGAATGACCAAACTGATTTGATCATAGTGTCGATTATACTTAGGAATTAAATTTTATATTTTACTTTCTCACAGCTACGAACCCCCGGTTCCTGGTACACTAACTAGCTGTTAATCAACTGTTAACAGCTGTGAGTTGGCCAAAGTGCATACGAAAAAAAACATTTGACAGCTGTTAACAGAAGATTAGTAGAGTCAGTTTCAGAAACTGACTCTAGGTCCCCTTTGGCTAAGAATTGCAACCGACAGGAAGCAGTGTAAGACGTTGGAGGGTAGTACAATAAACTAACACAGCTATTACCTGCGCGATCTTAATAATATTAAGATCGCATTATGTCAAAGGCCTTTTACAGAATCGAAAGTGCTGCCATCTAGTGTCTAGTAGAAATTAAAACACACCTGCACAAAATTTTGCTGGGATTAGCAACAGCCACCCTGGAGAGACGTGGGAAAGGGGCGGGGAAAAGACGCCCGCGTTGCATAGAATTTGCGCCCCTTCTGTTTGGCCGCTGATTTCACATACCTACACTGGATGGCTCTGAATTAAGCATGCCGTAACACTGCTACTTATCACTAGATGACTCTAGTGGTAACTGCTGAGACTGAAGTCCACTTCCTACTCAAGGCCTCCGCAGACGAGGGACTTTTGTCCCCGAGAGGTGCCCGGGAGACAAAAGTCCCTGAATCGTAAAAAATATCCTCCGAGTACTTGTCGCGGACTCAACGCCTACGGTGTGCGGTCATTTTGTTTCCCGGAAATTGAGAGAAACGTACGCTATGGATGGAAATATTCTGAGATTACGTTGTGGTAATTTACATGAAGTTGAAAAAGAAAAGGCGTTTTAGAAGAGAACATCGAACTTTTGTCTAGTCCGGTGTCTTGATGTCCTCGGTAACTTAGGGACTTTTGTGCGGGGTACTTTTAGTCCTTGGTGTACGTTATTCGATACAATTTATAAGAGATCTTTATCGACCCGCTGGATAGTCCCTCGTCTGCGCAGGCCTTTACACTAATTAGAAATTCTCTGGTCGATTCGTAAATGAACAACTAATTAATTTTTATGTGCGTAGTCACTGAATAAAACAACAACTAATAGACAACTCGATATATTTTTTTCAACTTAACCATAATTATTATTCTTTAACTATTTTATACTATCTATACATATAACTATTACATAACTTAAGTAAGTACAACTTATTTTACTTTTACCATACCATTCCAATGTTTACGTTTTGGAGTAAATATTTTACACTTAAAGCGTGTCAATCTAAATTACATTACAAGTACGTACGTAATAACTTTATATTAATTTGAGCATCACTTAGACATTACTTCTTTTAACATTATTCATATTATTTATATGCAACTTTCAATCTGTACTCCTAGGACATTTTATATCAAAAAGGTCTCGAGGTTTTTTTTACATAGAAATTAACGCCAATATTGATATTTTGCTGCACTCTTTCATATTACTAATATGTTTTTTTTTTCGTAAGAAGTAATATATTTTTTTCTTCAGAAAAAATCGTTGAGCTTCTACAAGTTACATTCCAACTTACGCAGAAAAATAATCGTACATTTTCGATTCAACTCAAAAATAAGTTAAAATATGTTAAGTGTATTCGTAGTAAGGCGTAGAAGTCCTCAAAATACACTCGAGAATATGTTCCAAATGAGGTAGACGGCAAAGAGGATGAAGATCATGCGGACTATTTGGTGGAAATAGTAGAGCCTGAAAAAAAAAGCAAACTATCTTAAATGAACACAGAAAAAACATTTCGCTTATACTAGCATAATATTAAGCGACATTTTTGTTTTTTCAAAGTTGTTTTTCTGTGGGAACAACATCAAAGTTAAAAAAAACACCTTAGAATCTCTAGAAATAAAAATAAAAATATGTAGATATTTCTATTGGTAATAGGACACATTTAAATAAAATTAGTGTAAAAAAATATTAGTCCGTAATTGGCCTATGTTTGGCTTACATTAATTTACTTAGTTTCTAATCTATATTTCTATATAATCTATATTTTGTGCTGTGGGCTTTGATAAATTAATAAAATAAAATAAATTTTTTTTTTTCAATTACTGAAACTGCCTCTGAGGAGCTTTTTAGATGTTATCGTTATGTTATAAAAGTCTTGTAAAATTGTCATAGTAAAGTGTCTAACAGAGGTTTTAAGAATACTGTTCCTATAAATAAAACCGTTTTACCGACTTGAAACTACCTAGGATAAAGGTAAAAGCTCTTATGGGCACTCAAACAGCAAAAAACAACAAAAACAGCAAAGATATATCCCAAAAGTACACTGGCGAAAGTTTATGAGTGTGTATGTTTGTCAGGGGCGGATCTTGATTTTGTGGGGCCCTGGGCTGAAACTACTTAGGGCCTATCTAAGTACTCAACTAATAGCCATGTTAAAAAACTGTTTCTATAATGATATATTATTAAGTGCTGAAAAATAACAAAATCACGTCAGACGTTACGTTAAGCAGCGCTACAGTTTTTTTTCAAATTATCGCCTACTGTTTTTAGCGGGATTTGGGGGCCCCTTGTAACCTCGGGGCCCTGGGCTGCAGCCCAAGCAGCCCTTAGGTAGATCCGGCCCTGATGTTTGTTACTTCTTCACGTCTAAACGGCTGGAGCAATTGTAATAACATTTGGTATGGAGTTAGCAGACACCCTGGATTAACACATATGCTACGTTTTACTGCGTGAAAATATCCTATTTCCATGGGGAAATCGATAAACCGCGAGTAACACCAGCTTCTTCTTCTTTAGGCTATATTATGTAGTCCACTGCTAACCCTCCCCTAATGAGCTTGTTGGGTCTAGTGGCTCTACCTGCCTATCACCAAACTATATAGTCTCGTACAGACTTTAAACGTCCATCATCATACATTCTTCTTTATTGTTCCTTAGTTAGGTCTCAATTGGAATATGCGTCGGTGGTCTGGAACCCTTATTACGGTAAATACTGTGACCAAATCGAAAACGTCCAAAAAAAAATTCCTTCGTTCAGTTAACTACAGATGTTTTCACTCGAAATCTTCATACGAAAACTTACTTAATAAGTTCTCTCTTTCTTCATTAAAAAGTAGGAGGATCATGCTAGATCAATTATTTCTGTTCAAGTTATGTCACAATAAATTTGATTGCACTGAGCTAACTAATAGAATAAGCTATCGCATCCCTAGTCGTTCTCACAGAATTCGGGATACTTATCCACATTATTTGTTTATGACTTCGCCCTGCAGGACCAACGCTGGTGAGAGGGCACCACTAAATAGAATTATTAAAAACTATAATACCAACTTTCACTCGCTTGATATATTTGCCCTCTCTGCGGGGTTGTTCAGGCAGGGTGCATTGTCCTTGATGGGTGTCGGGCCTTTATAATAAGGGGCTCGATATGAGGAAGAATATATGCCCTTCTAAATAGTAAAAAGTTCAAGTGTATTTTTAGTGCATTTCAAGTTAAACTGAAATGCACTGAAAGTATACATTGCTTAAAATAATATATTAATCTGGCTAGTTATGTTGCCCAATTCAGAAGTTAGCTTTTTTTTTTTAATATCTCTCCTTTCTTTTTCTCTTATTCGTGGTAAGCGATGCTGGTTGTACAATTACTTAATACTTTAATGTTATTTAAGATGCTGTTACCACTTATTGTACAATTGTTTGTTTACCCTAATAAAATAAAATAAAAATAAAAAAAAATACTCGGCAAAACTGTGCGTGCGCAGACGCCACAAGCTCCAAAGCGCTCGTAACACCAGCTAGTTTCATATGAGTCCCACATACCTTGTCCACTTCCTCTTGGCCTGGGGCAAAGAGTCGTCGTCCTCCTTGAAGATGTACTTCCTAATTCCCAGGAAGTAACCTTGGAAATACTCCGACCAGTCCATCTGGGCCATACTGAAGGGGAAGAGCTGGAAAAATGGACGAAATTTCCGTTACATGACGTCACTGGTCAGTGAACAAATGTCAAGTCAACTCTCGGGTTGCCGCATCGCTATTATTACCTAACTGAGCTGTGACGTCATAGATTCCATCAATCCTGGCCGTTTTCGATAAAATTGTTACAGATACAAAATTATCAATTTTTATCAGGTTTTATTGCAGAAATGGTCTATTGTTAGTGCTGAGTCAGTGAACTTTTAAAAAATATATAAAAACAAAAAACAAATTTAAAACCCTATTTAGAGGCTAAAAATTTCACCCATGCCGGGATTCGAACCCGCAACCTCTGGCTATCCGTACCAGCGCTCTACCAATTGAGCCAATGGGCGACTCACGGCATCAGTGAAATTTCGAACCTCTTTACAATATGCTCTGTATTACGTACAGGCAGCGACATCTGACTTAAGCAAATTGCATTACTTATGAAGTCAGATGTCGCTGCCTGTACGTAATACAGAGAATATTGTAAAGAGGTTCGAAATTTCACTGATGCCGTGAGTCGCCCATTGGCTCAATCGGTAGAGCGCTGGTACGGATAGCCAGAGGTTGCGGGTTCGAATCCCGGCATGGGTGAAATTTTTAGCCTCTAAATAGGGTTTTAAATTTGTTCCTTAGCACGGGTTAGTGCATTAAAAAATAAAAATAGTGTAAACAAAAAACAATCAAGTGCTATCATCTGGGGGCACTTCAGCACTGCCGAACCTACCATCCTTCACTGGAACCATTTCGCCGCATTTTCAGGCCTCTATTTGAGAACCTCTGGATGAAACCAGAACGCAGAAATTTTCGCCACACATCATTAAGTATAATAATAAAGAAATCGCAGTAAGGAACCTTAGACTTGGCACGACTTTGTCCAGATTTCATTACTTTTTAGATAAACGAGCAGCTTCATCGTGACTTGGCTAGTTTTTTACAGAATGTTTTTGGTGGGATAAGATATACACGCATCAGCTTAGAGCTGCTAGTGTATTAATAATAATAAATATATATATTTTTTAGTTAAAAAGCCTTAAATCGGTTTTGAAACTCCAAATTTATGCAAATGTATATAATTAATACTTTTTTTTCACACTGCCAAAGCCTACTTTCGTCCCGCGATGTTGCAGCTTGGAAGAGTACTACTTTTCTAGTGCAAAACCACTCTGCTAGATCGACGTCAACCCATGTATGTCCCCACTGCTGGGGCACGGGTCTCTTCCTGCATCGCCGGAAGGTTAGGCCATACTTCACCACGGGGGCCAAGTCCGGTTGGTGGAGGATTGTCAGAGCGGCGGGCCTTACTGTCAAAAGTTATGAAGCCGCCCATAAGGCCTCTGACATGGCTTAACGACTGCCATCACATGACAGCCGGCACCAATGGTTTAACATGCCTTGCGGAGCATGGAAGCGCTCGGAAAAGATGCCACTAGCGGTAGTCACAGGACGGTCGCACATCCTGCACCTGACCGCGCCTGCTGTTGCTTAACTCAAGTAATTGATTCCAAACACTCGGTTCGGCTAGACCACAGCGCTTCGAAAAACACCCTGTATATACGATTTAAATATTCATGCTAGGGTAACAGCCATATGTTATATGTACTCGTGGATGTTATAAAGAGCTCAGCCGCGGCGGCCAATCCAATATTGTCGATTGACAGTGTCGAAGTTACTCGTAGATTGTGGGATAGGTACTGCTGGAGCTCAAAAACATTCCAGCTGAAACCTTTGCAGCACCCACCTGCTTATCATCCTCCGAGGTCCTCTCCCACAGCTCCCGGGTCCGCTTGTTGCAGAACTTTATCTCCTTCGTTGAAAAGTAGGAGAGGACTGAAGAGAACTTGTGGATCTTGCGGTACAACTTCAGCATCCTGGCGGAGAAACGGGATTAGGTTAGGGCCAATTTTTGATACTAGAGTGTCACCATGAATTGGAAAAACTGTCAACAAATAACCGAGTCACTTTACAATTGATAAAGGGTCATAGCGGCTCCCTGGGCAATAATGCCGCAGATGAACTCGCTAAAAGAGGCTCGGAAACTACAGTGGAAGGACCCGAACCCCTGCTCCCACTCCCATACAACCAGTTTAGAAAATGGTTGAGGTTGCGAACAGAAAGCCAGCATGCTGAACTTTGGAGAACAGTAAACCAAATGTAGACAAGCCGGAGGCTTTACCAACAATCTCGAAACGTCTTTCACGTAGCCTGCTGCGTCTGAGAAGAGAAAATCTGCGCAAAGCTGTGGCAATCTTAACAGGCCACTGCTCACTGAACAGACATCTCTACAACATGGGTCTAACCGACAGCCCGCTTTGCCGGGGATGCCTCAAAGAAGAGGAAACAGCCGCCCACGTGACCATTCACTGTGAAGGCGTGGAAAAGCAACGGACCGCCATCATTGGGAAGCCGGGGTCCCTTCAGGAAGCCCGCAGTGACATCGGAGCACTGCTGGCTTTCTGGAAAGAGATAGGCTGGCTGGAGTAAACTCACAGCTCCACTACGTACAATGGCCCAATCATGAGGCTAAGTGCGGAAATCTCAGGTCTAACTAACTAGGTTCAATTTCTGAATTTCACAAAGTGAATACTTAAGTAATATTCGGTTACGCTTTTTGCTGAGAAATGCGTAGAGACAACACTACGGTTGAGTATTTACTCAGCCAAATTCTCAATTCGGAAACTGGTCCTTAGTCAGTTTGACCTGTAACTAAAGCGGTGGTAGCGGAGCGGTAGAACGCCTGCTTCACAATCGGGAGGTCGATTCGAAGAAATGAAATGGAATGGTTTTCATAAAAACTGTTTTTATACGGATTTTACTCGTTTATTTTAATTTTTTTTACATTAATAAGATAAGAAGATAATAATAAATTTATTTCAAAACGGACTTCCAAGTACACAATTATTGTAACAGCTTTATAACAGGTACTCACTTAAGATAATCAGCTTGTTAGTATAAAGCGTATTTACAAGACACGTCGAAAGCCAAACTAGGTAAACCTGTACTATGGCTTTCGACGCCACCCTTCGGAGGCCAAGTCTGTTTACATAACTATTACAGTGGTTAAGTACATCAAAAACTTTTATCCATTACCCAAAAGAAGTTAAGTTTAATGAGGCAGAGAAGAATTAAAGATCAAGACCCAACTCAGTTGGCATTATCTCGAACAATAACTCAATTTATTGCAAGTCAACAATAGGGAAGGTAGTTTACAAAATAACATCGCAAGAATAATATGACATTCTTCCGACGTTTCGGCACCGTTTCCGAAAAAGTGCCGAAACGTTGGAAAATTGTAAAATATGTAAAATAAACGAGTAAAATCCGTGTTAACCTTGGAAAATACTATGAAATGGTTTTATTCCAAGTAGCGCAGAAACTGCGGCTTAATGAACGTCACAATTCAAACTACGTAGGTGTCCATTTCAATATCTAGATCATGTTAAACAAAAAACTCCATACTTAGTCTTTTCAAGGAAGCAAATGACTTTGGTATTATGTCATGTATATTTGTGAAGTTATAGTAACAATAGCACTCTCTAATGGTGAAGGGAAACATCGTGAGGAAACCCTAGTGTCCGAAGTGTTAACATACATACCTCACCGCTTGCTACGTATTGGTCCAAGTATGAATTTTAAGTAAATATCAATTTTGTGAAGTTATAGTAGAATACCACTAGCTACTTGTGAAGGAAAACATCATAAGGAAACCCTAGCGTCTGATTAAGTGTTATACAGCGGTTGACTGCCGTCTTCTCAACAGGGAGGTCGTGGGTTCCAAACCCGGCATGTACCAACGACTTTGTTTTTTATATTATTTGTTTTGTGATACTATAAGCAGCGTACGCAGATTTGTTACCTTGGACTTCTGCAATTCCTTGTAATCAATACCCGATAGAATGTATTCCTTATTGGAATGCATTCTATCGGGGATCGATTGATTGATTGAGACCATAATATGTGTGTGTATTTGTATTGTTTTGTAGAGGGCAAAAAATTTTCTTTTTCTAAAAAATTTCTATAAGTGAAAACTTGTAATTGGCTCTATTATATATTTTCCTATTATAAAATAAAAAAAAAAAAAATTTATATGTAAATTTACATATGTGAAGTGAAGAACACAGTGTGGAGTATGGCCTAACCTTCCTGCGACGCAGGAGACCCGCGCCCCAGCAGTGGGGACATACAAGGGTTGATGTCATGTGAATGGTAGATGAAGGCTTACTTGGGTGACTGGCCGACGCACAGGGCTAGTCCGTCGATCAGCACGGCCGGAACCAGGTGAAGAAACACTTCGTATAGAGTGTTCACCAGAGGTGATGTGTTCAGCGTTAGACAGAAGTACCTGAGGGTGTGATGATGATTACATTAAAGGCCTGCGCAGACGAAGGACTATCCCCGGGTACTTTTTTGTCCGTCGATATAGATCTCTTATAAATTGTATCGAATAACGCACACGAAGGACTAAAAGTACCCCGCACAAAACGTCCCTCAAGTTACTGAGGACATCAAGAGACCGGAGTGGACAAAAGTTCGGTGTTCTCTTTTTATTCTGGGGAACCCCTGATGGGGGTACACGTTTTACGGCTCAGGGACAAAGCCGCTGAATCGTAAAAAATGTCCTCCGAGTACTTGTCGCGGACTCAACGCCTACGGTGTGCGGTCATTTTGTTCCCCGGAAATTGTGTGAAGCGTACGATATGGAAGCAAATATTAGGAAGAAAAAGAAAAGGCGTTTTAAAAGAAAACACCGAACTTTTGTCCAGTCCGGTCTCTTGATGTCGTCGGTAATTTGAGGGACTTTTTGTACGGGGTACTTTTAGTCCTTCGTGTGTGTTATTCAACTCATAATAACATATATAATGAATTGAATATTAGTTTATATTATTTACTTTATAGATATCCTGTTAGGTTTTTATTACCTACATTTATGATAATTTGAAACAATAAAAAGAATAACATCGAACTTTTTCAGTGCCATCTATTTTCCAGGTTACGCGAAAAACTTGCTAAAGTGAAGCTCAGTTAGCTGTTATCATGTCTTGAGGTGTTATCTCTAACTTGATCTTTGTTCCTGAATAGTAAAAGATAATATCCGAGAAATCCCCCTAACATTGGGACGATTCCTATGGTGTTGCCACAACTTTTATGCAAAATATACCCAAAAATACCGACTTACGCCAATATACCTACAAAAATACCGATAGTCCAAAAAACCAATAAAATAGGTATACCGAAAAAGTATAAAAATACCGATTCTGGTCACACTGCTTGAGGGGTCTGCTCACCAGATAGCGCTGTTCAGCGGACTCCAGCCGATCTGTTCCACGTTGTGCTCCATGAAACCGCCCCAGGTAATTCTCTTCTCCACTGAACTGACGTAGTTGAAGATCGGCGGCTCGTCCGGCGGCGGACTGTCATGTTAAGTCATGAGGTGTTTATTACATAATTCCTCTGGGAGGAACTCTGGGAGGAGCACAATTTAAAAATATGCTCAAGTGTTTTGTGTTAAGTAGTCTGTAGACATAAAATATTATTATCGATAATTTTAGTTGTGTAGAAGATAATGTTAATTTAGTAAGATAAAAAGAACTGTTACCATTAGCAGTTTGGCAAACTACTGATATTGAAATCTTGCATTGTTTACAGTGAATAAATATATAAATAAATAAATAAAATAATGTAAGATAATAAAATAACCAAGGTAATCGATATCAACCCTTGTATCTCCCCACTGCTGGGCACGGGTCTCTTTCTGAATGGCAGGAAGGTTAGGCCATACTGCATGCATGGGGGCCGAGTCCGGGTTGGTGGAGGATTGTAAGTCAGTGGCGGGCCTTACTATCAGAAGTTATGAAGCCGCCCATAAGGCCTCTGACATGGCTTAACGACTGCCATTACATGACAGCCAACACCAACGGCTTAACGTGCCTTGCGAAGCACGGAAACGCTCGGAAAACAATTTAGCGCGAGATAAATAGTCGTTGCTTAGCCCAAGTCCGTACTCATGCTTCCCTAAGCATTAGTTCAGGCTAACTTAGCTAAGTATCAATGCGTTACTAAAATATTAGCTAAGCATGTTCTTAGGCCAATGCTAGGGTTTCGCGACCAAGAGATTGCCAAAGTACTGTCTATGATAGACAAATCGATTCTTAAGCAAGTGCTTTCGCTAAGACTCGTTCTTAGAAGCGACTATTTATCTCGCCCTTAGAGACGGAGCTCGCGTCGTCGGTTGTTCGTCTCACAATGCGGGCACCCGCCCCACCCATCGCGTCCTCCCGCAGTGTGAGACGAGCAACCGACTACGCGAGCTCCGTCTCTGCTCACCATGATTAAGCTCTGCGAATTGGAGCGAAACCTGGTCGGACTCTTCCGACATAACAGCACCCGTAAGTAGATCCGGACTAAAAGTCTACAATACTAAAGAGGCTATTGATGACTATGACGGTACCTTTGCTTGTAGCTGAAGTGCACGTCTCTTGCTGAAGCCAGCAAGCAGTTGACTACCATATCAACGGGCACAATCTCAGCTGTCATCTCCTTGTCGCACTGCAGAGTTCGGAGCACTCCCGTGGCTGTGGATTATACGTTACTAATGACATTGATAATCAATTTTAAGAACCTATTTAAAGGCGTGTGGTATTGCGACTACAAATTCGCAAATGTACGTACGAGCTTTGAAATTAAACAAAGTCATACCACACGCTAACTGTGAAGGAAAACATCGTGAGCAAATCCGCGGCTTCTTTAGCTCTGCACGTATTGACTAGTCTTTCCTGTGGGCTAGGCCGACAAAGCTGTCAGGATGGTATAGGTGCTGGGCAAGCCTACACCAGCTATGAAGATACCACTGGACGCTGCATAAATAATCTCATTACGTAGATGCAAAAAAGGCCAATATATATTTAAAGCCAAAAAGTTCCAATAGCCTCTAAATAGGCTTTTAAAATTGTCCTTGGCACGGGTTAGTGCATTAAAAAGAATATAATTGATAATCAAATCAAATGTTTTTATGAATTGAAATGAAAAGGTTTTCTTCAACGTAGGTTTTCTTCAACGTTCTTAATGAACGTTACAAGTAAAACTAGGTATTCCTTACAAAATCTGGATCATTTTGGAGAAAACATGGACCAAAAAAACTAGAAAACTTTGTCTTTTCAAAGAGTTTACATAATTATTACAAAACTCATGCATTGTACGTTATCAACCCCAGAGGTTGCGGGTTCGAATCCCGGCATGGGTGAAATTTTTAGCCTCTAAATAGGTTTTCAAGTGATTGATTCCAATCACTCTGTTCGCCTAGGCCACGAGCGCTTCATGCATACATTGTACATCAACCTCCAATTCCAGACATTTAAGTAAATGGTCTTTTATCATCACATTTCACATCACATCACGCTAATATTACGAAGGCGAAAGTTTGTGTGTGTATATGTTTGTTACTTCTTCACGTCTAAACGGCTGGAGCGGTTTTAATAAATTTTGATATGGAGTTAGCTCACACCCTGGATGAATACATAGGCTACGTTTTACTGCGGTAAAATATCCTGTTCCCACGGCAAAATTGATAAACCGGGAGTAAGTTTACAGCTAGTTCTTATACTAATATTATAAACGCGAATGTTTGTGAGTATTGATGAATGGATGTTTGTTACTCTTTTACGTAAAACTAATGAGTGGATTTTAATGAAACTTTACAATAATATAGCTTATTCATCAGAATAACACATAGGCTGGAATTTATGAAGATATTGTGTTAATTCTCCAAAATATCACGATGAGTGTCTAGTAAGTAGGAAAAGGTTAAAATTATTACTGAAGGCCTGCGCAGACGAGGGATTATCCCCCGGGTACTTTTATGTCCGTCGATATAGACCTCTTATAAATTGTATCGTAATT
Source organism: Yponomeuta sedellus (assembly GCA_934045075.1). Lineage (NCBI taxonomy): Eukaryota > Metazoa > Arthropoda > Insecta > Lepidoptera > Yponomeutidae > Yponomeuta > Yponomeuta sedellus. The sequence continues at coordinate 4,155,463 of OW203751.1, read as the reverse complement.
GTAAGGACTAAAAGTAACCCGTACAAAAAGTCCCTCATGTTACCGAGGACATCAAGAGACCGGAGTGGACAAAAGTTCGGTGTATTCTTTTAAAACGCCTTTTCTTTTTCAACTTCATGTAAATTACACCACAATGTAATCTCAGAATATTTGCTTCCATAGCGTACCGTACGCTTCACTCAATTTCCAGGGAACAAATGACCGCACTCCGAAGGCGTTGAGTCCGCGACTAGTACTCTGAGGACATTTTTTACTATTTAGGGTTTTTGTCCTTTGGGGACAAAAGTCCCTCGTCTGCGTAGGCCTTTATGAATGTATTGAAATCGTTTTATAACTCCTAATATTAATCTACCTAATAACTGCCACGACATGCAGTAATCACATATGAAATACCAAAACTTTATAATTATACGTGTACGGTCTATATACGTGTACTAACGTGTAATATACTACATAGAATGCAAAAACCCTTAACAATAACCTGAGCAGAAATAATACACTACATAGACTAAATACCTGTAAATATAAATAAATAAAATCATAAATAAATAAATATATAGCTCAAAGTTATGTTAAACATAAATACTGCTCTTTCAACTGCTTCTTAAATGTACCAATCCGCTATTTGACTCTCTTTATCGCTCCATTAGACTAAAACATATTTTAGTATATTTTTTGAGGACCTAGAAGCAACCAAAAAATACATTTTAAAACTCTGCTTTGCTAAACAGCCAAAAACGCGGTCAGCCATTTTTGTCTATGATTTGAAGACCTGAAGTCTTGTAAACAAAGTTTGACATTCAAGATTCAAGATCTTGTCAACAACTGTGAGTGATTTGTGAACATAGTGAAATAACAACGAAGAAAAACCATGATTTCATCGAGTTTAGGTACATGCAAAATACAGCAATTATCATTATTGCATTGTTCGAGAATTGTGCGATTAGCGCATATTTCACTCATTAATTCGGTCGTTCATTGATTAAAATAAAATAGAAATAACGTAACGTTACCGGCGCCGACGACCACTCCTGTAGGTCCATACATATTGTCGATCCAGCAAGGAATTGGCTCCTTGGACGTCGATGTCACTGTGAAAAGAGTAAAGTTTCAGTTACCTCGACGATACAACCCTTGCATGACCCACTGCTGGGGTACGGGTCTCTTCCTGCATCAAAGGAAGGTAGGCCATACTCCACCACGGGGGCCAAGTCCGGGTTGGTGGAGGATTGTAAGACAGCGGGCTCTACTGTCAGAAGTTATCAAGCCGCCCGTAAGGCCTCTGACATGGCTTACCGGCTGCCAGTACATGACAGCCGGCACTAACGAAGTGCCTTGCGAAGCACGGAAGCGCTCGGATAAAATGTCACTAGCGGTCGTCACGAGATGGTTATCCAGCACCTGACCGCGCCTTTTGTTGCTTAACCCAAGTGATTGATTCTAATCACTCGGTTTGACTTTGCCATGGGCGCGTCAACTCACCTATCGCGGGTCTGAATATTCCTAGTGGCACACTGCCGCAGTTTTTCCTCAGCTCCTTCTCAGCAATGGCCTTCGTCAGCGTATACGTGTTGGGCCAAGAGCCCAGTATCCTGGAATCGTTAACAGATTTTAGTTTTACGTAACAGGATAAGAATAAATAAATTCCTTCCGCTTAAAACAAACACTTGTCCTGGCCCTAGAATCTTCAGTCGTTCATATTTCATATTTATATATCGTCTATGTATGTGTATCAACTGTGTGGCTGTGTTTTGTCGGCCTAGAGAATAGCACCAACCCAAATTCTTCCCGCGGGTGTCGTAAGGGACACAAGCCGGGGGGTGAGCAGCAGCGCCCCCTGCAGTACAATTCCACCGAACTGCGATCCCCAACCCGCATGCCCAGCGTGGGGATTATGGGCATTACCGCCCAATGATGGCACAACCTTGCGGTCATTAGGGCAGGGCTATGTTCAGCAGTGGACTAATAAAGCCCGAAGAAGAAGAAGATTTGTATCAACTATAAAATAATATGTTTGCCTAATATTGTTTTGTTGCGCCGACTACCCGTATTTCAGTTTCCGTTTCTTCTTTTCCGTCAATGGTTGTCTGGAAGAAGTTACTTTTAGTAATAAGCCCGCCACTTGTACTGTACTGTTATTTTTTAAGTCTCTTATGTAATCCCTGGTATACATGCAATGAATAATATTCTATCCATCCATCCATCCATCCATCCATCCATCCATCCATCCATCCATCCATCCATCCATCCATCCTTCCGTCCGTCCGTCCGTCCGTCCGTCCGTCCGTCCGTCCGTCCGTCCGTCCATCCATCCATCCATCCATCCATCCATCCATCCATCCATCCATCCATCCATCCATCCATCCATCCATCCATCCATCCATCCATCCATCCATCCATCCATCCATCCATCCATCCATCTAGAGTCTAATACTTACATAGTTTTTCGATAGAATGATGTAAGCACGACAATGGTTGATATTTCCCCCAATTTGGTAGTGTACAAAGCAATAGCAGTACAATGTCATTCCAGGGGTATAACCCGCGCAAATTAAATAAGCATCGCTCGCGAAGAAGATCGAATCTCGCGAGGCGCCGACTTATTTAGCACGGGTCATACCATTGCAATGCGATTGGTTACTAGACTACCGATAGAGTGAATGAAACGACCATTACCGGACTAATATGACTCTATTGTACAACTATCAATTGTACCTCTTCTTTTGTAACTGTTGTCTCTGTAATCATTTTCTGGTGTGTACAATAAAGAATATTCTTATCTTATCTTATCTTATCTTATCTTATCTTATCTTATCTTATCTTATCTTAACTATGCATAACAGTACCAGCGCTCTCCCAACTAAGCTAATGGGCAAGTACATTCATCAGCGAAATTTCGAACCTCTTTACAATATTCTCTGTATTACGTACAGGCAGCGACATCTGGCTGAAGTAATTTGCATCACTTGCAGCCCCGAGTACCTACTTTGCAGTCAGGTTTTACATCGGAATGATATCGCTGTACCCACATGATTATATTATTTTTTGTTGCACTAACCCGTGCTAAGGACAAATTTAAAAACCTATTGAGAAACTCAACCAGGCCGCTGAGCTGGTTACAGTCCACGGAGCAAAAATAGAAGCTCTCCTGCACTTGTGACTTGAGACAGTTAGAGTGCGTCGCCTTTGTATTTATTGTGTGGTTATTAACTTACGTCTGCAGTAAGGAGTCAATCTCGCATTCCGTCAACTTGTCAACCAGGCCGCTGAGCTCAGCGGTTACAACCAGCTGGTTACAGTCCACCGAGCAAGTTTAGAAGCGCTCCTCCACTTGTGACTGGAGACAGTTAGAGTGCGTCGCCTTTGTGTTTGTTGTGTCGTTATTAACTTACGTCGGCAGTAAGGAGTCAATCTCGCTATCCGTCAACTTGTCAACCAGGCCGCTGAGCTGGTCACAGTCCACGGAGCAAGGGTAGAAGCGCTCCTCCACATGTGACAGGTGACAGTTGGAGTACGCCGTCGATATGTGCATCAGGACCTGTGAAGTTTGGACGTATTGTGTAAAAATATAGTACCTACAACACAACCTCACGCCTGTATCCCAGAGGGCTAGGCCAACACTGTGGCCTATAAAAACTGCGCAAAAATATGTACAATTGCTACAATTTACTTTTGATCGATTGATTTTTATAGTAGCAATATCACTCGCTAATTATGAAGGAAAACATCGTGAGGAATACCTGAGTGGTTGAGATGAACAAATACCTCAGTGCATAAAATTGCGGTGGGCACACGTGTTAATTAAGCATCTCTCTGAGGGAAGGCCTCTCCCCGCATTTGGACGTTTATAGGCTATATAATAAAAAGAAACTTCATAATAAAAGTTTTTGAGGCGGTGATGGGCACATAACATGTTTATGTTCAGTAGTGATGGGCATGTATCTTCAGCGGCAGTATATTAATATTTCTTAACGCTTCGCGATACTCATATAGAGTTATATATTAAACGGGACTAATCGCGATTATTTATTAGGTAAAACGTAATTACCTCATTTTTAAAAACCCATTTAGAGGCAAAAAATTCCACCCATGCCGGGACCGAACCCGCGACCTCTGGCTGACCGTGCTAGAGGTCGCGGGCTCGAGTTCCGGCAAGGGTGGAATTTTTAACCTCTAAATAGGTTTCTAAAATTGTCCTTACCACGGGTTAGTGCATTAAAAATTATATAGAAATTACCTCAATTCCCGAAATGAGGTTACCACGTTTTACTTAATAAATAATCGCGTTAAGACCCGTTTAATATATAACTATGTACAGTATAATAAATATTTATGTTATATCACTAAATAAAGGCCGGCACTCACGTCGAGCCCCTTCATATCCCGCACGAGCCGCAGCATGTGTAAGGGCGCACACACATTGGTGACGAGCGCCGTCCGCAGGTGCTCGTCGAACTTGACCGTCGCCGCCGAGTGGAAGATTATGTTCACCTGGAAGTGAAACAGTTAATAAGTTTTAAAAACCTATTTAGGGGCCATCCATAAATTACGCCACACGAATTTCGTGAATTTTTGACCCCTCCCCGTTCCTTGACACAGCTGGTCACATTCGTGACTCCCTCTCCTTAGTATGAAGTCACATATTTTGCAATATTACTGAATTCAAACAGCAATTCCGAAATTAGTTGTATACGAGTATCAAGATCCGCAAATGTGTTGTGTACCTACCTATTTCGTTAATAGTCCCAAGTTCGTGTTTTAGCACGTAGATTTATTCTCATAACTGTTGCTGTAATAAATGTGTTTTTCTTTCTTTCTCTTTCTTTCTAGATTTGGAAATGTGACGTCAAGAAATTTTCGTCCCCTCCCACCCCCTGTGCAATGTAACACTCTTTCGACACCCTCCCTCCCCCTTGACGTGTGACCTAATTTATGGATGGTCCCTTAGAGGCTAAAAACTCCACCCATGCCGGGACTCGAACCCTCGACCTCTGGCTAACAGTGCCAGCGCTCTCCCAAAATTTCGAACCTCGAATTGGAATTTCGAATTTCGAAATTTCGTATTGTAAAGAGGTTCGAAATTGTAGAATGGAATCGTGTGGAGTATCGTGGGATTGGTTTTTCGATTTGGGGTCCGTTTGCGAAATATTAAGCTTTAGTATGTCCCTCTCCCTTTTTCTGGCTTCTTCTTCTTTTCGTGTCAGCGATTCGACCAGTCTATATTTTTCCTGTCCAATAGTTGGCTAGTGCAGTTGCAGCAGCGTTGGCCTCTGTTAGGTCCTCCAGAGTGCAGGTGTGAGGGCACAATGGACATTGGAGTAGGTGCACCATGGATTGCGATGAGGCTCCACAATCACATTGCTCCTCCGTTGGTGCAATATAACCCCACCTGCTTAGGTTTTGTCTGCAGCGACCTACTTGGGTCCGGAGTCGGTTGAGTGGCTGCCACGTAGGCCATTGCAGATCGGAACCCGTTGGGAGCCTCTCTTGGGGGTATACACCTTTTCTGCCTAAATGGTGTATTGCAGAAACGTGAAAAAATTCAGTTCAGTAAGTAGCAATTTGCCTTGACTTGACTGCTGCGTTGGTCTAGCCCTTTAGGCGCTTGGGTACCAAGACAGGGGTAGTGGGTTCGATTCCCCGTAAAATTTGTACAAGTGGCCTCAGTTAAAGATGGGCGATTGTGAATGACATCTCTTTTCGAATCATCTGATTTTACTAATGTTTATTTTCGAAAACAAGATTAGTAAATTACTAATATTCATTTTCGAATAAGTTTTACTAATATTACTAACTTACTAATCCACGAATGCGACTGTCGAGAATCGAGAAAACTGTCGACAATTTCGGAAAAAAGTGCTCTGCCTCTCTCATTTCGCTTGCTTTAGTGATAATATTCGAAAACACGATTACTGACGAAAACACGTTAGTCATTTCGAAATTCATATCGGCCCAATTTTCGAAAACGCTTTAGTCTCGCGATTTTCGAAAACACGATTCGTGGCGGAATGAAACGACTTTACACGAGTCGCGCGCGTTTTGTTCGTTCAATGCTGTCTTCACAATATTGTTTTCATGCAAATGAAAGAGCACTAAATTAGTAACTTTTTTTCGAATAACAAAGAATATTTTCGAAACATTTGAATAACTACCATTTTCGAAAATGTTTTTCGAAAACGCCCGTGCTTAGCCTCAGTCTGGGTGTATTTTCATGTTTGTGACGTCCCCTTGCCTGCTTATCACAGTGCAGGGTATCCTAGTTTGGGACCAGGTCAAGTTGCAACGGTGCAAATCTCTTTTTACCATTTTTATATAATTCTTTAATTACGTCTTAGATAATTTTTTAAAAATTTAAAATTACTTCACCCATTTTTGAGATTTCCGTCATTTTTAGCATTGCTACTTCCCATTTCGACAAGATCTGTCAATTTTTATCCAGTTTTATTTTTATACCTATTATATGTCTAAAAATGAATCCCCGAATGTGTTGGTAAGCGCAAATCTCGAGAGTAGCTGAACCGATTGCGCTAATTTTTTTTTTTATAATATTCCTTCAAGTACGGTTCTCACGGAGAATCTTTTTTTTAAATTTAAGAATAGACTGTTAGGCGTACGAAGATCGCTGGGCCAGCTAGTTTTGATTATGATGGAGGTAGGGCTATACCTTCCATCCTTGCATGTTATTATATGTTAGATAGATAGGATGCGGTGGTAGCTCAGTGGGTAGAACCATGGACTCGCAAGCGAGAGCCCCAGGTTCGATCCCCAGTGCGGGCATGTACCAATGACTTTGTTTAATTTCAAAGTTACGTACATTTGCGAATTTGTAGTCACAATACCACACGCTAACGGTGAAGGGAAACATCGTGAGGAAACCCGCGGCTCGGTTGGCTCCGCACGTACTGACTAGTCTTTCCTGTGGGCTAGGCCGATTAAGCTGTCAGGATGGTATAGGTGCTGGGCAAGCCTACACCATCTATAAAAACCATGTCCCAGGCACTACAGCGTCGGAGTGGTCCCTTCACCCATCTAGTGTGTGTGAAGATGCCACTGGACGCTGTATAAATCATCTCATTAAGTAGATGCAAAAAGGCCAATATTATTATTATAGATAGATAGATAGGTATAGAACACTTTATTGCATTACTAGAAAAATATTACAACCATGATTCTTAAATCTAAATAATGTTACAATTATTATTATTATGTCATTGTGTCTACTCTGCTTATGCTGTTTTGTTCTTGTACATTTACGAATGTGTATGGAAGTGTAAATAATTAATTTATCTATCTATCTATCTATCTATCTTTTGTATAAAATGTTTTACAACATCACAAAGTGTTGATTGCGATTGAGAGCGATTGTGTTCTGAGGTGGTTTTATTTAATTAACATATTAACAACTTTATACTATTTTTATTTTTAATGCACTAACCCGTGCTAAGGACAATTTTAAAAACCTATTTAGAGGCTAAAAATTCCTCCCATGACGGGACTCGAACCCGCGACCTCTGGCTATCCGTGCCAGCGCTCTTTCCAACTGAGCTAATGGGCGACTCACATCATCAGTGAGTCATCAGTGAAATTTCGAACCTCTTTACACTATTCTCTGTATTACGTACAGGCAGCGACATCTGGCTGAAGTAATTTGCATCACTTGCAGCCCCGAGTACAGTCGACAGCACGTCAATCTTCACATTTTAGTTGCAAAGTCGCCCGTAACGCAACGGAGTAGAGTGCATGGGTGTATACCATGATGTGCTGTCCACTGTACCTACTTTGCAGTTAGGTTTTACATCGGAATGATATCGCTGTATCGCTGTATGGGTGGAATTTTTAGCCTCTAAATAGGTTTTTAATATTAACATCTTGTGTCGGAGGCCGAGGCCTACTTCAGGTTGCTAAGCTAGCGGAGCAGACGTGTATAGTTCGCTAATGAATGCTGGAAGCACTTCACTTCGTAAAACAACTCATTCATTTGTTCGCTACTTATATTATTTTCCTTCTATATTATATAACCTTCACCATCATAGTTCATACTTCATTCATTGTTATTCGAAAAACTAGCGCGACCCGAATGATACAAGAGCCAGAACAAAATGTCAAGGAATGAATGAATAACATACATTGCTTCTAGCCCCACACTAGGATACCCTGTGTCGTGGGAACCAGAAACAGCGACATGTAAACATCAAAGACCTGGGGATTTTTTTATGTACCCAGCCGGGGATTGAAGCCAGGAATGAATGAATGAATTGATGGATGGATGAACGAACGAATGAACGACCGTATGAATGAATGAATGAATGAATGAACGAATTCAGATTGTACGAATGAATAATTAATAATTTGATTGATTGAATAAATAAGTTAATGAATGAACATATGAATGAGTTGTTAAATAATTAAGTACCTTTTCCGTGAGGATCTGTCGGTCGTTTAGGGTCAGGCCCAGGCCCGCCGCCCCGCAGTCCCCAGGGATGGCCACGATCTTGTGCCGAAACTTGGGAGCCTCTCGCTTAAGTCTCTCGAACACCTGCAACATTGATATTCCATAAGTTAACTTCCGTTATGACGAGACATACAACTTTGGCAACGAAATGAATTCGTTTTGAAGGACAGTCAACTCCATGTCAACCTTTATATTTTTGTTACATAGTCACCCGTGACATAATCGAGTAGTGCTCACGCGTGTCAAGGTTGATGGGCTGTCCACTGTACATCAAACTCACGAATAATATTTGAATATTTTACCATTCCGTCTGTCCTAAAAACTTATTTAGAGGCTAAAAATTCCACCTATGCCGGGACTCGAACCCGCGACCTCTGGCTAATTGTGCCAGCGCTCTCCCAACTGAGCAATGGGCGACTACCGGCATCAGTGAAATTTCGAACCTCTTCACAATACTCTCTGTATTACGTACAGGCAGCGACATCTGGGCATCTGGCTGAGGTAATTTGCATCACTTGCAGCCCCAAGTACCTACTTTGCAGTTAGGTTTTACATCGGAATGATACCGCTGTAACCACATGATTATATTCTTTTTTTTAATGCACTAACCCGTGCTAAGGCCAATTATAAAACCTATTTAGGTAATAGGTTTTAAAAATTGTCCTTAGCACGGGGTAGTGCACTAAAAAAAAATATATCCCATTCTGTCCGCTATAAGTTTTTTTTTTCAAAATGGCAGCCATCCCAACCTGTTAAAATACTATTACGTTTTTACCTCGTTTTTGCCTACCCACTTTCGGTCACTAAATAGACCTTCAAAAGGCACTGAAGAACTTCTAACTAAGCAATCAGAGTTATTCCTGACAAACTGTGGTAGCCGGTACTAAAATAAATCACCTATTCAATTTGTCAAATTGTGAAATGCAAATGGCTGTTTTGTGTTTACTTGAACCTTCGAATTTTGAACAAAATACTGCACCAATACATTCTACAGTACCTCATGTGTTCATTTGTTTTGAGGCAAACTAAAACTAAAATTTCTCGGTTATACTACTTATTATTTCAATGAAATTTACAAATATTAACAGTATAACTAGTAAATAAAAGTAAGTAAAATTTAATACTCGTCCTTGTGATAAAAACAGGCCTTTAGCCATGTGGGTCATTCGTTGATTTTAGGCGGGAATACTAAGAGAGCGAGGACGGCCATTTCTCACGAGGCCAAGAGACCAAGTCTCCCTGTACCGCTTCAGTGTGTAGTAAACGAAATTACGGCTAGCCCCGAGAGATTTAATGTCATTACAAATCTCCAGAGATTTTTCCAGCTTTATGCATTAAGAACTATAGTAGAACGCAAACCGATCGTTCCTGCCATTCCGATCAGAAATGCACGACAGACAATAAGTAAAAATATTTAAATTAATTTTTTTTGTTCATTATTTTACAAAAATTTTGTGTTTTATTTTTTGTTTGTTTTATTTTTGTGTTATTAATTAATTCAATCGTTCTTTTGTTCGTCCGTTCATTGATTCATTCATTGATTCATTCATTGATTCATTCATTGATTCATTCATTGATTCATTCGTTCGTTCGTTCGTTCGTTCGTTCACACACTCACTCACTCACTCACTCACTCATTCATTCATTCACGGGCTAATCCGTTTACCACGCTATGTATTTATTAGCACTTTTTTGTAAGTATTTGAGACTATTGAACTTCCAATCGACTCGTTTCTCTCTCCTGTAGGTATTTGTTTTTACTCACGTTAAGTTCACGTATTGATTTTGCCAAAAGTCATCTTGTCACCACATTATTTGCTTAAAATTAAAAGAATTTTTCTGTTGTTGTGACAGCTGTATTTTTATATACAGGGTTACTTAGTTTTACACATAGGTACATACATAACCTCACGCCTGTTATGGTAGGCAGAGACCAGGGACTGCCACTTGCCACGATCCTAACAGATCACCTTCGCTTCATCAACGTTCATAAGTCGTTGCATGCACGCACGCCGGTTCCAAGTACTTTTTATCTTCCGCTTTGCTAATACATCCCCTATTTGATTATAAGTACTTAATTTTACATGTAACGTTTTACATGTGACGCTGTACCTATCTCATTGCGTCGCAAAGGCTGGAGTTTTGTTACCGTGTTATTTTTAATATTAATACTTTGATGTTGATTTATTAACCTAATTCCGGAATCAAGTTCTTCATCTTTGTCATTATGAAAGCTTTAGTATACAAAAAAACTATAGCGTATACGCGTTGAATTGATAACCTCCTTTTTTAAAATTGGTTAAAAATATAGGGTTATAACACATTTTAAACTTTCGCGACTTGAACACATTATTAGAATATTTTCTGGGCTGAATCGCGTAGTAATTTATTGCTATTTTACCTAGACGATTCGACGACGTTACAGTCACCGTGGTTACTACGCGATTAAGCTCCGAAAATATTCTAATAAAATATATGATTATTTATCAAATGCATTAATTCCTGAATCCTGGCTCTTAGAGTTGGTCCTTATTGGTTTGGCTTAGTTTTAGACTTTGGTTTTACTCGTACCAGTACCACGATACGCGTTTGTGATTCTTTTGATCTACATAAAATAGTATATTTCATTACAAGTGCGGAAAGGCTGTCATTGCAAAGAGTTCCGACAAATGTCTACCCGAGCCGAGGCGCAGCCGAAGGCGAGGGTTGACAGTCGGAACAAGTGACGGTTCCGCACGTGTACTGAACGACTATTTTTAATACAGTTGCGAAAATATAAGCAATTTATAATAAAGAAAAATTATTTGGAAAATGGCGCCAACCGTAAAAAAATATAAGCAGAGATTTTTTTTCTTCACAAATTCTAGTAGGCAAAGGGAACTATGCCCATACAGCCAAGTCTTCAGTAGAATTTTTATATTGTTATGAAATGAAAATGAAATTTAATGAGATGAAATGAAATGAAACCTAACTTAACTCATTCAATCAAATCATTAAATCTGATATTGATACAGATTAGTAGCTCATAAAAACTTCTATGATTTTTTTAGTAAAAACTTCATGGTTGGTTTTTTTTTAATAGACATCATTTTGACAGTTGGGAAAGAAAACGCACGAGTGTGGGAAAGGTAAAAAAAAGCACGAGTGTGTAATAGCCCATGCTATACGTCCCTGTAATACGCCACTTTTTGAGCAACTGTATTAAAAAAGTACTTTGACGTATTTTCTGTTTTGTAGTAGCGCTGTTTGATGGAGAATATTTAAAAACTATATTTTATACGTGACTATCAGCTTGGAGCGTCTGAGTATTTAAAATTGATCTGCTCAAAGTTGTAAGTAGTACTCATGACGGGCCACTGCCTCTGTGGCACATTTGTATCCTATATAACGGGACGATTTTTTATGTTAGCTGTATTTATCATTTATTATGCAGTGGAATTAATTCTCTTAAAGGGGGTTCTGATACACCCTGTACAGAAACTTGTTTTGTGAGTGTTCTACGAAAGTGCTTTACAAGTATTCTTCGGGGTTGATGTATAAAACACTAGTGAATAACCGTGTCGAGGTCAGAACGAGTGATGAGCTCAGTGAAAATAAACATTTTCCCAATAAACATTTGCAGAAGCACACTTGTCGGGCCGACCAACTGATACATACAACACAAGCAACTCTGGCACTTATCACAGTGGCATAAGACCTAGAGTCGAACGAGGTAAACCCAGCACGCTGACCGTACCTACCTACTTCCGAAGAAATAACAAGGTCAATAGCAATGCAAACTGCTAGCGTATTTGCAAGAGCAATTTTCATGTGATTATGTAAATGGCTATAAAATGTAAGTACTAGAACATTGTTTTAGTTTAATATTATGCTAATTTAATGTACATAAAGAAATGGCGAGACGTGAGTCCGGTTACTGGGTCATGCGGTAGGTAAGTTTTTGGAGATCGCTAGTAGAATAGTGCAAAACTGACCCTGCGTTCAGGTCCATAATGTCCCTTTCTCAAAATGTCCCCTGGTTTCAGAATGTCCCTGTCCTAAAATGTTCCTTTCCCAAAATGTCACTTCCTCGAAATGTCTGTTCCCCAAAATGCCCCTTCCTGTAATAAGCATGAGACATAGTACAAAAAGTTCGCCTTTGTATTTCCTACATTCATTGATTAGTCTAATGTTTTTACAAAATACATATTTTATTCGTTTACTGCACCGTTAAACCATTGCTGGTTTCTCTCGGAGCTAGCGTCTTCGGATATTACAATGTTAGGTAGGTATATCAATGATGGCAAGTTACACGCTGTCTAACTTAGTACACTTGCCTAGAACCTAGAAGTACGAAGTATATTGCCTGGTCATAGAATAAATAAAAATGTATTCATTCACTCACTCACTCACAGATTTACTCAATAATTAATTCATGCTTTAATTTATTAATTCAATAATTCATTATTATATTAATTCATTACTTCATTAATTCATTGTTTCATTAATTCATCAACTCATTAATTCATCAATTCATACATTCATTCATTCATTCGTTCATTCATTCATCCGTTTGTCCGCCTGGGACGTCCCTTAACGGTCCCGCATCCACTCGCATTCGCTCGATATATTTCTTCCGATTCTTTTTTTCCATCCTCTCTATACCTATGTCCAAACGATCTAATCTGTGGTCCAAACCAACGCATATATTGTATTATACATATATCGTGCCTTGGCCCCCGTGGACCACGGGCCGTGGTGGAGTACGGCCTAACCTTCCTGCTATGCAGGGAGAGACCCGTGCCCCAGCAGTGCGGAGCGGACATACAGTCTGTTAGATTTTTGAATATACATCGGCAGCTATCGGATAGAATAATATATCCGATATTCGTGTAATAGAAATATCGGAGGTAATATGACACTTAATCTGTCATAATAAAAGTTTTATACAGAGCAGGAAGTAGTATTGGGCTCTAGAGTGGGCTTCCGTTTTCGCCGAAAACACACGAGTGTAATACTACTTCCTGCTGTGTATAAAACTTTTCTGTTTATTTAAATAAGTGTCATATTAGTTCCGATATTTCTATTACACGAATATAACCGATTCTATCCGATAGTAGCCGAGGTATATTCTAGAAGCTAACAGACTACACTTAAGCCAGGTTTTCCGGTCTTAGTGCGCTCGATCCGAGTGCGCCATCCGAGTAAACAAATGCTTGTGATTGGCTATTTTGGTGTTGTCACGTAAAACCGTCCAATCAGAAGCACTAGTTTACTCGGACAGCGCACTCGGTCCGAGCGTACTAAGACCGTGAAACCGCGGCTGATTACTTAGCTGACTCGGCCAAGTGGCCGTTTCGCAGGAGTTCGTTAACAAACATTGTGACACGAGATTTTTGTATATTAGATAATCAGTGGGTTATTTTTAGAAAATATTCTTAGCAAATTTAGCTATCGGATCTGTTGAGAAGATTAGAAAGTCTCGTTTACAGACTGCGTCACGGAATGTTGTCGAAAATCTTCCTACATCTTCTGCCTGGCAACTTTCTTCGCTAGGCTTGGTATAAAGCAGTCATTAGCAAGACAAAAACTGTTTGGGCTGTGTTAAGTGAATGTGTGGTGTGGAAGTTGTTTATTTATTTATAACTAGCTGTCACAGCGAACTTCGTAGGTACCCCCTGAAAGTCGATTCTTTATTTATTTTTCTCCCCGTAAGAACCATCCTCGTACTTCAAGGAATATCAAAAAAAAAGAATTAGAGAAATCGGTCCAGTTGCTCTCGAGATTTGCGCTTACCAACACAATCAGCGATTCATTTTTATATTATAGACTAGCTGTGGCCCGCAGTTTTACCCGCGGTTTATCGATTTTCCCATGGGAATAAGATACTTTCCCGGAGTAAAACGTAGCCCATGTGTTAATCAGAGTGTCAGCTAACTCCATACCAAATTTTATTACAATCGCTCCAGCTGTTCATACGTGAAGAAGTAACAAGCATGACAAAAATTCGCCTTTATAATATTAGTGTAATAAGCTTATCTTACGTATGTTATCTTATCTTACGTTATCTTATCTTACCGGGTCATCGAATATGTCGTCGACTCTCGTGTAAATGTCCTTCCCCTTCTTCTGCCTCACTAGTAAATAAATATTGTCAACGCCTGGACAGCATCGCAGCAGTTTCTCTATGAGGACTTTGCCCAGGAACCCTGGAAGGAGACATGATTTTAGTAAATTAGTAAACCTCCAAGAGAGGCTCCCAATGGGATCAGATCTGCAATGGCCTACGTGGCAGTCACTCAACTGACTCCGAACCCAAGTAGGTCGCTGCAGACAAAACTTAAGCAGATGGGGTTACGCACCAACGGAGGAGCAAAGTGATTGTGGAGCCTCATCGCAATCCATGGTGCACCTGCTCCAATGCCCATTGTGCCCTCACACCTGCACTCTGGACGACCCAACGGAGGCCATTGCTGCTGCAATTGCAGTGGCCAACTATTGGGCAGGAAGAATATAGACTGGTCGAATCGCTGACACGAAATGAAGAAAAAGAAGTAAATTAGAAGCATTTTTTGCATCCCACATGCAGCTTTCAAGGCCTTCTCTCATTAGTAACAGCAAAAATTAAATATGGAGAGTTCCCTAATTTTCTCCAGGATCCCATCATCAGATCCTAGGTAACTTAGTGACTATGGGACCGCCTGTGAAATCTACCCTTTGGAAAAAAATATTTTTCAAATCGTTTCACGCGTCTTCGAGTGATCGTTCTCGGTTTACTAGAAGACTAAAAAGATGATCAAAAAGAAAAAAAGGACCCGAAGAGTTGAGAACCTCCTTCTTCTGAAGGTCGGTTAAAAAGTTGAAACAAATCAAATATACAGGGTTAGTTATTTCTTAAATAAGTCCGTTATTAATTTTGTCATAACTTCGCCTAAGGAGTCGTCGGTACGACCTTCATTCTGGGGTATTCCTGAAATGCAAAGGATTTGGAAGGAACTTTTGGGTCGGTGGTGTCCCCATTCATTTACATAGTTACAGACTGTTAGCATTTAGAATATACTTCGGCTACTATCGGATAGAATCAGACTTTACATAACTTTTCAAAATAGTGCAGAAAAGTTGTTTACAGAGCAGGAAATAGTATTAACTAAAAGTTTCTCTATGCACACTCGTGTGCTTTCGGCGAAAACCGAAGCCTACTCTAGAGCCCGAGGTATATTCTAAAAGCTAACAGACTTTAATTAATTATTTTGTGCTACTTTTTATGACGAAGCTTTCTGTAAATGTTTGGTTTTTGTTTTTTGGTATAGCCCGTGATACTTAACGAGGCGCCTCGGGCGATATACCTATTTAATTTGCGCGTATTGTACCATTGGAATAACATTTTAATGTAATTGCTTAGTAGACTACCAAATGGAGAGAAAATAAAGCTATTGTCCTGCTTATATCACTCAATTGAAAAACGATGTGTACTTAGACTCCAAATCATCTATCTCCCTCCAAAATGGTTGAGATTGAGATGATGGCTGACCAATGCGTTATGCTCTTGATCGAGTGCTGTTCGTGTGTATGGGCGCAGCATTAATGTTTTCCTGCTTTTGTAAGACATTTGACTATGTTTTGGCATTTAAAATTGTTGATGTAAATCGTGGAACCGTTAAGACGTTTTGAGAAAAGGTTGACGACCTTTTCTCGAGTGGAGTATTTTTCCCGCTGCCTTTTCCTCCACTTTGTCTTTTTAATCTGTGTTTCTCCACTACCCTACGGCCCAAAGGCCTTACATTTGATATTGACAATTGACATTCAGCAAACAGAATGTGATATTCTTTTATTTTTATTTGTGGCTTGATTATCTATATTTTTAGTTACCTGTTGCACCGGTGACTAAGATACTCTTTCTATTGTAAAACTCCTGTATATCAGTATTTGTTCTCCTGCCATTTTCTGTTATTTCCAAGTCGTTACTATTTTGGTCTGTGTCCGCTAACCGTTTTTCGGAGCAATCTAGGCACACTCTAGATTTTTCTAGATTGTCTTCGAAATAATTTAATTTATTCTCTAGTTTCGTCGTGTTACTTATGCGAGTCGTTTTAGTTAGTATCTCTCGGTCCGCCATATTTGTGTTGGGTGTAGCCTGTGGATTTGTGCTGTCAACTGCTTCCGTTGACATATTTTTTTCTATTGACGCGCCATTTTGAAATTCTGGAACAAAAAAAAAGTAAGTTAGACCTGACAAATCCGCACTTACACTGATAGTTCGGGTATTGTACGTAACAAGCGCTGAGGTATGTTATTAATACTTCAGACGCTTAAGTTTCCTCACGATTTTTTCCTTGCTACTTTAACTTCACAAATGTACATAACTTAGAAACCAAAATCATTGGTACAAGTCGATCGAATCGAACCCACGATCTCCTGATGGAGAAGCCGGTTCTAGCACTAATAAAACTCTTTAAAAAGAATTTTCAATCTTTATTCACTCAAACTAAAAGCAAAAAAAATATTGTAGAAAATAATATTTCACCACGGGCATCGTCGGCCAATAAAGAACTAACATAGAGTCGAACATTAATTTAAAATAACTAGTTTAGATTAGATTATACTTTTTTGCACGCGAAACGTTAAACAGGACATAACATAAGAAATAACATGTTAAAAAATTTTGTTCGTAAAGTTTCCTTTGCCGTCATATCTGTATTGACCACCCTGTAGAGTTCATACACCGACCGAGAAGCTAGGCTACTAGCTGGTGCCCGCGACTTCGTCTACGCAGGATTATCCGGTAGATTTTTTCCTAAGTACCTACTTGACACTTATCGTCATATTTTGGACAATACTCATATCTTTACCTTTGCTAATACATCCCCAATTTGGTCGATGTATGTCCGTCTGGGACGTCTCTTACCAGCCCTTCCACTCACATTCGCAATATATATTTGCGAATGTGAAATGTATATTTGCGAAGAAAGTTTCGTCAAACTTTCTTCCTTCATCCTCTCCACATGTCCAAAGCAACGCAACATTCCTTTCTCAATTCTAGTCACTACATCCCGGAACCGGCGTGCGTCCATGCAATGACTTATGAACGTTGATGAAGCGAAGGTGATCTGTCAGGATCGTGGCAAGTGGCAGTCCCTGGTCTCTGCCTACCCCTCTGGGATACAGGCGTGAGGGTATGTATGTATGTTGTATGTATGTATGTATGTATGTATGTATGTATGTATGTATGTATGTATGTATGTATGTATGTATGTATGTATGTATGTATGTATGTATGTATGTATGTATGTATGTATGTATGTATGTATGTATGTATGTATGTATGTATGTATGTATGTATGTATGTATGTATGTATGTATGTATGTATGTATGTATGTATGTATGTATGTATGTATGTATGTATGTATGTATGTATGTATGTATGTATGTATGTATGTATGTATGTATGTATGTATGTATGTATGTATGTATGTATGTATGTATGTATGTATGTATGTATGTATGTATGTATGTATGTATGTATGTATGTATGTATGTATGTATGTATGTATGTATGTATGTATGTATGTATGTATGTATGTATGTATGTATGTATGTATGTATGTATGTATGTATGTATGTATGTATGTATGTATGTATGTATGTATGTATGTATGTATGTATGTATGTATGTATGTATGCATGTATGTATGTATGTATGTATGTATGGATGTATGTATGTATCTGTATAAGTTTATTTGTACTAATATTTATTACTAGCTGACCCAGCGAACTTCGTACCGCCTAACAGTCGATTCTTTACTTCAAGGAATATTCTAAAAAAAGAATTAGCGAAATCGGTTCAGCTGCTCTCGAGATTTGCGCTTGCCAACACATTCAGCGATTCATTTTTATATTATACATTATTTGTATTTATTTTCGTTTTTCGGAGATAATACAGAAGCACACGCTAACGGTGAAGGAAAACATCGTGAGGAAACCCGCGGCTTGGTTGGCTCCGCACGTATTGACTAGTCTTTCCTGTGGGCTAGGCCGACTAAGCTGTCAGGATGGTATAGGTGCTGGGCAAGCCTACACCATCTATAAAACCATGTCCCAGGCACTACAGCGTCGGAGTGGTCCCTTCACCCATCTAGTGTGAGTGAAGATACCACTGGACACTGTATAAATCATCTCATTAAGTAGATGCAAAAAAAAGGCCAATATTATTATTATTACAGAAGCATGTCACTTTTTCTAAAGTTAGATGACAAAACTATGTACTGGGCATGCATCCATAATATATCTCACTAAATACTCTTTGTATTGAGAGTTAAGGCGCTTAGTGGCACTAAGTAGCGCCACAACTGATATAAAAATCGTAACTTGTTTGTTTGTTTTATGATACGTTTTTATCTAAAAGTGAACATGAGAAACTTAACAACTGTGATAACAATTTTTCGAACCTACAGTCTAGAACCCAGGATAGAACCTATGACTTAAGTAGGCCTAAGATATATTATTTTTGTTGCAGTAACCCGTGCTAAGGACAATTTTAAGAACCTATTTAGAGGCTAAAAATTCCACCCATGCCGGAACTCGAACGTGCGACCTCTATCTAACCGTGCCAGCGCTCTCCCAACTGCTGCCTGTACGTAATACAGAGAGTATTGTAAGAGGTTCGAAATTTCACTGATGCCGGTGAGTCGCCCGTAAGCTCAGTCTGGCACGGTTAGCCAGAGGTCGCGGGTTCGAGTCCCGGCATGGGTGGAATTTAGCCTCTAAATAGGTTTATAAAAGAGTTTATCCTAAGTTTTTGCATTAACGTTACCCTTTGTTGTGCGTTTATGGCTCACATAAAAAGCATTTAAGTGGAATGATTGCCAAAAATAAACGTTGTCAACACTGGGCGTGCCTCACATTCGCCTATGCACCAAGATGTTGTCACAACACGCTTACGTAACCACTCATTGGTTACTAGAGGTCAGTGGGCCGCAGCCCATAGCGTTTAATGGTGCTCCAATGTCCGCCGCACCGCTGTTATGTCAGCGGCATCGACGGACAATCATCACTATGCAGCCATCAAAGTTTGCTGCGCTCGATGGTAGGAGCGTTTTTGCGGTAATCTCAATTCTCAACGTTGTATTGCGTGCACAGACAACGTTTGAGGCGTTGGACACCTTCGTTCTCTTTGTAGACTTATAGTCCGGATCTACTTACGGGTGTTGTTATATTGTGAGACGAGCAATCGACGACACGAGCTCCGTCTCTGCTCACCATGATTAAGCTCTGCAAATCGGAGCGAAACCTGGTCGGACTCTTCCGATATAGATAGATAGATGAAAAATTTATTAACATTTCCACACACACATGTACAAGAACAATACAAAATCAGCAGAATGTACAGCATTTAACAAGATAACAATCAAACAAACAAACACATATACTAATCAACAGAGCATTGTGGGTGTGGCAAATGGAAAAAGGTTCTGACTCAGCATGTGCTGCGGCGGGCGACCACCTCAGCGCTGTTATTCTGTCAGTACCTGGTGGTAAGACAGCATCGTGCAGAGCCCGGAGATATATAGGTGCAAGTCAAAAGAATGTAATAATAATATGTAATTAATATATAATTTATTTATATTTTAAAATTGTAAGCATAATGTCAAAAAAAAAAGGTTGGTGATGATGTTATTTAAAAACCTATTTAGAGGCTAAAATTCCACTGATGCCGGGATTCGAACCCGTGACCTCTGGCTATGGGTGGAATTTTTAGCCTCTAAATAGGTTTTACAATAATATAATCATGGGGGTACAGGAATATCATTCCGATGTAAAAAAACCTAACTGTAAAGTAAGGTACTCGGGGCTGCAAGTGATGCAAATTACTTCAGCCAGATGCCGCTGCCTGTACGTAATACAGAGAATATTGTAAAGAGGTTCGAAATTTCACTGATGCCGGTGAGTCGCCCATTAGCTCAGTTGGAAAGAGCGCTGGCACGGATAGCCAGAGGTCGCGGGTTTGAATCCCGGCATGGGTGGAATTTCTAGCCTCTAAATAGGTTTTTAAATTGTCCTTAGCACGGGTTAGTGCATTAAAAATAATATAATAATGATGTTATTTGTTTAAATTATTTCTGTCAGAAATTATGTCAGAAGTCGATTTTTTTTATTGCAAGCGGCAGCCCCTTATCCTTGCCTTACCCACGCCTTGCCGCTTCTGTTCAGGCCTAACGTAACGTAACGGATATTTTTGAATAAGCGAATCTACAAGTTTGAGAAACTCGGCATGGAGTCAATGTGTAGCAGGCAAGGTCAATGTGTAGCAGATTTTTTATTATAGTAATTAATGAAACTAATCCTACGCAGATTAAAAAAATGCGTAACCCCGTCAATACACCAATGTACAGTCTATTTATTCTTACTTGTCTAATTTAGTAAACAAGATTCTAACCTTAAAATTGAGATTAGATGCCTAAACTAGACAATTTCTCGCAAATTCATGAACTATGTTTATAAAATTGGCAGCGTGTTATCTAAAAGAGTGTTCCAGGTTACTTCATTTATGGAAATATGGCAGTTTTGGACTAAAAACTCACAGTTTAAAGGTAGAATCTTGTTTACTAAATTGGGCAAGTAAGAATAAATAGACTGTACACGTATCCGAAGGACTATGCATTTTTTTACTATTTTCAGAATGAGCGTCACTTTAGACTTTTTGCCGCTGAAAATTAGGTACTTCCGGCTAGAACAAAAACATACCCAAGTACATAATACACCGCTTCCACCTAAGTGCTTATTTAAAATTTTGCAAATAAGCGACTAAGGTATGACATGAACGATTTTTCTTGTATAATTGGCTACCACTTACCATGTTGCAGCTTAGTATTCAACTAAAGGCAGTGAAGTGATAAAAACATGCCAAGTACGAGCCGGACTCTAAGACCAAGGGTTCCGTACATACCAGAATTAATATAATATAACACAACAGAGAAGCGCTCGTGGCCTAATCGAACCGAGTGATTGGAATCAATCACTTGAGTTAAGCAACAACAGGCGCGGTCAGGTGCACAATGGGTGGCTGTCCTGTGACTACCGCTAGTGGCATTTTTCCGAGCGCTTCCGTGCTTCGCAAGGCACGTTAAGCCGTTGGCGCCGGCTGTCATGTAATGGCAGTCGATAAGCCAAGTCAGGGGGCCTTAGGGGGCGGCTTGAAAACTTGTAACAGTAAGACCAGCCACTAGTCTTGCAAGTCCACCAATCCGGACTTGGCCCCCGCGGTGGAGTATGGCCTATACCTTCCTCAGGGAAGAGACCCGTGCCCCTCGGTGGGGACATAATGGGTTGGTGATGATGAAATCTCGTTTTTCGCGGTGAAATGGAGCAAGATGGCGCAAGCCGATAATGTTCTAGAACTTTTATCGTGACATTGTGCTCCCCTAGCAGGCGGACATTGTATCGGCATACATTATAATGTCCGCATTGGCAAAGTGTAAGATAAAAAGTTTCCAAAGACGGCGAGCGTGCATGCAACGACTAATGAATGTTAATGAGGCGAAAGATATAATAGGCGAATGAGGTCCTTGAGAAGTAGGTATGTGTAGTGTTACTTTGAATGACAGGATACGCAATAGTCTGATTAGAGAACGTTGTGGACTGAAAGAAGATGCAGTCACTAGAATTTATTGTTGCGTTGGTTTGGACATGTGGAGAGGATGAGGGAAGAAAGATTGACGAAACAAATATATATTGAGAATGTGAGTGGAAGGGCTGGTAAGGGACGTCTCAGGCGGACACACATCGACCAAATAGGGGATGTATTAGCAAAGGAGAAGATAAAAAGTACTGGTTACCGGCGTGCGTGCATCCAACGACTTATGAACGTTGATGAAGCGAAGTTGATCTGTCAGGTTCGTGACAAGTGGCAGTCCCTGGTCTCTGCCTTTCCCTCTGGGATACAGGCGTGAGGTTATGTAATGTAATGTAGGTAATGCAGGAATGCGACTCACAATCGTTCATTTTTAATCTTAGTAATTCGCGGTTTCTAGCTGCTGCGTCCAGCTTTCTATCGCTGGGCTAGTATAGATTCGATTCCTAGTGCGGGCATTCACCTATGATTATATTATTTTTAATGCCGCTGCAGCAGCATCAATACGTTAACTTGAAAATGTGAAACAAGTAGGTATACATGTTCCGTGTGTACATTAATTATTATTGACAAGTAAAAACCGTATGTAGCATAAAGAATAATAATAACTTAACATAAAATTTACATATAGATAAGCACATACATTGCTTCTGACCCCACACTAGGATACCCTGTGCCGTGGGAACCAGAAAATAAAAACATATATTTGAATATTTACACAACATTTTTTGTTGAATAAGTCCAAAATACTATTTCGCTAAGTAGATTTTATAATAAGGTTATAGACAATGTTAAACAAATATGTTCATAAAACTGATTTAAGTTTAAGGAAAATTTTTGTTTGTGAATTTTTATTAGATTATTTTATTAAAACACCTTTTACCTACTGGATTATTTTATTCCATTTTATGGCGTTTGAAGTTGAGTAATGTTAAATTAGCTTTGTTATGATAAAACAAAACGTTAAAACGGAATAAAATTAAGTCCGGGAGTAAAATTCATAGCATGTGTAATTTTGTTAAAATCATTTATCTCTTTCATAACTAATTACGCCGTGTTAAAACGAAATGAAGGGTGTCTCGTGCTTTTTGTTTTTGGTGTAGTCACTTTATAAAGACAAGGCTATACTGAGACAAAAATGTATAAATTAATATACTTCATTGTTTGACTTTATTGCGTGTTTTGATAAAATTTTGCCACATTTTTTGTAAACATTATTATTTTTTGTTCTAGAATAGTTAACTTGAAATAGTTACCTACTCACGCAATTCGTTTTAGATTTTTGGCTCTTGTATGATGAGTGTCAGTCTGATGAGAAAAAACTTATTAAAAAATGTGATTTTATGTATAAGAATTAGGTACTTTAGAGCTTTATAATGTATGAGAAATACAATAAACAAGTAACTATATACAGCATTAATATTAAAAAGATTTACATATTTACAAAAAAAAAAAGAAAGGTTTAAATAAAAAAGTCTACACAAAGAGTCTACACAATAAACAAGTTGATTAATTATTATATATCCGCCCGGTTTTTATTTATTATAATTATCCTCTTTTAATTTCTAGACAATGCCTGACATTACTGGTATCAAATTGTGACTTTGGCACGTTAAATGATTCTCTGGTCATTTTCTGATTCCAGTGAATTATTTTCTGATGTCGATGCTTACAATCTGATTTCGGTGCAAGTAGTCAGATTTAAATATTTCGTTTTATAACCTAAAATGTACCTATCCAAAATATATCATGTTTTATAGTTTTTAGCCCTTTATCCAAAACAATAGATAAAATTCCCGAAAGACGAAAAAAGAACGACCACCGAAATCAGCCATTTTTGCCTCTTCTGGAGAAATGCCCATTTCACATACGATTAAAATTGTTATTGAATAAATGAAATGAAATGATGCCGGTGAGTCACCCATTAGCTCAGTTGGAAGAGCGCTGGCACGGATAGCCTGAGGTCGCGGGTTCGAATCCCGGCATGGGTGGAATTTTTAGCTTCTAAATAGGTTTTTAAAATTTACCTATGAATTTATAAATACATTTTACCATTGAATTTTCAAATTCAATGATTTTACTTCAGATTCAAATGCGTTATACTAAGAAATTGTTTGATGATGTATAGTGATTTAATTTATGGTGAAGAAAAATCATTGGTCCCTCTGCCTACCCCTCCGGGGTACAGGCGTGATTTTATGTGAATTAGCGGCGATCGCCCAGTGGGTAGAACGATGGACTGGCAAGACAGAGACCCAGGTTCAACCAATGACTTTGATTAACATTGACTAAATGTAGGGGCTATGCCGTACAGGTGTTGTTATGTTGGATGTTCGATGTTCGTAATGTTAGGTATGCTCAATGAATGACACGTCTGTCGCGTAAGATTGTTTTATTGTCACTGAATTGTGTTCACAAAATTGCTTTAGTCAACAAAATAAGTAAGTAGAAGAAAATGTAATGTGCTTGCTCGTACACTAAAGTTGCAGCAATACCACTAGCAACTTTCCGTCGTAAGGTTGTCTGGAAGAAATTTCTTTTAGCAATAAGGCCGCCAATTTTACTTTGTATCATTATTCATTACATGTTTTATAATATGTGCTCTGGTGTACAATAAAGAATATTCTTATCTTATTCTTACTACTTGCCAACTGTGAAGGAAAACATCGTGAGGAAACCTGAGTGTATGATGTATGGCAACTAAGCCTATACTCTCTCAGAGAGAAGGCCAGTGGCCTGCAGTGGGATGTAAACAGTCTACTAGTATTTCTTTACGATTCGCGATAGGTACTCATACATAGTTATATGTCAAAGGTAATTCTTCAGGCTATACTGGTCCACTGCTAGACCTAGCCTTCCCCCAACGAGGGCCATAGCGCAAGGTTGTGCCATCATTGGGGGGGTAATGCCCATAATCCCCACGCTGGGCTTGCGGAATGGGGATCGCAGTTTGGTGGAATTGTACTGCGGGGGGCGCTGCTGCCCACCCCCCAGTTTGTGTCCCTTAGTCGCCTCTTACGAAACCCGCGGGAAGAATTTGGGTTGGTGCTATTCTCTAAGCCGACACCACACAGCCTTAAATGTTTCACCTAATATTGATTATTATTTATTAGGTGAAATTACGTTTCACCTAATAAATAATCGATTTGACGCGTTTAATATATTAACAGTTGACAGTGTATTAACAGTCTACTACATAAACAATTAATTCGTGGTGTAACTCTGAACCTGAAAGCGTAATATTGAAGGTACACCTTCAACCTTTAAAACAATGAGTTTGCGGAACCCTGCTATAGGAAATGCACTATAATCACATCAAGTTTGGTAATAGGACATACCTATTTACTGTTTTTACTATAGAGCAAACGCAAATGACGTCCTCGGTGGCGCAGCGGTTTGGCACGCTGACTGTAAAACCGAAGGTCTCGGGTTCGATCCCGGCCGGGTCAAACTAGGAAACTTTTCTAGTTTGACTCGGGTCTTGGATGTTATCTATGTATTTATTGTATTAAATCTATCGTCGAGTTAGCACCTGTAACACAAGTCATTTAGTTGCACTTAGTATAGGGCTCACGAGATCTAGAAAGAAAGAAAGAAAGAAAGAAAGAGAGAGAGAGAGAGAGAGAGAGAGAAAGAAAGAAAGAAAGAAAGAAAGAAAGAAAGAAAGAAAGAAAGAAAAACATTTATTTAACGCCACATAGACATTTTTCAGCAAGGGCCTTATCTGGTGACTCACGGAGCATCAAAACGGAACAAACACGCACTCACACTCTCATATGCAGCCATACTTTCACGCATACAAGCACACTCACAATTATATACCTATATACATACATAGTGATAAATAATACACAATAATAATACACACTACAAATACTTAAGTAGACATTAATGAATACATAGCAATTTCAACTAAATTAAATACACTGTTTAATATCTTGACTTGACTCGTGCGCAAGGATATGTGTAATATGTCTATTTATTTATTTATAAATGTGCATTTCATGAAAATTTTCATTTTCGCGAAAATATACACATTAATTTGTATTTCATTCGCGGGGCAATAAAGCATTTAACTAGAGACTATTGTCTGAGGAAAATATGCATGATATTTTTTTTTTTCATCCTCGGTAAAAAAAGCATTTTAAGTAGTTACTTCGATATCATTACCCCTCTTCATTACCCCCTATGATAGCACAACCTGGCGCTCTTTAGGGGAGGGCTATGTCCTGCAGTGGACTAGTATAGCCTGACGATGACTTCGATATCAACCCTTGTATGTCCCCACTGCTGGGGCACGGGTCTCTGCAGGAAGGTTAGGCCATACTCATCCACGGAGGCCAAGTCCGGGTTGGTAAAGGATTGTCAGGCAGTGGCGAGCCATACTGTCAGTAGTTATCAAGCCGCCCCATAAGGCCTCTGACATGGGTTAACGACTGCCATTACATGACAGTCGGCACCAACGGCTTAGTGTGCCTTGCGAAGCACGTAAGCGCTAGAACAAAATGCCTAGGGGCAGTCACGGGACGGTCACCCATCCTGCACCTGACCGGGCCTGTTGTTGCTTAGCTCAAGTGATTAAATCCAATCACTCGGTTCAACTAGGCCACGAGCGCTTCTGCTAGTTACTTATTCATCATCATCAGGCTATACTATGTCCACTGCTGGACATAGCCCTCCCCTAATGAGCGCCCTGTATTCAGTATTCAGCTTGCCGCATCCAGCATCTGCCTGCAGTTTTTCACAGATCGTCATCCCTGTCAAGACTCACCCCACCTGGCCAATTATATTATGACATTTAAGAGTCTAATTATCTAATACATAGTTTTTCAATAGAATTAAATAAGCACGAGAATGGTTGATATTTGCCTCAATTTGGTAGTCAATTTGGTAGATGTTACTACGACGGCTGGCGCGAAGCGATTGACGGCGATATTTAAAAGTTTCGCAGAGGTTAGCCCAACTGGGCTAACGTTGGGCGACAGTGCCACGCCCATAAGGCATTTCTCCTTCTTTTTGTGTTCTTAGGCCTAGCTTTACCAGTCTCGCCCATTTCAGAGGTAATTGTGTGGTGAATGCACTGAAAGACTACGAAAGCCTATGTCCTTCATCAGCACTGCAGTTTCGCGATTTAGTCAGCAAAACTAGGCTAACGTAGCGAAATTATTCTCTCGCAACGAGCAGGTAATACAAAGTAGAGGAATTTCATTGCGAATTCATTCTCGCGTACGTGCTGAGGTCGAACGTTTGCCGCGTTTACAGCACCGGGGGTTGAAGCATAGACACGTCTTCTGTCAACATCAGCATGGGTAGTTAGTTAGACCTGAGATTTCCGCACTTAGCCTCATAGTTGGGCCATTGTACGTAGCAAGCGCTGAGGTACGCTAACACCTCAGACACTAGGGTTTCCTTACGATGTTTTTCTTCACCCTCAGCGAGTAGTATTGCTACTATAATTTCCCAAATGTACATAACTTAGAAAACATAGTCATTGGTACATGCCGGGGTTCGAACCCACAACCTCCCGATTGAGAAGCCGGCGTTCTACACCGCTCCGCTACCACCGCTCTTACGAGTATCAGCATGGGTAGTACGATAAACCAAACTCAAATGTGTTTTATTCACTAATAATGGAAAAATGCTACTATAATGTAAATGAAATACACTTAAGGCGCTTAGGAGCGCTAATAAGCGCCACCAATGGAATAAAAATCATAACTTGTTTAAAATACTTTTTTTTTCAAAAAGTAAACATGAGAAATCTTAATATCTGTGGTAACTACTTTTAGAAGCCTAGAATGTATAAATATCCGATAAAAATGGCCGTTTTTGGCGGAAATCGATTAAAGTCCTGGATTGTTGATCCTAGGTTCTAAAAATAGTTGTTAAGATTTCTCATGTTCACTTTTAGATAAAAACGTATTATAAAGCAACTTATGATTTTTATTCCACTGGTGGCGGCGCCAGTTAGCGCCCATAAGCGCCTTAACTAATTTATTTTTATTTCAATTATAAATACATTTTTATAGGTATTTCTTTTATCTATTAATTGCATTTTCTCTGTGACGTGAGTTTCATTATTCTTATGCCATTAATGTAATTATCTCTAATTTAGTCTAGGTACTTTAAAATACTAATATGCCACACACAATTCTGTTTGCGTACCGGTAATGTCGGTAGAGCATGTTGGCCCAACCTATGTCGCGTGTTTCAGGCAAAATGGCTGAAAACACTATTATTATCTTTTCTTCTTCTTCAGGCTTTATTAGTCCACTGCTGGACAAAGCCCTCCCCCAAATTAGCGCCATAGCGCCCTCTCTTCAGCTTGCTGCATCCAGCATCTGCCGGCAGTTTTTCGCAGATCGTCATCCCACGTGGTCGGGGGCGTCCTACACTACGTTTGCCGAGTCGCGGTCTCCACTCAAGAACACGTTTACTCCTTCGGTTGTCGGTTCTTCGCGAGATATGGCCAACAATTAAAATCTTTTATTTTATTGAAAATATTGTTAATCCCTTTTTTTATCTAACTAAATCCTTTTACTATGTACCCGTTCCCCATCTTAAGAGTGCCAAGGACGGTAATCATCAATACCGTCCTTGGCATTACATATCATACGACGTTTTACAACACAATTGTGAATAAAATAATAATAAAAACTCATTATAATTTCAATAGTGAAAACGAGTTGTGAATGTGAATTGTGAATGTTTCGCTAAGGCGGGAAATAATTATCAGTTTTCCTATGCGCGCGCATTGCGATCGGTCACAGACTAAAGGGATGAGATTTTTTTTTATATTTTTCGCGCATAGGATTTGCGCCTATTCTGCCACGAACAAAATGGGGAATAATGGTCGATATCGTTAAATCTTTGATTATTTGATACTGTCGTCACGGATTGTCGCCGTATTCGACACATTGCGGATTCCGTCGGTAATTTTGCTCCAAGTCCACACTGCCACACAACTTGTCACTTTCGATCTCGATAAAACCGGTACCGCGCAACGGTGTCGGCAGGTCAAACACATTTCGCGGTTATGGACTAGTTAACGCCTTGCTATAACAACGGTCCTTGTCATAAGCACCACATCCTGAAAGATCCCCCCACCCCCCCTCCAAATCCTGAGCGATTCCAATCAGGGTTCGTCCACTCGGATCACAGAAACGGATCACAGTCGCAACTGATCACATCAAACCAAACAAAATATTCCACTCGGATCATGTGATCCGAATGGACCACATTTTTGATTGGATTTTTTCCATTCGGATCACACCATTAATCTTAGTAGGAAGGTAATCGATATTTTTAATAAATAAAATACAATACATTTTCTTACAATGACAATTGTATTAAGTATTATAAATATTTTGCTTGGTTTGATGTGATCCGTTGCGGCTGTGATCCGTTTCTGTGATCCGAGTGGACGAAACCATAAAATTAAGTATAAAGTATAGAAGCAATTCCGATTCTAAGGGGTCTAAGGGCCGATTTCTCCAAAGCCGGAAACTAAATCAATTCACTTAATCACACTTAACCACGATTACAGTCTTAACTGAGATTACAGCTCCAAAACGCATTTCACCAAAAGTTCCAACGTGGCCAGAGATGAAATGAGAACCGAGTTCAGCTCATTGCAACGCCCTTTGTGACCAACAATATGCTGCTAAAAATATGCCTTTACATTATTCAGAATGTGATGCGCGTAATATAGGGGCCTAGCTGTCGAGCGATCCATGCTAGGTTTCAGACTCGTAGATCGGGTGGCCAATGTCATCCATTCCAAATCCATAGTAATTTGTCAGTTAGCCGATAGGAATCGCTCAGGATGCGATGCACGTAATATAGGGGCTCAGCTGTGGAGAAAGCCATGCTAGGTTTGAGACTCTTAAATTGGGTAGCCAATGTCATAAATTCGAATTCCAGAGTGCCTAATTAGGGTCGTTGAGGAACTTGTTATGAGGAAGAGGATTTTTTAAAAATCGTTTTTAAGGAATAGGATGAGGACGAGGAATCTGGCAAACTAAGAGGATGAGGATGACGAAGATGATGCAGGAGACTTCTCTCTCTCTCTCTTTCTCACACATTTGTTTCAACAAAACTTATTACTCTCCTTCCTATTAAAATCCTCTTAAAATATGAGGAAGAGGACGAGGAATTTTTTAAAATCAATTTTGACGACTAGCAGCAGGAACCTCAAAAATATGAGGAACTTCCTCATTTTGAGTAAGAGGAAGAGGAATCCTCATCAACCCTGTACTGAATTCTACAGTTTGTTGTTTGGAATCGCCCAGGATGTAAAGCGGGTAACGTGGCAGCCGCGAATCGGCAAACGTAGTGTAGGACGCCCTGTGACCAGTTGGAGCGACGACATTCGCAATGCGGCAGGCAGTGACTGGAAGACATCAGGGCAGGACGATGGTCAGTGGGCAGACCATCAGCACGATGGTCGGACGAGATGGTTGAGTCCGCGGAAGGTCCGTAGATTCGGATGGCAAAGGACAGCGAGAGACAACATTATGGGGAGAAGTCAGGAATCTGATCAGACGGTACAGCGCATCGAGGCGCCCCTTTCGATCGATCAATATCAACCCTTGTATGTCCCCACTGCTGGGACACGGATCTCTTCCTGCATCGCAGGAAGGTCGGGCCATACTCCACCACGGGGGCCAAGTCCGGATTGGTGGAGGCTTGCAAGACTAGTGGCTGGTCTCACTGTCAGAAGTTTTCAAGCCGCCCTAAGGCCTCTGACTTGGCTTAACGACTGCCATCTATCGTCGGCAGCCGGCACCAACTGCTTAACGTGCCTTGCGAATCACGGAAGTGCTCGGAAAAAATGCCACTAGCAGTACTGCCGTGGTATCGTAAAACACTGTCGGCCTTACTAATAATAGGTAAGTTATACACCCTGAATAATTATTTGACGTATATCAATTTAAACTGGTTTAATCGCATTTAGCGTACAAATAACCAGTTTGTCAGACCTCGCATAACGGCTGTATACACAGCTCATAACCTTTATTAGTAAGGCCAACATATCTATAGATACAGTGTTTTGAAGTAACATAAATAATTCGATTCTTCGCCCTTAAGTTCATGGCATGGCAACAAAAAAATATTGAAAAAGTTTTAATTATACAGAAATCAATTACGACTGTATAGACAATATTATAGAGACCTGTTCTGACAAAATACTGTTTCTATCGATAGGTACAGTGTATTGCCAAAACATGCTCGGGGTTTTTATGTCAAATAACTGTAAATGCAGTGTTTTGTAATAACGACTTTGAAACCTTTTCCTATTTGTTAAGAAAAAAAGCGGGAATTCAGTGCGAAGATTTTCGTAACGAAATGTTTTTGCCGTTTTCTGGAAAATGCCTGTTTTTAAATTAGTACAGTGTTTTGTCACGACACACGGCATAGTAGTCACGGGACGGTCACCCATCCTGCCCCTTCCAAACCATAGCTTATTGAGGAATCGACCATTACAAATAGCGTTCTCAGCACGAAAGTTTTGTAGAACAATCGTGCGTAATATTCGTCGTTCGAACAATAAGTCTCGGACCCAAGGCTTATACCCAGCAGTGGGCAGCGGTGGTCTGCTGATGATGATGGTAATGATAACACTTGTCTTCGACAACACCGCAATAAAACGTAGCCTATATGTTAATCCAGGGAGTCAGCTAACTCCATACCAAATCTTACTAAAATCGCTCCAGCCGTTTAGACGTGAAGAAGTAACAAACATACACACTCACGAATTTTCGGCTTTATAATTAATAATACAAATAATGTTTATTTATATAAGGAATAATACACAATGCCAGATAACAATGGTACTTAGATATTAAAAAGTAAAATTTTGTGTAAACAACAAGAGTAATGGTGACCCCACACTAGGCATTGGGCGTCAGGACGTGATTAGCCAGTATTTATTTACAATTACAATAGGGCAATCTAAGCAGGCAGTCTATTGGTATTAATTAAATTAATCTCATTTAATAATTATAATAGGTAATTATTGAATTTATACAATTTCATGCACAAATATTTAGAAAGTGGAAATAAAATAGAAATTAATTATCAAAAAAAAGAAAAATTCATGCAAAATCAACTTGTTTGGCTGTCCCATTCAATAGTGTAATGAGATTAGCTGTGCCCGCGGTGTTGCCCGCGGTTTAGATTAGATTAGAAAATTCTTTATTGCACAATAAGCATATTGAGAAGAAAGCAGAAGCGCTCGTGGCCTAGGCGTACCAAGTGATTGGAATCAATCACTTTGTTAAGCAACAACAGGCGCGGTCAGGTACAGGATGGGTGGGTGAGCATCCCGTGACTACCGCTAGTGGCGTTTTTCCGAGCGCTTCCGTGCTTCGCAAGGCACGTTAAGCCGTTGGTGCCGGCTGTCACATAATGGCAGTCGTTAAGCCATGTCAGAGGCCTTATGGGCGGCTTGATAACTTCTGACAGTAAGGCCTGCCACTGTCTTACAATCCTCCACCAAGCCGGACTTGGCCCCCATGGTGGAGTATGGCCTAACCTTCCTGCGGTACAGGAAGAGACCCGTGCCCCAGCAGTGGGGACATACCAGGGTTGATAGCGTAACGTAAGCATATTTGTACAAAGGCGAGCTTAATACTAACGAGGCGGTTTGTCGAGTTTCCCATGGGAATAAGATATTTTCCCGCAGTAAAACGTAGCCTATGTCGTTGGGCTATGTCCAGCAGTAGACTAATATAGCCTGAAGAAGAAGAAAACGTAGCCTATGTGTTTATCCAGCTAACTCCATACCAAATTTTACTAAAATCGCTCCAGCCGTTTAGACGTGAAGAAGTAGGTAACAAACATACACACTCTCAAACTTTCGCCTTTACAATATGTTCGCGCGAGAATCGATCGCGCGACGTAATCATGAATATGTGGTCATTCGTTCATTATTCGGTCGTTCCGGTGCCGTCGCTCGTGCCGCTCGCTCGCTACTAATTTATCTATCCGTCTGCATACACATTCGCACGGTGACATACGCGCGTGATAAGTGCTCGAATTCTCGTGAAGTGATAGACATTTGGTGACCAAGAAACTTTATCAGCTCAAAGAACAATATATTGACAATATTAGACTATAAGTGAACAGTGCAGGAGTGTTCTCCGTGCGCTGGACGCATCAGCTCATCCATCACCGCTCACCATCTGCCCAACAGCTAAAGCGAGCTATCATCCACCATCACCAAGTAAGTCCATTCACTTCACCTCCCATTCCGCTCTCTCAACCAGCCCATCGTGAGGTAGACCTAGCCGACACTGGCTAACTACCACAATATTAGTGCGATTCGATAGTGTGGTGTGATATAGTGCGAAGTGCGATGTTCGTGCAAATGATAACACCAAAACTTTACTTACCTACCTACACTCCAATCAGTCACGAAGTTGCAACAAAAATGTAAAGGTTGACCTGTTCTCCACTGTACCTACCGCAAAGTAGGTTGACGTCTCGGCAGCAAAAATAACAAAAGTTTACAGTTACTAATAGTATTTGTAACGAAAACATCGAGCAGATGAGGGTGGAACGCCCACAAGGGATGTCCTAGGCGGACATACTGTAAAGGGTAGGATAAAAACTACCCGTAACCTGTGTGCGTGTATGCAGCGATTAGGTAATGAATGTTGATGCAGCGAAAGAGATTTGGCTGGATAACTGTAAGTAATGGTAATGGTAGATAATGCTAAGTAGCATTAAGCTCGCATATTATGTGCATAAAGAATTTTAATTTTTATGCAATTAATAATTTTAATAATTATAATAACTGGCAAACCTTGGTATCTGGCCCTACAGTCAAATACATTATTTTCAATAGAATGGTATGAGCACGACAATGGTTGTTAATTGCCTCAGGTTGGTAGTCTACAAAGCAATAGCAGTACAATGTCATTCCAGGGGTATAACCCGCGCAAATTAAATAGGCATCTCTCGCGAAGAAGATCGAATCGCGCGAGGCGCCGAGTTAAGTAGCACGCGTCATAGGTACCTACCATTGCAATGCGATTGGTTACTAGACTACCGATTTTGTAAATAAAAAGACCATTACCGGATTAATATGACTCTATTCTTTTTGTTGCACTAACCCGTGCTAAGGACAAATTTAATAAAGTTTTAAATTTAAAAAAAAATCTCTAAACAGGTTTTTTAAAAAACCTATTAAAAGTTTTAAAAAAATCTAAGTACATACCGGCATCAGCGAAATTTAAATTTTGCTGATGCCGGTAGGTACTTGCCCATTAGCTTAGAAGTTGGGAGAGTGCTGGCACGGTTTTAGGTGGAATTTTTAGCCTCTAAATAGGTTTTTAATATGACTCTATTGAACAACTATGCATTTTAGAGACTCGCCCCCGTGGCTACCACTCCAGGATACAGACTTGAGTTTCTGTAATGTAATATGAAAAATACCTTTAAAAATTATCTCTGAGCCCAATAATTTTGATAGGTGAACATCTATCTGCGTGTGTGATTCGATCTTTGCCTACTTACATAAAAAGTAGTACACACTCTGTCTACGAGTACACTGCTGTGTCACAAAAAAAAACAGATGATGCGTTCACATTTCTGTTTCCGCGAGACTCACTGGCGAGATCACTTTCACGTCATACTTACACAAAAAGTTTAAGAACAACCTCTTTGCTTCGAAAGAGTTTCGAATCGAAAAAGGATTTTAAAAAGTTGTGAAATATTTTATCACTAACAAAGATTGGCAAAACGGGTGTTAAGACTTTTTACTTTTACAAGTTAGTTACCTGACGTAGGTAGGTATCGAAATAAAGAGGCATTACGGATAAAAATTGTAACTTAGGTATATTGCACGGCAAATAACTTGACCAAATGACTGACAGCACATGGACTTATTAACTTTACAACTATCTACCTAATAAGTATTATATTACATTAGAACTTTAATTAAAATTATAAAATATCAGAAATACATAAGCCAAGTTTCACTCCACACTCACCTTAGAAAAAAAATCCGAAAGAGTTTTTACTCGATAAAAGAACCTGGCACTCACTGCACTTGCAAAAGAAAGAAAAAAAGGTAACACTATCACTTTTCAAAATGGTGCGCGTCACAAACCGCGGGAAAAAGAAAGCGCGCGTTCGGACACCATGATGTCCGACGACAGACTATCGCAACCCGCCAAAATATGAGGCCAAAATGATTGTTATGCAACTTTTATTACGGCATATTACATAAATAAAATAGCCGTTGGTTATATATTATGCAAAGAAATCGTCTGTTTGAGCTCGGACTTTTGTAAAGTTTGATAACGCTTTGAACTTAAGGCTGTCTGTATACAGGTACCACTGACCTCAGATTAATAATGTATGCCTCTGTCGTTAAAATTGTTAGAATGTAGGAGCGAAAGAAAATTCAATGTAAAAAACAATCCTAAGAAACAAAACACTTTTTTTCTGTCTAATCTATTAGGGATGGCTTGTAGGTACTCCCTTTTTTGATTGTACTTTAATTAGGAAATTCTAGGTACCGTTGTACCTAAATAACAAGTCATTAGTTTACAAAGTTATTAGTTAGCATTTAGATTTTCTTGCGTTATGACTCTGCACGGTTTGTGCCTCAGATCATAGAATGTGCCTACGCCACCCCAGTGTCAAGTATTTGGAGGATTAGGACAAAGGTAAAGAAACAGAATTTATTTCACATAACTAAAATGGAACGGAATTGGGGAAAAGGTATTAGAATCAGCTGTTAATAACATTGGGAAAATCCTGACTGACTCACTCATCAACGCCCAGCAGATTCGAAGCCATTTGACCTAGGATGCTGAACTTTTGTACAGAGGGTCGATATAAGTAATGTAGGCAAGGAATAAGACCGTATTTTTTGAAATTCAGCCCTAAAAGGGGTGAAAAGGGTTGCCAAAATTTGTATGGGAGGTAGAAAGAATGTTGCCTAATTTTCTTGAAGCTTAAAACAAATACTCTTCAACACAATTGATTGTAAGTACACGTGTTTCGCAGTTTTTCTAAATTTAACCCATAAGGGAGTGAACGGAGTTGCAACATTTTGTTCCTTAAATCTTTTCCGCGTGGACGGAGTCGCGGGCAAAAGCTAGTACCTACATAAGAGGCAGGATGCAGAAGAAGGAAAAGGAACGCCAACGGAAATCAGGGAAGCAAAAAAGAAGGAATGATCACATTCAGGACAGGAAAATAATATGTGATTAATATCTCCCACCTCGCAGCCCCACAGGCACAGACAGGACTCTGCACAATGCCAAGTGATGCCAAGTCTAGCAAGGTGGGCCGGAATTGACAACATTTCATATTTTACAACACGCAGAACTAAAAATACCGTTTCTCAATTTTGCTATCTTGATTACGAAAAAAAGGTTTAGAATTTTTATTTTTAATTGAATTCAATGTTATTGCTTAATTTTAGAGAAAATAAATAAAAACCATAAATTGTGTGACGACGTCACACATACGGTGGAATGAGGAGGTACCGTTGCCTAATATTAAAAATTATATGTATGACAGATGTCATTTTCAATTTCATTCAAATGTCATGTCGGAGAAATTACTTTTCCTTTCCCTTGTAACTCCAATGGTTTTTAAAAAGGCGGCAAGAATGTTTATTATTAGGCCGTAAGTGTGACGTCATTTGGCGGTTACGTCCTTTTAGAATAAGACGAAATTCAAACAGAAAATTATGAATAAAAATCATCAAATTTCCAAAAAAAATAAAATATGGATCGTTTTATTTCGTACCTAGTTTGTAAAATACGTATGCTAAAAAAAATAATGTTGTCAATTGAAGTGCGGCCTAGACGCGTTCGATTTGGATAATTATTTTCGGTTCTCCACGTTCATTTTTGTATTTACTGTTGTCTCTGTAATTATTTTCTGGTGTGTACAGTAAAGAATATTGTTATCATAACTTATCTTTATTATATTTCTTATGAATTGTAAAACTTTTATTAAAAAATTATGTTAGGCTTGAGGAACCGTGGTTTTGTCAACCGCTCCGGGGCATTTCTGATGCTAAGGATCTCCCTTGCTGTGCAGCGGGGTATTGCTGCCAGCGTTATGGGGACCTTTGGATCAGAAATGTCTCAGGGTGGTCTATTTAATTGACAATATTACCGTGTACAGTCTATTTATTCTTACTTGTTCAATTTAGTAAACACGATTCTAACCTTAAAATTGAGATTAGATGCCTAAACTAGACATTTTCTCGCAAATTCATGAACTAAGTAAGTATGTCTATAAAATTGGCAGCGTGTTATCTAAAAGAGTGTTCCAGGTTACTTCATTTATGGAAATATGGCATTTTTAGACAAAAAAATCACAGTTTAAGGGTAGAATCTTGTTTACTAAATTGGACAAGTAAGAATAAATAAGCTGTAGTTATGACGATTCGATTGAGTGGATATGTTGAGTTTAAGTTAACTTTATGATTGTGCATAGGACATTTTTCTTTACAAATGAATAAATCGTACTTTTAAAATTACATAGTAAATAAGACGTTAATTAGGTACAGTGGACAGCTCGTCAACCTCTACATCGATTCGATTCAATTTCAACCTTGTATGCCCCCACTGCTGGGGCACGGGTCTCTTACTGCGTTGCATGAAGGTTAGGCCATAGTCCACCACGGGGGCCAAGTCCGGATTGGTGGAGGTTTGTAAGACAGTGGCGGGCCTTACTGTCAGAAGTTATCATGCCGCCCATAAGGCCTCTGACATGGCTCAACGACTGCCATTACATGACAGCCGGCACGCACGGCTTAACGTGCCTTGCAACCTCTACATAATGCACTCTATTCCGTTACGTTACGGGTGACTTTGCTTCGTGGAACCGAGTGATTAGAATAAATCACTAGGGTTAAGCAACAATAGGCACGATCAGGTGCAGAGTGGGTGACCTGCCCGCCATCCTTACTAATATTTTAAACGCGAAAGTTTGTAGGTATGGATAAATAAATAAATAAATATTCATGGACATAGTACACAGACCTCATTAGCCCTATCATTGAATTTAAATTCAATGGCCCAATAATAAGTACAACTAAATGACTTGTGTTATAGGTGCTAACTCGACGATAGATTTAATACAATAAATACATAGATAACACCCAAGACCCGAGACAAACTAGAAAAGTTCGTTTCCTAGCTTGACCCGGCCGGGGATCGAACCCGAGACCTTCGGTTTTCGGTCGTCATAGATAGATGGATGTTTGTTACTCATTCACGTAAAACTAAATGGATTTTAATGAAACTTTACAATAATATAGCTTTTACATCAGAATATCACATAGGCTACAATTTATAGAGATATTGTGTGAATTGTCCAATATGACGATAAGTGGAAAAAAACTACCCGATAGGTAATCCTGCGCAGACGGAGTTGCGGGCACCAGCTAGTTTTTCGTATTTTTATTAAATTCTCAATAATAAAGAAAACTTTGCGTTGAAATTTACAAAAATGGTTTGAACCAAAAGATCTGTTCAGAAAATATCTAAGTGGGCAAGAGCCCACAAGCGCGCACAAGAGTGCGCAAATATCGCAATAAACAAATAAATACCTTCTTCATAAAAACGCCGAAATGAAACGCGGTGCTCAGGCCTCACGCCACCCTCAGCCACTGACTAATGCCACTGACTAGAGTTTAACACACACAAAACCTTAAATACTCACGTATTTTTTCTCACAAATACAGAAGAACAGTATGGCTAACTGCAAAATAATCCAAAATTATCATTTGCCCCGCGGTGTCACCCGCGGTTTATCCCATGGGAATAAGATATTTTCCCGCAGTAAAACGTAGCTTATGTGTTAATCCAGGGTGTCAGCTAACTCCGTACCAAATTTTATTAAAATCGCTCCAGCTTTAAGCTGTCAGCTAACTCCATACCAAATTGTATTAAAATCGCTCCAGCTTTAAGCCAGCTCCGTTTAGACGTGAAGAAGTAACATTAATCTTATTAATCTTAATATTAATCTTAAGCCTAACAATTTTTTTTTGTTGTATTACAGAGATTTGTGTGCATAATTTTATTTAGGCTAATAAATAGATAGGCTGTTTGTTTTTCACAAAGTAATATTTGCGCACCCTGACGGGTAGAGCATGCTTGTACCATAATATTAAGTTACCACCTACATGATATGTAATTACAATGCTTTAGCAAATAAATTATTCTATTCTATTCTATTCTATTCTATTCTATTCTATTCTGTTCTGTTCTGTTCTGTTCTGTTCTGTTCTATTCTATTCTATTCTATTCACAAACTTTTGCCTTTATAATATTAACTAGGAGGCGAGCCCCCTGCGCGCTTACGCGCGCCAACCCCCAGGCGCTCCGAGCTGCGCTCTCCGCGGCGCTCGGCCTAGGGCCTCGCTAGACACTTATTGTAGTGAATTGTTGCATGGGAACATGTATGGTCTCGGCCTTCGGCCTCGGCCTGAACGGAGCTCGGCCTTCGGCCTCGCCGCGGCGGGGTTCCTCGTGCCCGCTCCGCGGAGCTCGGCCTCCGGCCTCGCAAGTTTGTCCCTCTTTGCTCTTGCGCTGGTACTTATGCACCGTAAATTGAACGGTCTCGGCCTTCGGCCTCGGCCTAAACGGAGCTCGGCCTTCGGCCTCGCCGCGGCGGAGTTCCTCGTGCCCGCTCCGCGGAGCTCGGCCTCCGGCCTCGCAAGTTTGTCCCTTTTTGCTTTTGCGCTGGTGCTTGTGCGCTGTAACCTGAATCGTCTCGGCCTTCGGCCTCGGCCTAAACGGAGCTCGGCCTTCGGCCTCGCCGCGGCAGAACTTTTTGTGCCCGCTTCGCGGAGCTCGGCCTCCGGCGTCGCAAGTTTGTCCCATTTCTCTGTTGAAAAGTCAATTTTAGTACTAAATCTCCATACAAAAATTTAACATTTTCAATCATCAATATCTCGGCCGCCATCTTGAAATTCAGAGATGTCGGATTTTTCTCATATACCTGGGTCCTTTGGCAACGCTATGCCGTTTACGGCATATTTCCAGCATATGCCCAGTTGGCTGCCGACTTTTTTGCGCAAAGGTCGATTTT
Organism: Yponomeuta sedellus; assembly: GCA_934045075.1. Taxonomy (NCBI): domain Eukaryota; kingdom Metazoa; phylum Arthropoda; class Insecta; order Lepidoptera; family Yponomeutidae; genus Yponomeuta; species Yponomeuta sedellus. The sequence goes on along the minus strand of OW203751.1, from coordinate 4,115,332 downwards.
TCGGTCGGCTATATCTGCGCCGCCATTTTGAATTTCGAACAACCAAAATTTTTTTTTTCAATCGGATCACTATATAACCATTCTATCAAAATTTCATCCAAATCGGCCGGTAAACTACAGAGTTAGCACCTTCGCGTAGTGGAACGCGTTCGAAATTCAAAAATCGGCTTCATAGGATGGCTGTAATTCATACATTTCCTACAACTTTCTCATACATCATTTTCGTCCAAATCTTACCGTTTCCGAGAAAACGTATGGATGAATAGATCAGTGAGTATACCGGATTGTAGCTTTATATATATATATATTTATAATATTAATAAAGCGACTAGCTGTGCCCCGCGGTTTATCGAATTTCCCATGAGAATAAGATATTTTCCTGCAGTAAAACGTAGCCTATAGATTACAATATATACAGGGCGTCCCAAAGTTATGGGACATGAAAGGAAAGTACCTTAAATATCGTATATAGGGTATTTTGCTGAAAGAAGACTTTATGTTATTTTTAAAAGTTAGTAATTCTGCATTCGAAGATTTTCTAAACGTTACTTGCCTCGTCTGGAAATCAAACCAACTTAAATGTAAAAAAATAACAACCCTACTTTTATGATGCCAATGGAAAGAATGGCGAAAAAATTATAACTGACTCTCAAAACGCGGTCACCCGGTCTTAATTACTAACTTATTAAACTTTCAGTATTGGGACCAAAACAGATTACTCTTTATATGTGCATAATTTCAACATAAAAATCAAAAATTATTAATGATGTTTTAAAAAATATACATCTACTGCTGTCGAAAACGGGAGCAAAAGTTCTTCGCGCGTCACACTTCGCGCTCACGGAAAACTTTGATAAGTTTTATATTCGATTCATAAGCGTATAATGTAATAGGTACTTTAAATAAATTGTGTTTAACTATGCATCATAATGGCCAAAGAACATTTATTTTATCTCTTAAGTTACCAAAGTTAATAGGCATTATGTCTCTGTCACACGATTCTGCTAGTTTCGCGAGCGCGCAACAAAACGGCACCTGGTCTATCTTCCAAGAGCAACTTGTCGCTACAAGTTTTAGTCGCGCGCCGGACGCTCATAGTGTCCCGGCATCAGTGGGGGAAATCCGTCCATCACTTCAAAACAAAAAAAAATAGGTACTGGGTAAGTTATTCTTTGCATATTTTCTTAGTCAATAAACTTTCATACGCATATTTTGAAGGATAATATTTATAATTTTCAACTCATTTTGAATTAGGGAATAAGATAGATCTTCAAGAGTATTTCCAAGTATTTTTTTCGTTATTTTTCCTATAACTCAAAAATGTGAAAAAAAATTCGTAACTTTCGTGGCCATTTGTCGACGAAAGTTAGCTAGCGCACAACGAAAGTTACATATCTCCATTAAATATTAACTTTACATTTTTATAACGCCGCAGATGCATTTACGTAAAGCTTATAAAGCTCAAAAGAAAGGTTTTATTTAAATGCATGTATGTGTATGTGTTTAAAAAAATATCTTGTAACATCGACAATTTAACATTTTATCCACCCCAAACTGGGCTGTTTTGCCGATTGTTTAAAAAATCTTTGCTTAGAAAATCCCAACTTCATCGTCATACTTTCTGATTGTCTTCTATGTTACCTCGTAACGTGAAAATGTTCTTGTAACGTCACCAATTTAACATTTTATCCACCCCAAACTGGGCTGTATTGCCCATTGTTTAAACAATCTTTGCTTAAAACATCCCAACTTCATCGTCATTTTTTTTGATTGTCTTGTATGTTACCTACTTCAACTACTCACATCAGTCATGTTAATTTATTTTGGTTAAAATTATTTTTAGATTACATACAAACCGAAACTATGCCACCGCAAAGTTCAAAGGAGCGACAAAAAAGTAAATACTTTTTTATCATAAATTTTAATTTAAACTTAAGATGATAATAACATGTTAACTGTTATAGCAACTGGCAGATAATGGTGTTCTTTATGATTCTAAACATTTCAATACAATATTCAAAAGCACACATTTTCTGCCAGCTGCTACAATAGTAGGAATAGTAGTAATAATTATGTTCACCATAAATAAACTAAATAAATGTTTATGTTGTAAATTACACAGTTTAATTACTGGGACCAAGGCTATTGCAACCTAAGTTACTAATAAGTAATAATAAGCTGATCTCAAAAGAATTATAATTGTTGATCTCAATTCAAGATGATTCATAAATAATAAGTCTTTAACTTTCGTGGCGACTTTCGTAACTTTCGTGGGCAACGAAATTTCAAAACAATATATCTTTGTAGTTTATGCACTGATTTACGAATAATAAAAATTCTACTCATTATTTTTTAAACGCCTTAAACGTGTGTCCATTTATTTAAAGATAACTCTAAAAAGAAATTTAGCCACAAAAGTTACGCGGAGAATACTTTTTGAAGAACTACTCAACTCTTCTTAAGCATTATATTATTTTTAATGCACTAACCCGTGCTAAAGACAATTTTAAAAACCTATTTAGAGGCTAAAAATTCCACCCATTCGAACTTCGGGATTCGAGATTCGAACCCGCGACCTCTGGCTATCCGTGCCAGCACTCGTTCCAACTGAGCTAATGGGCGACTCACGGCATCAGTGAAATTTCGAACCTCTTTACAATATTATTCTCTTTATTACGTACAGGCAGCGAGCGACATCTGGCTGAAGTAATTTGCATCGCTTGCAGCCCCGAGTACCTACTTTGCAGTTAGGTTTTACATCCGAATGATATCGCTGTACCCACATGATTATATTATTTTTAATGCACTAACCCGTGCTAAGGACAATTTTAAAAACCTATTTAGAGGCTAAAAATTCCACCCATGCCGGGATTCGAACACGCGACCGCTGGTTATCTTCTTAAGGAACATAGCATTCATCACAGAATTAATAAAATGTTTTAATTAATATTTGTCATTTTCTTACCCTAACTTGCACTCTAGGATTCCTTGTGTCGTGCAAGCTAGTCTATTCCAATAATGAATCAGAAGACATTTTGGATCTTAACTAAACGATGAAATTATACAAAACTTAATTTGAATTAAAATCATTATAATTTTTACGCTTGGCAAAGTACGATACAAAATCACTACATGGCCATACAAAAGAAAATTATTTGAATTTGAATTTGTGAGAGTACACGTGTATATGGGTGAATGAGAATATAGGTCGACATACCTACAAAGACAGTCTACGCCTCTCTCCTTAACAAATTTTCACTTTGAGTATAGCCCAATCCAATCAGCCACTGTGTGATTTTCTTTTTACAAGTGAACCTGCTGTCTCCTATAATGTTGTGTTGCCTGTTGGCGTTTGAGTAGATAAATGGTGCTAAGTAGTATTGTGACCTACGTGCAAATTCACTCTTTCTCCTAGGACATGGCCATGACATTACCCTTTGGGATCTGTTGGAAATAACAAGCGTGCTTATTGAATTTTTGTGAAATCTTAAAATAACACTCAATAGGAAAATTTGTCTGACTCTAACTTTACATTTGTCATTGTCATTTGTAGGGTACCTATCTGAGGTTTTGAGAGATATACCCAATAAATCCCCTGACCTTACACCATAAAAATTCTTCTTTTAGGGATACGTGAAAGATATACTATACGAGAACGTGGGCGAGTTACAAACAGAATTGTGCCATATAATATCTAGTATTCACCATAAAATGATAAGAAAATAAACAGGCAGCGGACTCATTAATAGATTGGCGATTTGCGTAAGACAAGAGGAATCACATTTTGAGCATTTAATTAAATAATTTACAAAAAAATACCCACTTATTGACCACGGCAGTTTTATGTAGGTACGTTTTTAATTTGATTAATATGATTAATTTAACGCTGTTCCTTTCTTTTAAAATACTGTGTTAATTAAAAAGAGTTATTATTTTTTGGCCATTGTTTCGATTGGCATCATAAAAGTAGGGGTGTTTTTTTTTACTATTAAGTTGGTTCGAATCCTGGACGACACAAGTAATTTTTAGAAAATCTTAGACAGCAGAATTACTAACTTTTAAAAATAACATAAAGTCTTCTTTCAGCATAATACCATATCTATGATATTTAAGGTACTTTCCCTTCATGTCCCATGACTTTGGGACAACCCTGTATACGTAGCCTTTCGGGCGACTTGATAACTTCTGACAGTACCTAAGGCCCATCTTACATTCCTCCACCAACCCGGAGTTGGCCCCCGTGGCGGAGGATGGCGTAACCTTCCTGTGATGCAGGAAATGACCCGTGCCACCGCAGTGGGGACATACAAAGGGTTGATATCATCAATATGTGCAATGTTAGCCGCCGCCTAACCTTCGGGTCGTATACGAGAATTGTTGTAGTGGCAGAAAAAAGCAGCGAAATAAAGTAGTTCTTCTGTTACGGGTTATTTTGTATGACAGCCGCCCTCGTTTCTCATTGGGAAATGACTAAATTTTCTCGCTCTCTCACTTTTTGTTTATAAACAATAATATTGATATGTTATGCTATTATGATCGATGTATACTCCGTTCCAGATATAACTCCCCTGTATGCCAAAAAACAGTGTATAATAAATAATAATCGTCGGATTACGGATAAAATAAAAGGACTTATTTTAAGAATTTTTGACTTTCACTAAAACACTCGTAAAGGCGTTTTATTTAATCTGTAGTTACGTCGTCTTTTCGTTGTAAAACCTCCACCACACACTATTTTAGTGAGCGTTTTAGGAGTGTTTTTAGAAATTCTGTTTATATAAGGCCGAAAAATAAGGCAGGTTAAGTGAAGATTTTTCCAACTGTACGATTTTAAAAATAGATGGTTTGCTCTAAACATAAAGTTTTTATGCGAACAAACAGTAGAAAATACTAGTTAGGTACTTACATTACAGAAATATTTTTTCTGAATTGAGAATTTCAGTACCTAAGTAAATACTTAATTGTCAAAAAACAGCAATAATTCTTACATTCACGTCACATTTTCGTTTTATTGAAGAGCGAGAAGTGCTCGACGTGGTCTAGTCCAACCGAGTGATTGGAATCAATCACTTAAGTTAGATAAGAACAGAGTGCTTAGTGCGAGTTTGACAGATCCAATCGAATAACTTTACTACCGCGTTAATCGAGCATCGAGTAGTGAGTATGAGTAAGTTAACCGTTCGAATTGGCAAAACGCTGTCGCAGTACAAATCGCACTCGCGTTTATTCGTGTTTTGGCTGGTAAACGTGTTCACTTCTCAACGCAAACCATTACAACTCGCACTCAGCAATTTTAATTTCCATACTTGTCGCTAGGTGGCGCTTCCTCGATGCCATAGAAATGTGAGTTTACGTTAACGCGATCGAGTAGTTAAAAAACTCGCATTAAGCACTCAGGCGCGGATGGGTGACCGACCCGTGAGGTACCGCTAGTGGCATTTTTTCCGAGCGCTTTCGTGTTTCACAATCACAAGGCACGTTAAGCCGTTGGTGCCGGCTGTCATGCAATGGCAGTCGTTAAGCCATGTCAGGGGCCTTATGGGTGGCTTGATAACTTCTGACAATAAGGTCTGCCACTGTCTTACAATCCTCCACCAACCCAGACTTGGCCCCCGTAGTGGAGTATGGCCTAACTTTACTTCAAAGCAGGAAAAGACCCGTGCCCCAGCAGTGGGGACAATACATACAAGGGTTGATATCGATATCGAGTACATCGAATTGATTAGTATGAAAACTACAAATTGTAGTTTTATGAAACTCGGCCAGGTCAACTAGTGTTGAATTAAATTGCTCTACCTTGCGTCGAATAGTAGAAACATTCAAACAAGCATTTGGAAAATTTTACTTTTTTCGCTACTGGCTAACAGATGGCAGCTGACTCGAGAAAAAAACTAACGTCACGCTCTTTCCTGGGAAATTCGAAGAGACAGCATTACAGTTTACATTACAATTGGTTCTCAATTCAGCAACTAGCCGGGTTCTGTAAATAGGATCACTTTTAACCGTTATCCATCCGTCTGTCAAGCAACTCTTTTATCTCTGAAACGAGAGGATGTATAGAGTCAAAAAGGCGTTTCGGGCCGCTAACTACCACCACCAATGGAAGGAAAATCATAACTTGTTTTTATAATACGTTTTTCTCTATAAGTGAACATGAGAAACTGTAACAACTATTTTTATTAAGAACTTACAGTCTAGAACCTACGATCAAATAGATCTGAACTTTAATAAATTTCCGCTAAAAACGGTCGTTTTTGGCGGAAAGTGATTAAAGTCCTTGGTTGTTGATTCTAGAATCTAGACTAGGGTCTAAAAATAGTTGTTACAGTTGTTAAGATTTATTGTTGTTAAGATATAGGATTTATTAGAAGATCTATTTATTTACATAAAAATGTATTGTAACAGAAGTTATGATTTTTTTCCATTGGTAGCGCTAGTTATCTCAGATCCACAGTCCCTCGTAGTCGAAAAAAATCGAAGCCTCGAAGTCGGCCTTTTTTTCTTCTTTTTCAGGTTATGCTGGACATAGCCCTCCTCTAATGAGCGCCATAGCGCCCTGTCTTCTGCTTGCCGCATCCAGCATCTGCCGGCAGTTTTTCGCAGATTGTCATCCCACCTGGTCGAAGGGCGTCTTACACTACGTTTGCCGAATCGCGGTCTCCGCTCAAGAATATGTTTACTCCAACGGTTGTCGGTTCTTCGTGAGATATGGCCAGCCTTCTGCAACTTCAGCTCGCTAATTCTCTGAGCACCGTTTATACCACAAAAAACTCGAGGGAACCAAAATTCATACGCCGTCGACCTAGAACTATGAGTCGTCTTAAGCTACCAATATAGCTACATTGATTACAGGTTATAGTACCTATCAATATACTATGTAATGCTGTATATTTTTGATAAATAATAGAAACTGGAACGACTTTAATTGTGGCTTTATTTGTAGATTAGTATTATTAACAATAAAACAGAAAACTGGATAAAAACGGATAAGCAGGTAAAATAGTCAGATCTGGTCGAAGGGTAAAGTAGTACAAAAATCGAAAAATGTGTGACGTAATTTAAATATTTGAACATGATAGAAAAAGAAATAAAAATGGTGTAAAGAGGTTTGCACCGTTAAAACTATAACCTGTAATCAATATACCTATAGGATCAATATAATCTACCTGTCTAATTTGTGCAATATCCTAGGTTCAACATCTAGTTACCTAACTTACCTAAAAGTAGTTACCACAGGCATTAAGATTTCGCATGTTCTTCTTCAGGCTTTATTATGTAGTCCACTGCTGGACATAGCCCCCCTTCCCATGTTCACTTTTAAATAATAATACATATTATAAAACAAGGTATGTTTTTTTCCATCGGTAGCGATGGTTAGCGCCCCAAATCACCTTAAACAGAACTTGTAGCCTGTAAAATATAATTACTATTTACAATTTGTAAGTTTCATTAAACAGCGAGGTCGCGGGTTCGAACCCCGGCATGTAGGTACCAATGACTTTGTTTTCTAAGTTATGTACATTTGTGAAATTATAGTAGCAATACCACTCGCCGACGGTGAAGGAAAACATCGTAAGGAAACCCTAGTGTCTGAAGTGTTAACGTTCCTCAACGCTTGCTACGTACAATGGCCCAACTATGAGGCTAAATGCGGAAATCTCAGGTCTAACATCGTGAGGAAACCCTAGTGTCTGAAGTGCTAACATACCTAGCACAATGGCCCAACTATGAGGCTAAGTGATGTCTCAGGTCTAACTACTCGCATGATCCCCAGGGATGAGCATTGAAAACAACAGATTAAGAAAATAAGAAAACGATGTTTTATTGTTTAAAAAATAAACTACAAGTCAAGCAATTCGTTTTTAGTCAATTAATGTTTAAACACCGATAAATTTTAACATAAATGGAATTGTATCTGTCCTGATAAATATGAGATTATTCTGCAATGCTATATCCAGGTTATTTCTGTATTGACACTGTGCGAAACATCTGAAGCGTAGGTCAATAATAAACTTCGCTTTAGTTTCCTCCATTCGACCAAACTTTGGGTGTAGTTTGACTTTTTTGTAGCATTCTTCAACGACTGAGTTGATATCTGCTAATAGCATATCGAAATAGTCATCTACATCAGTGAACGGTTTCACGAAGTCATTGATGAAACTTAACCACAGCAGTATTAGATCAGAGCCCAGGCGGGAGTACTTCATCGACATTTCAAAGTTTGATAGGTCTAGCACCATGTCATAAACTGCTTGTATAGTTTCAGGTGAGTAGAGGAATTCCTGCATCAGTTCATGTTTTTCATCTTTGGAAAAGAAGAAGTCTTCAAAGAATCTGTGCAACGAAGACCAACGTGTGGTCATTAAGTTTATCAAGATGAGATGCATGAGTGTAGTATTGTCCTTCATTGTTTTTCGTATATCAGTTATTTGTTGATCGTTCAATCCCAACATATCCTTCGACAATATTTTACTTGCGTCATACAAATCAGATTCCAGTAGACGCCTCTCATAGATGCAGTCAATCACTCTGTCTTCTAAAAGTTTCGTTTTGAAGGCATTTATCTTTGCCTCATCTTTCAGTGCCCACTTAAAGAAGGGAATCAAAGTGACTCTGATCTTGACAAAAAATTCTATGATAAAATCTTTGTCTTGCAAAAGCTTTTGTTTAAGCCCTTCTACTTCTGCTTCATTTTTGCATAGGAATTTTGCGATTTTATCATAGTCCAATGTTGAATAATTACTGGCATCATTTATTAACAATGTTTCTAGCTTGTTGTGTGTGAAGAACTCTTTACCTTCCGTTTGTTTTAAGCCTAGTGCTTGAACTGTATGAAGGAGAGCCTCAATATGGTGAGCTACAGAACCCTGAGGGCCTTCTGAAGCTGTAACGAGTTGGAATATTATCTGCACGACAATATCTTCTTGCAGTTCAACGGAATAATCTTTCAAGAAATGTGTTAGTACTTCAAAATTCTTTGTTAAATTTGATCCCAGATTTGATACTGTGTCAACAATGGCCCTGTCACATTTCCAATCATTGGGTATCTCATACCACAACTCCTTGGCCACATTTAAAATACTATAGTAATCATATCCATCGACATACATCATATGAAAAATTCCTCTCAACAGGCACTGGATCATTTCTTTGTCGACAACATTCTTGACTTCAAGGAATAATGGCATACAACGATCCCTGTAACACCAACTACTCAAGTAAGTTTGAAATATGCTAACCAATTCTTCCTCAAGGATGCCTTTCCACTTCTCAGGGGCCAGCTTTTCTTGGAAGAATGCCAGCTTTTCTGGGGTCAGTCCATCTGCCAAAAACAAATACTTGGCACAATCAAGGGTCTCATAATCCAGGTCTATAAATGGCTCTCGGCAGGTTATCTCATAGTAATACTTCAAGGCATCGAATGGGCCAATTACAGCCACATACTGCATATCTTTTGCATAGATCATATTGTTATGTGCATCCTCCATACCATCTTTATGTCTCTGTTTCTCCCAAAACTTTCTACCTGTCATCATTTGTTCAATAAATTCATATGCATCCTCCATTTTGTCCTCAGTAATTTTACGAGAACATCTTCTACTCTTTCTATTTGCAAGAGCATTTGAGTTACGTTCATTTTCAAGTTCCTCACAGACCTGCACGTAAACTTTTTTCAATCTGCCTTTCTTTAAGCAGTAGGCACCGAGAAATTTCTTTGAAAACATTACATCAAATTTTGACGTAAGCATTATGTTATAGAGAGTCTCCGACATGTCTATTCTTAATTTGTCTGTGAAAACAATGTGTTGCGCACAGTATTTTATATTGGACAGAGTCTTGCGGATCAAACCACTGGCCATGGCAGACATAAAGCTGCATATGCAACTGTCTACCGAATCCACAGCATTCATGATTACCCGCCTCAAGGGAAGAGGTACTTGCCGTGTCAGCTCTAGCATCTTCTCAATATTTTTCAAATCTGCACTGCACCTCTTTTGGTACTCCTTAACATCGACACTTTCTTCATCTGCATACTTATTTTTGTATCGGTGGGCAAACTCGGCGTGTACCGATGCTAATGGTGAGATATTCCACAGGTGAAGACATGTTTTGTTGAACGCAAGCTGGTATAATGTCGGGGTAGACATTTTTGGTGTCTGAAAAAGAAGATAATGGTAAATACATATACATACTTCCTATACTTACTCGCAAAAGTTTACTCGGAAAGGCGACACTCGATAAAGCGAAAAGTATAATGGTGCCCCTGAAATAAAATAACAATTGAGGACCTACCTACAAATAAAAAGATAGCCGAGCGTACAAATTCTTATTTGTGTACAAATTGTATTTTCACAGATTGACTCGGATTGAGGCACAAGCTACAAATTAGACAGGTAGGTATTGACGATTGCCTACTTCCATCCGTGTGACTAGGTCACTACACAAGAGGTATTTTACTAGTTATTCACTCAGCCCCACAGAACACCTATCCCCAGCTCACCTCACCTTTCCGCACAAATTAGACAGGTACACTACCTATCTTCTAATTTGTGAGAACGAAGAGGAAGAGCAGCACCTCAGAACATTCTGAGAGCAGCACACAGATGTAGGTAATAATCGTAGAGGGACTATCTAGTGTTTATATGCTCTGTGGGACTATCTACGGATCTACGGTAATCACAAATTAAACAGACGGTAATAATGAATTGAATGAATTCAAAATTAGTCTGTGGTTCAAGACAATTTTTTTTACGGAGTGAACAGTAAGCAAAGCAGTTGCCTGCCTAGGTGGCTTAAAGTACCTAACTTGTTCAAGACATGCAGTGCGTTCACATTAACTTGGCGCGTGAGAGAATTTCACAAAGAATTAAGAGCGTAGAGGGACTCTATCTACGATTAAGAGTGATTTTTTGAGATGACATTTATTTTCGAAGTAAGAAAAAAAAGCAATAAAACTCCATTGATATTTTGGGAACGTATGACGACAATTTTAATCATCAGTATCTTAGATTGAGCAGGCTGTTGATGACACCTTTGACCGTTTGCACTAAAATGATAACTAAGATGATACTTACATATCTGATACTGCACTAAAATGATACTTACATATCTGATATTTTCTACTTTATTTTATCAATGCATTTTCATTACTTTTATAGGGAAGAGCGGGTGATCGTGCTCCTCCACTATAAAGGGAAATTTCCCGCCAGGCAGATCGTATGCCTGGGGACGGCCGGTCCAACTATTGTTAGTCGGACGTTATATTTATGGTATGTCATTGAAACACTTTGATTGCGCGATGCAGGAATATTGGAGTTTGTAGTGCGCGCGCAGAGTTGACATATGCTCGCCACATCACTCCCCTTCAAGACCGTAGCTACGCATAGCTAGGTCTGATAGGAATCGAAGTCTGTGCTCTAAAGCCTACAAGTTCCAGGTGACGCTGAGTCAGTGAGTCGACTAGCGGTTGAGGGTGTTCGGCGGCTAACAGTCACTTCACCGGCGACAGTACCATGGAGCCCGCGCATGTGGTAGGAACCGGTGAAGGCTATTGTACACTTGTACCACTGGCAACGTGTGCTGTTGGTGTGTGGCTGCCGTGCCAAAGGGATTAGATGAAGATCACCATCAGTCCCAGTAGTCGGTGCGTTGACTGTAGTGGAACTGATAAGGTGAGAAGGAAGATTGCTGGCCTTGCTTTGAGATTAATGTATGTGGGGTGCTGCAAGAGCGAAGGAAGGTTGACAATGTTCTGTCAGGGGTCACCACTATAGGGAAGAGCGGGTGATCGTGCTCCTCCACTATAAAAGGAAATTTCCCGCCAGGCAGATCGTATGCCCGGGGACGGCCGGTCCAACTATTGTTAGTCGGACGTTATATTTATGGTATGTCATCGAAACACTTTGATTGCGCGATGCAGGAATATTGGAGTTTGTAGTGCGGGCGCAGAGTTGACATATGCTCGCCACACTTTCATAAAATATCATGAGATATTATAAAGTCACGTCAGGATGATTTGTATCATACAAACTATGAACCCTGTTTGTATGATACAAATCATCCTGACTATTCAAAAAAGACACTGAACAAGTTATTATGAGTGAAAATTGCCAAAGATTGAAGCGAATAGTTACGTCGCAGCATGCGGTGGGGCCTATGTCTGCCTCAACTGCCCTGCCCTGTACTGAACTGTGCTGCGCTGCGTCGCCTGCGTCTCAGAATGCGCCCAGCCTAAACGATCGAAGCTACCTTGCGAGACAGGGCCAATCTCTTCGCGCGGCATTTCTGTAGACCGGCAAAACAAAATTACATTTTAGTCGATTTAAAACTTCGATTAATTCTTCATTTAATAGTCTCTTCGTGAAACCTGTAATAAATCACCAGATCTCGTTGGTGACCCTAAAATAAAATAAAATTTATGCTGTAAAGAAATAAAGTACAAACAAAACAAAGCCAAGCGTACATGTACACTATAAACAACCTACCACCTTTCTTTCTTATTGTGATATCGTGTGTTCTTTTTGACAGAAGTAATAATAATTCAACATAATGTAAAATTGCAGCAATATAACTTTCAAAGTTTCTTTTGTAATCAACCACAGCCATTAAACCTATTATTATATTAAAAATAGACATGTGGCGAGCACATGTCAACTCCTGCGTCGCGCAATCAGTGTTTCAATGAAATACTCGTACCATAAATATAACGTCCGACTAACAATAGTTGGACCGGCCGCGGCCGTCCGTCCCCAGGAATACGATCTGCCTGGCGGGAAATTTCCCTTTATAGTGGTAGAGCACGATCACCCGCTCTTCCCTATAGACATGTCTCCGCAGATATAACAACAAGAAATAACGGGTATTTTTTTTTTATAATTGTTTGTTAAAATACATCACTAGTACGGATCGAACTATGACAGCTTGATTGATTAATGATTTTAATCTGAGTTCGACGGCCTCTATTTATTCTGTGAGTGCAATGCAAGTGGCAAGTGTCGTTGTCAAAGTGAATCCAGCCAGTAGCAGCAAAGATTATAAAATAGCAGGCAAGAATGTTGATTGTGGAACCTCCAAAGTAATATTGGTTCGTGATTATTGGTGATCTTCTGGCATAGGGATTTTTACCTAAAAGAAAGCCTGGTTTGAAGTTGATGATTATACGATAATACGACTTTATTCATCCTTCATCGATTCTGTAGAACTAATTTGCCTCACACTGATAACGTTATCATAGACCCTTGACCTGCAGTTTCCAGCCACTCGAATAAGTAAACAATTATTTAGCTGTTTATGTTAAAAATTTGGCACGTGGATACTAAATTGGACACGAACAAAGAAAATTTAAAATTTTGGCGCCATTTTTTATTTTACCAAAATGGCGGGAAAACTTTTGACCCTCTGCATCGTCGCCTTAACATGCAGCTGTACGTTCCAAGAGAAATTTAAATTAAAGAAGGTTCTTCTGATGAGCCGCCACAACATAAGAACACCACTTAGTAAAGAGTTGTCAGACATAACGCTCAAGGCTTGGCCGACATGGAAAGAGAAAAGTGGACATCTAACAGCAAAAGGAGCTATTCTGGAAGGTTATATGGGCGTTTTCTTTTCCAAATGGCTAAATAAAAGAGGTATGTTGCCAAACAGTTGCCCGAATGAAGATATTTTCTACGCTTATGCTAATGTAGAGCAACGCACAATAAAATCGGCAAGGGCTTTCGTTCAAAACGCTTTTCCAGGCTGTAATACAACAGTGCACAGTAAATATCCTCTGCTCATAGATCCTGTCTTTCATGCTGCAATACACAATGATACAGAAGCATTCAAATCTGCTGCTTTGCAAGCAATGCATGAAAGATTGTTGTCTGTGCAGTATTTGAATAAGTCTTTTATGGAATTAGAGACAATTCTCGATTATAAAAATTCCAACTTCTGCAAAGTAAGGAACCAGTGTGATTTAGTGAGAGATGAAAATAATCTAAGTATTGTCATTGGGGAAAAGCCCCGTGTTGTGGGACCTTTGAAAACAGGAAATTCTGTAGTTGATGCTTTTAATATGGAGTACTACGAAGGTCTTCCTACAAGAGACATAGCATGGGGATGTATCAAAACCCAAGAGCAATTCAAGGAGATGCAGTTGATCACAGAGGAATATCACAATGTCATCTTCAACAACACTTTGGTAGCGAAAGACATCTCAAAGTATCTGGTGGAATACATGAAAGGTGTTCTTCTCAGTGACACTCCAAGAATAACATTACTGACGGGCCATGATGCCAACATACTCACTCTTCAAGTGACTCTTGGTTTTAAACCATACATATTGCCCTTGCAACACGAATACACACCAGTTGGTGGCAAGGTAGTCTTTCAAAAGTGGTATGACACTGAAAATGACAGAGACTTGTTACGAATAGACTATGTCTACCAATCATTCGAACAATTACGGAATGCTACTAAATTGGGCTTGAAAACTCCACCGCAGTTTTACCAGTTGGAATTGAAAGACTGCCCGATAGACTCTAAAGGGTTCTGTCTTTGGAGTGATTTTGTTCAGCTACTTAATAAGCTGTGATATTGACTATTTCACATTGTGCAGTTAGATTGAAGCTTTGAAGCTTTTCTTCCACAGTATCATAGCAAGTCTAATACATTAGGCAATAACTAATTATGGAGCCTTTCTAGACTTTTACACATATAATTTTTGTAGAACTTAATAATCAAGCTTCCACCGCTCATGATTAGATAAGTAGTTGGTTACACTTACACTTAATTCAGGTGGATTGCATTGCAGCTAATCAATGTTATATTATAAACTTTAATCTTTAAATCAACCTTGGATTGTTTTAAGATATAGGTGTCTTATCTATTTAGCGTAAACAAATATCGAGTAATATTATATAAATAGGTATGTAATTTTTTTTGACAATTTGTCTGTTTTTGAGAAAGTTGTTTAGCTACCCGAAGACACAGAGTCTACGTGTAGTTTTATTTGAGGTCTAGCTACCACACTTAAAAAAATTAAGTAGGTACCTATCTTAGATCCATGGATGTATCTATTCTATACATAGAGAACACTTTGTTTTCCATAGAGTACTTGTGTATTGCTATTTTTTGTACCTTTGTTACTTATAAAAAACACCTAAATACAACATTTTCAAGGAGCTCTTTGAGCCTTAAAAGGCTGTTTTAAGATTTTGCATTGTATGGAAAATTTATTTTATAGAAACGATTCCTTAAAACACTCGCAAAACGTTGATTAACGGCAGTTCGTTAGAAGCGGTTTATTTAAATTGTGCGTTATACGATTTTTCCTCGGAAATCACAGACTATTTTAATCAGTGCTTTAAGGATTCGTGCTGTCACAAACAAAACTGTTACATTTTATTTTAGTTATGCAAGTACCTACTTAGCGGCGTTTACAAAAAAAGTTATGACCCATGAGATATAAAAATAAAAGAGCTTAGGTTTAAAAATATCAAGATAAGCAAGTTTATTTACAAAATACAAGAAATTGTCATTGTTTTTTCTTTCTTGACACTTATTAAACTTCATTCAAACTTATTAAACATGCATTTTTACTATAACCATACAAATCTCTTCACTAAACTATTGTTCCACTACGTCTTAAGTACGGAAGTTCAGTGTGGGTGATACGACGACGTTCGTCGCGCGATTTAAATGTCAAACGTCGCCATTCTGACCTAAAATGGCAGAACGCACGACTTGTTCTATCGTAGGTACTACCCAGGTAAGAAGGACGGCGATGCAAGTGGCGTTAACGTAAAACATCGCGCCTTTCCAGTTAATTCATATTGTGAAAAAGGCGTTTTCAGCACAAGTTTATAATATTAGAGCATTAAAAAGAATATAAACAAGTCCATAAATCAAATCATAGGTGGCGCTTACAGGCGTGGCCACAGAAGAACCAGAATACGGCTGTCAAAATTAATCTGCGCTGAGCAAAATTTGACAGACGTGTGTCCCTGGCGCATTATTAAATAAGTATCCACTGATTTGAGTGACGTTGATTTTTACTTTTTTAAGCTACTCCAGCGGTCAAATTCATACATGTTTTGACACTTAAGAGTTGTCTAAATACTTACTTCACTCGATAGAGTGGAATGCTACGTAATAGGAGGGCTGTTCTTGTATTAGCTTGATCTTAAGTGCTTTGGGAATTTGTGCTCAAAACGGCTCGTCGCGAAGAGCGACGCTATTCGCGAGTTCCGAATGTCAAAAACCGCGACTTTCCAGTGCATCAATTATTGTAAAATTTTGACTGTTCAGCGCCACAAAACGCGTCACTTGCGCCATCATACTAGACGTGCGCGCCGGTCGAAAAAAATCGGGCGGCGGCGCGCCGCGAAAAAATCCACGGCGGCGGCGTAACGCCGGCGGCGTGGGATTTTTCGACTTTGCAATAAACGTAAACGTATAATGAAAAACCACGCTTAAACAAAAGAACTTTATTAAAAAGATGATAGTCACTTTTCTTGACAGAAATTGCTTGACAGAAATTGTTTGCAACTTTTATAGTTGTCGTGCACAAAAATGATTTTGTTTACCCTAAATGGACTCAGCCGGGACCTTTTGGCTGTTAAAACCAATCCAGCAACCGAAAACACTCTTTCGCTCGGAGTGCTGGTTGCTGAAATGCATAACAGAGCCTGTGCTAACGATGATAAACGCTCTTGCGGGTTTTGTCCGGCGCGAATTTTAAACTACCGGCGGCGGCGGCGGCGCGCTGCCTCCTTATGGCGGCGGCGCGCCGCGGCGGCGCGCACGTCTACATCATACTACCTATGCAGTACATTGTCAAATTCTGATATTCTAGCGCCACAAAACGCGTGACTCGCCGTAGTAATAATGTTTTAAGCCGTTTTCAGCACAAATTCACAAAACACTTCATAGATGGCGCTTGTAGACGTGCTCCTACAGCCCTCCTATTACGTAGCACTCCACTCTATCGAGTGAAGCATTTAGACGACTCCTAAGTGTCAAAAAATTTATGCATTTGACAGCCGGATTAGCTTCATTAGTACCTACAATTTAGTAAACATTTTAGTAAATCACCTACATGTTCTGTGTTTGTCAAGTAAGTTGATTGAATGTTAACCGTTGAAAAACGTAATTGTAGTAATCGTTGCTCGGCCCCCACGATACAGGCTAGGCCTAGTGTGGGGACCACCGTTACTTCTAAACTTTTCAACAGCCTTTATGTTGCATTCATTTAATTTAATTTAAGCATTTGTAAACTTTATGTTATGTTAGGCATGCAACTTTGTTTAAATAAATTATTCTTATTCTTAAAAAAAAGTAAAAATCAACGTCACACAACTCAGTGGATGCGTTACTAATGCCCCAGGAACAGGGACATGTCTGTCAGATTTTGCTTAGCACAGAGTGCTTAGTGCGAGTTTTTTAACTACTCGATCGCGTTAACGTAAACTCATATTTCTATGGCATCGAGAAAGCGCCGCCTAGCGACAAGTATGGAAATTAAATTTGCTGAGTGCGAGTTGTAATGGTTTACGTTGAGAAGTGAACACGTTTACCAGCCAAAACACGAATAAATGCGAGTCCGAGTTGTACTGTGACAGCGTTTTGCCAGTTCGAACGGTTAACTTACTCATACTCACTACTCAATGCTCGATTAACGCGGTAGTAAAGTTATTCGATTGGATCTGTCAAACTCGCACTAAGCACTCAGATTAACAGCTGTCAAACAGCCGTATTCCGGTTTTTCTATGGCCACGTCTCTAAGCGCCATCTATGAATTGCCTTGTGAATTTCTGCTGATAACGGCTCAATCTCGTACGCTGTAATCACACCACGTTAGTATGTGCAATTGGTGCTAAAACGTTCTCATGCAAAGGCAGTTTTCAATTTATCGTCGATCACAAAATCTGATAATTAACTGGCTAGAGAGATTAACGACCGGTTTCTAGTACACAAACGAGCTGTTAATTTAAGTAGGTACTGTTAACACCTGTCAGTTGGCCAAAGTAGGTACTTACAAAAAAAAACTACTGTAGACGACCGAGATTACTGTACGAGAAACCGGGGGTAAGGGGCAGCCGACTTACTTCCAGTCCGTGGCGTCCATTAAATACGTAAGACATTTGAGGGGGTAGGGATCGAGTCGAATCTCACGTGAGGCAGATACCACCACTATGCACCACGTGAGATTGAGTGAGATTCGGCTGCAAATATCTTCTCCTACACAAAAATATTAATCGGGCGTAGTCTTTACAACCGACCGAATAATCAAAATAACACAAAACTTTCGCATTTAGAAGAATTTCACGTGAGATTAGAAGTTAAGGGGGAGGGCCGAGTTAAATCTCACTATATCTCACTAAGTGCGAGGGTTATATTAGGAAATATTGCCAAAATCGCCTGAGGTTATTAACGGACGCCTTTCTCGTAAAATACTTATCTATCAATGGGCATTATCCTAAAAAATAAGTTAAAAAATAAGTGTTTGTTTTCTTTTGACAAAATTATGGATGAATTATTACAATTTGGGCTTGATTATTTTTTTTACCAAAAACCCGTTTTTTTTTTTGAGAAAATGATGGATGAATAAATTACAATTTGGGCTGCATTATTTTTTGGAGTCTATGAAAGCGGCAGTATGTCATACAGGGAAAACAGTGACCAACACTGAGATATTGCGGCAGTTTCTAACGATGCAGACTCGTCTCCAAAATGATCTAGATTTTGTAATGGTTTGACTTGTAACGACTTGTAACAATAAAACCCTTTCATTTTAACTAAAAAGACTGCGTAAGCATAAGAGGTCCTATTTACGGAATATCTTGGCGTTTTTATTCAAACCTAATAAACCACGTTTGAAAGTATTCATGCACGCGCGAAAGTAAGGACGAATCAGATCAGTGAATATTATTAATTTATAATTGTCAAATGATAATGATAATTGTAGCATTGTGTTTACTGCCCCTACACCTTTAAAATTAAGTATCATTTGCAACATCAATATCTAGGACAATGCCCCACAGATTGTTAGTGTTTAAGAAACCGGAAGTAACGTGGCTTGTTGCCAACATTCTGGTACGAAACCTGAAAAGTCATTGAAACGCGAATTAATGATACCTCAAATGTTCTATGATTTGTGCCTTCGAAGCGAACTTACTATTGCAGTAATCACAGAAGAACGAATCTGTGGTTTTGAGCTGGATCGCCATGTGTATATCGCTAATGTGCTTCAAGAGCTCCAGTTTACTTTTGAAATAGAGAACACATTTTCCACACTCGTACAACTTTTGTGTCACCATTTTCATGTTTACATTTTTTACTTCGGAGATGCCAGATTTTGGTCTCTCGTATTCTTTGACTGCCCGGGCTTTCGGACGTTTAGCGTGTCTCCTGTCCTTGTTTGGGCTTGATAGTTTCTTATAGTGATTAACTTTTGCCGTATGCTTGAATTTTCGTGTGTTAGCAGCTGCGTGAGTATTTTTCTGGATGTTACTATGTTTTAATCTCATGTGGCGTCCCAAGTCTATTGGTTTTGTAAATTTATCTCTACAAATCTTACACTTGTACATTCTTGTTGTGTTGCTTTTTTCTACCAGTTTCGGTGAGACTTTTTCAGCTGGCTGTTTTATACTACCATCAGTTATTATATCCAGTGGTTCACCAGCCTTATGGCACAATTTATTATGTTCATTAAGGCTATGCTGTAACTTAAATTTAATATTACATATATTACACTGTCTTTCTCTCACACCATTCTGAAGTGTCAACTCATCGTGAGTTAACCTTTCCAGGCAAATCTTAACTACTTTGTCTACTGTCCCACTATCAGTATCATCATTAGTTGTTTTAGTACTGCTACTTGAATCCAATGAATCTACACCATTTTCTGAAGAAACTTCATCCGATATACTACCTCTGATGCCATTAGCAAACAGATCAAACTCTTCTGTATCTGAATCGTCCATTACTACCTTAAACACTACATCTTGATCTGTAGAGTGCTTTTTCTTTGCATGCTTCAGTCTATACCGGATCAATCGCCGAATGTCTTCATCTTCCATCAGTGTTAGTTCAAAATCTATTATCTCTTTCTCTATTTCACTTCTGCCATCAAATTCTTCAGCTTCGTTTTTGTTTTCCTTGTACAAGATAGGGTTTGACTCTGGATAGCATTGCTCACAGCGGTGCGAAGCTGAACCAGTGTCCTTTCTTCTGTGTTCATCTAGATGGAATTTCAAAGAGTTCTTCAGACTGAACACGGCTGTACAGAAGCAACACTTGTAGATGTCTAGTTCTTGTTTGTGGATACTTTTCAAGTGCAGCATTAGGTCTAGTTTCTTATCAAATTTCTCGTCGCAGACTATGCAGTTGTTCTTCTTACGCCGAATCGTGCTGAGACCTTTTTTTAGCAAGTCGGTCGGAGCATGCCCTTTTTCTATGTGAGCCTTTTTTATGTGTACTTTTAGGTGGTGGGGCCACTTGAAGTCTGAAGGGCAGTAAGGGCATTTTGAGCGTACATAATCTTTGTTGTGGTTGATGTGAATATGCCATTTCAGCGAATTCTTAGACCCATATATACGCTGACAGTGTGTGCATTTATGTATAACCTGGACTGAGGCATGGGCTTTACGTATATGCTGGGTCATAGATGCTTTGCTGTCAAATTTCTTCGGACACTCTTTACAGTTATACACCTTGTTCTTTTGGCCGTGCACATCTTTGATATGACTCTTAAGGTGACCATGGTTTTTGAAGAAGCATGGGCATTCAGTGCACTCGTAACGAATGTCATCTTTCGCGTGGCTTTTTAAGTGGTCCGTGTAACTTCCCTTGTACTGAAATTGTTTTTGGCATATTTCACATGTGTAAATAGTGATTGTGTCATTGTGTGCGAGAGAAATGTGATTGCTGAGCAGTTCTTCTGTGATGAACTTTTCTTTACAGCAGTTGCATTTATGCAGTGGCTTCATGTTTACTTTGTAGCTTCTTTCTGAAAAGAAAATACAAGGAATGTTTATAAATTTTGTTCTTTCATGTTTGCGGATGGATTTAAGGGATTGAGTTATTCTAAGACTGTTAGGCCATACCAACTTGAAGCATTATCACAGGCCTTTTTTCTAAGAGTATGGCCCTAATCACTGTCCAATCCACTATCCACTTACTGGAAATTTCATGAGTTAAGGCATGTGAACACGCTACTCTAATAAGGTTTCCTCACAATTTTTCCTCAATCAAATAGAGTGGATTGACAAAAAGGGTGATAATACATGCTTGCAACAACAAAATAATGTTGATGAAGCGAAGAGGTGTCCCAGGATTGTGGCAACACTGGTCTCTACCTACCCAACACAAAAATGAGTTTATGTTGATTTTCTTTTTAGTTAAAACACTCCGAAAATACTTTCTAAAATAGTCTGTGATGGATATTTCACACGGTAAAAAGGTACCAACAGATTAAATAAAATGAATTTAAAGAGTGCTTTAGGGGAATCGTGTTTTATAAATAAAACCGATCAATCCAATTACAAACCGACCGAACCAATCTATAAATGAATTACAGATTTTAGGGTCTAGGAAATTAAGCAAGATGGATAATACAGAGAATATTGTAAAGAGGTTCGAAATTTCATTGATTTCATTGAGTCGCCCATTAGCTCAGTTGGAAAGAGCGCTGGCACGGATAGCCAGAGGTCGCGGGTTCGAATCCCGGCATGGGTGGAATTTTTAGCCTCTAAATAGGTTTTTTAAAAAAGATGGGTATTCCAATCTGCATCGTGAGTACTGGACGATGATAGTAGCAATATTAATAAAGTAATTTTAGGGTGAAGTGGGACAAATTGATCGCTGTTTAACCTTTGCGATTACTCTTATTGATGTGCTAAATAATCTAAAAAGAAAACTAAGCATTTAAAGTATAGAAGCGAATAACCTAAAAATATTTAAGTACTTACTAGTGCATGATATAAACACCGGAACTCAGCCCCAAGAGGGTTCTAAGATACTTCTTCTTTAAATATACAGAAACAGCAGAAAATTACAGATTTTATTGGCGAATTAGATAGAAATATAAAACTCACAGAACAATTAAAACAATAAAACTCGATTTTGCGCTTCCTTTTCCTTCGTCACAGATTATGTAGAGATTTTAGACAACATGCATAACGTTTACTTTACTGTCATTCTACCTACTTTGCTACTTGGCAAGAGATGGCGCTATTTGGTCAATTCTCAACTGGCTGAATAGCAAGGAGTCTTTCATTCTCCTTCTTAATTTGTGTTCTCCTTGCTGAATAGGAATAATAATTATGGTTCAAGTTTCCTCTGAACCACATTTAGTTTGGGAGTTAGTCTGAGGTTGGGAGCCAGGACTAACGGGCCACATCGCTGCCGCTGCGGTGGAGGCGTCGATGCGTTAGGTCACCATGGCCTGGCATGCTGCCGTAGCGCTGGACGTCTGTCTAGACACGCTGCCCTGAATGACATAATCCGTCGGGCTCTTGCCAGCGTAGGCGTGCCTGCAGTCCTGGAGCCCACTGGGATTGCGCGCGACGATGGCAAGAGGCCTGACGGAATGACTCTCATTCCATGGAAGAATGGGCGGTCGCTGGTCTGGGACGCAACTTGTGTTGATACGCTTGCACAGTCCCATATCCATGCGACCGCCTGCCATGCAGGGGCGGCGGCGTCCAACGCAGAGTCGAATAAGAGGCACAAATATGCAGCTATAGGGCAGGGCTATATATTTGTGCCTTTCGGAGTCGAGACTCTGGGGCCATGGGGTCCGGAGGCAAGACTCCTCTTTAAGGAGATCTCGTCGCGCCTAGTCGACGCTTCAGGAGACCCGAGGGCTGGTGCTTACTTTGGCCAAAGAATAAGCCTAGCCATACAGCGAGGCAATGCCGCCAGCCTTCTTGGTACTCTGCCGCCCGACAGCGATCTGGCTCAAATATTTTATTTAAATTAGAATGTTTTAGGTTTAGTTTCATTTTTATCATTATAAATATTTAAGCTATAAATAAAAAAAAAGTTTCCTCTTGACTGGTGAAATAAAAGTCATCATTGTTGCAGTTAGATCTATATATTGCAATAAATAATAATTATATTTATGTATCACAAGAAAAACATGACAATGTATAAAGTGAAGTATCAGAAAAATTATGGGCCACACAAGTACATTGTACTTTTTTTATCTAGGTATTTAAGATGTAGCCCTATCTAATTCAGTCAGTTGGTGAGCAAGTCTCTCTTCTCTAGCTCTTCTCGCTTGACCGAGTGCCCGCTTTTCAGCAAACTTTGCAACAAACGTCTCAACTGGGATATTTCCTAAAAGGAACTGTTCTGCCACAATTTCTGCTTCCTCATCCGCCTTCAACGCAGCATCTTTGAGGCAATCTCTTATGCGATGAGGGTCATATTTCTCCGATAACTTCTGGTGTTTGTTGTTCAACTCTTCGTAGTTCATTTTCATTTGTACTATTGTGGAAATGCGGTCTATAACGTCTGTCTTGAGACTGACTAGAGTATCTTGCTTCGCCAAGTTGTCTTGAGCTATTTTCTCTATATTGCACATGAGCTCCTCAGTCTCTAAATCCAGCTCAATCAGTCGAGGGTTGGTCTCCAATAGCTTGTCCTGTAAATCAGGGTTTTCTAGGATCTCTTGAAGTTCCTCGATGGTGAATTCATTCAATTCAGGGAACATTAGGCTTTGAGCGATATTTTGGGGCGATGTGGCCTCCGATTCGTCACTTAGAGGGTAGCTGGTTGTTGTATTTTGAAATTCCCTTATAATAGCATGGACTATTCGGCCGAGATCTGAATGCAAAGTATAATTAAGTAAACCTGGAGCTCCTATTATTTGATTGGAATTTTCGCCGATCCAAGGGTGAGAAACTACGGGGTTTATGAAGATGGCAGGCTTCTCTGCTGGAAATTCGGGCGTCAAAACTACGTTTAGGCTCATATTCTTGCCGCCAGCTACAAATTCTATTTTGTACTCTTCGCCCTCTTGAACTTCAACGACGTGGTCGTTAAATATTTTCAGGGTGTCAATTTGCCTCTTCTTCATGTCCTGCTCACCGTAATACGATCTTGGAAGCATCTTAATTGCAACTTCTGACAATGAAATGTAATGCAAGTAGACAATCGAATCATATACCTTAGTCAATAAGTCTGGGTAGAAAAATATATTTTAAATCCTCGTCGTGTTACCAAAAGTATTTTCAGAGCATAGGTATAGAACACAACACAATTAAATGAATGAAAATTTGCCCGAATTTATTGATTTACACGAAAACATTGTTTTTTTTTTTTTAATAAAGGGAACACGAAAACATTGATGTTCTCTTCACAGATTAAAAAGGCAACTGTCACCCAGTGCTGCAAACCCCACCAGCAAGAGAAAAAGATTTTGAAGAAAAAATCAGGAGACGCTAAAAAAATCGGGAGAAAACAAAAAAACCGGCCAAGTGCGAGTCAGACTCGCGCACCGAGGGTTCCGTACAAACCTGTATTATAGACCTTAGTATTTGGTATGAATTTCAATTTAATACCTCTACGCGTTTATGAGGAAATGGATAGTAAGTTTAAAATTATTAAAAAAAAATATATTATGTGATGTAACTAAAAATTTATGGTTTTCGTAATTTTTCCTTTATCTATGCTATAAGACGTTGCTTCGTACCAAATTTCAAGATTCTGAGTTCACGGGAAGCACCCTGTAGGTTTTGATTCCCTTGCAAGTGTCGAAAATTTGCAGCATAAACGGCTGTATCTTTTGATTGCGTTGGCTTAGAAGTTTGATTTTTTCACAGCTTCAAGGGACAAAAGACCTGAGTAATTGATATAAATTTCAGCTTCATACCTCCACGCGTTCCTGAGAAAAAGGGTCTTGACAGACGGACGGACGGACGGACAGACGGACAACAAAGTGATCCTATAAGGGTTCCGTTTTTTCCTTTTGAGGTACGGAACCCTAAAAATACCTTTTTGATCAATTATGAGTTTAAATTAAGTTAGTGAAGCAGAAAATACAACACAAAAAACACAATGCTTTTTTATTCATGACTTAAAGATTGTGTTACCACACCATAAAATAACAAAAAAAAAAAACCTTTTTGACACTCAAGACTTTTGACAGTTGACAGTTAGGTAGATTGATTTTTTTTTTAAAGATTTTGGCCTGGATGCAAGTCCTTTGGGCCATGTCTTTGTTTTAATTAGGTAGATTGAAGTTAGTAATTTGAGTTGCCAATAACTAAAAAAAATGGTTCTATTTTGGCCAGAGTACCTATCAAAAGAAAATCTCCAATGGCTATGCTATGCACACTTCCAACAAGTACACCAAAAACATGTTGCGAATACTTCTTTTGTTCGTAGAACTAGCCATTGAGATTGTGTTAGTGAGCTAGTTAGTTAACAAAGGTGGAATTTGCAGAAATGTAGTGGCTACTTGTCAAAAATCAGGAGATTTTACTCAATTCTCCAAATAAAACGGTAGATCAGGAGACAGTGCCTAAAATCAGGAGATCTTCTGATAAATCAGTAGAGTTTGCAGCACTGCTGTCACCACACCACTGTCACGCAGCAACATCACAGCAACACAGAACAAAAAACAGCGATAGGCTCAGATAAGTCAGGTTAAGAGTTATTATTCTGAGGCGATAGGTAGATAGACCTCAGAATAATAACTAAAGTTACAGTTATTGTTCTGAGAGATAGACCGTAAAATTATCCGTAATGTCCGTGAAATTATAGTCAACTTACCCCCGGTTTCTAGTACAAAGAAGCCGTTAGAACTAAAACTTTCGTAAGTTTCGACAAAACTATAAGCTACACATAGCAGCGGTCACACTGAAGGGACGTGGAATGGGAACGCGGAAAGGACGCGACCGACGCACTGTATAGAATTTGCGCCCTCGCCTTGTCTCTTGTGTGAGCTTCCTTCCAAAGGTTTGTATGATATCTCGCGTCTTTCTGGCGCCCCTTCTGTGAGCCGGAGGCTTACGCTATATAATGTACTCTGTGCTTACGCTTATGCGCAAACGATTTTTTTTTGTTTATTAAAAAATTCCGGACTACTTGAAACGTAGAGGGAGTAAAACTATCTACGACTTGAAAGTTCTCTACTCAGAACAAAAAGCTTTATTTTAGTCAAGTGTTTAGTTATTAATCTGACGTTCTCTACTTTCTCACTAGATGGTGCTACTGTAAATCAGGCACAGAACATATTTTATGTTCTGTGAAGTCAGATAACTGTACCACTTTGCTACTCTTCAATAGATGGCACTATTATTTTCAAAATCAGTGCGAACCCAATTAGTGACCCAAGGTTTTAACCAAAGATTTTTTAACGTTCTTGGGTTTTGATAATATAAGTTACTATATGATTTTAATGATGCTGGCTACCGGTAATTTTAATTGTAGTTTTTTTAAATTTATTGTTAATTAATGAAAAATAAAACGATACCGCTTTGCACTTCCTTTGTGACTTCCATCCAAGAACAGTGGCTAAAACATCCTCGCTTCCATCGAATCAACTCTAGAACGTCTACGACGCGAGGAGGATTGAGCTTGAATAACAATAAAACTATCGTACGTTATAATCAGAACATTTTATATTCAATTCCATATCATAATTACACAAGTATTACAAAAATATATTCAACACTATAAACAATTACACGTATATTTAGCACTCGGTGCAAGGGATTGTATAAGCACCGTGTTTGCCTCTCCCTCACACAAAAGTAACTACTATTGGAAAAGTGCGAAGCAAATACCTAAATACATACATAGTTTTTCGATAGAATGGTGTAAGCACGACAATGGTTGTTATTCGCCTCAACTTGGTAGTCTACAAAGCAACAGCAGTATCAGTACAATGTCATTCCAACGGTATAACCCGCACAAATTAAATAGGCATCTCTCGCGAAGAAGATCGAATCTCGCGAGGCGCCAAGTTAAGTAGCCCGGGTTATACCATTGCAATGCGATTGGTAACTAGACAACCGATAGTGTGAATGAAACGACCATTACCGGACTAATGTGACTCTATTGAAGAACTGTGCATTTTAGAGACTCGCCTCCCAGGCCCTTTACAAGCCTTTACGGACTACCCGTCTCTTATTTCCTTCAGCAACTTTCCGTTATGAGGCTGTCTGGAAGAAATTGCTTTTAGCAATAACATAGCTAATTGTACTTTGTATCTTTATAAAGTAGAAAGATTGACGAAACAAATATTATACTGCGAATGTGAATGGAAGGGCTGGTAAGGGACGTCCCAGGCGGATATAAATCGACCAAATAGAGCATGTATTAGCAAAGGGAAAGACAAAGTACCCGGAACCGGCGTGCGTGCATGCAACGACTTATGAACGTTGATGAAGCGAAGGTGATCTGTCAGGATCGTTGCAAGTGGCTGTCCCTGGTCTCTGCCTACCCCTCTGGGATAGAGGCGTGAGGTTATGTATGTATGTATCTTTACATGTTTTATAGTATGTGCTCTGGTGTACAATAAAGAATATTCTTATCTTAACCCTTTGCTTTAATTATGATCATTCTTTTCTGTCTTCTCGTCGTTCATTGCAGTCTTCATCATTCTCGCTCACACATCCTTTCATTATTATTGAAACTATTTTATTACTTCTAGCTAACCCAGCGAACTTCCTACCGCCTACTATCGATTTTTTTTCTTTATGGAAAAGGCTAAGAGCTTCAGCCCATACCGCCTGGACTTATTTTCTTTTCTTCTCTTCTCTTCATATTGATTGAGGCTAAAAACGTTTAATTGCTCTGTGCTAAAAGCCTTGTCTTTCTTTATTTTTTTAAATTCTTTCTCTCCGTAAGAACCACAGAACATAAAGACTTTTTTATGTTCTGTGGTAAGAACTATCGTACTTCAAGAAGTATTTTAAAAAAAGAATTAGCAAAATCGGTTCAGCTGCTCTCGAGATTTGCGCTTACCAACACATTCAGCGATTCATTTTTATATTATAGAAGACAGTGGTTTACTTCACGTTATCTTGCGTGCAATTTAGTCTCATTTTTAAAAAAAAAAACACGATTACTTAATGATTCGCGATACTCATACATAGTTATATCGCGATTATTTATTAGGTAAAACGTAATTACCTTATTTCCCGACCACACCTAATCAACGTTTTACCCAATAAATAACCACCATTTATATAACTATAAACACGATTCCTTTGAATCACTTCTCAAACACAGTATAATAATCAGTGTGGGGTAATGTCCTTCAATCTTATATAATTATGTCACAGTCGAAACTCTTAAACGGTAAAAACTAGTTTTGACTGCCAAAATCAGTCAAAAGCACTTTTGTCCAAAGCTTATATTTGAAATATCAAATGATAAAAACACCTAAAATGATGCATCACTCAATCTGCGACAGCAAAAATATAGGTGCGACGAAGCGCGTAGCGTAGCGGAGTGCGAATGAGCGTGTTAGGTTGAACATGTAAGACCGAAAACCAACTCGACATTGTTGGATAATAATTAGAATTTTATTTTATTTTTCTGCAATCAAAACTAGTTTTGACTGATTTTAGCAGTCAAAACTAGTTTTGACCGATTAAGAGTTTTGACTGTAACATATACACACTCCTCAGAGGTGTAAACAATCTTTAAGGTTTAATTTATCTGTGGTTACGTCTTCGCGTCTACAAGTCTATTTAAACTAACTC
The DNA here is from genome assembly GCA_934045075.1 of Yponomeuta sedellus. Classification (NCBI taxonomy): domain Eukaryota; kingdom Metazoa; phylum Arthropoda; class Insecta; order Lepidoptera; family Yponomeutidae; genus Yponomeuta; species Yponomeuta sedellus. The sequence goes on along the minus strand of OW203751.1, from coordinate 4,086,629 downwards.
TGAGGAGTGTTTTAAAGAACAGTAGAAGCTTTTTATAAATCTAACATAATTACAACGGCTTCACTGATTTGTATCAAAACGTAACCCTTTAACTAGCAGAGTTTTGGACTTTATTTTAACTTTATACAGTTTAATTTATGGTGGTAACTGTTATACCATTGCCTGATAAAGGGTTGTAAGGTATCATCATCATCCCAATTATGTCCCCACCGAGGGGCACGGGTCTCTTCCCTGAGGAAGGTATAGGCACCATGAAGGGATTAACACATAGGCTACGTTTTACGGCGGGAAAACATCTCAATCCCACGGAAAAATCGATTAACCGCGAATAACACCGCGGGGCACAGCTAGCAAAAAAATAAAGTCCAAAACTCTGCTAGTTAAGGGGTTAAGAGTCCATAAAAATCTTTGAAGCCGTTTCGGTGGAGTTCAATAACAAACACTGTGACACGAGACTTTTATATATATTAGTAGAAGCTTTATATATATATAATACACATAATTATATTATTTTTAATGCACTAACCCGTGCTAAGGACAATTTTAAAAAACCTATTTAGTGGCTAAAAATTCCACCCATGCCGTTATTCGAACCCGCGACCTCTGGCTATCCGTGCCAGAGCTCGTGTACGTAAGACAGAGTGTAATGTAAAGAGGTTCGAAATTTCACTGATGCCAGTGAGTCGCCCATTAGCTCAGTTGGAAGAGCGCTGGCACGGATAGCCAGAGGTCGCGGGTTCGAATAACACATATTGAGCTAAAACATAGGTCATTCGGCTCTAAGGTGTGTTGGGCAGCGTAGCGTTGGGTACGAACCGGGCCTTCGCCCCGATAGCCTCGTCCAGATGCCTCAGCGAGCTGCAAAGCTGCACCAGAGGCGTCCGAGGCGTGCGGGCGCCCCGGGGCGTCGCCACATGGCTGAGGCGGCCGCTACGCCTCACTGGGGTCACTGTGTACGTGGGGTCGTGCTGGTTCGATTGGCGGCTGCGGGAAGGGTATTGAAATGCCTATGTTACCAGTGCACGAAAGAGATATGAGATAATATTTATACAAAAAGGTTTGCGGCGCTAGATTGTCACTAGTAAGCGTCGGATTGCAGCGCTTGATGGTGACTAGTGAAATTCGATTTGCAGTGCTAGATTAACACTAATAAGAATCGATCTGCGGCGCTAGTTTGTCACTTGTGAGAGTCGGTTTGCAGCTCTAAATTGTCACTAGTTAGAGTTGGTGTGCGTCACTAGTGAGAGTCGGTGTGCGGCGCTAGTTTGTCACTAGTGAGAGTCGGTTTGCAGCTCTAAATTGTCACTAGTTAGAGTTGGTGTGCGTCACTAGTGAGAGTCGGTGTGCGGCGCTAGATTGTCACTGGTGAGAGTCGGTGTGCGGCGCTAGTTTATCACTAGTTACAATCGGTTTGAAGCGCTTGATAGTTATTTAGTTACATTTTGTGTAAGGCGCTAGATTTTCACTAGTAAAAGTCGTTCTTCGGCGCTAGATTGTCTCTAGTAAGAGTCGGTGTGCGGCACTAGATTGTCACTGGTGAGAGTCGGTGTGCGGCGCTAGATTGTCACTGGTGAGAGTCGGTGTGCGGCGCTAGTTTGTCACTAGTTACAATCGGTTTGAAGCGCTTGATAGTTATTTAGTTAGATTTAGTGTAAGGCGCTAGATTTTCACTAGTAAAAGTCGTTCTTCGGCGCTAGATTGTCTCTAGTAAGAGTCGGTGTGCGGCACTAGATTGTCACTGGTGAGAGTCGGTGTGCGGCGCTAGTTTGTCACTAGTCACAATCGGTTTGAAGCGCTTGATAGTTATTAGTTAGATTTTGTGTAAGGCGCTAGATTTTCACTAGTAAAAGTCGTTCTTCGGCGCTAGATCGTCTCTAGTAAGAGTCGGTGTGCGGCACTAGATTGTCACAGGTGAGAGTCGGTGTGCGGCGCTAGATTGTCACTAGTCACAGTCGGTTTGCAGCGCTAGATAGTGACTAGTTAGTCTGTATGCGGCGCTAGATTGTCACTAGTGAGTCGGTCTGGGGCGCTGGATTTTCACTAGTGAGAGTCGGTTTGCGGCGCTAGATTGTCACTAGTCAGAGATGTCACTAAAGAGAGTGAAAGAGAAGGCACACTCACAGCTTCGCCTGCTGCACGGCAAACCGGATGATCGTGCTCTTGAAAACGTTGCGCACGTCCACCATTTTGTTGTGAGCCTCGCGCCGAGCGCCCTCACTCTTGGGGCTGATGTTCAATCGCATAAACTTGTCAAGCAGCTGGTCCAGGTTTGCCTCCACGACTTTCCTCTGCGGAGAAGAGAAAGGACCCTTGAGAAGTTGAACGGTCTTATTGTAAAACATAAATTAGTTATATACTAATCGCGATTATTTATTAGGTAAAACGTATAATTACCTTATTTCCCGACATTTCGACAACCACGGCAACTGAAACGCTGCCGAAACGTCGGGAAATAAGGTAATTACGTTTTACCTAATAAATAATCGCAATGTGACCCGTTTAATATATAAACCATGTATGAGTATCGCGATTCATTAAGAAATAACATTAATTAGATTTAAGAAATCGTGGTTGTATTCTTTTTTCTGGTTGCGCAATAAAGTGTTCTCTATCTTTATATTATTTATAAAAAACACCTAACCTAAAACACTTCAATTACTAATAATCAATATTGTTGACTTTATATAAATTGGTTTGCCTATTTTGGAACGTAACTTCATAACTCACTTTTGTAATTTTTGCCGAGGGTAGTAAACTAACAGTTAATGCTTTCAAACTATTATGTCTAGTGCTCGTGTTAACCTTAGAAAATACTTAATCCCAGAAAGGCTATAGAGAGAGAGAGAGAGAGAGAGAGAGAGAGAAGAAAAATGGTCTTACCTCAGTCAATTAGCTATCCTTCTATGACCCAATGTCCTAAAAATTGCACGAAAACTATTGTAATTTTTAAGCAGAACTTATTAGAGCCTCCACACAACACTGCACAGGTTCCCCTGACGCTCCTCCAGGGCGGCCCGGCCCTCCCAGTAAGCTTGAGAGAACTTAGCCTGAGTCTAGCCTCTTTCAGTCTGACCCTCTGTCTAGCTTGACGCTCCCAAGGTACACTTTCAGAAGGCTAGAGGGAAACAGATAGTCCTACCTCAGTTTCGTTCCAGTCAACTCGGTCTCCAATGACCTAAAGTATTTCCGGAAGGGCTGCAGAGACATAAAAAGGTATTACCTCAGTCCCCTTAGCTATAACCTTCTCCCAACACTGCACAGACGCCGGCAGGTTCCCCTGACGCTCCTCCAGGGCGGCCCGACCCTCCCAGTAAGCTTGAGAGACCTTTGTCTCTTAGCCTAAGTCTAGCATCTTTCAGCCTGACTCTCTGTCTAGCTTGACGCTCCCAAGGTACACTTTCAGAAGGCTAGAGTGAAACAGTCCTACCTCAGTTTCGTTCCAGTCAACTCGGTCTCCAATGACCTAAAGTATTTCCGGAAGGGCTGCAGAGACATAAAAAGGTATTACCTCAATCCCCTTAGCTATAACCTTCTCCCAGCACTGCACAGACGCCGGCAGGTTCCCCTGACGCTCCTCCAGGGCGGCTGGACCCTCCCAGTAAGCTTGAGAGACCTTTATCTCTTAGCCTAAGTCTAGCATCTTTCAGCCTGCGCCTCTGTCTAGCTTGACGCTACTAAGGTACACTTCCAGAAGGCTAGAGATAAATAGATAGTCCTACCTCAGTTTCGTTCCAGTCAACTCGGTCTCCAATGACCTAAAGTATTTCCGGAAGGGCTGCAGAGTGTTACCTCAGTCCCCTTAGCTATGGCCTCCTCCCAGCACTGCACAGACGCCGGCAGGTTCCCCTGACGCTCCTCCAGGGCGGCCCGGCACTCCCAGTAGGGCGCGCGGTCCACGGCGGAGGGGCACCTCTCACGGATCGAGCGCAGCCAACGAGCGGCCTGCTCCCAGTCGAAGCCCTGAGGACATTGACAGTGAAGTTTCTCACTGTACACAGGGTATAGTCTGTTAGCTTTTAGAATATATCTCAGAGTGCTTAGTGCGAGTTTGACAGATCCAATCGAATAACTTTACTACCGCGTTAATCGAGCATTGAGTGAGTATGAGTAAGTTAACCGTTCGAACTGGCAAAACGCTGTCACATTACAACTGACACTCGCGTTTATTCGTGTTTTGGCTGGTAAACGTGTTCACTTCTCAACGTAAACCATTACAGCTCGCACTCAGCAATTTTAATTTCCATACTTGCTAAGAGTTTACGTTAACGCGATCGAGTAGTTAAAAAACTCGCACTAAGCCCTCAGGCTCTAGAGTAGGCTTCGGTTTTCGCCAATTTCCGGCGGTTTTCGTACTGATGATCGAGTTCCGATTTCGAAATTAAAGTGTCATATTAGTTCCGATATTTCTATTACACGAATATATCCGTTAGTAGCCGAGGTATATTCTAAAAGCTAACAGACTATATTTGACAGTGTGAACAAAAGTATTAATTAGGTATATACATTTTTATCAATTAGGTTCGGCCATACTCCACCAAACCGGACTTGGCCCCCGTGGTGGAGTATGGCCTAACCTTCCTGCGATGGAGGAAGAGACCCGTGCCCCAGCAGTGGGGACATACAAGGGTTGATAACGATACTATACCACAGAGGCCAAGACCGGATTGGTGGAGGATTGTAAACAAGACAGTTGCGGAAGGTATCAAGCGGCCCATGAGGCCTCCGACATGGATTAACGACTCCCATTACATGACAGCCGCTACCAACGGCTTAACGTGCCTTGCGAAGCACGGAAGCGCTCGGAAAAATGCCACTTAAACTTAACAACTAAAATATTTTAAACTTTCGCGACTTGTACCATCTGGCACCCGTTCGCATCTTCGGCTGATGAGGTTTCAGACTACCCTCAATCATCAAGATGTGTTCGAGTGGACAAAAGTCGCATGGCTTATCGTCCGACATTGTCAGTGTAGTGTGTCGCAACCCTAATAGTGCTTTGTGATAGCTGATTGAGGGTAGTCTTGGAATGTTGTATATAATTTCATAATAATAAATAAACTCTGGAACGACTTCAGGTGTGGTTTTATTTGCAGATTTAGTATAATATTTTAATAAAACAGAAAAAACTGGATAAGCTAAGCAGGTAAAAAGTCAGATCTGGTCAAAGCGTAAAGTAGTAGTCGTGAAAATGAGGGAAATCGAAGAATGAGTGACAAAATTTAAATATTTGAAAATTATAGAAAAGAAATAAAAATGGTGTAAAGAGGTTTGCACCGTTACACAGTCTGAAACCTCATCAGCCGAAGATGCGAACGGGTGCCCGCCATCAGTCTTCTCGTGACCACGATGACTGTAACGTCGTCGAAACGTCGAGGTAAAATAGCAATAAATTACTACGCGATTAAGCCCCGAAAATATTCTAACTATGTTAACAACTAAAACCATGTAATTCAGTGAATAAACTAACCATCATTGTCATCATCATCAACCCATTATATCCCCACCAAGAGGCACGGGTCTCTTCCCTGAGGAAGGTATACTCCAAAACGGGGGCCAAGTCCGGATTGGTGGTGTGTACCTGGCAAGTGGCTAGTGCCGACTGGCAGGCGGTAGCACTGTGCAACACAATGCAATGTCAGCACACGCAGCAAGGCACGGCGCTTAGCCCGTACAATACAATTCTATACAAGTCAAGTCAGATAGGTAAAGAGTAGTAGTTTAGTTTATTTAAATATATGTTGCTTACCTATATGTATTTAATTGTATATGTATTTATTTTTTAGGTACATACCTATCTATGAATATTATCATTTAAATATATGTACTTTATATCGTAGGTAATTATACTCTCGCATCTACTTCATGAGATGATTTATACAGCGTCCAGTGGTATCTTCACTCACACACTAGATGGGTGAAGGGACCACTCCGACGCTGTAGTGCCTGGGACATGGTTTTATAGATGGTTTTTAGGCTTGCCCAGCACCTATACCATCCTGACAGCTTAGTCGGCCTAGCCCACAGGAAAGACTAGTCAATACGTGCGGAGCCAACCAAGCCGCGGGTTTCCTCACGATGTTTTCCTTCACCGTTAGCGTGTGGTATTGCGACTACAAATTCGCAAATGTACGTAACTTTGAAATTAAACAAAGTCATTGGTACATGCCCGCACTCGGGATCGAACCTGGGGCTTTCGCTTGCCAGTCCATGGTTCTACCCACTGAGCTACCACCGCTTCACCGCATACTCTCGCACTCTTTTGCTATTTGGTATCAATATACTTTCGATTTAATTATTTACGTGCATGCACCACGTATAGACTATATTCTTCAATCCACTCCATCCAAAGGTTGTCTGGAAGAGATCGCTCTTAGTGATAAGACCGCCAATTGTATAACATTACTTAGATTTACTTGCTGTGTGGTGTCGGCCTAGAGAATAGCATAGCACCAACCCAATTCCTCCCGCGGGTGTCGTAAAAGGCGACTAAGGGACACAAACCGGGGGGGTGGGCAGCAGCGCCCCCTGCAGTACAATTCCACCGAACTGCGATCCCCAACCCGCATGCCCAGCGTGGGGATTATGGGCATTACCCCCTATGATAGCACACCGTGGCGCTTTTTAGGGGAGGGCTATGTCCAGCAGTGGACTAGTATAGCCTGACGACGACGACGACTTAGAGTTAAGGAATCATGGTTGTATTATTTTTCTGGTTGTGCAATAAAGTGTTCTCATTCATTCATTTATTTACCTCTCGCAGAAGCTCAGTGAGGTCGTTGAGAGCTCCGTTCACCAGGTCGTTGGTGTCCTGAGCCTCCTCGTGAGATTGCACAGACACAGGCGTCTCGTCGAAGTCTGTGACGTAGCTCGCGCGACGCCATTTATTGCTGGCGACCTGGGAATTTTTTTGCAAACATTTTGTTGGAAACAAGAACAACTGATGTATTACCGTAATACAAATTGAATGTATTTATTTATTTCTAATATTAATCTATATGGACATTTTTCACGCATTATATACAATATATTTCAAATACCTAATATAATTACATAAACATAAAAACTTATACTGATTTTATGAGCATTACACAATTTAAACCGTTTTTCCCACCGCACCTCAGCTCTCTTGGCGCTGCACGCCGCGGACACCGGGTACCGTCAGAATATAAGCGCTGAAGTTTTTTCCGAACTTCCAGGACTTGCTGAGTCGGAGCTTACAAATGAGTTATATATAACTTACAAATAATTATCACAAAACTCACCTTTGTATCATTATTCATCGCCTCGCTGTAGGAGCCGTCATCGCTGTCAGACTCCATTGAAACATTCTCCTTATTTTCGTCGTCATAGGGCTTAAACTCCCTCTCAGTCTGCACCAGGTGATGGAGGCCGAAGCATTGCAAATGGTGGTACGAATCGATGGACTTGCCTCGCTTCTGCAGCCAGCTCTTCAACCTAGTAATAACCGGTAATTATTATTAAAACACTAGATTATCGATCTATTGATATCAACCCATGTATGTCCCCACTGCTGGGGCACGGGTCTCTTCCTGCATCGCAGGAAGGTTAGGCCGTACTCCACCACAGGGGCCAAGTCCGGGTTGGTAGAGGATTGTAAGACAGTGGCGGGCCTTACTGTCAGAAGTTATCAAGCCGCCCATAACTCTGACATGGCTTAACGGCACGGGGGGGGGCGGGTCTCTTTTACATCGCAGGAAGGTTAGGCCAAGTACGAGTTAGTGAAGGATTATAAGACAGTGGCAGTGGGTTAGCCGAATCGAGTGGAATCTTCCCCTTTGCTAATACATCCCCTATTTCGTCGATGTATGTCCGTCTGGGACGTCCCTTTTCATTATTCGTTATCAACCCTTGTATGTCCCCACTGCTGGGGCACGGGTCTCTTCCTGCATCCAGGAAGAGACCTGGAAGCTTAGGCCATACTCCACCACGGGGGCCAAGTCCGGACTGGTGGAGGATTGTAAGACAGTGGCAGGCCTTACTGTCAGAAGTTATCAAGCCGCCCATAATGCCTCCGACATGGCTTAACGACTGCCAGCCTATATGACAGCCGGCACCAACGGCCTAACGTGCCTTTCGAAGCACGGAAGCGCTCGGAAAAATGTCCCTAGCGGTAGTCACGGGACGGTCACCCATCCTGTACCTAACCGCGCCTGTTGTTGCTTAACTCAAGTGATTGATTCCAATCACTTGGTTCGCCTAAGCCACGAGCGCTTCCTGGGACGTCCCTTACGGAAAATAAAAACGTATCATAACATCAGTTATATTTTTTCCAGTGGTGGCGTTAGTTAGCACCCCAAGTACCTTAATCAATAACCGGAGCGATCAGGTACAGGATGGGTGACTAGTACTACTACTCTAGATTATAAATTCTGTTTTTGTCGTCGTCGTCAGGCTATACTAGTCCACTGCTGGACATAGCCCTCCCCTAAAGAGCGCCACGTTGTGCTATCACAGGGGGTAATGCCCATAATCCCCACGCTGGGCATGTGGCTTGGGGATCGCAGTTCGGTGGAATTGTACTGGAGGGGGCGCTGCTTCCCACCCCCGGGTTTGTGTCCCTTTGTCGCCTTTTACGACACCCGCGGGAAGAATTGGGTTGGTGCTATTCTTTAGGCCGACACCACACAGCACTTTTTTTGTAATGGTACTAAATAAACATGTCTATTATATTCTATTCTACCGCTAGTGCCTAGCTTCGCGAGTCACGTTAAGCTATTGGTGTAGGCTGTCACTGACCTCCGTAGGAACCTTAACTACCACGGGAATCAATTTCGATTGTACAATAGAACAGAAAATAATCCGATTTTTTCCTGACCCTGCACACTTTGTTTTTCCATATTTCTTCTACCAAACACACATAAAAAAATCATAAAAATTAGTGAACCTATTTTGGAGGAGTTTCATAAAATCATACACTGTGACATAAGATTTTAATATATTAGATCATCATTATTATCAGGCTATACTAGTCCGCGGCTGGACATAGCCCTCCCCTAATAAGCGCCATAGTGCCCTGTCTTCAGCTTGCCGCATCCAGCATCTGCCTGCAGTTTTTCGCAGATCGTCATCCCACCTAGCCGGAGGGCGTCCTACACTACGTTTGCCGAGTCGCGGCAAACGTAGCGTAGGACGCCCTATTACAAGGAAGATATTATATTATTATACCAAACGTAAAAAAAGTAAACGTACCTAGCCTGTAGCTCTGCTGGCGTAGGACCATTATGAATGCTAGGCCTCTGGAACGTAACCTTTTTACGTTCACTTTTAACAGCAGAAACTATCTTTTCACGCTTCACCAGTTCATCTTCGTTTATTTCCTTCAAAGGAGTTTTGTTTATGTTTTCACTGGACGACCATTTCGTTATGCAATTGACAAGTTCACTCTTCGGGATGCGTTTGAAGTGGACAGCTGATATTGACCGACGTACTGGCACTGCAATGCTAGGTTTCCTCTGTTCGAAGATTGTGTGTCGTTTATTGACGAGCAAGTTGGCATCCTTAATTACTTTGTCACAGAATTTAGGGTCCATTCGCAGCTTCTGGGCTACAGTCAAAGTCTTATCGCTGGTCGTTTTTGGTCTGTACAGTCTGTCGAATACAGACTCTCTGTGGCTGTTGACTTTAGAAGCGCTTTGGGTCACTTTAGGTGCATTAAAGGTTTTGGTCGGTTTTATAGTGTCTGGTCTTGTTAAGCCCATCGGCATTAAGCTTTTACGAGCAGGGATTTTTGAGGCAACATCAATTGGAGCGAGAGTTTTCCTCAGCAGCGGCTTAGTGTCTTTAGCTGGAACTTCTGATGGTACAATCGTCCTCCTAGGCTGCGGTTTTACCATCTGTAATGGTGCCACAGATTTTCTTGACTCAGACTTTTTATTTTCTCTGATCTTAGCAGAAGCTTCAGTTTGAGAAATTGGCTTTTTAGCTACATCTTTAGTAGACATAGCCGGTGGGGCCATAGATTTCCTTGACGTTTCAACCTTCTTTGCAACATTTTTGTGTAACATATTTTCAATTTGTTTTGTCAGAACCAGCGTCTTGTGCACGGTCTTAACAGTTTTTTCTTCCGCCTGCGGTGGTACACCCTTTTTGTTAACTTCGGACAGGATGTCCGGTATGTTCGAAGCTTGGGGCTTAGACATGCCAGGAAGAATGCTGGTTTTGGGCTTTGATGCCAATTTGGCAGTGTCTGGTAATTTCATATTGGTCCTCGGCTTGTTCTGAGAACTGGCACTGGGAGGTCTTTTTGTCAAGGGTATAGAGGAAGGTCTTTTAGTGTCAGTGACACTACGAGACGTTGGCAACTTGTGTGTTGGGTTTTCATCTCTGCTGTACTTCTTGAGGTTAATTTCTCGGAGCTGCAACATGTTAAGAAGATCGGATGAGTCTAAATGTATTGTTGAATAAAGGAAAAATGAGCTGGAAAGTGGACATGGATGGACATTTAGGCAAGGCTACCAACAAGAAGGTTAAGGTGAAATCCAATTACTTCATTTGAGTAAACAAGAGTATTGATACATACAGATGTTACATTATAATGAGATCCTTTGTGTTCTGTCCTTCTGTTACATTTAATAAAACTTATTTTCTTAAAGCTGCCACGACATTCGGTACTAGTCTATCTTGCTCTACAAACAGAGATTACTGGCTCTTATCATACAGGCTTTAGCTTAGTAAAAGGGCCAGCAAACACCATTGTACATTTCTTTCTATTACTGATCAAGGCTTGTTTAGTTATATTAATGATGTATCTACTGTTAATAACTAAGAAAATTATGAGCATGCAATTATAATTTAATAGATAAATAGTTTAAGTGATGTACAAACCCACATTATGCTTTTGAACAATAAACAAATTTTAATTTTATTTATGTTTTTTGCCATTTCCGGGTACCTACTTAAGCAAATCTCAGTCAGTTATTTCATGAAATAAAATTTTAAGTAAATTTATGACACTTAATTACTGTAATGTCAAAGTAATACCTTAAAAAAAACTCTCAATTAAATATTTGAGATTTTACAGGCGATTTAAAATCTGTAATATTTAATTTAGATATTTTTTTTTAGGGGGAAAAGTTGCTCATTTTGATGCCCTCCTTTGATTAAAAATATAAAAAGAAGGGGCTACGGGGACCTGTTTTCTGAAGTCAATTTTTCTTCTGTGTTTAGCCATATAAAATTTAAATCGCCTGTAAAATCTGAAATATTTCATTTAGATATTTTTTTAGGGGGAAAAGTTGCTCATTGTGATGCCCCCCTTTGATTAAAAATATAAAAAGAATGGGTTACGGGGACCCTATTTTTTTTTTTGCGAAACATTTTCTAAGTCTTTTTCCCTTGCACACCCTTTGCTACACCCTGACCGGCAAGGTACGTTAGTAACTTAAACTGTTTATAAATACAACAAACTAATTCAGCAGACAGTCTGCATTTTATTATACTTTGGAATAGAACATGGGCTCGGATTTAGGCGCCAATTGCGACCTAGTTTTTTATTACTAGCAGGCAGAGGATTGTTTTAACTGAGAATAATAACACTTACTTTATCCAAGCGGGCCTTCTCTCTGGCGATACGCAGCTCTCTCAGTTCAATTATACGCGATTGCATATTCTCACTCATTGTAAATTCTTGTACGGGTCACGCAAACTAGAATCATAACAGCACAACCTGAGACGGGGTATAAATAGTGCGAACCAAAAGTGCGAACCCAGAGACTCCTGATGTACGATAAAGTGATGAAGCTATTGTTGTTATGTTGTGCTTACCGAGGTAATAAAGCTGAAAACGGGTAGGTAGCAGCGAAAATCTTTGACACTATAATGTTGGTCAATTTATATCTCCGGTGGAGAGTGGCGCCCCAGTCGAATATTCGCGCTTAATCCGTTTTAACGTAACGCAAGCGAACAAGTGCACTGCACTTTCGAAAACGAATTATCGACAAATAGCTAATTAATAATAACAAACGCTGCGGACGTTGATGTTCAAAAGTTTCAGATATTTTTCAAACTGTCATATTTTCAAAAGTTGTCTATGGATAGAGTATGGTTGTGTCGCCATACGAGGGCCTGTAAGCCGTCAATAGATTTTACGTGTCTTAGATAGACACTGATGATTACTCGCGACTCGCGCATCCACTCCCCCGGTTATGGGTTTTTTTATACCTATAATAATTTTTAAAAAGGGGCACTATGGGGCGCTTATTAGGGGAAGGCTATTTCCAGCAGTGGACTAGTATAGCCTGACAACGACGACGACGACGAGGGGTGCATAAAAGGAGGCTCCCCGAACGTACATACTCACTGAGCCCGTACGTATGGCGCACCCTGGGCAACAATCAGCGAGTCAATAACGCTGGTTGGCTAATACTTTCACCGCGATAAAAAGTAGTTTACATTCTATGTTTGCAGTAGAGACTGGCGTGGCGCGAATCGAGTAATCCTCTGTGTCAGAACGTTCATACAGGAGAGGGGTAGAATTCATAGGGTGGTAGAAAAAAATAAATTTGGTCTGGCAACACAGGGTACAGTGCAGCCAACGGTAAAATCAAGAAGAAAGAACTTGAAATTTTCTCACGCTGGCAGTACTGAAAGTATTTCTCGAGGTCACGAGTGCGGTAGACAAATTGTGGTTCAAATACCTCTGGTTTCTGTGCGAATAATACGGATTTACTTGTTCGGCTGTATTGAATAAGGTAAGAACTTTATTTTCTTTGCATGTTAACAACTTTTGCCCATATAGGTAGCATACAAACGTGGCGTTTTGATTAAAATCAGGTGCATCGGCTTTTAGAGAAAAAAAAACTTGGCCCCGCGCGAAATCGTGAGATTTGCAAACAGGTTTCGTATGGGTTTTTCTCTTTATCTTTCGTTTTATGGTGTAGTCAACTAGTCAGTCTTGTGTGCGCGACTACCGAGGTTTGAATATTATTGTAAAAATATTTGTTTGAAGAAACGAGGATGATTCAATTTCGATTTTTTGTTACCAAAACTGGCTACCAAATCTACCCGCAACGATATTCATAATATTTTGTTCATACGAATATAAAATACCTCTACGGGTCCTTCAGCTTTATATAAATAGGTAGCTGTGTTAAAATGTTAATAATTTCCTACTAACAGTCTAAAAATAATCAAAAATCATCGAGGAAAACTAAATATTTTACATGAAGCCCACGCGTCACATGGTGATCTTTATTTCCTAACTAATAAGTACTAAAATATTGAACGAGAAGCATTAGGTACCCGTGTACTCCGTACCAAATCGGATTTCCTAGAACGAAAATAAACCGTCGATAAACCGTCGAGTGCTTGAATCAAAACACGTCGATAAAACGCCGTTTATTTCAAGAACTTCTTAGAAACCCATTATTTTCTATTTTTCGACGTTGCTCGTCGCATCAAAAAAAGTTGCTTACATCCATGGAAAGTTCATTTCGTACGTCATGTACCGAAGCTGTAAACGGCAAAAGAGTTTACGACTCAAAGATAGCGATGACAAATGAAAGTTGTCTCATTTTATCTTGTTTGTCTCAAAATGCAATAAAAATGCACTGCGGCGAGCTGAGAGAGCGTCTTCTGACGTCATAGCCACCAGCCGTCGCATGCGTAGTGTCGTTTTCCTAACCGACTTCAACAACATTATTAAAAAAAAAACAAAATACTGCAGCAAAGTAAACAAAAAGGAGAAACACTACTTCAAAATACTACAGCACTACAACATTATGACCTTTGAATTCGAAGTAGGTACACTACAGTATCTGCTATATACCTATTTACATATGGGTTCGTAATTTTCGTTTGGTTTTTGGTGTAAAAACCAAATGGTGTAATTTTCGTTTGGTTTTTGGTTTTTAAATATGTATAAATAAATATGAAAGATAGAGAATAAATATGAAAGATAGAAGAGAGATAGAGAAGAACACTTTGTAATACATAAAACGGGGAAATCACGCAGGTATTTCCTAATCTAAGAGTACAGACGGCTGCTTTATCTATCGCTAAAATAATAACACTAAGACTACACCAAATTGTGTTGACCCCGACAGTAAACTATAAAAAAACACGGAAATTGGAACCATTGTTAACCAAAAGTTGAAAAGTTTCCTACATTTCTCCAGGATCCCATCATCAGATCCTGACTTTATTAAACTGTTTTTATTTTTAATGCACTAACCCGTGCTAAAGACAATTTTAAAACCTATTTACGTAATACCTCTGTACGTAATACAGAGAATAGTGTAAAGAGGTTCGAAATTTCACTGATGCCGGTGAGACGCCCATTAGCTCAGTTGGAAAGAGCGCTAGCCAGACACGGACGACGACGAATAGCCTGAGGTCGCGGGTTCGAATCCCGGCATGGGTGGAATTTTTAGCCTCTAAATACGCTTTGAAGATCCTGTTGACAATTCGACCACCCGATGAATATTTTCTGTTGGAAAGAGTATACAATTTTTCAACACAAAATATTTAATTAATTTCAAAATCAAATCAATTTCAAATCGGTCCACGCGCCTTCGAGTGACCCGCGAATATACATAAAAACTAAATATGAAACCAAAAAAACCTTTTCCTTTTTTGAAGTTGATTAAACGTAACGTTTCCATTTAACACATAATATTATGTGTGTAATGTGATTACGATATATGAAAATTCGTCAAAATGGATTGCCACAAAATAAACAGGTGTTCATTGGAAAAATACTGTGGTTTCGAATTTTGCGGAGCTAAATATCGCCATAAATAGAAAAAAAACTCGTTTTTTAAGACGTTTTTGTAAAAGTGAACATGATACATCTCAATAATGGGCATTGTCCTAAATATTGATAATACATACTCACAAATTATACTTCATTTCACAGTTAAATATAATGCAAAGATTCCTTGTATTAATCCTATATTCTGTACTAAATTAAAGCAGGTGGTTTCAAAAACGAATGTAGTCAGTCCGGATACTTTCGGATTTTACAACAAAAATGTAACGCCTTTCTCCACACCAGATAGGATTTCTCTAGATGCAAACAAACCTTTTCTTTCGCAGTTTTTTATATAGCCTATAAACTACCCACAGCAGGGCACATGCCTTCTCTCAGAGAGAGAGCATGGGCTTAATTACCACGCGTGCCCAACCCGGATTGGCAATTCAAGCGCCTAGTTATTTGAACATCCAAGACACTCAGGTTTCCTCACGATGTTTTCCTTCACAGTTAGCGAGTGGTAATGTTACTATAAGTTCACAAATGTACGTAAGTTAGAAAACATCCTAATTATGCAGTTAGGTTAAAAATAAGATAAGAATATTCTTTATTGTACACCATGTTATAAAATATGTAATACAGAGTACATATGGCGGCTAAAAATATTTAAAATACAGAAAAGACAGTCTCGCTTTATTCAAAACGGCCGTTTTTCGCGGAAATCGATTAGTCCTGGGCTGTTAGCATGTCTATGCTGTTAAGTAGCATACTACGTGCTAGGCCTTGTATTCTATAAGTAGTCATCACAGATAACGAGTTATTTTATGTTTACTTTTCGAAAAAAGAAAAAGGTAATTAAACAGGATAAAAAAAATATTCCATTGCTGGCGCTAGTTAGCACCCCAAAGCGACTTAACGTAACTTCCATCTGAGACGTAGTATAGTTAGGTCTTAACATTCGTTTCGCATTCTGCGCGGTCATTATATTGCCCTGTTACTCGAATGAATTGCTTTGATGCTCTCTTGACTGCAAGTGGGTACTTTCACCTCGTTTCACTTTTAACATCTTTCGTCACTTGAGGTTGAGATAAAGTACGCTGTCCAGTGCAATCCGTCGACCACATAGCAATCAGGGCTGCCACCTTAGAAAAAGGCCACGTGCGAGTTGGACTCACGAGCCGTGAGTTGAGTTCCTTACCACAGAGACAAGTCTAATAAACAACGCAAATATTGACAACCAGCCTTTCAGGGCGGGGCGTCTAGGCCAGTTTCATTTTCAGTGGAAAAAATGGGCGCTAAGATACAAATTCTAAAAATGTTGCAAGGTTACCGCATACCATTTACAGAAAAGCCACCGTCGATGAAGCCAAATTTACAAAATTGCCCTTTTTCGAACACCAGTTTCCTTCCAACGAAATGACCAAAATCATACAGTCCCTAGGATGGAAGGAGTAATCGAGAAAGTGGAGCGAAGCCCCAGCTTCCTTTCCACCCTGTTTTTGCGTCCAAAAAGGACAGCACCTCCCGTGCGATTTTCAACCTCAAAACGTTGAACCAGTAAATAGATAGACACATGTCCCTTCAAATTCAAACTCATAAATATGTACCAGATTCCGAACTTCCTACAAGCAAACGATTGGCTGTGCAAAGCAGATCTGTCGCAAGCTTACTATCACCTCCTTATATTAAATCATCACACTTACTATTCTTTTATGTTTTCTCGTTTGTGTCCCACTGCTGGGCTAAGGCCTCACCCTTTGCCTTCCACTCCTCCCTGTTCATGGCCACCTGCCAGCCTGGAAGAAAGGTCGTGAGGTTGATATTATATATATAGTATCAGCTGGCGCCCGCAGCTCCGTCTGCGCGGGATTATCGGGTAGATTTTTTCCTACTTGACACTTACCGTCATGTTTTTCATACACCACCTTTATAACATGTAGCCTACGTGTTATTCTGATGTATAAGCTATATTAAGATAAGATAAGAATATTCTTTATTGTACACCAGGAAAAAACAAACAAAACATAATTACAAAGATACAGTACAATTGGCGGCCTTATTGCTAAGAGCAATTTCTTCCAGGCAACCCACGATGGAGAGTTGCTGAAGGAAAAGTGAGACGGGTAGTTGGTGCAAATATGAACATTGATATACATACTTATACTTAAAAATAATATACTTACAAAAATCATACCATATAATACTTAAAACAATTTATTATAAACATACACAAAGTTACATTATTTACAATAAAGTTCCGCAAAAGGATAAAAAGAAAGACATAGTATGTCTTTCTTTTGATTTTGTTATTGTTTTTCTTAATGTAGGTAACCTACATTAAGAAAAACAATAACAAAATCAAATAAAAAAAAAAATAATAATTAGAGTGATAGATACAAATCATAAACCTTATTTTTAAAGATAGCTGGGGAAGCAGAGCGCCTTATTGAAACCGGCCGATCATTCCACAGCCGGGCGGCCCTAACAGCAAATGAATTGCTGAAGAACCTCGTCGAATGACTCGGAATCCTCAGCATCAGGTTCTGGTCAGACCGAAGGGCCCGGCTGTGGGAATCACTGAGGTAGATAAAGCGCTCTTTAAGATATAAAGGAGTGGCGGGATTGAACAGTACTAAGTAAAGGAGAGAAATGATGTGGGCATTCCTACGAAGACGGATAGGGAGCCACTTGAGCTATTATTATATTATTGTAGTTTCATTAAAATCCATTCAGTAGTTTTTACGTGGAAGAGTAACAAACATCTATCCATCCATACTTACAAACTCTTGCGCTTATAATATTAATAGGATCCACACTAATATTATAAAGGAGAAAGTTTCTGGCTGTGTATGTTTACACGTCTAAACGGCTGGAGAATTTTAATAAAATTTGGCTGGAGTTAGCTGACACCCTGGATTAATACATAGGCTACGTTTTACTGCGGGAAAATATCTCATTCCCATAGGAAAACGATGATCCGCGGGACAAGGCTAGTGTATAGCTACAATTAATAAATAACCCGGAGTATACGCATCCATACGCTTTCTCGGAAATGGCAAGTGTTGGACGAAAATGATGCATGAGTTGTATATTAAAATTAATTGCTAAATTATTGGTTTGTCTCGGTCAAACTCGAGAACGGCTGGGCCGACTTAGATGATTTTAAGCTAGAAATGTTTGTCGTACTCCAGGGAAGGTTAAACGGTGAGACAATATGAGAAAGAGGCGAGGATGATAGTAAAAACAATTGATTGTTTATTAAGTAAAACGTTACTGTTGCAAACACTTTTTTAAGTAAAACGTTACTGTTGCAAACACTTTTATCTCCTTTTTACCCGACTGCAGCGAAGCCCAAAAGGAGGGTAATGTGTTTAGTGCGCATGTATGTATGTATGTATGTATGTATGTATGTATGTATGTATGTATGTATGTATGTATGTATGTATGTATGTATGTATGTATGTATGTATGTATGTATGTATGTATGTATGTATGTATGTATGTATGTATGTATGTATGTATGTATGTATGTATGTAAGTATGTCCGATTCTATGTTCCCTCATAACTCCTTAACCAATGGTCAGATTTTGTTAAACAAGGTGTCATTCGATTCGGCATCTTTGCGCGGGTGTCATAGGCTATATAAAATCATAATTATGCGATCAGAACCGTGACGAAAAATAAAATTCATTAAGAAGCTTCGTTAAAGTACAGCTAGAAGCCACTAGATGGCGCTGTTCTATTTTGTTTATTATTATTCTACTGTCACATACTTGTCAACGGCTCTGTCTCATACCATTAGCTCGCCTACAGTTCTTATTAAATCTATTATTAGCGTTTTCCTTAGTTTCTCTTTAGTTTTCCTATACAGTAGGCGTTGAATAGTTTGTATATATCAATAATAGGATGATACTATTTTTATTTTTAATGCAATAACCCGTGCTAAAGACAATTTTAAAAACCTATTTAGCGCTCTTTCCAACTGAGCTAATCGGTCGGCCGGTGAGTCGCCCATTAGCTCATTTGGATTTGTACACGCTTCTATACTCGTAGATGTCGAAATATATCTTCCTAGAAAAATGCACCACAGATAAGTCCACGTCGCCGCCGCCGCGGGATCTCCTTGCTTATGTGATGCGAACGTGTGCGTGGACAGTAGGTACACCCGTAGTCAACAGTTACCTTAATTCCCGACTTTCGGCAACGTTGCAGTTTCCTTGGTCACTGGCAGACTTAAGTGGAGTGTACAGGAGTTAAGGCAAATACGTTTATTTTTTATTTTTAATGCACTAACCCGCGCTAAGGACAATTTTAAAAATCTATTTAGAGGCTAAAAATTCCACCCATGCCGGGATTCGAACCCGCGACCTCTGGCTATCCGTGCCAATTACGTTTTACCTAATAAATAATCGAGATTAGACCCGTTTAATGCATAACTAAGTATAAGCCTCGCTAGTCATTAAGAAATACTATTAATTCGATATCAACCCTTTGCCAGTCTCTTCAACACCAAAGGTTTGCTGGAAGAGAATGCTTCTTGCATTAAGCACGCCCTTGTACATTTACTCATGTAATTAGTGCAATAAAGAATTAAAATAATAATAATAATAACCCTTTTTATGTCCCCACTGCTGGGGCAAAGGGGCCTAGTCCGGGTTGGTGGAGGATTGCAAGACAGTGGCGGGCCTTACTGTCAGAAGTTATCAAACCACCCACAAAGCCTTTGACATGGATTAACGACCATTACATGACAGCCGGCACCAAGGGCTTAACGTGCCTTGCGAAGCACGGAAGCGCTCGGAAAAAATGCCGGTAGTCACGGGACGGTCACCCATCCTGCACCTGACCGCGCCTGTTGTTGCTTAACTCAAGTGATTGATTCCAATCACTCGGTTCGACTAGGCCACGAGCGCTTTTATAACACATTTGCGAGGAAATAAATAAAACTCGGACTTTCTTAAAACGAATAAATCATTAATCACTTGTTAAAGTAGTTGATTAACTTTTCGTAAAATTTTAGCACTTTACTGACATCAATATTCTTTGCTAAGATTAAAAAAGTGCCGTTCGTTTTAGACGGAGCATCTTGATAAACCGCGTGTTTTACATTCCATTAACGCACAAGTATGTAATGAGTGAGTGAGATAATATACGATATTGAAATTGGTGAAATAAGAGACCTTTTACGAGCAAATGTGTTATAAAATATATTTACGTTCTAATAGCATGACGTAATGGAAACCTTGAGTTGAACTCCCTCGCAAGGCTGGAACCCACTCTTCCAGTACCCCAATGCAGTGTGTTACGTAATTTCTGGACGAGCCCCAAATTCACATTTCACTCCCGATTGTTGAGGGGAAATGAAAGTTGAAATGAAATGAAATTTATTTGGCAGAAAGAAACTTTTTAATACAGTTGCTCAAAAAGTGGCGTATAGCGTTCGGGATGTGGGCTAGTACATACTCGTGCTTTATTTACCTTTCCCGAACTCGTGCGTTCTCTTTCGAAACTGTCAAAATAATGTCTATTAAAAAGAAAGACCAACCATGAAGTTTTTACTAAAAAAAATCATAAAGTTTTTATGCTTCATGCAAATACGTTTATTTGTAAAAAAGAAGCTACTAATTTGTTTCAATATCAGATTAATGATTTGATTGAATGAGTTAGGTTAGGTTTCATTTCATCTCATTATTTCATTTTCATTTCTGACTTGGCTGTATGGGCATAATTTCCTTTGCCTTACAGAATGGGTGAGGAAAAAAAAATCTCTGCTTATATTCTTTTATGGTTGGCGCCATTTTTCTTTAATAAATTGCTTATTTTTTTCGCAAGTGTATTAAAAATAGTCGTTCAGTACACGTGCGGAACCGTCATTGCAACTTGTTCCGACCAAAGAGTACTTATTTAACCACTACGTTTTAGTTCCGACTGTCAACCCTCGCCTTCGGCTGCGCCTCGGCTCGGGTAGACATTTGTCGGAACTCTTTACAATGACAGCCTTTCCGCACTTGTAATGAAATATACTATTGTCCACTGTTTTTCTTTTTATTATTCTTAAGGTTGTTCCGGGTGCTAGCTATCGCCACCAATGAAATAAAAATCATAACTTGTATTCTAATACGTTTTTATCTAAAAGTGAACATGAGAAATCTTAACACTCTAACAATTATTTTTAGCACTTAGGTACAGTCTAATTATTAAGTGATACGCACATTCGGACTTAGCGATCCGGTCAGAATCGATTGCTGAAAACACCAAGTCATTCTACTAGGTTCTTCAGCAATTCATTTACTATCACAGCTGTCCGCCTGCGGAACGATCTTCCCCTGGCCGTAAGATTTTCACCGTCCCCGCCAATATTTAGGAGCAGAGTGCAAAACCACTATTTTTCCTCAATCTAAGTTTGTTATTTTTATTTGTGACATCCCTTTCTAGTATTATATAGGTATATTTTTATATTTATGTACCGTTTATGTATGTGTATCAACTATAAAATAATATTATCTAATATTGTATAGTAGCGCCATGTAGCGCTGACTACCCGTCAATCAGTTTCCGTTTCTTCTTTTCCGTCAATGGTTGTCTGAAAGAAATTACTTTTAGTAATAAGGCCGCCACTTGTACTGTACTGTTATGTTTTAAGTCTCTTATGTAATCCCTGGTGTACTTGCAATAAAGAATAATATTCTATCTATCTAGAACCTACGATCAACAATCTAGGACTTTACTCGATGTCCGCCAAAAACATCCGTTTTTAGCCGATGTCTGTGGAGTATTAGGCCATACTCGGTGGAGTAACCTTCCTGCGATGCAGGAAGAGACCCGTGCCCCAGCAGTGGGGACATACAAGGGTACTTGTGGTATGTCATGTGAACTCATGTGCAACACTTTGATTGCGCGATGCAGAAATGTTTGAGTTTAAAGTGCGCGCGCAGAATTGACATGAGTGCTCGTCGCATTCCGGAACCGACCGGATACTAAGGTTTCCTCGCGATTTTTACCTTCGCGGTCGGCGAACAAAGGAATAATCTACTGATGAATCATAAAAAAACGTGTCACAATTATTATTCGATTGGCCCTTGAACGTTTTAGTAACGCATCGACCGCAGTGACTCACGCGTGTATGCGACGTACCTGCGTCGATTCGCAGTAGAAGCTAACAATTGTTACCCCCTCAATATGTAAATTAATCAAGTGTACTCCGTTCCATCGCTCGTAGCCCCGGCTGCCTGAGTGATCTTAAACGACCAAGAAGTTTAAGATAGGGCCCGTTCAGTGCATGGATGACCGTCTATGACTAACGCTAGTGCCATTTTTCCGAGCGGTTCCGTGCTTGGCTTAGCACGTTAAGCAATTGGTGCCGGCTGCCGTCGATAGATGGCAGTCGATAAGCCAAATCAGAGGCCTTACCGGCGGCTTGAAAAACTTCTGATAGTAAGACCAGCCACTAGTCTAGCTAGCCTCCACCAATCAGGATTTGGCCCCCGTGGTAGAGTATGGCCTATACCTTCCCTAGGAAACACAGTTGTTAAGTTTTCTCATGTTGTTCACTTTTAGATAAAAACGTATTATAGAGATAGATAGATAGATAGATAGATAGATAGATAGATAGATAGATAGATAGATAGATAGATAGATAGATAGATAGATAGATAGATAGATAGATAGATAGATAGATAGATAGATAGATAGATAGATAGATAGATAGATAGATAGATAGATAGATAGATATATAGATAGATAGATAGATAGATAGATAGATAGATAGATAGATAGATAGATAGATAGATAGATAGATAGATAGATAGATAGATAGATAGATAGATAGATAGATAGATAGATAGATAGATAGATAGATAGATAGATAGATAGATAGATAGATAGATAGATAGATAGATAGATAGATAGATAATACTTTATTGTACATAAAAATCGAAATTACACAGATATTTCTTAACCGTATTATAAAACAAGTTACAATTTTTATTCCACTCGTGGCGCTACTTAGCGCCCCTAAGCGCCTTAATGGCGTTTATTCAATCCACACAATTCCCCAAAAGGGGCCGCACTTAACTTGTGACACAACTTTCTCACGTTAACATATCAGTTTGGCATTACATACATTGCCCGCTATCGTCCGTTGTCAAGTTATCAATCGCGAAAATCGGACGCGATAAGTTAGAACCGGAATGTGAAATATTCGTCTACGCCTTTTCTATGATCTGAGGTCTACGCCAATATCAGAAAGAGGCAAACTTATGTTTAGGCAAATAGCATCGATCATGTAGGTTAAGCAACGTAGGGCGAGTTCAGTGCATGGATTGGTGGTGCTCTATGACTAACGCTAGCGGCATTCGCAAGGCACGTTAAGCCGTTGGTGCCGGCTGTCATGTAGACGCCGTCGTTAAGCCATGTGAGAGGCTGTAAGCCCGCCACTGTCTTACAAACCTCCACCAACCCGGACTTGGTGGAGTATGGCCTAATCTTCCTGCAATGCAAGCAGAGACACGTGCCCCAGCAGTGGGGACATACAGGGTTGCAATCGATTCATTTAATCCTTACTGCGACCTCTGTGGATGGCGCAGCGGTAGCGCCTCTACCATGCGAGAGGTACCAAGTTCGAACCCCAGCTGTGGAAAAAAAAACCTCCCAGGTCTTGGATGTTTACACGTCTGTGATGTCGCTGTCTCTGGTTCCCACGACACATGATATCCTAGTGTGGTCCCAGAAGCAATGTTATGTGTCTGTGTGTAAATGTTATGTTCCGTCACAGGGTACCTGTCCAAGTGTGGGGCCAGAAGCAACGTATGTGCCTGTATGTAAATTTATTACAACTGCGGTGTTCTCTTTTTAAAATCCGCAAACTTTTATTACATTTGATTCGGTGAGAACAAGGACGGGCTGAAAATCACCGCTGTGATGATGCATGCACTCACATCAGCACTAAGCTGAGCCCTATCCTTTTTATCACATATTTGTCTCTAATTTTTTGTCATAGTATCGATATGTTCTCTAATCTGTGTGTGATTAATAAACATTTTTCAATTTCATAATGTTATTTCGCAATGACGACTGCAGACTACTTTCACTGCCTCCAGGGACCACCAGTGGTCCGCGGACCTCCGGTTTGGAACCACTGTAGTAAGCCATGAGTTGTTTTTACGTAACAGGCCCCTGATAATATTTAGATTAAGATAGCTTGGCTTTGTAGTAATCTTATACAAATTATCACACAATGGATTATAATAATCCGTTTCGTTTGACTAACAGTAACTACCTAATCTTCCCATCGTTTGCAATTTGCATGAGATTCAGCTAGGCTGGTCGGGCGGCGGGCAGCGAAAGGTCAATGAACTTTGTTTATAAAAAAAACTTATGTTGTTTATGTAAGACGGAGCTTACACGTTCAGTCTGGCGTCAGTCAATTCCAGGTTAGACTGACGGCGGATTGATGGTCGATTCATGAACTGTTGGACGTTGGAACCAATTCTCACTTCATTAGCAAATAAGGGCCGATTCGACCAAACTATTTATGCTTGGTATAAGTGCTAATCTTGGAATAAATCGAGAATTAGTCGAGGGAATTTCTCGATTTCTTCCAAGATTAGCACTTGTACCAAGCATAAATAGTTTGGTCGAATCGGCCCTATGTCGTATAGTTTGCCGCATTGTACAATTTTATGGTGCTATAAAGTATTAATAATAATAATAATATTATTATTATTAATACTATTGTATTAGTAATAATAAGTAAAATAATAATAAGTAGAATTCCAAGGCAATATTATTGCCTTGGAATTCTACGTAATAAGACGAGCGACAGCCAAAATCTGTATCCAGAACGGGATGCTAGATTGAATTCAAGTAGACGGCATCTCGGTGGCGCGCTGGCTGTAAAACCGAAGGTCTCGGGTCCGATCCCCGGCCGGGTCAAACTAGGAAACGAACTTTTCTAACTCTCGGGTCTTGGATGCTCTCTAATGTATTTATTGTATTAAATCTAAGTTAGCACCTTTAACACAAGTCATTTAGTTGTACTTAATATGGGGCAAATGAGATCTGTGTAATTTGTTTATTTGTTTTTTCAAGTTTCCTCACGATGTCTTTCCTACACCGTTAGCGAGCGGTCTTGCTACTATAACTTCACTTCTAGCCGATTATAATAATCTTCTATAATATAAAAATGAATCGCTGAATGTGTTAGTAAGCGCAAATCCCGAGAGCATTTCGCTAATTATATCCTTGAAGTACGAGGATGGTTCTTACGGAGAGAAAAATGAAAAAAAAATAAAGAACCGACTGTTAGGCGGTACGAAATTCGCTGGGTCAGCTAGTTATTAATACATTCTTTATTGTACCAGTAAAGATTGAACAATTGGCAGGCTTAATACTGATTAGTATTTTATGCTAGCCAACCAACACGTGACGCATCTTCCGACATGGCCTCTGTTATTATATTATACTAGCTTCTGCCCGCGACTGCGTCCGCGTGGAAAAGATTCAAGGAACAAAATTTTGCAAACCTGTTCACTCTCTTAAAGGTTATTGTGTTCAATCAATTGTGTTGAAGAGTATTTATTTTAAGTTTCCATTAAATATTACAACATTCTTTATACCTCCCATACAAATGTTGGCAACCCTTTTCGCCCCCTTAAGGGTTGAATTAAAAAAAAAACCGCTCTTATTCCTTGCCTACATTATATATAGACCCTCTGTGCAAAATTTCAGCTTCCTAGGTCTAACGGCTTTGTCTGGGCGTTGATGAGTGAGTCAGTCAGTCAGGACTTTGAATTTTATTTATATAGATTAAAACATTTTTTAGTTCATCTTCTCCATTGCTTCTGCAATTCCGGTTTCGCGCTTAATTGGGGCTCTGCGCGTTATCGTTATCGTAATTGGGGTTTTCCCGCGATGTTTTCCCTCGCGTTTGGAAAGTGACCTTTAACGAGTAACCTTCGGAGCCTCGCCGCAAATAAGCTACCTAACCAACTGGCAAATGGCATCGGAATCGGTTCAGTCGTTCCCGTAGGGGTGACGGGTTATTTATACCAGCTTTGTGCTGAGTTTTAAAACTGAACGCGGTCAGCGGTAAACTCGGTTTGAGCTAGCTCAATGAGCATGTTATATTAAATTTATAACATAATATTTACATACAGGCACATATAATCCTCCTGGCCCCACACTAGGATACCCTGTGTCGGAACATAACATCTACATACAGGCACATACAATGCTCCTGGCCCCACACTTGGTTCCCACAGCACAGGGTGCCGTGGGAACCAGAAACAGCGACATCACAAACATGTAAACATCCAAGTCCGGGATTTTTTTTGTCCCCAGCCGGGGTTCAAACCGGGAACCTCTCGCACGGTAGGCAGATGCGCTACCGCTGCGCCACGGAGGTCGTATAATTGATGTTAATAATTAGTTTTTCATTAAATTTTAAATATTTGTACGCCCCATTAGCAAGAGGGAGGATAAAAAGTACCCGGAACCGGCGTGCGTGCATGGAACGACTTATGAACGTTGATGAAGCGAAGGTGATCTGTCAGGATCGTGGCAAGTGGCGGTCCCTGGTCTCTGCCTGCCCCTCTGGGATACAGGAATGAGGTTATGACGTATGTATGTTACACTTCAACATACATACACCTCAAATGCCAAAACATGCTGGACTTTCTTAACAATGACATCAACTTTACACTCATGTAAACAAAGAAAATTCTTTATTATTTTTTGTCAATTATGAGCAAGAATAATACTTACATTTTAACTTCTTTGAACCCTTTTGTATGTCCCCACTGCTGGGGCACGGGTCTCTTGCTGTATTGCAGGAAGGTTAGGCCATACTTCACCACGAGGGCCAAGTCCGGACCCGTGGTGGAGTATGGCCCGACCTGTGGCAAGAAGAGACCCGTGCCCCAGCAGTGGGGACATACAAAAGGGTTGATATCGAATGGCATTGCTTTTAAATGATTGAACCGTGTATCGCCTTCACAATTTTCTGTATAAATCGAATGAGGTGTTTTCTGACAGCTCCTAAAAATGGTTCCATTCTCACTACTAAATGGCGATGGTGTCTACGTACTACGGACGACGCCGATTGAAGCAATGAAAGTGAAAGCAATATTGAACCGCAATTGAACCCCGTAATATCCCCCTTGGGGAAGATTAATTGATTATTTGATTGAACTTACCCTTACCTTAACTGTTTTACGCGCCAATCAAGTAAAATAAAATACGCGATCAGTCTGCCTTCACCCTTACTGGGAGTCTATTCTCGTCCATGCGAATTGAAACCGTAGACGAAAAATATTCGAAGGCTTCTCAGTCTGCGAATTTGTCGCATAAAAATCGATTTCAACCGTTTATATGTCCCCACAGTTGGGGCACGCCAACATAGAAATAAAAAAAATAAAAATGAATAAAACAAAATATAAGAGTCGTATACGAAGCGCTCGCGCCGTAGCGGAACCGAGTGATTGGATTCAATCACTTGGGTTAAGCAACAACAGGCGCGGTCAGATACTGAATGGTTGACCATCTCGTGACTACCGCTAGTGGCATTTTTTCCGAGCGCTTTCGTTCTTCGCAAGGCACGTTAAGCCGTCGGTGGCGGCTGTCATGCAATGACAGTCATTAAGCCATGTCAGAGCCTTTATGGGCGGCTTGATAACTTCTGACAGTAAGGCCCGCCACTGTCTTACAATCCTCAACCAACCCGCACTTGGCCCCCGTGGTGGAGTATGGCCTAAGCTGCCTGCACTGCAGGAAGAGACCCGTGCCCCAGCAGCGGGGTCATATAAAGGGTTGATAACGATACGAATTATTTGCTTATGAAGTGAGAATTCCGTTCCACCCGTTCTTCCCGCGGGTGTCGTAAGTTCTTCCCGCGGGTGTCGTAAAAGGTGACTAAGGGACACAAACCGGGGGGTGGGCAGCAGCGCCCCCTGCAGCGCATTTCCACCGATCGATCTGCGATCCCCAACCCGCATGCCCAGCGTGGGGATTTTGGGCATGACCCCCTATGATAGCACAACGTGGCGCTCTTTCGGGGTGGGCTATGTCCAGCAGTGGAATGAAGTGGACGACGAATTGAGAATCGCCCCCCCCGTTCTAATAATAGGCCATTGCACGGCTAAAGTCAACATGATAACCGGCGCACAATGGTCAACAAACCCATATGGATGCGAACAAACGCAGGAACCCGACGATGATGCATTATGCTCCTATTGTATGATAAAATAATGATACCTCTCTGTGACTCAAACTGTCGTACATAGAAACGGAGGAGCCTCTTAAAACTATAGGTTAAACATACCTACATACATACCTACATACATACATACATACATACATACATACATACATACATACATACATACATACATACATACATACATACATACATACATACATACATACATACATACATACATACATACATACATACATACATACATACATACATACATACATACATACATACATACATACATACATACATACATACATACATACATACATACATACATACATACATACATACATACATACATACATACATACATACATACATACATACATACATACATACATACATACATACATACATACATACATACGTACATACATACATAAACTCACGCGTGCATCCCAGAGGGGTAGGTAGAGACCAGGGACTACCACTTGCCACGATCCTGACAGAACACCTTCGCTTCATCAACGTTCATAAGCCGTTGCATGCACGCACGCCGGTTCCGGGTACTTTTCGTCTTCCCCTTTGCTAATACAACCCTATTTGGTCGATGTATGTCCGCCTGGGACGTCCCTCACCGACCCTTCCACCCACATTCGCTATATATATTGGTTTCGTCATTCTTGTCTTAACCAACGCAACATTCCTTTCTCTTTGCAGTATTCCTGTCTGTCACTGCAACCTCTTTCAGTCCACAACGTTCTCTAATCAGATCACACTATTTCGTATACTGTCATTCAAAGTAACACTACATTTTAAACAGGAGTAAGCACGTAACATCGTGGACCCCGTCTTCGCTTACCGTCAGGCGTGACTGGGGTCAAGTGTAACCTGAGTGCTTAGTGCGAGTTTTTTAACTACTCGATTTTCAATGGCATCGAGGAAGCGCCACCTAGCGACAAGTATGGAAATTAAAATTGCTGAGTGCGAGTTGTAATGGTTTGGTTGAGAAGTGAACACGTTTACCAGCCTAAACACGAATAAACCCGAGTGCGAGTTGTACTGTGACAGCGTTTTGCCAGTTAGAACGGTTAACTTACTCATACTCACTACTCAATGCTCGATTAACGCGGTAGTAAAGTTATTCGATTGGATCTGTCAAACTCGCACTAAGCACTCTGTCCAACTTAAAAATAAAGCCTTTAAAAAATACAACTAGCGTCGATAGGCATTGTTAATTTACATTCATTTTGCTATGGCGTTCAAATCACCGGAAGTTCCTGATGTATATTGCAAAGTGCGTCATTTAACTGGAATTAATAGTAAATCAATTGTGTCACTGTTTCCTCGTTTAACTTCGTTGTAGAAGTGTTGTATTACAATATAATTTAGGTATCACACTTTCAATGTACAGTCACGAACTCTAATTATGTATACATAGATAGAATATTCTTTATTGTACACAGAAATTACAGTAACAGAAATTATATTAAAATATCGTACAAATTTCGGCCTTATTACTAACAGCAAAATCTTCCAGACAACCATAGACAAAAAAATCAGAGATAATCGAGAAAGAAATCAGAGACGGGTAGTCGGTCCATTATAAAAATATTGAAATTAGGAATCCAACGAAATTTATATGAACTTACTTGAATCACATACATAAATAATTAAATGAATAAATAATTACGATATACTTACATACTAATAACTAAATTACATATGGGAAGAGGAAATAATATACTTTATTGCAAATAGTAATTCGAATTATATGATTACATGAAATTTGTTAGTAATGATGAATTTGTTAGTTGAAATAGTCAATTTCTCGTACATCACGCTAGAAGAGCATAATGTGACAAGGTTCTAAGGTGTTACATGTTTGACGCGAGTACACCTTCGGCAATCCTTCCGATAAAGGGTCGCCTGGAAGATATTGCTATCAACTTTGTAACTATTGTCCGCTGTAATTATTTTCCGATGTCTACAATAAATAATATTCTTATTCAAATTCCATGTATTTACAAAGGTACATAGTGAAATTGGCAGCGTTATTGTTAAAAGCGATTTCTCCCTGACGGTATGTACTTTCGTAAATGCGTTTATTTTCTTGCAGCCGGCACCGCGAGCTGCCTAAGTAGATTAACTTACCTTAGCAAAGCCGATTACAAACGTGGCTTGCATTAGATGTCGTTGCAATTCGTCATGCATTTATTTATAAGTAAAAATGTACTTAAAAATATATATATATATTATACTTCCGGTATCAACCATTTTATGTCCCCACTGCTGGGGCACGGGTCTCTTCCTGCATCGCAGGAAGGCTAGGCCATACTCCACCACGGGGGCCAAGTCCGGATTGGTGGAGGATTGTAAGACAGTGCTTACTGTCAGAAGTAATGAAGCCGCTCATAAGGCATATGGCATGGCTTAACGACTGCCATTACATGACAGCCGGCACCAACGGCTTGACGTGCCTTGCGAAGCACGGAAGCGCACGGAAAAATGCCAATAGCGGTCGTTACGGGACGGTTACCCATGCTTTTGCATGATGCTGTTGTCATGATTTTGCATGATATATCTAATTTTATGTGTAAAGTAGGTAAATTCATAATAATAGTTGCATCAGCCATCATGTCATTGAAGAAATTATTGATTGTGGGTATGTACACAATAAATTGACAAGCAAAAACATACTAAAAATATTGGAGGGTAGTTCTAAAAAAGACAAGGGAAATCGAGTGGGGTTTGAAAGTGGCTTCACGTCGCACGCTAGCGGCGGGGAGCCATTGCGTTCCCGAATACCAAGTGGTTATATACTCTTTGCCGAATACGGTGCTGATCGGATCTCCTGAACCAAGTTTATATTACTGTGATTGATTCCAATCACTCGGTTCGACTAGGCCACGAGCGCTTCTATCATACTTTATTGCACACGAAACATTAAACAGGACATTACCTAAGAAATAACATGTACAAAGGCGAGCTTATGTTCGCACGATTGTATTACTAAATGTTTTCAATTTTGGTTGGGTCTTTCTTCGAAATTTTATATTCGTCATTTTTTTTTAAGTTTATTTGGGAAACCAACAGCTTAAATAAGAGTTCTTAAAGTAGTGCAGTAACAGTTTTTTAAAGCCAATAATAGGCTTCCACATATTTACAAAGTAGGTTAAACTATTACAAAATTCAAACTTATTTAACAATGTACGTAACAAAGCGTTATTCGGTTTGTAATACATAATATTTAAGGTGTGCTACAGTTTTGTTTCATCATCATCATCAACCCATCATGTCCCCACCATGGGGCACGGGTCTCTTCCCTAAGGAAGGAATAGGCCATACGGGGGCCAGGACCGGTTTAGTGGAGGCTTGCAAGACTAGCGGCTGGTCTTACTGTCAGAAGTTATGGAGCCGCCCATAAGGCCTCTGACATGGCTTAACGACTGCCATTACATGACAGCCGGCACCAACGGTACCACTAGCGGTAGTCGCGGGACGTTCACCCATCCTGCACCTGACCGCGCCTGTTCTTGCTTAACTCAAGTGATTGACTCCAATCCTCCACCAACCCGGACTTGGCCCCCGTGGTGGAGTATGGCCTAGCCTTCCTGCAATGCAGGAAGAGACCGGTGCCCCAGCCGTGGTGACATACAAGGGTTGAATCGAAAAATATAATGTCTCGTAAATTGAATCCTCTTTTTTTGTTTTTTTTTTTCATCACTGGTGTTTATAACCTCGAATTCATGTACTATTTTAATGAATGGTATGCTTAGCTCCCGACTCATGACCCTATCATGTATTTAAGCCATCGGTAGCACAAAAAAAACAATTTATGTCATCGATATACATTGAATCATTTGAACCCTTTCCGAAAAAGGGCTACAATGTAAATTGGAAGTCGGCCTTAATTTTGTACAGTATAAATGTTTAATAACAACAATTATGTTTGTAATTAATAAAGTAGGTATATAATTTCCTTTGTAAATAGGTAGATAGATAGATAGATAGACAGACAGACAGACAGACAGACAGGCAGGCAGGCAGGCAGGCAGGCAGGCAGGCAGGCAGGCAGGCAGGCAGGCAGGCAGGCAGGCAGGCAGGCAGGCAGGCAGGCAGGCAGGCAGGCAGGCAGGCAGGCAGGCAGGCAGGCAGGCAGGCAGGCAGGCAGGCAGGCAGGCAGGCAGGCAGGCAGGCAGGCAGGCAGGCAGGCAGGCAGGCAGGCAGGCAGGCAGGCAGGCAGGCAGGCAGGCAGGCAGGCAGGCAGGCAGGCAGGCAGGCAGGCAGGCAGGCAGGCAGGCAGGCAGGCAGGCAGGCAGGCAGGCAGGCAGGCAGGCAGGCAGGCAGGCAGGCAGACAGACAGACAGACAGACAGACAGACAGACAGACAGACAGACAGACAGACAGACAGACAGACAGACAGACAGACAGACAGACAGACAGACAGACAGACAGACAGACAGACAGACAGACAGACAGACAGACAGACAGACAGACAGACAGACAGACAGACAGACAGACAGACAGACAGACAGACAGACAGACAGACAGACAGACAGACAGACAGACAGACAGACAGACAGACAGACAGACAGACAGACAGACAGACAGACAGACAGACAGACAGACAGACAGACAGACAGACAGACAGACAGACAGACAGACAGACAGACAGACAGACAGACAGACAGACAGACAGACAGACAGACAGACAGACAGACAGACAGACAGACAGACAGACAGACAGACAGACAGACAGACAGACAGACAGACAGACAGACAGACAGACAGACAGACAGACAGACAGACAGACAGACAGACAGACAGACAGACAGACAGACAGACAGACAGACAGACAGACAGACAGACAGACAGACAGACAGACAGACAGACAGACAGACAGACAGACAGACAGACAGACAGACAGACAGACAGACAGACAGACAGACAGACAGACAGACAGACAGACAGACAGACAGACAGACAGACAGACAGACAGACAGACAGACAGACAGACAGACAGACAGACAGACAGACAGACAGACAGACAGACAGACAGACAGACAGACAGACAGACAGACAGACAGACAGACAGACAGACAGACAGACAGACAGACAGACAGACAGACAGACAGACAGACAGACAGACAGACAGACAGACAGACAACACTTTATTACACAACCAGAAAAAAGAATACAACCATGATATCTTAAATCTAAGTCGTCGTCAGGCTGTACTAGTCCACTGCTGGACCTAGCCCTCCCCTAATGAGTGCAACACTTTGTGCCATCATTGGGGTAGTGCCCATAATCCCCACGCTGGGCATGCGGGTTGGGGATCGCAGTTCAGTGGAAATGTTCTGCAGGGGGCGCTGCTGCCCACCCCCGGTTTGAAAATCTAAGTAATGTTATAATATGATATTATTATCAATTGCTATGCCTTGTCTTATAGCTAAGAGCGATCTCTTCCAGATAGCCTTTGTTATTATTTGTTTAGTATTTTATAAGGTTAACACGAGCAGTAGACACAATTAAACTGTTTTTATACGGATTTATGCTCGTTTATTACATTTTTACAATTTTCCGACGTTTCGGCACTTTTTCAGGTGCCATGGTCTCGGATGTCATCCAGGACTACGGCACCTGAAAAAGTGCCGAAACGTCGGAAAATTGTAAAAATGTAATAAACGAGCATAAACCCGTATAAAAACAGTTTTAATTATTATTTGTTTATTTATACAAAACGTGTTTTTGTTTTCAGACAAACGGTACCTAAGTAGCATGTTCACGGCGGTAAATGAATTTTTAGACGAGTTGCGGTAAGCCTTCAGTGACATTGCTCCAGCCTCTTAGTAACTAACTAATGCAAAGTGCAGTCCATTAACCTTATTTAATAGGTACTAATACGCTAATACATATGTCGCATAAAAATCTAATCGAAGTATTTTATTTTTATTAGGGTAAACATACAATTTTAAAAACCTATTTAGAGGCTAAAAATTCCACCCAGGCCGGGATTCGAACCCGCAACCTCTGGCTATACGTGCCAGCGCTCTTTCCAACTGAGCTAATGGGCGAGTCACCGGCATCAGTGAAATTTCGAACCTCTTTTACAATATTCTCTGTATTACGTACAGAAGAATATAATTATAATGGCGTTTACTCGTATCAAAATAAAAGCCACATGAACTCTGCTTCCGTAGGAGAAAATAGACTGATAATAGATTCTTTCGTTTCGACTAATCATAGACTAAACCACTAACAATCGACTAACCTTACTTGAAACAATAGAGAATAACAAAGCCTTTCTTACGATCCATTGGAAAACAAGGCACTTTACCCTTACTAGGTCATCAGCGTAATTTCTCATCCCATAGACGTACTGGAGGGTATATCGCGAGTCGAACGCAAACTTGTCGAGTCTCGTAGAGTAAGCAGACGGGACTAACATAACTCGCAATGTTTTTGAATTTGGTTACCGCTAGTTTAGAAGTTAATGTTTAGCAGTCGTGTTGTCGGTTATTTTAGTTTTGTTAATAAGTGTTTTTTTTTGTCGAATTTATGTAGTTTTTATATAGCCTATTGCAATCACGACGAATCTAGTGAGTTTGATAATATCTGACCGTTGGTTAAGGAATTATAAGGAGGGTATAGAAAACGACATACATATAGACATACGGTTTTTTTGTCGAGTTTATGCTCATTTTATGTAGCCTATAGCAATCAACGCATCGATTGAGTTCTTATTTGTCAACATTTGACCTTTGGTTGAGGAATTATAAGGAGGACATATTATAAAAGGACATACATATAGACATACGTGCCAAATACTTTACCCCCCTTGAGCTCTTTAGTATGTAACATTTTTTTTGTTTATTTTATTTATTACAAAAGAGATACGCCGTAACACGATATAATATAACTATAAGTAATACTACGATAATTATATCTCCTCAGATTCTAAAGCTTACACCCACAATATCGCCACATGTAATTTTGAGTATCTTAATAAGTATAAAATAATATTAAGTATTAAATTGAAATTCAAAAAGCAAAAAAAAACACAGAAACTGCGACCTAATGAAATTTATATGTTAAACTTGGTGTCCATTTCAAAATGTAGATAATTTGAAAACATGTACAAAAATTGTGCGCGCGTTGAACTGACGATAAATAGTGTATTAGCAGACTAATAGCCGGTGTCTGCGCACGAGCATAGTCCGTAAGCTTTTAAAATATGATGATGATCGACTTCTGATTTCGAAATTAAGTGTCATATTAGTTCAGATTTCGAAATTAAGTGTCGTATTAGTTCCGATATTTTTATTACACGAATATATCCAATACTATCCGATAGTAGCCGAGGTATGTTCTAAAAGCTAACAGACTATAACTGAGGGTCGTCGCGGTTCGGTTCGCTATATGCCATCGCCGTCTACCTCGGCCGCGCAAGGTCGTGTCGTATTATACAACAGCCCAGCACGACACTAGTTTGCCTACTTCTTAGCGCGGTCAGGTGCGTATTAACTAACTTGCATCGCTGAGTGCCTGGAGGAGCCGTGGCGAGAATTTTCGATGGTTTACAAGCTTTTTTCACGAAGAAATCGATAGAGTCACCTTCAAACAAAACTTTATGTACGTCAGGAAAATATACCTTTAAAACTTTGGGTAGCCAACATAAATAACTTTAAAACTTTGGGTAGCCAACTGTAAATATTAGAAATAAACATAAGACTCTTGTTCCCACTATTTAGGCTGGCAAAGGTTAATTAATACGTCCTTCTTGGGGCATTGTATACGCTTCTATAATAAAGTCCCTGAAGATATATTAAGCTTGTCTAAAACGCCGTTCAAAAAATATGTTAAGCACACTTTGTGCCAAAAAGGCTACTATAACATAAAGGATTATTTAGAGGACAATGATGTCTGGAATTAAAGCCAGTAGGTACAATGCATGAGTTCTATGTTTTATGATAATTATGTAAACTCTGTTAATTAAGGACTTTGAAAAGACTAAGTTTGGAGTTTTTTTGTCCATTTTTTTCTCCAAAATAATCTAGATTTTGAAATGGACACCTGAATTGTAACGTTCATTAAGCCGCAGTTTCTGCGCTACTTTGAATAAAACCTTTTTATTTCATTTCATTTCAAAAGCATATTACTTACTATTTATTACTATTTCTTATACTATTTTACTTATAAAGTAAGGGTCAGTGCTATCACCATTTAAGGTCACTTCGCTAGGGCTGCATGACTTTTTTTTATTTATTTCGATATCATCATCAACCCATTATGCCCCCACCGAGGGGAAGGAAGGTATAGGCCATACTCCACCACGGGGGCCAAGTCCGGATTGGTGGAGGCTATTTATTATTAAATTGATGATTGATTGATGATTGTGCCTACATAAACTATTGTTGCCGTCTTCAAGTAGCGAGCAATGACAGTGCCCTATAGTTATAGTAAAAACAAACTAGAATAAGATTACTAACAAATTTATATGAATTTTGATAATGTAATAATAAATGAATTGAATTATTAGCGGGATTATTTAGGTATTGTTCTTTCTTACCATCGTGTTGGCTAGTCAGCCAACACGATCTTAAAATATAATAATACGGAGTCCCGTATTATTATATTTTAAGATTTTATGTGAGCAATGGTATTTCAATAACTGTTTTTCAATTTCAATTATTGATAAAAACACGATAACTCTACGGTCTTCGGAATGCAGTTTAAATTGTTTGTGTTACACAGATTATCTGTAAAATGTTTAAACTCTATTTACGTAGTATTTTAGATAAAAAATGCCATCAAATTTCATCAATAACAAAACACATGGATAGAATTTTCTTGGAATTACAAAAAAAAAATAATTACAAAATTACGAAGACGATGAA
The DNA here is from genome assembly GCA_934045075.1 of Yponomeuta sedellus. Taxonomy (NCBI): domain Eukaryota; kingdom Metazoa; phylum Arthropoda; class Insecta; order Lepidoptera; family Yponomeutidae; genus Yponomeuta; species Yponomeuta sedellus. The sequence goes on along the minus strand of OW203751.1, from coordinate 4,049,820 downwards.
ATTACAATTATTTCTTCTTTTTGAGGCTCAGCGGGCGGGTACCTGCTCACCTAAATTAATTGACACATCACACCCGATCCATCATGTCACCTCACGCAGCCGCAGAGTGATAATTGGCCATGAAAATTCCACTAACAATCTACTGGCTTACCACATTTCTTAAGGCATAAAGTCTAGTTTTCCTCCTGAAAAACACATGCATATGACGTGTGATGGACGAGCGAAGCCTATTGTCTTTGCCTCAGTAAACGACGCGCGTTCGAAAAACCATGCTGGGAGCGCAATCCTATTAATCCATTCAAATTTAGAACTCAAAACCCCGCGATTACGCGTTACCGCGTTTTCGGCGTGCATTCAAATTTCGAATTTGTGTTCTCGCGTTTTTGCGATTGCTTTTCTCTTTATATGGCTAGAACTCTCGAGGAGTTGATAATCTTGAAGCGGACCGCCCTGAGATATTTGTTGGCGCGCGAGTCCCGGCTGCTGGCACTTGGAAAGAGGCCTGTGAACAGGAAAATAGCCCAATTCGTAAAGACACACGAGGATACTACCGTATGGTCGTCGTTTTCGGACTCGCTGGGCGAGGATTTGACCCGCAACATTAACGTATTCGAGTGGCGTTTAAAGGAGGACGCTCACGAAGTGAAAAGAAAAACTTACAGACTGAACGCGGCGTGTCGCGATAGTTTGAGACGCTGTCAGATGTCTTTTTGGTAAGGTCTTGTGGCGAGCGCAATGTCAACTCTGACATAGTATAATCGGGTAGAATCTTGTTTACTAAATTGGACAAGTAAGAATAAATAGACTGTAGACATTGTAACGAGCCAATATTAGATAGAGATTTGAAAAATACTACATACAAAGATACTAAAAAAAGACTCTTGTACTCTTGCTAAGTGGCTAGTCCGGGTTCCGTAGCATTTGTTACTCTTGCTAAGTACCTAGTAAGAGGTCCGTAACAATTTGCACTCATTTTAATAACCTATTTAGAGGCTAAAAATTCCACCCATGCCGGGATTCGAACCCGCGACCTCTGGCTATCCGTGCCAGCGCTCTATCCAACTGAGCTTATGGGCGACTCACCGGCATCAGTGAAATTTCGAACCTCTTTACACTCTTTACTTTTTAAAATTGTCCTTAGCACGGGTTAGTGCATTAAACATAAAAATTGTATAATTTGCACTGATGCTAAGTGGCTAGTCCGGGTTCCGTAGCATTTGTTACTCTTGCCAAGTACCTAGTAAGTAGGCGTGATCATTGCAAAGACGAACTGTTTTTAGGACCGTTTTGTGTTCCGCAACGATAGGACCGTTTTACGTTTCATTCTAAAGCAGTGCCAGCGTTTGTTCGTCGCGAGACCAGTCCTTAGATTATTTGACGCGGATATGTCCTTTAGTGCTATATCAATAGAGCCTAGAACGTAATGAGATCATTGCGACGTCGTCGTCGGCTCCTTGCTCGTTCCGTTCGTTTTGGTCTGTGATACAATAAAGTAATCTTTATGTCTATGAGTATACAGTCGAATATCGTGTAAAACAACTTATTTTTTCCGATGTTTCGTGATTTCGTCTCGTTCGCACTCGTTTGATCGTCCTCTGCGCCTTGCTCGTTCGCATACAATGAAACCAGTTGCGAACGAGGACCGTTTCGAGGACCTGTTTTCGTCCCAGAAAAAAACGGTTGCGTTTCGTCGTCGAAAAATCGGACAACGACCCACTCCTACTAGTAAGGGGTCCGTAGCAATTTGCCCTCATGCTAAGTGGCTAGTCCGGGTTCGGTAGCATTTGTTACACTTGCTAAGTACCTAGTCCGGGGTCCGTAGCACTGCCTGTCCTGGGGCAGTAGGCAGACCAGGGTTTGCCACAAGTGGCAAGCCACGATCCTGGCAGATCTCTTTCGCTTCATCGACATTCATTTGTCGCTGCCTGCACGCATTGTAGTGTTCATTACAGTCTGTTAGCTTTTAGAATATACCTCGGGCTCTAGAGTAGGCTTCGGTTTTTGCCGAAAGCACACGAGTGTTATACTACTTCATGCTCTGTATAAAACTTTTCTTCACTATTTCGAAAAGTTATGTCAATTAATAAATAACAATACAAAATATTTCTATTACTCGAATATATCCGATTCTATCCGATAGTCGCCGAGGTATATTCTAAAAGCTAACAGTCTGTACATTGCATTGTGTTGAGTTATGTGTGACTGTATTCTTTAATTATGAGCATGACGTAGTTAGCCTGAAGATATGCAAATTAATAATAAAACAAAAACACACGACTGCGCAAAAAATAGATTAGAACTCTTTAATTGTACACTCGAGAAAAAAAGACATTAAAAGGAAATATGTAATGTTTTTTTTTTAATTTCAATATAAATAAATAGTTTTACTCTATTATAAAAAAAACTCATATCACATGTTTCGTTATGATATTTACAACTTTTATGATATTTTTGTGTATATTTTGTGGGGGGAGAATAGGTCGAAGACTATATGGCAAAACTACGCTGGCGGAGTCAGCTAGTTTTTTTTATATGGCCTTTCATAATTTTATATATCTAACCGCGCCTGTTGTTGCTTAACCAAGTGATTGATTCTAATCACTCGAACCAACACATTCCGCGATTCATTTTTATATTATAGATAGATTATACAGAAGCTGTGACTTATTGAACGCTACAACTAAAACTATATATAATATAATATAATAAACCACGTCGTAGGTAGGCGAACCGAGTCATTGGAATCAATCACTTGGTTAAGCAACAACAGGCGCGGTCAGGTACAGGATGGGTGAGCGTCCCGTGACTACCGCAAGTGGCATTTTTCCGAGCACTTCCGTGCTTCGCAAGGCACGTTAAGCCGTTAGTGCCGGCTGTCATATAGTAGCAGCCGTTAAGCCATGTCAGAGGCCTTATGGGCGGCTTGATAACTTCTGACAGTAAGGCGCGCCACTGTCTTACAGTCCTCCACCAACCCGGACTTGGCCCCCGTGGTGGAGTATGGCCTAACCTTCCAGAAGAGACCCGTGCCCCAGCAGTGGGGACATACAAGGGTTGATAACGAATTTTATATAGTCACTCACACAATTAAGACAAGTCGAACGACACCTCTCAACCTAAAATCCATCCAGCCGTTTAGGCTACAGAGCGTGACGTAAATACATACATACATACATACATACATACATACATACATACATACATACATACATACATACATACATACATACATACATACATACATACATACATACATACATACATACATACATACATACATACATACATACATACATACATACATACATACCCTCGAAAAACATAACCGTCCTTCTGGCGCAGTCGGGTAACGAGCCAAAAACTAGCAATCATATCACAAAGCTGAATCTCCAAATAACCAACTATCTTAGAGTTATCTTATCGTAGCTATACGATGTGCGCTAAGATAATAAATATTTGAGCAAATACAGATATTATATTTAGTTTTATCAAGACTCCCGTGGACGTGAGGACTTTACGTGAGTTTTTGCTCCCTATCTTTTATTTTAATCTAGCTGTGCCCCGCGATGTTTCCCGCGGTTTATTAGGGATTAAGAAATTTACTGCAGTAAAACGTAGCCTATATGTTAATCCAGGGTGTCAGCTAACTCCATACCAAATTTTATTAAAATCGCTTCAGCCGTTTAGACGTGAAGAAGTAACAAGCATACACACCCACAAACTTTCGCCCTTATAATTTGGTACCAATTTTTTTCGCGGCGACGGCGGTATCCCAGAGGGTAGAACGATGGACTCGGAGGCGAGAGACCCAGGCTCGATCCCCAGTGCGGGCATGTACCAATGACTGAGTTTTAGTTTTCTAAGTTACGTATATTTGTAAAGATATACTCGTAGTAGTAGCAATACCACTCGCTAACCGTCAAGGGAAACATCGTGGGGTAACCTGAGCGTCTGAGGTGTTCAAATTGCCAGTCCACGGTGGCCAGGCGTGGTAATTAACATACACTCTCTGAGAGAGGTCTGTGCCTTTCAGTGGGACTTCAATAGGCTACATAAAAGAAATGCATGTTTATCTCCGGACCTTCGGTGCCTAACGTTTTATTTTAAGCCCTGCAAAGGGCACCCTCCGGAGGACACGGGGGAGGGAGGTGGTGAATGCTCATGCATAACAGCATGGACCCGGCCGTGCTGCCAATGTGGGACTCACAAGAAGTGCGCCTACCCACTAAACACCACCTTGGGCTGTTTTTGGTCCTAGGGACCTCTAAACCCACATCGGGAGCGACCCCCCTCGAGGCCGAGGAGGGCACACCGTGCCTAACGTGCGTTTCGTGCTTCGCAAGGCAGGTTTTTCCATGTAATGGTAGTCGTTAAGCCGTGTCGGAGGCCTTATGGGCGGCTTGATAACCTGACAGTAAGGCCCGCCACTGCCTTACAATCCTCCACCAAGCCCCGTGGTGGTGTATGGCCTAACCTTCCTGCGATGCAGGAAGAGACTCGTGCCCTATCAGTGGGGACATACAAGGGTTGATATCGATCTCCGGACTTTTAACTTCTAGGGAAGCTTAGGGCCTCAACCATAGATTTCCACTTCTAACGGTGGTTCGCGGCAGCTTCCGATTCGGGCGCTATTGCGGTGCGGATCCCCATAGTAAACATGGGTTGAATTGACGAAGTTTTCTTCATAGTAAACGTGGGTCGTATGGACGAAGTTTCGCCCATAGTAAAGGTGGTTCGTATGGACGAAGTTTTGCCCATAGTAAACGCGCGTTATATGGGCGAAGTTTTCCCCATAGTAAACGCGTGGGTCGTATGGACGAAGTTTTTCCACAGTTAATGTATGTCGGATGGACGAAGTTTTGCCCATAGTAAACGTTGGTTGTATGGACGAAGTTTTGCCCATAGTAAACGTGGGTTGTATGGACGAAGTTTTGCCCATAGTAAAATTGGGTCGTATGGACGAAGATTTTCCACAGTAAATGTGTGTTGCATGGACAAAGTTTCGCCCATAGTAAAAGTGGGTCGTATGGACGAAGTTTTTCCACAGTGAACGTGTGTGGCATGGACGAAGTTTTGCCCATAGTAAACGCGGGTTGCCTGGACGAAGTTTTCTCCATAGACTAGTAGAACCTCCCATTGTCACATTTAGAATAGCACCCTACTTATTTTTTGTCAAAAACATGTATACTCAATTAATGGTTGCATGACAGCTCTCATTTAATGTAATAATGATAATGGAAGTATTATTTTTTTTATTGACTTACGTTTCTATCGCAGAGTTTAAAATTTTATAAATTATTCGCCAAACTGTGTGGCAGTTTGTTGGCGAATTAATCGCATAGTGTTCAGGTAATTTTATTAATAGGTTTTTTTCACTGCCTACTTCAAAAATGTGTGTTATGTGCTTTCGTCCGCCAACTTAGTATTAGGTACACCCTGTATATCACATAGATAAATAACTCTTTATTGCTCACCAATAATTTACTTACAGAGATATTCTTATCAGATTAGCACAGCGGGTTTTAATATTTTTCTTTATTCTATGTAATATAGTCCGTCCGACTGTGGAATGCACTGCCACTACTAATCTAATAAGACAGTCTCCTTCATCTGCGATATTTAAGTGTAGAGTGAAGGAATACTACCCTTCAATAATTAAATAATGCAGTTACTTAAATATTACGTGGGTAAATTATATTATTTCCTCTTCCCATATGTAATTTATTTATTAGTATGTATATATATCTTAATTATTTATTCATTTAATTATTTATTCATGTGGTTTAAGTAAGTTTATATAAATTTCGTTGAATTCCTAATTTCAATAGTTCTGTATTGCACCCGTCTCTAATTTCTTTCTTGTCTCCGTCTTTGGTTGCCTTTAGTAATAAGGCCGCCATTTGTACTACATTTTTAAATAATTTCTGTTACTGTAATTTCTGTGTACAGTAAAGAATATTCTTTCTTTCTATCTATCTATCTATCTATCTATCTATCTATCTATCTATCTATCTATCTATCTATCTATCTATCTATCTATCTATCTATCTATCTATCTATCTATCTATCTATCTATCTATCTATCTATCTATCTATCTATCTATCTATCTATCTATCTATCTATCTATCTATCTATCTATCTATCTATCTATCTATCTATCTATCTATCTATCTATCTATCTATCTATCTATCTATCTATCTATCTATCTATCTATCTATCTATCTATCTATCTATCTATCTATCTATCTATCTATCTATCTATCTATCTATCTATCTATCTATCTATCTATCTATCTATCTATCTATCTATCTATCTATCTATCTATCTATCTATCTATCTATCTATCTATCTATCTATCTATCTATCTATCTATCTATCTATCTATCTATCTATCTATCTATCTATCTATCTATCTATCTATCTATCTATCTATCTATCTATCTATCTATCTATCTATCTATCTATCTATCTATCTATCTATCTATCTATCTATCTATCTATCTATCTATCTATCTATCTATCTATCTATCTATCTATCTATCTATCTATCTATCTATCTATCTATCTATCTATCTATCTATCTATCTATCTATCTATCTATCTATCTATCTATCTATCTATCTATCTATCTATCTATCTATCTATCTATCTATCTATCTATCTATCTATCTATCTATCTATCTATCTATCTATCTATCTATCTATCTATCTATCTATCTATCTATCTATCTATCTATCTATCTATCTATCTATCTATCTATCTATCTATCTATCTATCTATCTATCTATCTATCTATCTATCTATCTATCTATCTATCTATCTATCTATCTATCTATCTATCTATATAAAAATCTCGTGTGTTATTAAACTTCGCAGTGTTTCTCAAAGGGTTTTACCGACATTTATTAGTTTTTTTGCACTATTTGATAGGTATGAGTATAGATAGCGGGCTAATCAATATGGCAACACAACGTGTTCTAAATCGGCAATACAGCCGATATTTTTAAACATCTTTATTTATTTTGGGACTTTTGTCCTAGTGGGACCATTTCAGCCTCATTTTACCTTATTCTTATTAAATAAACAACCTTAAGACTAAATTAATATAGTGAATCTAGCTGCACTTGCAGCGGTTCTGCTAGTATGCTCTGAAATGAAATTAAATGAAATGGTTTTATTCAAAGTAGCACAGAAACTGCGGCTTAATGAACGTTACAATTCAAACTAGGTGTCCATTTCAAAATCTAGATCATTTTGGAGAAAAAATGGACAAAAATACTCCAAACTTAGTCTTTTCAGACTAATTAAGGACAGAAAAGCTCCTACATCTAAGATACGTACGATACATATATAACCTCACGCCTGTACCCCAGAGGGGTAGGCAGAGACCAGGGTCTGCCACTTGCCACGATCCTGACAGATCACCTTCGCTTCATCGACGTTCATAAGTCGTTGTATGCACGCACGCCGGTTCCGGGTATTTTTTATCTTCCCCTTTGCTAATACATCTCCTATTTGATAGGTGTATGTCCGCCTGGGACGTAAATGTAAGATATCTAAGATATTTTCATTAAATTCTTGAACTAAAACCTGTCTATATACATATTTTTTTAATGCACGAACCCGTGCTAAGGACAATTTTAAAAACCTATTTAGAGGCTGTTCTCACAGAGAATATTGTAAAGAGGTTCGAAATTTCACTGATGCCGGTGAGTCGCCCATTAGCTCAGTTGGAAAGAGCGCTGGCACGGATTGCCGGAGGTCGCGGGTTCGAATCCCGGCATGGGTGGAATTTTTAGCCTCTAAATAGGTTTTTAAAACCTGTCTATTTTCTGTTACACTGTACAGTCAAGATACCTACATAGCTAGCAAGTCACTCTTCTGGTTAGTGTATCGATGACAAATCTTGATAAAAGGATACGCCAATCAGCGTAAAGGATTCGCTGATACCTAGTTGCTTAAGAAATCACTGTTTCGACATTCTCTATTTTTTCCGACATTAACTTGTTTTCCCGACATTCTCTATTTTTTCCGACATTCACTTGTTTTCCCGACGTTCAATTGTTTTCCAGATGTTCGCTTGTTTTCATGTTGTTCATACTATTTTTATTTTTAATGCACTAACCCGTGCTAAGGAACAAATTTAAAAACCTATTTAGAGGCTGAAAATTTCACCCATGCCGGGATTCGAACCCGCAACCTCTGGCACGGATAGCCAGAGGTTGCGGGTTCGAATCCCGGCATGGGTGAAATTTTCAGCCTCTAAATAGGTTTTTAAATTCATGTTGTTCATATTATAAAAAAATGACTTCAACCGATTTACTGAAACTAAAAAGTGTCAGAGTGCTTAGTGCGAGTTTTTTAACTACTCGATCGCGTTAACGTAAACTCATATTTCTATGGCATCGAGGAAGCGCCACCTAGCGACAAGTATGGCAATTAAAATTGCTGAGTGCGAGTTGTAATGGTTTACGTTGAGAAGTGAACACGTTTACCAGCCAAAACACGAATAAACGCGAGTGCGAGTTGTACTGTGACAGCGTTTTGCCAGTTCGAACGGTTAACTTACTCATACTCACTACTCAATGCTCGATTAACGCGGTAGTAAAGTTATTCGATTGGATCTGTCAAACTCGCACTAAGCACTCAGTAGTTCGGTCAACCGGACTAACCGAACTAACAACCGAACTATACACTAGAGGATTTCTACCGTTGCACTCTGCGTCCGTAGTAGGCCGTCAGAGTGTTAAGTCCACGAAGCAACCGTTTTACCTGTAACCTCATACTCAAAACTCTTTGCTGCAAAATGAACCGCGAAAAAAGTTTCGTCCTGTCAAAGCAAGTTGATTGTTTATCTTTTTAATCTGTGGTTGATTGACCGATGACTCGATTGATCAAAATACCTTCTCAAGTACTTGGATATTGTTACAATTACAACCGCTTATCACACCGGAATGTTGAACATCTATTACGCTTATTCGACGATTGAATTTCTTAAGATAAGGTTTGTTCTATGATCTTAATATTAACTTCCACACAACGCAATCGCTTGTCCTGCCCCTATGTTACATGCACCGAAATTAATATCAAATTTGAACGTTATATAGTATTTAATTTTACAGGCGAACAGCCCTTTTATTACGTATCTTTCCACTTTATCGCATTTATACAACTCCAAAGTGTCAAAAAATTTATGCTTTTGACAGCTGGAGTAATTTAAAAAAAAATAAGGAAACATCAACTTCACTCAGCTCCGTGGATACTTGCATAATAATGTCCCCACTGCCCTCGTAGTGGAGTATGGCCTAACCTTCCTGTGATGCAGGGAGAGACCCGTGCCCCAGCAGTGGGGACATACAAGTGTTGATATCGAATATTAGTGTGATAGAATATTATGTGATGTGAAGTGTGATTCATTATCAAACCTTATATGTCCCCACTGCTGGGGCACGGGTCTCTTCCTGCATCGCAGGAAGGTTAGGCCATACTCCACCACGGGGGCCAAGTCCGGGTTGGTGGAGGAAGTGTGATTGTTCAATAATAATACATAGTTATATATTAAACTGGTCAAGTCGCGATTATTTATTATTATTTGACCCGTTTAATGTATGTATGAGTATCGCGAATCATTAAGAAATACAATAATAATATTTTATTATTGCCTGGTTACCATAGCACGGAGTATCGTAGCTTGGGAACAGAACTAGTGAATTTAACGTGTGGAGTTTATTTATTATATTTTCTGCGTGCAGACGCGGGAAAAAGCTAGGCGGCTGTAAAACCCGATGAGGATAAATACGGATTATCCTAAACCCTGATATTAAATATGTTAAATGTATTTATCATTTACGCCTAACCTTGAGCGCTACTTAATGTAGTCCACAGCTTATAAACGTTTACATATTTCATGGCTGGGGTAACTACGGTTTGATGACGGGTTTGAATTTCCTGTTCGGAACACCTAAAACGGATTTAGTAGTCACTTCCGGTTTACTCGTGAACATACTATAATAACGTGCAACATCCGTTTCCGTTTTGTAAAGCACTGCAGATACTTCAAAACTACGGAGATTGTTGAAAAAAAATTGGTTTTCGCAAATATAAGGTATATTATGAATCTAATTTCAATAGGTACTTTTATTTACGTTTCCTGCGATGCAGGAAGAGACCCGTGCCCCAGCAGTGGGGACATACAAGGGTTGATAACGAACGATAACGTTTTATTGACATTTTAATATTGTTACCGGGCGTGACGTCAGGGACGTTAGGCCGATAGGTGTTTTTCATTTATATACGATTACTAGCTGACCGAGCGAACTTCGTACCGCCTAACAGTCGATTCTTTATTTTTTATATTATAGATAGAAGATGAAATAGTTTTTGACTCTGAACTTGTTCGCGACCGTGGACAATAAATACACTCTCTGACGGAGAGAGAGAGAGAAGGCCCATGACCTGCAGTTGGGAGTTTGTTAGGCTGGGCGCATGCTGAGACGCAGGCGACGCAGCACAGCGTAGCACAGTTCAGTACAGGGCAGGGCAGTTGGAGCAGACATAGGCCCCCACCGCATGGTGCGACGGAACTATTCGCTCCATTCCTTAGCAATTCCCACCCATAAAAACTCTTTCAATGTCTTTTTTTAACAGTCTGGATGATTTGTATCATACAAACAATGTTCACAGTGAACTTAATTCAATGAGGGATTTTTCTGACAGCTAAGAAAAGTAGTTCCTAATTTATCAGTAGATGGCGTTTTCAAGTAAGGGTTTTTGTTTTTTTAATAGGATAAGCCACTTTCCAGTTTATTCTGTGGTCCACAGTCCACAGATCACGTGGAATTTCCTCCCTCTTTTTTTTGCTCTTGCACTATTGTTATTTGATTTTCGTGCTTTAATCATGGTTGATCAGTTGACGTTGATCAGTTGATCACAGATTAGATTCCTTCCAGTCGATGAAATCGCAAAACAGCAATAAAGTTTTTACCTGTGGCAAGCAATAACAAACAAAAAAAGGTAAACCCTTGCGATTCAGCGCCATCTCATCGTAGCTTTTAGAACTATTTTTTTTATAATAGCTGTCAGAAAAATCCCTCATTAAATGTGCAACAAAATTGCTAGTAAACACGCCTCGACGTGCACGCGTCGCGCAGAAATCTGTGCCGGCACTACAACGAGACGCAGAGCAGGGCAGACACATGTCTGCGTCGCACGTGCCTGCGCCGCAGCCAAGGATGTTTCTTGGCCGCAGCGTACGTACAGTGCTACACAAGAAATAAGTCTCGCGGATGTACCTGCGCAGATGACCAAATTTTGGATGTGCGGCAAGTTGATCGACCAATCAGATAGTTTCATTTTATGGCAGGCCGCGCGCCTTTGTTGCTATGGTTGATTCAACGTCATCGATGCAGGTGACTATTAGTTTGGCAATATTAACGTGAGCGAAATAGGTAGCGCTACTGCGGCAATCAATTCTGCACCTTAACCGTATCGGTTAAAGATCATGTTGAATAGCTTCGGGTACTTTCGTTACACTTCTTCCTAGTCTGCGCGAACGTAGATTCCCGAAGGGATTTTGTGATGTGTAGTACTGTAGCTCAATAACGTTCCATGCTTTACAAAATCTGCGCTGCGCTGCGTCGCCTGCGTCTCAGGCGCCCAGCCTCATACAGACGGCTTATGCACGTATGATGTCACAATTTACAAAGTCTACATAGCAATGGATGACAAAATAGAGATGACTGCAGTGCAATCTCTCTCGACAGTGTTTGCGCAGATTGTCGAGATAAGTTTACCGCCATGTCTGTTTACTGTTTTAATAAAGCTAATTAATAATCATGTGGGTACAGCGATGTCATTCCGATATAAAAACCTAACTGCAAAGTAAGTACTCGGGGCTGCACGTGATGCAAATTACTGCAGCCAGATGTCGCTGCCTGTAAATAATACAGAGAGTGTTGTAAAGAGGTTCGAAGTTTCAATGATGCACTTGCCTATTAGCTCATTTGGGAGAGCGCTGGTACGCGGAATTTTTAACCTCTACATAGGTTTTTAATAAAGCTACCAGTAAAAAATATCTTTTACAGATTTTGTTTTTAAATTAGGAGCCATACCGGTTATGGGCTTAGGTTACGTTCAAATTTATTTATATTAACTGTAATCTATTTATGTTTATTATATTCATGCAAGCACCCTATATATTTCTCGTTTAGCAACACCATGATTGACTGTTTAGTTCGCCTTTGTACTTTTTAATGAGGGATTTTTCTGACAGCTATTAAAAAAAAATAGTTTTAAAAGCTTAAATGAGATGGCGCTGAATCGCAAGGGTTTACCTTTCTTGTTTGTTATTGCTTGCCACAGGTAAAAACTTTATTGCTGTTTTGCGATTTCATCAACCGGAAGGAATCTAATCTGTGATCAACTGATCAATCATCTATTCTATGCCATTCGGTTTCTCCTGTGGTTACGCGAATGTTCTGTTCTCCTCTGTTTTGTTATTGTTACGACGACCCTGGCTTTTCTTTTGGACTGTTCTGGCATAACAATAATAATGCAAGAGCCAAAAGAAAGAGGGAGGAAATACCACGTGATCTGTGAACTGTGGACCACAGAATAAACTGGAAAGTGGCAAATATCATTATAAAAACAAAAACCCTCACTTGAAAACGCCATCTACTGACAAATTTAGAACTACTTTTCTTAGCTGTCAGAAAAATCCCTCATTGGTTTTAGTAGTCTAGTATTTTTTTCATAATAATAATTGTTTTTTGGAGGTCCCAATGTACTTAATCTGTGCCTATATTGTGTTTAAATAAGTAATCATAAAACACTTGGTTTTCCTCTGCATGTTTTCCTTCACAGTTCACGAGTCGTATTGCATTTGCAAATTCATAATTTTTTTTTTTTTTAATTTATTAATCATTTATTTACATTTACACACACACGCAATAAAAACAATATTAAGCAGACTATACGTACAAGAGAAGAAAAGCAACAACAATACGATACACAATGAAACAGAGACACAGAGCATTTTCCAATGTGAGTACTGTGGGTGTGGCAAGTGCAAAAGGGCTCTGACTCAGCATAAGCTGGAGATATGATACTCCAGCGCTGGTCTTCCGTCAGTACCCGTGAGGCGGCATGCAGGCCTCGGAGAGATACCTAGTACGAACCTGAACAAAATCGTAAATAAGATTAAGCAAATAAATAAATAAGAGACATTGAGTTATTGACTATAAGTAGCGAGTCAAACTTTGAGTTAACAAAGTGGAATGCTGGATAATGTAAGATGAATGTCATTTATGGTAATTGCATAAATTGTAAAAAGATAATTAGGATAGAATAATTGATAGGGCAATGTCAGTTGCGATAGTTGCATAAATTGTGAATAGATTAATAAATGTACGCCTGACATACAAAACAAAGTAATCAAATAAATTTATTTATTTGTGAAACATGCGTGTACATAAAAGTTCTTATAATTAATAAAGCTTCAGCATATTTTGCCGTAAAGGCGTACAAATATTAAATTAACATCTTAAAATAACGAAAATTTACAGAATATTTACAGTATTTCGGTTTTTAAGAGTTATAATTGTATTAAAATAAAATTAAAATAAAATAAAATAATAAAATGTATGAAATGATTAGCATGACTGCTGAATTGAAATGTCATAGTACTTATAATAAATTTATTTAAATAATTATTGTATTGTAATATCCTTTTATTATATTGAATTATTTAAAATAACATTATGTAATTGATTGGGATGAACGGCCTCATATTCGAGAGCTCGTAGGTTTAATTAAACCATGCGATATATTCTTTTTAATGCACTAACCCGTGCTAAGGACAATTTTAAGAACCTATTTAGAGGCTAAATATTCCACCCATGCCGGAACTCGAACCCTCTTTACAATGCTCACTGTATTATTGCTGTGTTGCTGCCTGTACGTAGTACAGAGAGTATTGTAAAGAGGTTCGAAATTTCACTGATGCCGGTGAGTCGCCCATTAGCTCAGTTAGGAGACGGTTAGCCAGCGATCGCGGGTTCGAGTCCCGGCGTGGGTGGAACTTTTAGCCCCTAAATTGTTTTTTAAATCATGCATGTGCTGATTAGGAATGTAAAAGGCTTACTCTTTTCGATTTCAGGGGCGGCAGAATGGCAGAGACCCCGATAGTACGCGTGGAGCACGGTGAGCTGCTGGGCCGCGTTGTTCCCAGCCCCTCGGGGAAGTCCTACTACAGCTTCCAGGGTATACCCTACGCCCGCCCCCCGCTCGGCTCCCTCAGGTTCAAGGTGAGAGACTTGCCCAGCGCCACTGGATGTGTGTTACTCTAGAGTACTCTTTCCAGGGTATACTCTACGCCCGCCCCCCGCTCGGCTCCCTTAGTAAAGCTATATTCTTATGCTATTTTCATGTTATAATATAAAGTAACTATATATTATAACATGAAAATAGCATAAGACCATACAGATAAATGAATGAAAAAGGAAAAACATATTGTTTAAGTTAAGTTGCACGTTAAGCAGTTGGTGCCGGCTGCCGTCGATGGATGGCAGTCGTTAAGCCAAGTCGGAGGCCTTATGGAGTCGGAGGCATGAAAACTTCTGACAGTAAGACCAGCCACTAGTATTGCAAAAGTCAAAATCATTTATTTTCAATTAAAGTGTAGTACTGCTGTGAACAGGGAGGTTGCTTATCTTAAAACTTAAAATGTACGTGTATTGGCGATTGACATTGGCTCCCGCACTAGGTACAACCTGTCTTGCGGGAACCTGATTAGACCTAGAATCTTAAAAAGGTACATTTGCTCTGTTCTGCTATTTTTATTTTTAATGCACTAACCCGTGCTAAGGACAAATTTAAAAACCCATTCAGAGGCCAAAAATCTCACCCATGCCGGGACTCGAACCCGCAACCTCTGGTAGCTCAATTGGTATGCAAGCCTCCACCAATCCGGACTTGGCCCCCGTGGTGGAGTATGGCCTTCCTCAGGGAAGAGACCCGTGCCCCACGGTGGGGACATAATGGGATAATGATGATGATATTATTAATTTTTATATCTTGTAAAAACGTTATTGTGTAACTTTATTAATTTTTATATCTTGTAAAAACCCTATTTAGAGGCTAATAATTCCACGCATGCCGGGACTCGAACCCGCGACCTCTGCCTAACCGTACCAGCGCTCTCCCAACTGAGCTAATGGGCAAGTACCGGCATCAGCGAAATTTCGAACCTCTCTAGTCTCTGTATTATTTACAATTTATGTGTTGTGATGATTGCCTTTCTGAGTATAACTTCTCTTAACTGAGCTGTAGTTTGGAAACTGCCACCATTATTTTTTTCTCTACATTTACTTAAGATCTATACTAATTCTTCTGTATTACTGCTACTGGCAATCTTTGTGAAACGCTTTGTGACGCCTCTTAATGCCGCGTGGCGCCAGGGTATTATTTTATTTATTTTATTACTAGCTGACCCAGCGAACTTCGTACCGCCTAGCAGTCGATTGTTTATTTTTTTTTTATTTTTCTCTCCGTAAGAACCATCCTCGTCCTTCAAGGAATATTCTAAAAGAAGAATTAACGAAATCGGTTCAGCGGCTCTCGAGATTGGCGCTTACCAACACATTCAGCGATTCATAGGAAAACTTACAGCATGGACATACGCATTGCGATTGAAATAATGACTGAGAGCCAATTACAAGTTTTCACTCATAGAAATATTTTAGAAAAAAAAGGGAAAAAAATTTTTTGCCCTCTACAAAACAACAGAAATACTCACACACACTACATATTTATTGTCTCGATCAATCAATCAATCAATCCCCGATAAAATGCATTCCAATAAGGAATACATTTTATCGGGTATTGATTACAAGGAATTGCAGAAGTCCGAGGTAACAAATCTGCGTACGCTACTTACAGTTCTTGCTTACAGCTATTTTGGTTCAACATGCATTGTGAAGCCATTTTCATATCATGTTTGTATGTAGTGTAAAGTTTTTTTTTATTGTTTACTGACCTACGTTTGTATAGCAGAGTTTTTTTTTTTGTTTTTTTAAGTAGGACAGGTTACACTTGACCCCAGTCACGCCTGATGGTAAGCGAAGACGGGGTCTACGATGTTACGTGCTTACCTGTTAAATGCCGGTTAACTCTACTTTTAAAGAGAACCAGGTTATATGTCTCAGGAAAGACAGACGATGGCAGCGTATTCCACAATTTCGAAATAATATTATTATTAATATTATTCACTGGCTACGCAAATTTTTATTGACCAAATCGCCCCTAACATACTTACATAACCTCACGCCTGTATCCCAGTGGTGTAGGCAGAGACCAGGGACTGCCACTTGCCACGATCCTGACAGATCACCTTCGCTTCATCAACGTTCATTAGTCGTTGCATGCACGCACGCCGGTTCCGGGTACCTACTTTTTATCTTCGCCTTTGCTAATACATCCCCTATTTGGTCGATGTATGTCCGCCTGGGACGTCCCTTGCCAGCCCTTCACTCACATTCGCAGTATATATTTGTTTCGTCAATCTCTCGCCCCTAAGACCGATTGAAAGTTACAAAATAAAAACCCACGCCTCTGAAACACCAAAGAGGCTGCATAACAGTCTTTATCGCCATCGAGTGTTTGCTCAGACGATATTTTATCGCGATTCTGTTAGTTGCGATTACGTTTGCTGCTTATCGGTGCTCTCCGTTCGTTGCGTAAGACGAAGGAGGCAAGCTAAATAAAATCGTCTAAATGATGTTGACGTACCGGATGTGACTTGAGTCAAAATTTATTCGGTATAGAGAACGAACAGAACAGAAAATGACATAACTTTACTTGAATCTATTGTGTGTCACTGCTGGGCAAAAGCTTTTCATCTCTCCTTGCCTCCCTTGGCCTGATCCCAGACCCTGTGCTATAGTAACCAGGCCAGGACATTAAAAACATGACATTAAATAGAAATACGAATAGTTTCGTGGGGAAGTTATTATGTTGTATCATTTCGTTAACCATGTGCACGTTAAAAAGTAGGTACTTGAAACCGGCGTGCGTGCATTGCGAACGATTAATGATTGTTTAGGTATGAAGCGATCTAGATCTTGGCGAAAGAGTCTAGATCTTGGCAAGTGACAAAGGAGAAACCCGTTTCTGGGCCTAGCCGTACACGGATCAGATGTGTACAAAAAAAATCTACTATTTTTATTAATTAAGCTATTTAAATCTTAGCCTCGTGGCCATTGCCAAGTGAAGAAAAGAAGTAGTTTTATTTTTTTTGTTTTTAACAATTTTTGTAAACAGTTTCAGCTCTTCATTCACTTCCTTCTCAAACAGTACAATAGAGCGTACCCTAAGAATATGTTTGATTGAATAGTACTCCATTATTTGAGTATAATTGTATTTTAGATATTGACATCAATCTAAAATAAAATATTCTGGAATCGAATTGTTTTTTTAACGCAAGCGTCATTAAAATAAATATCGATAAAATCTATTTGCAACGCAGAGTGCACATGAACGGCAAATGTCAATGTGAACGTTTATGTCTGTCTAATACATATTTATTAGATAAGGCAGTTTTCAAAAGACAATCAAATTAATTTGAATTCACCGCTTTTTATATAAGTATCTAAAACCTAATTATGACAGGCGGCTAGCGGAGCATGCGCGCTCCAGATTTACGTAAGAAATAAAGTCTCAAAAATATATATTTTTTACTTAAATAACTCTATTAATCAAGATAACCTAACATGTAAACATTATCTTCTTATTCTTCAGGCTATATAGAGCGCAAGGTTGTGCCATCATTGGGGGGTAATTCCCATAATTGCCACGCTGGGCATGCGGGTTGGGGATCGCATTATTTGATTTCGTTTTGCCAATTTGCCCATTGCTAGGAGCCGTGAATATTGGTGTCTTGAAACATTCCTAAAGCCCTAATTTATGGTGGAATTCCAGCCCTGTAACGCCAGACCCTTTCTTTGGAGTTAGGGTTTCTCCTTTGGTCCGTGCCTATCCAGTATACAGGCGGGAATTCATGTGTGTGTACCTATATGTCCTTATCGTGTTTGCCCTACTTCACCCAAAAAATCTCACAATGGGAAAGGTGGTATACCTACCTTTCCAGATTATAATTTAAAATTTTGTTCTTTCAGGCCCCACAACCAGTTGAACCATGGGAGGGGGTCCGCGACGCCACGGCCGAAGGCAACATCTCTGCCCAAATCGACCCAATAATCCACAAACAGTACGTCGGGGACGAAAACTGCCTCTTCCTAAACGTCTACACTCCCAACTTGGACGGCTCGTTCCTCCCTGTCATGGTCTTCATACACGGTGGGGGATTCCAATTCGGCTCCGGCAACACGAACTTTTACGGAGCCGACTTCCTAGTCGAAAAGGACGTTGTTGTTGTGACGATTAACTACAGGTGTGGACCTTTGGGTTTCCTTTGTCTTAACACGCCCGAAGTGCCGGGTAACGCTGGTATTAAGGACATGGTCCAGGCCATCAGGTGGGTAAAGGAGAACATTGAACACTTCGGCGGAAACTCCGGCAATGTCACCATATTTGGCGAGAGTGCCGGCGGATCAGCCGTCTCCCTGTTGACCGCCAGTCCCTTGACGAAGAACCTGATCAGTAAAGCGATAATCCAATCCGGAACGGCGTTGAACAGCTGGGCTTTGCAGAAAAGACCTCTGGAAAACGCTAGAAACCTCGCCAAGACATTGGGCTGCGAGTCCGACGACCTGGATGACATTCTCGAGTTCTTAACCACGACGCCAGTTAGAGACATCGTAGAGGGCAGCGAAAAAGTGCAGCCTATTTCGAAATTCTACGAGCCAGACGTCAATCCATTCGCCATAGTCATCGAGAAGGAATTCCCTGGCGTCGAAAGCGTATTGACGGAGTCCTTTGTGGACTTGCTAACGTCTGGAAGACTAGCCGAAGTTCCCGTCATGATAGGCACCACAACATTGGAATTCGCCTCGAAAATGCCAATTGATGACCTGCGTGTGTACATTCCTGATGACTTCAAGCTTGCGTGGGACTCTGAAGAGGCCGCGGCCTTGTCTGAAGAAATCAAGTCCGTCTACTTCAAGCCAGCTCCTGAAGGGGCGGAGACGTTGGATCCCCACTTCCAGTTACTGTCCGACAAAATGATTACGCTCGATACTCACCGATACGTGAAATACCTCGTCAAGGTCATCAATAAGCCGATTTATTACTACAAGTTCGATTACGTCGGCGAGCTGAACCTGACGAGGGAAGAACTGAAGACTTCGGGTGTGAATCACGCGGGCCATACGGACGAGCTCGGATACCTCTTCAAGAATATATTCCAGAAGGACGTGGAGGCCACTCCCCAGGATATCAAGATGCGGGAGAGGATGGTCAGGCTGTGGACCAACTTTGCCAAATGCGGGTGAGTAGAGATTAGAAAGAGAGAGAGAGAGACACACACACACACACTGAGAGAAAGAGAGAAAGAGAGACAGAGTGAAAGTGAGAAAGAGAGAAAGAAAACACATTACAGCAACAGTTACACAGAACATTAATAAAAAACCTTCTTGAGACAGGGCGCTATGGCGCTCATCAAACAGAAAGTATTGTAAAAAGGCTCGAAATTTCACTGATGCCGGTGAGTCGCCCATTAGCTCTGTTGGAAAGAGCGCTGGCAAGGATAGCCAGAGGTCGCGGGTTCGAATCCCGGCATGGGTGGAATTTTTATCCTCTAAATAGGTTATGGGCACTACCCCCTCAATGATGGCACAACGTAGCGCTATGGCGCTCATTAGGGGAGGGCCATGTCCAGCAGTGGACTAATATAGCCTGAAGAAGAAGAAGACCTCCGGCTATCCGTGCCAGCGCTCTTTCCAACTGAGCTAATGGGCGACTCACCGGCATCAGTGAAATTTCGAACCTCTACAATATTCTCTGTGTTACGTACAGGCAGAGACATCTGGCTGAAGTAATTTGCATCACTTGCAGCCCCGCCCTAGTACCTACTCTGCAGTTAGGTTTTACATCGGAATGATATCGCTGTACCCGGATGATAATATTCTTTTTAATGCCCTAACCCGTGCTAAGGACAATTTTAAAAACCTTTTTAGAGGCTAAAAATTCAGAGGTCGCGGGTTTGAATCCCGGCATGGGTGGAATTTTTAGCCTCTAAATAGGTTATTAAAATTGTCCTTCGCACGGGTTAGTGCATTAAAAAGAATATAATTATACTAACAGTGCAATAATAAAAATAAAACCACCTGTTCACAGCAACCCGACTCCCGACGAGAATCATTACCTGACCGTTAGCTGGCCGCCGGTCACCAAGGATAACCTCCACTACATCAAGCTTGGAGCGGAGCTCGCACTCGGGTCCAATCCTGACAAGGAAAAGATGGACTTCTGGGACGAGCAGTACAACCGCCACTTCAAGATCTGGGATCACCCTAAGGTACGGCGTCCGATAAAAGATTTGTAGGGAAGAGCGGGTGATCGTGCTCTTCCACTGTAAAGGGAAATTTCCCGCTCCCGTATGCCTGGGGACGGCCGGTCCCAACTGTTGTTAGTTACAATATTTTTGGGGCTTAATCGCGTAGTAATTTATTGCTATTTTATCTCGACGTTTCGAC
The DNA here is from genome assembly GCA_934045075.1 of Yponomeuta sedellus. NCBI lineage: Eukaryota > Metazoa > Arthropoda > Insecta > Lepidoptera > Yponomeutidae > Yponomeuta > Yponomeuta sedellus. The sequence continues at coordinate 4,029,168 of OW203751.1, read as the reverse complement.
GACGTTACAGCCATCGTGGTCACGAGAAGACTGATGGCTGGCACTGGTTCGCATCTTCGGCTGATGAGGTTTCAGACTACCCTCAATCAGCCATCACAAAGCACTATTAGGGTTGCGACACACTAAACCACTGACAATGTCGGACGATAAGCCATGCTACTTTTTTCCACTCGAACCATCTTGATGACGGGATCCCTCGTTTGCGACAGTTTGACATTCCCGATTAAAATTTTTGTGTTTCAAAAAAGCTGTCAAAAACCGCCAGGTGGAAAAGTCAGCGATAGCGACATCTGCTTGAATCAGGATCAAACCACTGGATAGAATTACACAAACCATCGGTACTTTGCAACGATCGTCATTATTATAGCCGAATTGTGCGTGAAGCGGTTGAAATTAAGAAACACAAAATTTTAATCGGTTATGTGGTTTCAAACTGTCGCAAACGTGGGATCCGGTCATCAATATGTGTTAGAGTGGAAAAAAGTCGCATGGCTTATCGTCCGACATTGTCAGTGTAGTGTGTCGCAACCCTAATAGTGCTTTGTGATAGCTGATTGAGGGTAGTCTGAAACCTCATCAGCCGAAGATGCGAACCAGTGCCAGCCATCAGTCTTCTCGTGACCACGATGCCTGTAACGTCGTCGAAACGTCGAGGTAAAATAGCAATAAATTACTACGCGATTAAGCCCCGAAAATATTCTAACCATGTGTACAAGTCGCGAAAGTTTAAAATATGTTACAACTTTTGTTAGTCGGACATTATATTTATGGTATCTCCTATCTATTGAAACACTTTGATTGCGCGATGCAGGAATGTTGGAGTGAGTTGACATGTGCTCGCCACAGATTCGTTCTTCTTTTTCTTCAGGCTATATTATGTGGTCCACTGCTGGACATAGCCCTCCCCTAATGAGCGCCATAGCGCCCTGTCTTCAGCTTGCCGCATCCAGCATCTGCCTGCAGTTTTTTGACCGCGCCCGTTCTCGCTTAACTCAAGTAATTGATGCCAATCACTCGGATCGAGTAGGCCCCGAGCGCTTCGCTTAATTCTCTGTAAATCTTTTTAATTTGATTATATACCTACTGTGTGTAATGTTTTGTGATGTTGCCAATATAAATGAAGTTTATTGTTATTGAAACAGTTCAGGATTTGGTGCCTGTATTACAGGAACGGGATCGCGTTTCGTACAATACATTAATTATGACAAGCGAATTGTCACAATGAATGTACGGATAGCCAGAGGTTGCGGGTTCGAATCCCGGCATGGGTGAAATTTTTAGCCTCTAAATAGGTTTTTTACAATGAATGTAGTTTTATTTATGAAACTCATGCATTGTACTGGCTTTAATTCCAGACATCAGTGTCATCTAAATAATTCTTTATGTTATAGTAGCCCTTTTGGCGCAAAGTTTGCTTAAACTTTGTGCCAAAAGGGAACGCGGTTCAACACATTTTTTGAACCGCGTTTCATGCAAACTTAATGCTTGTCGAAAACTCATGGTAATCCATGAATTGTAGTTGTATGAAATAGGGCAGCAGTGGTCCGGTTGGGAAACGTGAGTGGCACGAGTTGTCAGTTAAGAATGGAAATCGTCGTTGACTTTCATTTCTATCTATCTATAATCAGCATTTAGCACGACACAATCATGGCTGCATTTTTTAAAGTTTAAATAGTTTTGCCGTCCCTTTATGTATAGTTCTTAAATTATTGGGTGACCTATCCTATCCAATAATAGCTATACCTTAAGGCAAAACCAGTAAATTATTCTGTGTTTTGTGTGTAATAAATAAACCATTTCTATTCTATTCTAAATACCGCATTTTACAACCAACTTTTTGATTTGTTTCTATACTAAACCAAAACTCAATTCTACAGGTCAACAATGATCACGTACCTGAGAAACATACCCTGAGCCCAGAGCCGGCGGTCGTCGCATTGGTAACGGAAGTAGCATCCCCTGAACCGGAAGTAGTTCACTCACAACCGCAAGTAGTTCAATCAGAACAGGAAGTAGTTCACACGGAACCGGAAGTGGTTAAGTCCGAAACGGAAGCAGTGTCCGCCACTTCGGAAGTCCGCGTGATAGAAACGGTGACGTCAGGCCAGACGGTCACCACTGAAGAGTTCAGTCCCCGGAACGGATACGATCAATTCCAACAGAACGGCAACGGATTGGAGGAGAAAACCGAGAATTTAAGCCTCAAACCCCGCACATCGAATGAAATTAAGATGGTGCAGTCGAACGGGATAGCCAAAGACGTGATTCGAGCGAACGACCCGCCAGAAGATGATTTGCCTAAAAACATTGGGGTCAATAAGTTCGTCAACTTCTTCGAATCGCTCGGAGGCAAAAAGTGATTTTGCCCTTGAGATATTTGCTTTAGAGGTTACACCGCAGTGGCAGTGCCGCGGTCAAGTAGTATTTACAATTTGGGTTTCAAGTTGCCAGAGGCATTTCTCGTCGCGTTGATTTTTGTACTAACTATACAGTTAACATACACACAGCAGGGGCCGTGCAAACGCATACAAATAGAAGTGAAAACTTCAAAGTCACTGACCTACTGGAGCTGAGTATGTATGCCCAATTCCGCGTCATCGACCCCAGCGTGATGTTCTGGTTTTTTTTACTGTTAAGAAAACTGAGCAAACTGCGCCTAAAAAGTTTTTCGAAAATTAATTCCGTATTAGATAGATAGAGAACACTTTATAGTACATAAAAAATGGAAATTACACAGATATTTCTTAACCTAAGAGTACAGACGGCGGCCTTATCACTAAAAGTGATCTCTTCCAGACAACCTTCGGATGAACTGGACTAATACATTAGAGAAGGAAGTAGATGTACAAAAAAAAACATAGAACACGATAATTGTAAATTACTGCGCGGTGCCGTTTACTGCGAGCGAACCTCTCAATGACTGGTCATATGATTAGATGTAAGTATTTAGGCTGGTTTTAATCTTATTTTCTACAGTTCGTCGGAATCGCGATATTAATATCGGGCGTTCATACTGTGGTAACTTTAGTATGGAACGGCTGGTATTTTTTCGCAATTTCTAAGTTTTCCTTATAGTAAAAGTGTTTTTATTGACGAGTAGAACTCTCCATTTTGCGACGTATATGGGCATTTTGTTGCACCTGTATAAGCTCGGTTTGAGGTTACATTGTCTAACATCATTGATCCGTGTTAGGCAATGCCACACGTCATGGGATGCCAAAAGTATCGAGGATTATTTTGGATGGAGCAATACTATTGGAAACCGACATCTAACTGCGCAGCAAAAATATATCATATACAGTGTACATCGACGGAAGAGTTACGTAGGTACATGGATAGAATATTTTCGGGGCTTAATCGCGTAGTCATCCATCTACGATGGACTGCCAGCCATCAGTCTTCTCGTGACCACGATGGCTGCAACGTCGTCGAAACATCGAGGTAAAATAGCAATAAATTACTACGCGATTAAGCCCCGAAAATATTCTATGTGTACATGTCGCGAAAGTTTAAAATATGTTACGTACATGGAAATTTGTTCTTAGCAATATAAATTTGACAGACCTACTCGAATGCTTGTCTGCGCTGTGAATGAGAAAGAGAGGCGGCGGTTTTTTGAGACAAGTTTAGCAGAAATCCTGACGTCGTTTCTCTTTGACATCGCAGGTATATAAGCAGCCCTAGTAAACGTATTCATTACAGTTACCATCTCCCGGGGTGTAAACAATTTTTACGGGGATTAACTTTTATTTTTGCGGATTAAGAAAAATGTTAGTTGTCTAATGACTCACTGACTGAGTGAGCAGTGATTCTTTATAATCTGTAAAGTCACTATAATTTAAAATGATAATTGAAGATAGTCGCAAACTATTAATGAATGCCATCTAGCGTTGAACGCTATTGAAAAACCAATTTAATTTATTCGGAATTTCTAGCATTGTAAGACATTTTAAATTATGTAAAAAATTGTTTCTAAAACGTTCCCTAATTGTATTTAATGTATATTCGAGACATTCCGCCAAGCATTTAAATATGTGGTTAAATGAACTTCCTTCCATCGTGTTTAAATAAACCTATTCCTTGTGTCTCGCGATATTTTAGTCATTTTTGTGACAATAAAGTAGTTAGGTACCCTTACTGATAAAGTGTCGACAATGTAAAAAACTAATTGAAATTTATATGTAGATATTTATCAGTGCCAATATTGAATCCTAGTGATAATTTTAATGTTTTTTCTTTTAACTATATACCTACTTATTACACTACATTTCTTTTGTAAAGTTCTTAATTATATAACTATTATTATTATTATTATTATTATATGAACATTATTAATAAATATCTTAAGATAAAATCGAACAACATAAGCATTTTTATTGAAACCAGAGAATATTTTAACAAAGTAAATTTTATTTAAATTTCAACTTGCTATACAATCTGTAAGACGTAACAAAAGACAGATGTGATGTGCCCCTAACAATTAACATTAAATTAAGTATCTATGGTTTAGGTAAACTTTTGTTTCCATGTTGTATCGTTACAGTTTTGTACGACTTAAGTACTTTCTATAATAATATTTGTGTCGGCTTTGGGCATTCATCAATAAATTAAATTGTAAATAAATACTTAAAAAATAGAATTACTAACCTACCTTGACCATTAAAACTAAAAACACCGTGTACATTTAAACGAACAGCGAGCCAACCAGTTGGTGGTTCTTCGCACGTAAGCCCTCATTTTGTGTACCAATTAACACCAACCTGACCATAGTATGTGTAGTGTTACTTTGAATGACAGGATACGCATTAGTCTGATCAGAAAACGTTGTGGACTGATAGAGGATGTAGGTAGTGACTAGAATTGAGAAAGGAATGTTGCGTTGGTTTGGACATGTGGAGAGGTGGAAGGAAGAAAGATGCGGAACAAATATATTGCGAATGTGAGTGGAAGGGTTGGTAAGGGTCGTCCCAGGCGGACATACATCGACCAGATAGGGGATGTATTAGCAAAGGGAAAGATAAAAAGTACCCGGAACCGGCGTTCGTGCATGCAACGACTTACATATGAACGTTGATGAAACGAAGGTGATCTGTCAGGATCGTGGCAAGTGGCAGTCCTTGGTCTCTGCCTACCCCTCTGGGATACAGGCGTTAGGTTATGTATCTATGTCTGACCATAGTTTCGATTAGAAGGCATATTGTTCCGTTGCACACAAAACAGCCACTTATTTGACCCAAAGTGGGATACCTTATGCTATCGTAACCAGGCAAGGACATCATAAACATGAAAACACATCCAGACTGAGGCTACTAGTACAAATAACGTACGGCGGCCTCCAGCGGGAGTCGAACCCACGACCTCAATTTTGGTACTGCATAAAAGCATAAAAGGAACAACTTAACAAAAATACTTGTGTTGCTGACAGACCTATTATAAATAATTCTTTAATACAAATTAATAATAAATGCACGTAATACAGAGAAAATTGTAGAGGTTCGAAATTTCACTGATGCCGGTGAGTCGCCCATTAGCTCAGTTGGAAAGAGCGCTGGCACGGATAGGCAGAGGTCGCGGGTTCGAATCCCGGCATGGGTGGAATTTTTAGCATCTAAATAGGATTTTAAAATAATAAATGCACTTTTCATAACCATAGCATAATCCTTTCACCACTATTTCTTGCCATCGAGACGCTAATAAGAGGAATGCTATTTCTCATGGATGCAATATTACTTGTATAGCACAAATTATTTAAACTGTCCCTGAGGATTATTTTGAAGGAATTGTGTATTAATCTTTAAATAACTTAAAACCATGTTTAATTGGCAATGTATGAAGTTTAAAATTTACCAATGAAAATGATTTAAACTAATAAGTGTTCTTACCTAACCAGGACCGTAACTGTAATACAGCTTATTAAAAACTTATGCTTTTTATGCTATACTAGCTTTTGCCCTCACAATATGTGGAGTAGAATTGAAACAAGAAGAATTGAAAAAACTCCTCTTTTACTAAAGAGGAGGTAAATACTTTTACGGAAATATTTCTTCAAATTTCAAATTTGTGCGTTGTCTATTTAGTAGTCATTAAGTTAAGTTATAGCTATTTAAATTCACGCTATACCTTGGTTATTAAAAGTAAGCTGATGACAGCTTTAAACAATTAAAGAACGTAACTTTCCACTAACTTTTAGTAACAATATTCATCTTACCAGTGGCGTAGCGTGCCTTGTCGGGGCCCCGTATAAAAAATTTGTTTGGAGGCCCTTATATTTGTGATTGTGATTTGTGAAAAATATTTACCCCCACGTGTTGCCAACTTTTGAACGCACGCTTAAGGCGGGAAAAAAGGAATTGCTTTATGGAATTTTGTAATTTGTAAAATAAAATAAAATAATAAAATAAAAAGTTCCAAGGCTTTTGCTGAAAATCAGCGTCGGCAGTGGAGCATGTTCCCTGGCGACTTTAAGCTGAGCATAAGGCCTTTTGCCAAATTTAGTTCTTAAGACATTTTCTCAGTTATTGTACCTTGTTTATTTATTTTTTTGTTGGCAATAAAAACATTTCACTTTCACTTTCAAAAATAAATTAGAAAGTTTTTATTTTTTTCCTTACACACTTTGGGGGCCCCGTGGCCCGGGGGCCCCGTATAATTGATACGACAGACACGGCGGTAGCTACGCCCCTGCATCTTACATTTATACTAATACAACCAACAGATTTCTAGTTTTCCTTCAGCATTTAACTCACATTTTCATTGAGTTTTGGTAAGAAAATAAAATTTCATGAGTGTTTGCGCCTGCCAAAAAGTATGCAACACAATGCAACCTCTTCGCTATTTCGACGACGACTTATAGAAAAAGAAAAAGTTTCAAATAGCAAGGAGGTTGCATAGGTACTTTTTGGCAGACGCTATCTGAAGATAGATGAATAGTCTATGTTATAGGTTTCGTTTATTTCACAAATTATCACAGTTTCGACCGCTCACCACTCAGCTTCTTCCAAAGCTCAATCCGTTCTCTGAAGGGGTATTCCAGCAACGCAGGCTCCTCTGTTATGTTCAGAGCGTATCGCTTCTTCTTTTTTGTGTACGGAAGCCATTCCACTCGCTGGTTCGACCATGTTGGTTTCCTGTGAAGGACACGAAAAAATAAGGGTATGAATAGAAAGAATAGCGAAAGCATTAACCCATTACTGCATAGATATTGACGAATTGACAACACTTCATATTTTCCAACGCCTAAAAGTAAAAATTCCGTTTCTTAATTTTGCTATCCTGATTAAGATAAAAATATTTGGAAATTTTACTATTGCTAATTTTAGAGAAAATAAATAAAAACCAAAAATTACTGATGACGTCACACATACGGTGGAATGAGGAGGTACCGTTGCCTAATATTAGAATTGTTATGACAGGTGTCATTTTCAATTTCATTCAAATGTCATGTCGGAGTAAAGCCTTTTCCTTTCCTTAATTCCATTGGTATTGGAAAAGTCGGCAAGATTATTAAGCCGTATGTGTGACGTAATCTGGCGTTTACGTCCTTTTAGAATAAGACGAAATTCAAACAAAAAAAAATGGATGAATATCACCGAATTTCCAAAAATGAAAAAATATGGGTCGTTTTATATCGCATCTATATAGTTTCCTAGACAATAAAATACGTATGCTAAAAATTGAAATGTTGTCAATTCAATACATTGTCAAATTCAATTCTGTTATTTTTGCGCCACAAAACGCGTGACACATTCACATTATAGGTACTACCATTGAATTTAAAGTAAGTCCTTACTTTAAATTCAATGGTACTACTGATGTTGGATTAGCCTATAAGCAAATTAGGGCTTCGCGTCTCGGGGGCGCCTTAAGCAGGGCTGATTTTCTCCCAAGTTTAGTCGATCTATTGGTAAAGATAAGATAAAAGATAAAACATTTTATTTGCTAAAGCATGGTAAATACATTGAAGTAGCTGGTACAGTTTAGTAATAGAACATGCATGCTCTACCAGCTAAGGTGTGCAAAAATATTAGACTTAAATAAAATATAACAAATTTACAATCTTACAATGAATATTAAAACAAATTCTAAGTAAACAACACTTAAAAAGAACTTAAATTTTTTAATTAATTAATCGGGATTAGGCCCGTTTAAAATATAACTATGTAACAGAATCGCGACTCATTAACGAAGTATAACTCACCCATTTCTCGCAAAACTGCACCAAGCTTCGCTCAGAAACTCCACAACTTTCCTATCGTTCTCCGTTCCCGTATCGTGCTTGACTTTCCTGTAGAACTGATACATCAAAATATCCCCGTGGCACGCGCCTTCCACGCCCATACTCCTCATAATCCTTGTATTCATAGCGCCGGCGTAAGGAAACCTATAGAAGTATATTTCTCTCTGGTGCTTGGCCAAAATATCAGCTAGAATAAAAGTATCTCTATTGAAATACGCGTCAGATACCAAGTCTAGATATTGCCTTTTAGTGCTTTCCCCAATCTCTTTACCACCGAAGTAGAATTCTTTCAAGCTCGCGGCGTAACTCTTAGCCCGCTGGCTGTCCTTAGGTATGAAAAGGTACCGTGGAATATAGAATCTTAAGTCTTTATTGAACACAACGTTTCCTTCAGCGTCTCTGGGGAGGAAGTAGGCCCCTTCGTGTGAACAGAGGCCTAATAAAATAGGCACTCTCACATGCCTGCACCGATTGAAAGTTTGCAACGGGTACTCAGTCATGAAAGGCTCGACTCTGGCGTACTGTTTCTCCACAACGGGCAAGAAAAAGGCGTTAATATCCTCTCCGCTCACCTCTGCCACGCACACCGCGCTCAATAAGTCCTCCACGGGGGCGTTCTGTAGGAAATCGTACAGTTTACCGACATCATCAGTTTTAAATCCCAATTGCTCGCCAAAGAACTTGGCTTTCGCTATCTTGTCTTCGTGAACCATGAATAGGTCAGACAGGCTAGCCGCGGACTCGACTATCATTTTGCTGAAGAGTCCCTGAGCCATCGGGCTAGTCAAAAAGCACGAGACAGTGGCGCCGCCGGAGCTCTCGCCAAACGCCGTGATGTTACCGTGATCTCCGTTGAAAACGCTTATGTTTCTATTCACCCATCTTAAAGCGAACACTGTGTCTTTCAACCCCGCATTGCCGGGAACTTCTTCCGTATTCAGACAGAGGAATCCTAGCACGTGTAGTCTATAATTCGTTGTGACTATAACCACATCGTGTTGAAGGAAGTACTCCGGTTTATAATAGTCTCCGTAGCCTAACACGTAACGGCCGCCGTGGACGAAGAAAAGCACTGGCAATTTGGCGGTTTTCTCTTGCGGCAGGAATGGAGTGTAGACATTGAGGTAGAGACAGTCTTCGGAGCCGTCCCATTTTGTGGGCACGAACGGGTTCATTTGGGCACACCGGTTGCCGGGCCGCGTCGCGTCTCGGACCCCTTCCCAGGGCACGGGTGGCTGTGGGGCCTGGAGGTTGAGAAATAAATAACATTTACAAATTTAAAAACCTATTTAGAGGCTAAAAATCTTCTTTTTATTGCACTAATCCGTGCTAAGGACAATTTTAAAAACCTATTTAGAGGCTGAAAATTCCACCCATGCCGGGATTCGAACTAGCGACCTCTGGCTATGCGTGCCAGCGCTCTTTCCAACTCAGCTAATGGGCTATTGTAAAGAGGTTCGAAATTTCACTGATTAAACACCGCCGGTGAGTCGCCCATTAGCTCAGTTGGAAAGAGCGCTGACACGGATAACCAGAGGTCGCGGGTTCGAATCCCGGCATGGGTGGAATTTTTAGCCTCTAAATAGGTTTTTTTTTTTAGTTAATGGCAAGGTTTTTAAAGTATTAATTATCTTTGGCAGTCAACTCCAAACGAACGGATATGGTATGGAGCGTACCGAATCCGCTGTCCGGCCCGTACCAAGTTCGATCGTCTGTTATTACTATAAGGCTAAAGCAGGGTTCGAAAGGATAATTATCCGTGATAATTATCTTGATAATTATCCGTAATAATTATCTTGATAATTATCCGTGATAATTATCTTGATAATTATCTTGATAAATATAGCTCGATAATTATCAATTGATAATAACAAAAATTTCATTTATGCAAAGCAAACAAAACCAAGCCGCATGATCTTAGTTGGCTATTAGGATTAGGTCAACAAATAAGTTCTACTGCAGCAACACAGCCAATGGAAATAGAATCATCATCAGATGAAGATATTCTTTTGGCATCTTTGGTAAATCCAATTTAATATATTTTTAGAACGTCGAATCTGATGGAAACTTTTTACTTTAATTAATGTTAATTTGTGTTGGATTTTAAATAAAAATCATAAAATTTATTTGTTTTGTTAGAATTGCCAAATTATAAGGTATTTGTTGTGAAACAATATAGCAAATTAATTTCTTACACGGGTGATAATTATCCGGTAATTATTAAGCAGCGTAATTATCTTAAAAATTGCGAACCCTGGGCTGAAGGTCGTGCTCGATAAGCTCGCTGTGTATCACTTACCCTAAACCGGAGTTTCCCTACTGGAGGCTTGGCATACGGTATGCCCTCAAAGCTGTGGTACTTTCTTCCGTTGAACGTGACACAAGTTCTGCCTTGCAGCACGCCCTGGTCCACAGTAACTTGGCACGCCATGGTAGGACTGTCTGTGGAGCGAAAGAGAATCGTGGGTTAGCTGGAAGAAAATACTGTCTAGTATTATTATTATATACGTTTATTTCAGATAAACAAATCCATAGAGTTGTTAGTACGAGCTTAGTCTATGTTAGTAAGATACAATTAGATAACGCTCTGATAAATTAATGTAAATGCACCTTGGAGTGGTGCTTCAAAAACGGGCTATCCGCCCTATCATTTAACAGCCCCAGGATGCCGTTGGGACTGCCACGAATTCTGCTCATCAGGGAGGCCACGCGATTCCGGATTATGGCCGCAAAGCCGTCCACACGGGCTTCAGCAAACATCCCCGAAGCGCTGCAGAATCGCGGCAGCCCCAACAACATCCTAAAAACATTATTATACTGCACACGAAGGGCGCTGATGGCCCGCTGCGTAAAGCTCATCCACAAGCCACACGTGTACAGGGATTGGCAGAAGGCCTTAAAGAGAGTAATCTTGACCTCCCTTGTACACCGGGAAAATCTGCGGGACAGCATATTACAGCGGACCGCCAGCGCCCTCCTCTCTCGATCGATATCAGCATTATCCTGAAGACGCTCGTTGACCACGTGACCCAGGTACTTAAATTGCGACACTCTTGCGAGGGGTGAACCGTACAGCTTTAGTGCCGGCACATCAACAGGCACTCTCGCGCCTGACACAAACACCATGTACTCGCTTTTTTTCGTGTTGTACCTGAGTCCGTGGCCATCCGCGTATGTCTCACATACAGCCAGCATATTTCGCATGCCGTAGATCGAGGGACACAGTAGCACCATATCATCGGCGTAACTTAAGTTGTTGATGATTTTACCCTCAATAGAGCATCCAACGTTGGTGCTCACGAGACCCTCGATCAGACTATTTATATATAGGTTAAAGAGCAGGGGAGAGCTTAGTCCTCCCTGTCTGACACCACAGTCCAACCCATACATTTGCGAATACGAGTTCGCCCACCTAACAGTGTTTATTTGATGGCTGTACCAGTATTTTAACAGTGATATAAGTGGGGGCGAAAAGTCAGACTCGCTGGATAGTTTATGCCACAGAACATCATAACACACCGTATCAAAGGCCCTTGTCAAGTCCAGAAAACACGCATATATATCTGTTTTCCTGTCTGTGTAGTACTTGACAGTCTGCTTGAGAGACAAGATCGCACTCTCAGTCGACAAGCCGGCTCTGAAACCAAACTGCGCGTCATGCAGCGATAGATGCTTACATAGACGTCCCTCAAGCAAACTATCAAGCACCTTGGCGATAATGGTGGCAAGAGAAATAGGCCTATAATTGTTGCTGTCTGAGATATCGCCAGTCCGGTTCTTTATTATAGGAACGACTATCGTCTTCATAAGGTCATCCGGAAGATATGAATGTACCATACACAGATTGAGGAACATGTTTAGTACTCGAACCAGATGATGTCCAGCATATTGCAGGTGTTCGATACTAAGACAGTCATGTCCAGGCGACTTACCCCTCTTCATGTTTTTAATAATCCAGCGGATTTCTGCGGCTGAGAATCGAAGACGGGTTTTACTGGTCTCCTGAACATGGCTGCGCTCGGGGACCTCCACATCTGCCTGGCTTATTAAGCTCGCCTTTGTACAAATTCGTTTTAGTGCAATAAAGAATTTTCGTTCATTCATTCAATTTTTCACTACTATAAAAGTCATGAAAATATAATGTTGCAGCGGTGGCAGCAAAACGGTGTAGAATGCCGGCTTCTCAAATAGAAGGTCGTAAGTTCGAACGCCGGCATGTACCAAAGACTTTGTTTTCTAAGTTACGTACATTTGTGAAGTTATAGTAGCTAAACCACTCGCTGATGTGAAGGAAAACATAGTGAGGAAACCCTAGTGTCTAAAGTGTTAACGTACCTCAGCGCTTGCTACGTACAATGGCCGGACTATGAGGCTAAGTGTGGAAATGTAAGGCCTACCTAATGTAATCTTCTTAGTGCGATGGCAAGCCATCACAGTGAAAGAGTTTGCCAATCAGCAAAAGGGACTCGCTGATTGTTGCCCAGGGTGCGTCAGATGTATGGGCTCAGTGAGTGCGTCTTTATAATTGCAATGGTCAAAATATATGAAAAATTAATAGGTATAATCTAAGGTGTATTAAAATTTAGTACCTTGGTCTAAGGCTATTCTTATGTGGACCATGTCTCGATCGCACAATTTATCTCAGGTGGACATACTACGAACAAATAGATATATTAGCAGAGGGCAAGATAAAAGTGCTCGAAAATGTTATTGACTCGAAAGAGATCTGTCAGGATTGTCAACTAGGCCTTTAACTCCCCTGGGATACAGGCAATGTATTGTTTGTACAAATAAAGAAATAAATAAAATAAAAAAAAAGAATATAATAATTGTACGTGTTCTATTTATTATATTGGTTGCATGAAGCATTAAGTATCTATTGTTCGTATTGATGCGGATCTCTGTTATATAATAGAATAATTAATGATTAAAAAAAATATGATTTCATGTTATGTGATTGCTATCATCCGATATAAAGCCGTCCATTTACATTCTTATAGTTTTTAAAGGTATTTTTGTTGTCATGGTGTTGTAAAAACTTGATGAAAGGGTACAATCTGGTAATTAAGTTCAATTTTTGATATTTGATAGACATATCGATAGTAGGCCTTGCTAATAAAGGTTATGAGCTGTGTATACGGCCGTTATGCGAGGTCAGACAAACTGGTTATTTGTACGCTAAATGCGATTAAACTAGTTTAAATTGATATTCGTCAAATAGTTATTCAGAGTGTACAACTTATTTATTAGTAAGGCCGATAGAGTAAATTTTAGAGCCGCAAAGGGCAAAGTCCTCACCAAGTTCTTGCCATGCTAGAAGTTACGCATAACTTGTAAAACTTGAGAATATCATAAGAAAAAAAAACTGGTCTTACCTGTACGAAAGGCTTCGTAAATCTGGCGAGGTTAGGACGTCCTTCCTTGGTCAGAGTTTCGGTTGCATCACGTCACCACATAATGAGTATTTTATTTAGCTTCTAGTGAACCGTAATCGGTACCTAATTACTTAATTTATGCAAAAAAAAACACAAACAAAAAGATAGGTAAGCAGTAAATCTCAATTAGATGTAATAAAATACACAACACAAATTAGACAGGAAAAAAATTGTCGTAGAATTTTATTTTAGTCCATAATAGTCCTTATAGCTCAAAAATTACGGTTTAAAATAAGTTTGCAAAGATTTTGACAGCAAAACGACTGCGTTCAAAAAAATTTTCCAACCTCTATACAGATTATAGTTTATTTATCGTATGGCAATTTACATAGGCCTTACAACTGGGTAGGTACAATGACTAATTTATTTATCCATTCATTTCGTTTGAAATAAAATGTCAAAGCTTGACAAAATATCTTAGATCAGAGTTTGGCGCCATCTAGTATCGAGTAGCGAAATAGTAAGAGGCAGAAACGGACAAGTACAGTAAGAGCTCAGAATAAGGACTTTATTCTGAGAGTAAGAGGCAGCAACGGGCAGAAAGGGCAGAAAGCACCTATATGGGTCTATGGGCAGAAAGAAAAGTTCACTTTCGTTCATTCTTTACGCCAACTTTCCTCTCACTCATTCAGTCATTCAGTTCCCAGCTGACTTCACTCAAGTTCCCTTTACTCGTTCACTTCCTTTCTCTACGCCTGACGCTTGACAGCGTTTAGCTCTTGTCATGTCAAAATAATTTGAAAATTCGTGTCAGGGCGAGAGAATTATTTCTTATTTTACGTTTTTCTGTGGATTCTAGCCATGGTTTCTTAATTTACTGACTCTTAGTGTTGTTGAATTTAGTGAATAATTGTGTTATTTTCATGTGAGTTTCGGTGTTCTGTACCTGAAAAAATCTAAAGGAAAGTCAAGTCGGCAGCCTTCTCATTTCGAGCTTTTCGTAAGTAGCTTTTGTAGTTTTATTCGCTTATAGGGTTGGTGGGTAAAGTTGATAGTGAGTCTGACGTGAAAGGAATTAAGCACTGACCTTTCTGCACACGCTAGACGAATGGTCAGTGAAAATTTAAGCTGCAAAAGCCCTTTCTTTAGTTTGAAAGTTATTTATAAAATTTCTGGCGTAATGTCGACAAAAATATTTTTTAATAATTTTAATAATAATAATAGCTTAATTATTAAGCTATTATTTTGTATGGTGCAATATACTTTCATTTATAAGGACTCCTCAAACTACTCCTACAATTCAGTTAGGGTTTGTTTACCAAACTAAAGAATTATGTATAACTGCATTTTAAGACTTGTAGACAAATCCAATTTTAATAAATAACACTGAAATAGTTGTGTGACTCACGGAAAAACAAAGGATTTTTCTTAAAATGTTACAAAACTGTCTGCAACATTTCTTGGGAAACATTAAAAGTATCACAACACGAGTGTCTTGGACTGTACCTTTATGCTAAATTCCTTTGAAATCTGTTCAGCTGCTTTGTCAAGGCACTGCCAAATTCCAATGTAAACATTTAAGCTGCTTGTTTGATCACGCTTGTGAAAAATTAGGGCACCATACTTTTTTCCATAAATGTTATGTGAATGTTTAAACAATACCTTAATACTTTCCATCATAAGGTTGTCTGGTATAAATTGCTTTGAGCAACAATGGCGCCAATTGTACTCTGTATCTTTACAATTTTTATAACATGTGCTCTGGTCTACGATAATTTTTTTATCTTATCTTATCCTTAGTAATTTACAGAGTGCATAGACTTTTGTATGTTTTCGTAAT